>JARYHS010013631.1:167146375-167476121 GCA_031002005.1 Vandiemenella viatica | reverse complement strand
TCAGATGCCAATTGCAGGAGCCAGTTAATATGGGTTAACTGCAAAATGAGATATGGTAAATGAACCAATAAGATTAGGAACATTTACCCAGTAATGGGGTTGATAAAAGAAAGTGGTGTAGAAGCACGACATGTACTGCATGTTGCAAGAGAAGGAATAATGTGCTATTTCTGTGGTTTGAATACATGATCATTTATATAACAGATCACTGCTAAGGATAAAGGCCACACTCAAAAGTTTTATGGAACACTTGCAGGGGGGAGTTTTGTAATAAAGTTCCTCAGTGTGACAACACTGGGAAAATGAGGGGGGGGGGGGGGCAATGGCACAGAAACAACACTGTCTTTATTTCAAGAAAAAAAAAAAAAAAAGTGGGAAGTCCGAAATTCACATAAATGGGAAATTCAAATTTCACGCATATAAAATAAGTAAATAAAAATACATTCTCTTTCCTTTTCTGTGTAAAGTAATTCACTTTTTTACATAATTGAGCCTGGATAAGTAGAAAATTGTGGATTTTAACATTTTCAATCGTTTAAAGTGTAATTCTTTCAGATCAACATACCTGTTTGTTTGCAAAAATTAACAGAGAAGCATCTTTCAATTCTTTCTCAGACATCAACTTTGATAATTCACTTTGTGCCTCTGGCAAACGATCCGAGTTGCTTGAGTCAATTACAAAAACCACTGCCTGGAAATAAATTGAGTTAAAATTAAAAACTGGTTATATTGATACCTGACAATGAAAAGAATATGTTAAAGATCCCTAATAAGACAGTCACTACAAGCCATCTCACAATAATATAACTTAAAGCATGATATCTCATATTAGAATTCCAAGTGCAAAAATCTTATATCTAGATATATAGCTTGTAACGATAGCAAAATAAAAATTAAAAAATAGGATAGGGGAATATACCACCTCTTACCACAGATGATAGTAGGACTGCAACAACACAAATAGGATACTAATACATAAGCAACATTGTAATTACTGGGTACATACATTTCTTCAGTAGTAGAACATGACGAGCACAAGGCGAGTGTCAAGGGCTAAATAAAATCTACCCTGTGCACCTCCTTATTTTTAGAAACTATCTATTAGAATGAATGGTAATTAACAAATGGTCTTCACCCAAAATCTGCTTTAGGGTTTGTGTGATATTCTCTCCACCAGCAGTAGTTTAATTTAATTTAATTGTGATGGAGCACAAGCTTCGGCGGAAGTTTCCCTACACATCCATTTTCTCCCTTTCCTGTACCCACTTACTTTTGCCCTCTACAAATTTCAACTTTAAATTGTTTCACCAGTTTTGGTCAATTATTCATCAATTCTCTTATTCCATGTTCTTTTGAGCATAGATGATAGCAAAGGGCTTATCAATACAACTTCCAGGTCTCTACAAGAGATAATATCCAATGTTCACTCTCTCCATATTGTAGTGTGACACGAGGCGTACTCTACACATTTTAATATTTTTTTAAATTTTTAAATATAATGTACATTTATGTGAAACACACAGAGCAGGTATCACAGAGCGAGACTGAAGGATTTGGGAGCAGGTATAGCATCTCGTAACAGTACATTTGCTATGATAGCCGCGAGCAGGTACCAGTCACATGGTAACAATAAACAGTCTAGCTGTTCGTGTCATTTTAAACAACTAGAAATCAGGACAACTACCTTCTAAAGGTAAAAGCTTTTCTTGCAGAGGCTCGTCTCATAATGCTTCATTTGGGAACAAATTGCAAGTCAAAAACCACTAACCTGAAACATGCCATGTATCTTGATCCATATGTCTAATTGTTTTTCATTTCTTGTTCATTGTCAAGAAACATATTGAACTTGTTAAATTAAGTAATTTGGTGACTATTCTTGTCATGAATTTGCAAGAAAATTTTTTGTATTTGTAATGAATCAACCAATTAATGTAAGATGGTGGTGTTTGCCTACCAAGTACTTTTTTGATGTTCTATATTGATTAAAGTTAAATACAGCACATCTATGGTCAAATAAATGTTACTTGCTGAATAAACTGTCAGGTTATGACATTTATAGATTACACAATGATTGCAATCAAATAGTCATCCCATTCCTCATCCATAAAATGTAATGCAGCCACAGAAATATCTAATGGCATCAGAGTAGTATTCAATAAAGCATTAGAGAACCACTCTGTGCTGTCAATAATTCCTTGTTTAATTTTTTCAAGAATTCTTTATTGCCATTGCACTTCCTTACTCCATTTACTTACCAACCTTTTCAATCTCCTATTATAATATGCAGATTACAAGGTAATCTTTATTTCTTGTTTTGAAATAAATCTTTTCCCTCCACAACTCGAAGGTAGGTTGGGTCCTCACCAAGCCAGGTAGGACAGCCAGTTTCTTTTCACTAGGAATTACATGGAATCTAAACCATGAAGCATCCTAGCCTAGCATATATGAACATACTACAAGCTGCAAAAATTCTTGTCCGCAGTGGTATTCGAACCAGGGCCTTGAATTTTAAAAGTCAGCATCTTATTCACTAAGCTACCAAAGTGCTCCTTATACATAAATTTAACCTAACAAACATTACACCTCAAAACTGAGTTATAATATATTTTTAAAACTATTTCTAATAAAATAAGGTTCATAATTTAGATACAACTAGCATCCTGGCTTGGCTTCCTGTGGATGCAATTTAATATGTGAGGTACAACTACCTATCATTCTTTACATTTCCAATTTTAAGTAAAATGTTGATAAAAATACCATCTTTGACTCTCCAATGTTATCAGGCCCGCCGTAAGCGGGTGGCACGTCCAGGGGGGTGGCAAATCGATTGATCGACTGCCGCCGCCCCAATAGTTGCCACTCCATTGTCGTTACAGGACAGCACTCGGGGTGGTAGCAACATGGGGGCGACAAAATAATGTTCGAAGGGGCAGCAATCTCATGACCCGGTTTGCGTAAAATTCCTGGGTACACCACTGGCTGTAGTTAGACGGGGGTGGCATAATCGGTATTGCACGAGGGCGTTCAAACAGCTAGCGGCGGGCCTGAACGTTATTTATTAGTTCCAATTTTGATTCATATGAGAAAATATAAAATCTTTTTAAAGTAGCATTATTATACTTGCAATACTACTACACACTCTAATATTGTCAATTGTTAATTCACACATGTTTAAATGCATTTTTTGTTTTTTGTTCTTGTTCTCTGTGTGTGTGTGTGTGTGTTTTTTTTTTTTTTTTTAATGTTTTGATTTTGTTGTTAGCCTGTTTCAATTCTTGTGTTCACGCTCCATACTAATGAAGTCTTTGATTCAAATTTTTCTTCTGTTTTAAGTAGTAATTTACCCTTTTCTACAACAATATAAGATGTGACATACAGAACATTAAATCCGTTTTTTGATATCAGACCATCATGTAAAATTTGAAATGTATACTTTGAACTGTTCAGTTTTCTGTAGGGACAAACAAGCAAACTGCATCTATTACAAGTAAAGAGATGAAACAACATTTATTTTAAATTAAGTATTACTTTTAATGTAAACTCAGAAATAGCCACTTGCTCACAATACTTCTGCAAATTTACTATAAAATTTAAAGTTTTAAACTAATTTATTAAAGAAAGCTTAGTCAGTAATGCAATAAATTGCAGATACAGCTACTTCAACACATGCAACTAGCTATCACAGAGCTCAGCTTTTATTTTTAAATGGAGAAAGCAGGAAATCATCTTGACATTAATAAAGCAAATAAAAAAAGATTTACAATTTAAACATCACTACTGCAAGGCAGATCAGTAACAAACCTGAGTATTAAGATAATAATGTTTCCATAATGGCCGCAACTTGTGCTGGCCTCCTACATCCCAGATTGTAAATTTGAGATTTTTGTATTCGACTGACTCCACATTGAATCCAATGGTTGGTATGGTAGCCATAAATTCATTCTGTTTCAGTTTGAAAAGGATGCTCGTCTTTCCTGCTCCATCTAGACCAAGTGTCACCACCCGCATTTCCATTTTTGGTCCAATATGCACCCGGTTGTCCTGCAAGTTAATGTTTAAGAAAATCATTGAAATTATTTTTAATAAAGAATATTTAATCTTTATGTCAGCAACACTACTTATCTGCTCAAAGATATAATCAGACATCTAAAAAGTTCAGCTTTCTTTTGTTTTCTTTACACCCAACGAAAACATTGGACAATACTGACACATGCAGTTATTCAAAATAAAATTTAACACATCTTGATACTGCAGCACCGTGATAATGCTTTTTCTCCAGAGCAGTATATATGAATAGAATGAAATTTGTTCTTTAAAAAATAGTCCGACAAGCATTAAACCTTACGTTACTGGACCTTCAGGCTTTGCTGACATCAAGGATATTGTTCCTGTGAAGTATGCTAAAATGTTTCATATTTTTGACTCCACCAAACAATAAATTCCCTTTATGTGTTAGGATAACCAAATTAGGTTAAGTAAGGACAGAGGTGAAAGATGCACCAAATTAAAACTCTGTTTCTCAGGAGCCAGAGTCTGTAGGACCAATGCTATGAGCATTTATCATTAGATCTTCTGTAAATTAAAGGGATCTCACCTGCCTCTTTCAGTGGTGGTGTCTGAATATTGAAAGCAAAGAATCTTTGGGTATGGAGTCACCAGGATCGCTAACTTCCTATAGTAACTTACATAGAAGAAGAGTAATAAATTAAGAAATAAGTAAAGTAAGGGAGTTCAATGTAAGTTATTGAAGGAAATTAACAATCCAAATGAACTCCATTCCTAAAGATTCCTCCATTAGATCCTTCCAGCAATCAGACAACACCACTGCGAGAGAAAGATGGAATCCCAAGATCGCTTTGGACCATGATGTAATTTTAACATTGGAAGAATTTGAAGAGAAAATTCACATAGTGCAGAAGTAGGTATGTAAGGAAATTGCCACCAGTGTGTAAGTTGTATGATATTAACAAATAATAGTGAATAATACTAGCAACAATGTAATGTTTGTCATTAGAAAACATAATCTGCACTGGGTTAAACTCAAGAAATTTAGAGGAATTTGTATCAGACTCCGATCCAGTGAAAATCACATCTTTTTGGTGACAGAAGGTCCTCTGTTGTTAGCTAACATTTTTATGAGGATTTGGTCTAAATATTCACATCATCTGTGACAGGTGATCACTTTTTTCACTGTCTTTATTTAAACTAATGCTTTACATAGATTTCTTCATGATGTCAAAAGATTTACTGAAGCCATTGTTCTGAAGGCTCGATTTTGAGACTGAACATAGATTCAAGCTTGTCAGAAATTTCCTTAGAGTGACAAGACTGTTTAGGGAAGATACAGAAAAGATTATTACCTTTGTAAAGGTGAGAGGTATACTCGGGTCGGGCTGCAACTGTTCTGGACTGAGGTCTGAGTACTGCTGTTGCTGCTTCTCAATGTAACTCAGTGCTTCTCGAATTTCCCTGGCTTGCATCAGAACCCGAGCATCATCCTGCTGGATGGTTTGCTCACACTGAACACACACTCCAGCAATCTGTAATAATGACATGTATGATTAATGAAATAGACCTACATCTGTGCAGGTATGAACTGGCTAACCAGCACATCTTTGGCAAGAGAAATTCTGCTTGCTCAATCTCAGATAATCTATTTTCCCATCTAAAGCCACCCCTATGTGTGTCAGGACCATCAAACTGTTGCATTGAGTTAAATCAGATGTCCATATTAGCCTAAGTTTGGGCACATACTGGATGAATATGCAAAAATCTTCTCTCATTTACAAGTGTGATGTAATACTTTGACTACCAACCAATTTAGGTACCAATGACAGCAGAGATAAGATTAGAGAAATAAAATGCCATACTGATATTTACATGTATTATTTTTTCCATCATGTTATTCTTGTTGGAATGCACAGAGTAAAGATTAATTTTAATCCCACAGTACTTATGAATTGCAGATTATGTATGGGGATGTAGTATATGTAGATTCAGAACTCAACTCAAATAATGTAACCCTTTTTATGACTGAGGACTCAGCCCAAAATTTCATGTGAGCTTTCAGTGGCACACACTGCTGCCATATTCAGGTCTGATGTTCACACTGTGATAACCAGAGCTGTACTGGTTGTCACAGCCTGAACATCAGACCTGAAGATGGTGGCAGAGTAGTTCCCTGAAAGCTTGTCTGTCTTCAACATCATCCGGAAGAGAACCAGTGAAGAATATATTTCAATGATGTGCTGGGAAAGCTGTCATTCACACATAGAACTCGTTCCTGCCACTTATGCTGATTATAAGCAGAACCAATATATTACAGTAGAAGTCCGATTATCCGAAGTAAACGGGACTGGGACCACTTCAGATAACGAAAAACTCGGATAACCGGAGGTCAAGGAAACAGGATACAATGAATCAAAAAACGTATTGGAATTGAAATACGTAATACAATTTATTTATAGTGTAATATTAATTTGTGAAGCAATAAAGTAGTTTTTTGTACATTAATTACGATCACTTGCCAAAAAAGTTTTTAATCGTCTTCTCTATCATAATTTTGCATCTCTTCTTAGCAGAAGTATAGCGCCAATGCTGTAGCATCATTATGTTGGCTGCTGTACTTTCTTCCTGTTGTTCAATATACAGTAATACCCCGCAATACGCGAGGGACACGTTCCGCAAAAAATCGCGTTAAGTGAAATTCGCGTATTTCGGGGTTTACGATTAAACAGAGTCAAAAGTTAATGCAAAAAAAATACAAATCAATCTCTTTAATTCTAAGAACACTTTATGCAGAATTACATTTTTTTTAAAACGGAAAAATACATCTATTGTCTTTTGGGTAGCATTTATTTTACGTTCTTGTAAAATACGTTCACCCAATGCTGTTTTTAATTGTTTGACACATGGTCCAAACACAGTCATCATCACTATCTATGCAATATGTCCAAACCTGAATATATTTTTGAACGAATATTTTGTATTCCGCTTGAAGATAAAATTCTCTCTTCTACTTGTCCTTCCTCATCGTTTATGATATTATTCTGTAACTCGATCAGATCTTCATTGCTGAGAGGTTCGTCGTGAGTTGCTACAAGTTCTTCAAGATCTTCTACCGCGACATCTTCAAGTTCAGAACCACTCAATCATTGCAGCAATGTCTTAAAGCACTTGTCTGTGCATTTGGACAATTCTTCTAGGTGCTTCCACTACATCTGGCCAAAGATTACACCACACCCTGTTCATACAACTCCTTTTAACTTCTTTCCAAGACTCGTCTATGTTGTGAATATCCTTCAGGATGTTGTATGACTTCCACCGCTCTCGCATAGACTGTCTTCCTTCCCCGTCTGTTTCATGAATTAGTTGGCTAAAAGTGCGGCGATAGTAATAAGCTTTGAAGTTTGCTATTGCTCCCTGGTCCGTAGGTTGTAATATTGACGTAGTGTTTGGTGGAAGGAACATCATGTACACTTTTAAGTCTCTCGGCATTTCAAGTGAGGTTGGATGTCCTTCTATGAGTAATATAACTTTACGTTCAAGCCCATTTTTGTTACAGTAGGATTTTACTGACTGGCAAAAACTATTAGAATACCAATCTTGAAAAACTTCCCGTGTAACTCGCGCCTTTCTGTTGGACCACCCACGACTGGTAGGCTTATCTCGGCTGTACCTTGCATTGCACGATGTGTTTCTGAATGGTAAACCAGTAAAGGTTTCAGTTTGAAATCACCAGTGGCATTACCACGTAGCAGAAGGGTTAATCGATCTTTCGCAGCTTTGAAACCGCTGGCTTGACGTTCTTCTTTAGAAATGAATGTTCAAGATGGCATATTTTTCTCACTAAAGCCCGGTCTCATCATCATTGAAGATGAGACAAACAGGAATTTTTTCTCATGCTACGAAATCTTGAAACTTGTCTGGAAACTCAGTTCCAGCTTGAGTATCTGCACTGGCGGCCTCACCTGTTATCTGGATATTGTGAAGATTGGAACGCTGCTTGAACCGATGAAACCAGCCTCTGCTGGCAGCAAAAGTCGGAGTGGAAGTCACCTTCTTCTGTCTTTAACATCTCATACAAAGATTTTGCTTTTGTGCATATGAGATCTTGACTCAGTGGTGTGTTCTTCTTACTTAAATCTTCGATCCAGACTGCTAGCAACTTCTCCATTCATTCTAGGATAGAAGATCTCGAACGAGAAGTTTTGTTGCACTTATAGGTGTTGAACTTTCGCTGGAAAGTTTAATTTTTTTCCGATTTTTAAAAATCGTTCTCACAGTCGATTCTGACAGACCAAAATCTCTGCCAACAATTGCTGCTTTTCCTCCATTTTCCGTTCTTCTTTTCACCTTCATCTTCAATTCCAAAGTTACACTTTTACGCTCTTTTTTCTTCGTAGCCGGCATTTTTAACGTAGTGTTAAATTATGTATCTCCACCAAACGTTAAAACACGACTGCCAGCCGAGATAAACAAATGGAACAAATGAAAAAAACGAGGGAATTCCCATAGAACAAAGTCGTAGGACGGGGAATCCTCAATTCTTCGATCAGAATGGTCAGAGAAAGAGGGGATTACCGCGACCAAAGAGAAGCCAATGACTACATTATGGACATACATATTCTTAAGTAAGCAATTCGCGTAATACGAGGCAGTTAAAAAAAAAAAAAAAAAAAAAAAAAAAAAAAAAAAAAAAAAAAAAAAAACACGCGAAATTTGAAATTTGCGTTAAAGCGAAACCGCGCATAACAGGGTCGCGTAAAGCAGGGTATTACTGTACTCAAGTGCTGCTTCTATTCTTTTTAAACCTTCGGCATGAGAAATCTTCTTATCTTTGTCCGCTGACAACCATATTAACAATTTCATCATCATTAAGCTGATTTTGATCGTCATCCAACAACCACTCTTGTATATCTTCATTGTTAATTTCTTTTACGGCTGGAAGTTGGTTGGCTAACTGTGTCTGTTCATTGACATCTTGTTGAGCTAGATTGTCATTTTCAGGCCTTTCCATACCAAAAAGTTTCCTCCTTGATCGTTGAAGCGTTTCCTGTTTTACTTCATCCCACACCATGGATGACCAATAAACTGCATCTTTCACTGATATTATTTTCTTTAGTGAATCTGTCAGTACTGTAAGTTGCCTAATAAAACTTGAAGCAGACTTTTTCTGTAATTCCTTTTGAATGTTTCTATTACACCCTGATTAAGGGGTTGTATCAGTGATGTAACATTCCTATCTTCATAAACGCTCCCTATCATATTTCAAAAATTTGCCTCGGTTAACCTGGCAGCTTGGATAATCGGAACTCGGATAACCAGACTTTTACTGTATGTAATAACACATTTAGAATTAAAATTAAACAGTCAAAATTGGCAAAACATGTTGATAAAGGGACTGACTTTACAGAACTTTTATTGTATATGAAGTAACACAAGATACTGCTAAACAATCATACTATCGACCTTTTTAGCTTCAACATTAAGCAAATATAATTGTATGGTGGAAGAGCACTGGTCTGCTCTTAAGCAGGCTGTTTGTATTGACTAGAAGAGAAGTTCTAGAAAATTTTACCCCTGAAAAGAGAATTATCTAATTTTACAGGTTAGAGGTAAAACCAGTCAACAATGTCATTTGTCCAAGTCATAGTTACTACGTAATAAAATATATTCTCATCAATGTTTGCTATGATTTCCATTTCTGTGTGTACCTCATTTGTTTACCTGATGGTCCAAGATGAGAATTGATGTTTTTACAATGTCTGTATTAGTATTATTCAACCTCGATTTAAGTTTTTTGTTTAATACACATCATCAACCAATGACAATTCAATAGGAAACAATGGTACAAGACGGTACAAATTAGAAAACTGGAAAAAGTATACTTATCACTTACAAAGCGAGCAGGACTTCCATTAAATTTTTCAGAAAAAAAGAGAAATAATGACACAAATCATAATATTATTGGTGACATACTTAATCACCTGTTAGAGCATACTAAACTTACAGCAGTAACATAGCCTCTTGGCTGCATAAAACATAATGCATCAATATATCTTCAATTTTTAATTCTACATTGTTCTTCTTCTATGTAAACATATTCCATTAATTAACATTGTATATAATTTTGACTTGATCTGCAGAACAGTTTTGAAATGTTAATTCCCTTAAGTAGATGTTTAAATGATGTATTTTCATTTTTCAACCCAAGTATACCACATTAATATTTAGAATAAAACGTTTAATACTTGTTTTCATGATTTATAGTGCTCCCTGAACAATGTTTTAAGAGAGTTTACCTTATTTGACCAATTACAACTAACTGAAGAGAAGTCTTGGAAGTTCCTCCAGCTAAGATATTGCAAGTAGATCAATTAAAATGGAGAAATCATTGGGTTGTATCGGAACAACTAACGTAAGTTAATAGTACTGATACCTTGTAACAGTTTACTGATTTATCCAATGAACTTTTTTTCAAATTTCCCTCCTTTTTGTATTAAACACACTTTGTGAAAGAAAGCAAAGCAGATATTGGAAAAATAAATCAATTAGGACTTTGAATTCAAATTTTTAGTGTTTAGGTATAAAGATAAAATTAGAATAAGCCAAGCATTCATCTGCAATGAATCGAAAAAACTGTCAAAAATGCAATGCTGGAGGCAAACTCTGGTCTTTTATTTGTGCTATTCATTCACCTGAGAAAGAGAAGTGGCAAGGTCCTCCTGCAGCTGGCGCAGGGAGCAAAGTCTTTCCCTGATGTGGGTATCAACGGCAGTGGTAGCAGCTGCCTCCTGTACATCAAGAGTATCACGCAGCTGCTGGAAGTACAGGGCAACACGTGCTCTTGCTATTTCTGCAGTGCCCAGTTCCTCTCCATTACCACTGCCCTCCAAACGCCTGATTACCAACTCTGTGGGAGTAACAGACAGCATTAAAAATAATTTCCAAATATGTGCAAAAGTAGGCAACTGTCACAAGAAAATCATGTACGAGTGCAAATGCTGATTTATCTACTAACTAGCTGTTGCCCGCAACTTCTCTCTTAAACTAATATCAAGAACTACATGAACCTCTGTGGTTCATTAAACAGATATTCTTTCCGTAGGAAGGATCTCCACAACAAAATTTTAACTTCATTTCTCTGAATAATACATTTGTACACTGATTTCATGATAAACATCTCAACCATGAGAAGTAACTTCCTAGAGATGAAGTGGCTGTAAATACATGAAATATGTTTATGAATGTGTCATGTTTTGTTGTTTGCAAAAGCTTTAAATTAAATTGAATAACTATTCTAAATGTATTGAGAGTATTACAGTATCTGTAGCATTAATGAAGAAATGGTAAGGGGTAAAGCTGTGCCAGAAAATATATTTTAAGTGAGAATCTGACTGTTTGAAAATTTTTAATTTGGTAAATAAGCTGTTGAGTTTTTAAAAATATTTCATAATTCCATTTAAAATTGTTTCATAATGATTTAAACTAATTTTTAATAAGTTTTAATTTTTTTGCAATGATTTCTATTGTTAATGTAATTGATAGTTCTGTGTATAGAAGATCCCAATAATTGCAAGCTGTCACTCAGAATAGTGCTAAAATGACTGCTTCATCATTTGTTTAATGTATTCTTTAATCATTGGAAATGAAGTCTGATGCAAATTTTATGTATGTTTTTCTGATGTGTTTCAATAAAATAAAAGTCAAGTAAAAAGTTTATTGATGGCATCATTATTTCAGCCACCTGTCATTGAGAAGTTTAAAGAATTAAGCAAATCATCATAAATCAGCTTACTTACCTTCAAATGGATACTGATTTTTGGACAGTTTTACCTTAATTGCTCAGCGTTTCAGTATAACATCAAAATAAAACATACTTTATAGTACTCACGAGGCCATGGGCTGTATACTGTTTAAATGTCTTTCAAATTCTACCTGCAGTTTTGGCTTGAATCACAGTCCAAGAAAACTGGATACTAATTTCTTAGCTTTCTTAATTCTCATCAAAATAAAAGATAGCCTATTTCACTGTTGTACATCATTCAAAACCCCATCAAAGTCAGACCAGCGGTCTGCATGAATTCCATTCATCCAAACAGACAGAAATACACAAATTTTAAAAATATCTCATTTCTTATTTGTAGCACATGAACAGCAGCACAAACACATTTATTTAAAAAACAAAAAAATTGAATGTATAGATGTTTTTCTTATTATACCTAGGCTTGTAATATTTCTAGATACATTTATCATCTTTTTAAGGTCACATAAACATGAAAAATACCCTGTTTTAAAAACAAGACCAAAGGCTGTACGCTGATCAAAACCCCATCAAAATCTAACCAATGAAAAATTAATATTAATTTGAGGATACTTTTATCTTAAATTTCTCAGCTTTTCAACTTCACTTCAAAATGAAACATATCCTATTTTACATGCAGGGACACAGGCTTCACATTAATAGGAACCCCGTCAAAATCCGACATGTAATTTTTGCATGAATTCCTTTTATCCCAGCTTGTACACAAATTTAAGAAATGGTTGATTCCTTATTTTTTACCTATTAATAAAGCCTCCATGGTTTTTTAAATGTATCCTAAATATGTACAGTCTTTTCCTGATTACAGCTTTATTATATATACAGGCTAGAACACCAACATCAGCTATAAAATAATTTCTCTGAGAGTAGTTAATAAGAAAAGTTTACAATCACTGTAAGTGCATAACCTTTCATCAATTTGGCATATATTTGAAACATGCATCATTGTTGTATGGCATGTGCAACCTACCAATTTAATTAATTTCCACAAATGTTCTTTATTAGATACGTAATTCTCTCTCAGGGCAGCCCATCTTGGTAAGAATGAAGCAATGCTAGAACAAATCTAGTTGCAGAAAGAACCAAAGTAACTGGCAATAATATTTAAGAGGAAATTCTTATTTGGAAAACTTAAAGCTTGCAGATATAATTGAAAGTTCTGAACTTTGATTAATGTATGTAGTATGTCTACAAATACAGGTTCATGAAAAATTAAAGGAATATGTTTTCTGAGAGCGTGTTTCAGGGAGGTGTTTATTATTATAGCCACATTGTTACAACAATGATGAGCAGCAAAATGCGTTTAAGGGAATTAAAGGAGTGTGGATAGGAAAATTCAACCCAACACGTTTCATAGATGACAGTGGTTGGGATTGACAAATTGCCACCGGAGCCAGTGCTCCATTGCAATTAAATTAAATTAAACACATGTAACGCAATTGATAGATTTTTTCTATCTTTGTGATTAATCTTTCCACAGAGTGATTGAAAAAAAAATTATCAAATAACAATATTAAATGAGTAATTTAAAAAAAAAAAAAACAAACATGGACAGTTCCCCAGACAATTAATACAAATGTTAATGATTTAAAGTGCTACTTGCAGTCATAACTATGGTTATGTACTGCAAAAATTTTAATATTCCTATTATAAAATGGAAGTAAACCAGCTAAAGTCAAAGAACATAATTCTGGTTATTTAAATAACACAATTTTTCAAAAGGCAATTAAACACACATACCTAATTTCTGGATGGTTTCGCTAATATCTTCCATGAATTTTCTCATATGCTGCACAGCATTTATAACTGAGGATCGGACTTTCTCTGCTTCTGTTTCCATCAAGGCATGCTGAAATTAAAAAATGGGACTCATGTACCAAGCACGATTCAAAGAACTTGCTTACAAGAATGAGGACTTGGCTACTCAATTGAGAAAGTGTCAGTGTCCTTTTTAACCTTATTGCTTTATTATGAAAAAATATGATACTTTAGTTAATGCAATATCTTCCAAAGTTAGTTAGGCAAAGACAGTCCAGGCTTCACTGATACAAATTCAGTGTAAGGTTGTTTGTTCCTCCAAATAATGCCTACTTGCCGGTAGAAGGAGTCAACATCAAGTGGATCGAACTGGAATCAATGACGTCAAACACGAGGTGGCGTGTGACCACTGAACAGTCCACTCGCTCTCAGTTCATCAGGAACAGTTAACTTGTAGCCAAGACATCTCTCATTAGACTAGTCTAGCCAACAATACATTCTGTTTAGTTTAATGTGCCATTCTATCACTCAACATCAGAAATTACCCAGCTATGCCATTTATTCAGTATCATTCATAGACACGAGTCGGAAATAACCTTGCAGTAGCGCACCAACATGTACAGTCAAGTGCTACAACAAACAGGTTGTTCAGCAGTTAGTGCGTGTCATTCATATAAAGAGAAGACTATCAGTTAGTCATTCACAGGTTCTAGCCTTCCTATCCTTGTTGTTGGCCAGATGTCTAATAAATTTTATTAACAGCTTAAAGATGCAGACCGAGAGCAGAAGACATCATTTGAAGCAAGAAGATAGCGCAAGATGGATTACAATAGGGTTAGCAAATCCCAAAGGTCAGTCAAATCCACCCCAGAGGTCCTCCCCCTCAACTGCCCACAAGGCAGAAACCAGACAATTGGTGTCAAGGGGTGAAATGAGATCACGCTATCTGACATAAGGAAAAATGGTAACTGCTAATCAAAAACAGAGTAATTGTCAATCCATTATTCTTTAGAAATAACAACTTTCAGTAACAAACAGCATTTGTTAATAACACTGAAGGCATTCCAAAATGGACTCTTACTTTATTAAGCAGTGTCTATCCATGTCTATAAAATGAAAACAGGATAAATTTGAACTACAAAAACTCAGAAACTACTGAACAAATTTCGACCGGGTTTTCGCCGTTTTAAAGCTTAGAATTTCAATTCAGTTGTTTGGCATGTCTTACGTTTCAACGTTACATAACACATGAGCATTAAATGGAATTCTGAAGTATCGTGACAAATACCAAAGATGGAACGACTAGATGTTGTATATTTCGCACTAACACTCAACTACAATGTCTCTGGCCATAGCCTTTAATGAAAGCAATAAGATAACTTTATAATAATAACTATTTTTCACACTAAACAAAACTTGAAGTGTTCTTTCCTTTAATTTGGGATATTCATTTTTAAACGCCATAGATAGCCGTATTAAATGCGAGAAACGAATAATAATAATAATAACAGATTTTCTTTGATTACAATGTCTGTTAGCACTACTACAATGTCGCTGGCAATCATCTTTACCATTCTGTTCACAATAAAATGGCACCGCAGTTTGTTAATCCCTGAAACAAATCAAAAGTAAAGAATATTTTACGGGTACGGGATATATTTTAATTTTGATTTCCAATGCCAGATGAACAGTGGCGGGGCGAGACCAAAATTTTATGTGGGCGAGATAAGTTTGCGAGGCCCTCTGGAGGCGCAAGATGACAGGGTTTATAAAGTATTTAAAAAAACTTAAATTTTTATTTATAAAAATACAATCACTTTTACTGTGTATAATATTATTAAATAATGAGTAACAGTATATAATTAAATAAATAGAAATTTTCTGCTTTTAGCCTTGCTGAACTCCTTAATTAGATGCTATATCTGCTTCAATCGATAAAACTGCCAAAGCTGAAAGTCTTTCCTGACCCATAGTACTTCGTAAATAATTTTTTATTAATTTTAATTTTGAAAAGCTCCTTTCAGCGGTGGCTGTACTTACTGGTACTGTTAGCAAAATTCGTATGTAGAAACATGAACGTAGACGAGAAGCAAAATGAATGAAATAAACCCGGTGGCCGAAGATTCCCCGGTAGAGTCATTGTAACGCCAGCAAATATTGCTAAGCTATTGGTATTGCCATATTAGTTGCTAACTTGTAGGATTTATCGCATTATGATGAGTAAAATATTTAGTCGTAGTCACGGCTTTTAACTGTACTAATCTGTTTTACTGGTTAAGTTGCTTAAACTTTCGGGACGCGAGGCCCCTCGGGGCGCGAGGCCGTAGGCGGTCGCCCACGTCTTGCGCCGCTTCTGCAGATGAAGTAGCATAATGATAAAATTTTTAGCTTTAGCGGCAGATGAGTAAGCGTAATGAGACATATCTAACGTTTGATACTGTGAAAACTCGGTCAAAAACGATTCCATAGTTTTGAGGTAATGCTAGATTATTTGTAAAATAAATGTGTCACAACGTTAAATTTTAACTCAAACCTTTCAGATTCTGAAAAACCATTCAAAATTTGAATTTTCTGCATGATGCCGGAATAAACAGACACATAGACTGAAGTGAAAACGTCAAAACGGAAGCACGTCTACACGTAACAATATGCTTAACGATTTAACGAAAAACAATGCTCCCGCCGATCCGTTTTCTAGAAATCGTCCGTCTTAATTCAGGTCAGATAAAACGTCCGTTTTGCTGTCTACACACAATGTTTAGTCTAATACAGTGTTTCCCAACCTTTTTTGGGTCATGTCCCACTTTCAACATTTTTTTGCCCCCATACATAATTTTTAATAATAAAAATTATTTGTTATTAAAGAATATGATATAGGATGGTTTTTGAAAGAAAACACTTTAATATTATCATAAAACACAGTAAGTAAAATTAAAAAAACATATAATGAAATACTAAAATTCAAATTCAAAAGATTTATAATAAACATTTATTATGGCAATTTAGTTTGATCCTTTTAAGAATTTGCGTTTTTGCTATATTTTGTAACCATATCTGGCATTGCGTTTAAATAACCCAAAGAGAAAGCGGTAAAGTCGTATCAAGTCAATTTCTAAATTGCCCCCCTAAAAAAACCAAATTGCCCCCCAGTGGGGCGTGGGCCCCACGTTGGGAAACACTGGTCTAATACGTTTTGCCTGATCAAGTAAAATGTCCACCAAGAACCGGATTAAAACAGCGGGGGGCCCGTAGCAAATGTGAAGAAGGGGCCACTGGTTTTCCAGGGCAGTAGTAGAGCTAAAAAAATAAAAAGAAGGTCGCCCATCTGATCTGACGGGGAAGGCCACCCTAGGCGCGGCGGGACCCGTAGCATTTGCTAACTCCTGCTACGTGGCTTATTTGGTACTGTTGATAATATATCGATATATCGAAATATCAATATTATTTTTTGAAAATATCGATATTTATGAGTGATATTTTTTATGGCGATATATCGATATTTCGATACTGAAATCTGGATATCGGATTCGATATTTTTTTAAATAAATTATCATTTTTCGTTTGCTCTGAATTTCTGTTACGCATAGAGATCAGCAAGCTCAAATAAATCTTACCACGTTTCTACAATTAATTTTGAATTTATAGGTACCAAGTTTACTCAGATGATGACAACAGTGTAGGCAAGGCGTTGCTCGCCCAGCACGAATCGAACGCGAGCCCATTGTTTGAAATGAGCGTGCGCGCTGTCCAGGGAAGTCCAACTGGAAATTAGTGTGTTACTGTGTTAGCAGGAATAGTGGGAAGTGTAAATAACGAATAGTTGCTAATTAGAGAGCAAGAAAAGTAACGTAACTAAGAGTAAGCTATCAACATACAAAACTAAATGAAATCCCACGAAAACATTTTATGAAAAAAGAAATGTAATTTGGCCATAATACGTGCTATAATAGGTAAACTTCTACCTAAATAAAATCCTCAACTGTATTGCTTATCAGTCTTAAAAATACACTAAGATTTAACTCGAACCTCTTTCGAGGTTTATAAATTTTAGTAATTTTTATGAAAATTATGATACGCATAATGGTCATATTTTTTAAAAAAAATCAACAATCATCATCACCAAGAGAAACCATTCGAAAGTGAAATCCTGATTAAGAACAAAATCACGTCTATTTATCAGTGGACACCCTTATTTTTATAAGGTTTGATTTTATAAAATTGAATATATGAAAGTATCGATATCGATATTTTTTCCGATATATCGAAAGCCGATATTGATACTTTTAAAATATCGATATATCGAAAATCCGATATTTTAAAAAATATCAACAGCCCTAATGTATAGTTCTCATATCAGTATGATTATTTTCCCTGTTTTGCAGACTTAATTTAAAACACCCATGCCCTGGGCCAGACTCGAACCGGCGGCCCCTACAACCCGAAGCAAGCGCGCTACCGCTACGCTGCCGGGATCAGCATGGTCGTAATTTGTTCTCAGTTTACGAAATTTACGGAGTACAGTATATCGCTGCCATTGAGTAACCTATTGAACGAGACAGGCCATTGAAACGGATGACTTGTAGGTGTACAAACATTATTATAACTAAGAAGATCACCAAGGGTCTATGTATTCCTTAGTCCAGGGACGGATCTAGGGGGGGGGGGGGCTAGGGGGCTCAAGCCCCCCCAAAGGTATCTAGGTCCACCCCCGACATTGTAATTTTGGAGACCTTTTTTTTTAGCTCTACGGATTTGAGGTTCAAGCCCCCCCCCCCCCCCCAAACGAAAATCCTGGATCTGCCCCTGTTCCTTACTAATTATTGTCCTGGTACGATTCTGTTTCAACGTAAACATATCGATACTTCCCCCCCCCCTCTTTTTCTTCATGTAAGGAAATTATCTGAAGGTTTGGAAGCCTAAGGACTCAGTACCCTAAGGATTTAATTTTGGACAACAACCTTTTATACATCTTTGGAAAAAACTTATTTTTACCCCTCCCTCTGTCCATGGCGTCAACCCTACTTTTATGTTAATTTTTATTGTCTTAAGTTGACTCAAGTCGGCTGTCCTACTGTGCTACAGCTTTGAGCGAAATGAATTTATTTAGACGGATACTAAACGACAGGTCGTAACATCTAACAATAATTTAGCATATATCAAAATAACGAAAGCATAAGGAACTGCATAATGCAATGCAAAGCCATCTGAGAATGACTTTATTAGTTACAAATAACGTCGCTCAAAGTAGACCAGAAGTGGGACTTAATACTGTTGCTCGAAGTACATATTACATAATTCAGAGTAATAAAAGCTTCTTAATGCCAATACTTGAATATTATGCGAGCAACAAATATCCACTGTATTTCATTGTCAGTTTTCGTAGTTTCAATTTACCCGCTTCTAGTCTGCTTCCGGCTGAATATACGCGTAACTAACGGCAATATTCACAGATGGCAGCACTAACAACATGTGTGAAATAACTTTCTAGCTTCAGTTTTGTGACAAAAGGGATATAAGCATGTTAATAGATACAATCAGATGTATTTATTATTTAATAAACTATTAATAAATCTCTCAAACACATTTAAAGCTTCCTGAATTGGTGTCAACTGTCTTGCCTCTCGGTTACGATTTCCTCATATCTGTTCCGTTATAAGCCCCGTTCCCGCTAGACGTAATCGTGCCTTAAACTAATGAGTAAGGAAAATATAGAGCCTTGGTGACGCTTGGCTCCGCTAGCCAAACTAGCACCAACAATTTTTGAAGAGGTACAGGTCGTCCCTTTGAGTGGTCTGTCTACTTTAACAGACTATTCAGGTGACAGCGATCTACCTCGTTATCTAATTAAAATAATAATCATCATAAACAAGAAGTCGATGTTTATTCAGTTAACAGCGATCTACATCATTATCTAATTAACAATTGATTTAATAGTAATCATCACAAACAAGTGGACATCAATTACAAAACTTAATAACATGACTAATAAAAAGTTATGGTATTTAATATTATATGAAAACATATTTTCTGAAATTTAAAATTTACAAACATATGCGATGGTCTTAGATTTAAATTCTGGAGACTGAAAACCTGAACTTGGCTTATTTAATTTCCATTTCTCAAGACCTAAATAAAACATTACTCAAAATTTTACTTTTCGCACATTATGAGCCAAGTAAATACTGTGGCAGACAGGCTTATTGCTTTCTTCTTATATCAAAAAATAAAAGTAGGCTATCACACTGCTTTTGATCGCAGTTTATCTGCATCATGTTTACCTTCCTCTCCCAAAACAAGTTAAAATGGAATGACAATACTTGTTATATGATTTGCTGAAAGTGGTTTTACTAATTTGCAGCTATTGTATTTATGTAGTTACATTGTCCTTTGCACTGAAATTATATTTCTGTGGCATCCAATCCTAAATGCCACAAGTGAAGAATAAGTACCTACAGCCATCAGTATAACAAAAGGATGTATCCAGGGATGAGAAATAGAGGGGTACAAGATTTGAACTGGGGGGGGGGGGCAACTCATATTGGTTTCGAGGAAGTGGGGTGGGGGACTGAAACATGACGATTTCTTACAAAATGAAACTCAAACCTAGTCAGGAAACTATTTTTATTATTGATTAATATAGTACAACCACTTAATTTAAGGACCTACTATGTAGTTAAGATCATAAGTCAGTTAGTTTTTTATTAATTATTTATCGTATCGGATTCTCAGGAAATTTTTCAATAACTTTGTTTGTCAATATCTCACAGTGTTCTTTCACAAAATTTCAATGCACACTCATCAGACATAATCCAGGCAATATTTCTCTTCCAAAGTGCTCGAGTCAGTTCTTCATATGTCAAAGCGTACTGAAGGCAATTTAATTTTCTTCTAGCGCCTCCCCCCCCCCCCTTGCCCCTCGCGGGATATGCCTATGCATGACACTTATTTCTTAATCATTTTCACCCAAGTACATGGATGGTAGTAGTCTACAATGAAAGCAGACAAATTGATGTTAGTCAATAGATTGGATCAGAAATAACAATGCCTGTCTGTAAAATTGTCCCAAACAGCTGGATTAAGTCTTTTACATTCATGTGATAGCTGTAACATCATCCTATTAACATCTTCTGCGCATATTCTCAGAACTAACAATTACTTGCTATATGGGTCTCTTCTATTACTACAGTACTCAAGAAGTGCTCATACAAGATGTTTATATGTATGCTGACTCATTTCTTCAAACATTGCAGACCTTCACAATTTGGCCCATGAATCACAATTAAGCATCATATTCTCCAGCCTGCTATGTTATTCTGTAATGTTAACCACAAACACCTCACATTTGAAGAAATGAACAGCTTCCTTTATACTCAGAGACAAGTGTCCTCATTTGTAAATTATGCACATTAAACTATGATGCAACTAAGGAAAATGGAAGTGGCTTCTAGGCAATATAAATAAGAAAAGAAAGGGAAATTAACCCACCACATACCAAAGTGGACGGATGCGATGCGAGGGAACACTTATGCTGACAAACAACTACACAACATTTCGGCATCTGCCTTGTTCACAAGTAGAAAAACAGGCCATTAGGCTCGGAACGTGTGTACACAACGAACGTTACCTAATGACTAACCGAGTATTGGAGGAGGGTGGGGGAACGGCTAACTTTTTTACATCCCTGTAGATCAGCGGTTCCCAACCTATGGGTCGCGGCATGTGTTTTGGTGGGTCACGGAAAAATCGAAGTTTTTGCCACAAAAGTACAACTTATTGTTTTTGAAAAACAAATACAAAAAAAAATATTTGTGTAGAAAGGACTTAAGGTTAACATTAACCAGTGTTAACCCTATATCGATGCCCTTATCAGTAAACACCAATCCCAGAAATCTCAATGATTGTAAAATTGTGTTTTTATAATAATTAGAAGTATTTTTAATTATCTTTTTAATAAATTGGGAGGCGGCAGCACAAAGCATCATTTCATCTAGTTGATGGCTGAAATTCTAGGACTAGCTAAAACTCAAATTGCAAATTAAAATCCCACTGATGTTCCAAGTCATATTTTGGTGGAAAACGCCTACAATACGCATTTTAGTGGCTGACTGGTATGTTCACCATTGTGTTTTCCTGCTCCCAGTCTTCCACATTTTTATACATTTGGGTGCAGTATAACACAATAATAAACCTACCAATCAACCACTAAAATCAGGTCTGCAGGTGATTTCAACCAAAAAGCGATTTGGCAGACCAGTTTCATTTTAATATGCTGATCGATTTACTTCTAATCGTGGAATTTCAGCCGTCAACTAAATGAGGTGATGGTCTGTGCAACCGCCTCCCCGTCTATAATATGTTTTCTGTTTTATGTGTCATCAATTCTTTTTTTTTTGTTGATAGTTTATCCTTTGAACGAAAATGTGACTTTTCGTAGGATAGAATAGTCGATAGTGCATCGAGGTCATACAACATTTCCCATTCTGACATTAGATAGACACTATTATTTTTTTTTTACTTATAAGTGGGTCGCGTGCCAATAAAGTTTGGGAACCGCTGCTGTAGATGATTGCTACAATAAATATTAACACTATATATAATAATCCAGAAAACAAGTGATTTTGTTACACTTCTTTCCAGGTGTTGCTGTAGAATCTGCTTTTCAAATACAGATCATAACAATCAATTTATGTAATTAAATAACTATTCACAAATTTCATACACTGTGATCCTTAGTAAGAGCCAGTTGCATGGCACAGTCTAAAAATTCTAAAAAATACAAAAAAGAACATCAGCATGAGATACTACTTCAATAGATTTCATCACAAAATGAAGTTCTAATTCACAGAATCTGTTTTCTACAAATATATACTGGTTTAGAATAAGCAAATGCATTCCTCTATCAATTTAACAATTTCTGAGCATACGATACACTCCAGGCAGTGACGGATCTATAATTTTTCAAACCCGGGGCAAAAATTTTAGACTGCCACCCCTCCCTTATCACCTCACAAATTTTATGGTCCCCTGAAGTTGCCACCAGGGGCAAATACCCCGGTCTGTATACCCTACATCTGGCACTGTCTCCAGGTATTTGCTGTAAACAGACATCAGAGATGCCAATCTTTTAAATGATCATTTCAGCTAACTTCTTATTTTTCAAAAGTGTGGAATTTCATGTCCAAACACCCAAGATGTATGTACTTCTTTTTCTATTTACAGTTCAACAGAAAGGGTGCTAATTTGTATGCATATAATGCATTGCTGCATTTCAGTCACTGGATGCTTAGCAACACTGCTTATTACTGTTGAATCCAGTTCTAAATGATGATGAAAAACTGGCAAGATACCTATATTCTATTTAGTAAAATCTACTATATAATTTCGTAAGGTCACTCATTAACTCATCTCGACAGCTATTGGCTCGAGAACGGTGTCACGTGTCAGCCTTCGCTCGCAAAACAGTGACCAGAGATACCATTAGTAGAAATTCGTGGTTATGTTCATAATTTAATAGCTAAGCAACTGCTATCAAATTAATTTCCACAATAGGTCTAAATTCATTATGTTTGCTTTTTGTAGTATTTCACAGTTAAAAAATACTGATACATTTTGCGGCCGCAAAAAAAAAAAAAAAAAAAAAAAAAAAAAAAAAAAAAAAAAAAACGTTGATCTGCTTTTCAGTAACATCTTGCTAATGAAAGCAACTTAAAAAAACTTTAAAAAAATTAAATTACTCATGGTCTCTACTGTAACCATGAATGTCAATTGTCATTCCGGTTTAGCATAATTTCAATTAAATTAAAATGTCACTAATGTTGCTTGACCAAAGTTTATGCATTATAGTTTATTTGCTTTTCAGGTATTTTACTGACCACTTTTGTAGATAGTCTTTATTCGTGTTCACTGTACATAAGTTATTACGTTATTTTAAGAGCACATCAGACCAAACATGTTACCAAATCAACTATTCTCGCAATCCATTTCTTCCAAGTCGCTCAACTGTTTAATAATATGGAATGTGTATTAAGTTCAATAGCCATTACATATAGTATGATCCAATATTACTTTATGAGTGTTTGCCCACTCCCAATTAAAAAAAAAAAAAAAAAATGTAATGGTTTTGAAGCAAACAGAAATTTTTTAAATTATGCAGAGTGAACTTTATGGGTCAAGTACGAGTCAAGTTATATTTAAGCAAGTTCGAGTCCATGACCTTTGAAACAATTATACATTTGCACTATTGTACCTGTTCATCCCCCTCTATTAATGCTCCTGAGTTCTTCAGGCTCAAGAGATTTGATCAAATCAGGTCACCCTGTCATAACCTTTCACCCTAAAAACTGGAACTAATCTAGACCCTTGACGGTACGGTCATGGGCTTCCACTAGTGATTTTATAAATTCTCGTCGAAGTACTTCTTGTATGACATGATTATTTAGTCTCACATCTACCAGGAATTAATTTGCAGCCCACTTTTCCCACATTTAACAAAATTTATTTCATTTTTCATCCATTTTTGAATAATCAATGGCAATGAAAAATTTTAAAAACTTCATGCATCACTGTTGGTATTAAGCTGCTAATTCAACTTTACTTCTTTAGTTTTTAAAAAAGTTTATATAAATTCTTTTGCTTTTTCATCAAAGTCTTCACTTTATACACGTACGATAACAGATGTTTCCTGCCCGTGACCATCTGGTTTAGTATACAGCAGAGTTTGTAATCTGGTATGAATTAGTTCTGAACTTAGTAAAATGTGCTGACCATCTATGATACCTGTCAAACCTGTGCCCTATATCAGAAGATAAATCATACATATTGGTCACAATTACTCTGTCAAATATAATGATCAGATTCTTGAGAGTATAACAAAACACTCAACACAATTAGTCCAGTATGACCACTGCCCAGAGCTCACTGCAAGGTTGAATGCTGTCTTGGTAATGCTGCGGGTAAGTCAAGTAGTAAAGTAAATATATAAGCAGAGCAGAGACGAATGGGGAGTCATTCTAGTGACAATATGTGACAAATGTGGAAATCCATTGACATTTGTGACTTTGACAAAGGGCAGATAGTTATTGTCTGGCCTCTGGGAGTTAGCATCTCAGAAATGGTGAGGCTGGTTGGCTGTTTGTGTTACGGCAGTGAATATCTACAGAAAGTGGTTGAAGGATGGCGAAACCATGAGTAGGCAACAAGGTTGTGAACGCCCACAGAATGTGGAGGTCAGAGGCTTCCCCACTCTGTAAAGCAGGATAGACAGCGATCTGTGGCAGGTCTAATGGCAGAATAGAAAGCTAGTGCAGGCTCAAGTGTTTTAGAGCATATGGGTCAACGCACATTGCTGAACATGGGGCTGTAAATCAAATGGTCCCTACATGATCCAATGTTGATCCAACTACATTGTAAATTATGTTTGCACTGAACACATGATCATCGAGATTGGTTTGTGGATGAATGGAAACATTTCACTTGATCAGATGACAGAAATCTGCCATGGAAATATGTTATGTATTAACTATAAAATTTACAAATTATTTTGAATAGTCTTATGGACTCATCACCAAGATAAGCTGCAGCATGTTATCAACTTCTTATAAAGATCTGATAAAAGGTGAATGAAAAAACTATGTGTGGTTCTCAAATCACACACAATACATGACAAATCCAAGAATGATTCTAGCCAAACATGAAAGCAGTGTTGTATTGACAGTAACGTTATGGGCATAAATACTACAGTACTTCAGTGTAGTCATTACACTGAAGTACATATGTTCTGTTACACAGATATGTTCATTCAGTTGTGGGAGCAACACCTGTTTTTGATACTTGTTTCTTCAGTTAAACCCTGTTGATTTAAAATTTACAGGCTGATTCCGTAATGATGATACAAACTTTCATGGATGGTGAAGTAATTTAAAAGTATTAATTTCAGATAAGTAACCCTGGTCTGTAAACACCTTAGTTGTAAGTTATAAGCCAAAGACAATTTATCACTGTTGTTGTGAGGTGATATCAACTCACATATGCAGCGAACATGTGGTTGGGCATAGCCAATCATTATTTAACAGGTCCATCTCTTCTTCCTCACTACTTACCTGCACAAATGTACATGTTTCTGCTCCTAAGTTTTGGAAGACATAGTACTTGTTTTTCATCCAAGAATGTGGGTTCAATATGATGCAGCAACACCTCACTTTTTATTAACTCCTTAGTTAGGTGCTCCATGAAAGATTGTTAGCAAGAGATCCTTTTTTTGTAGTCAGCTTAATTGTCTATTATGACATCACATGATTTTTTCTTGTTGGGTAATGAGGAAAGGTATAGACTGAAGAAGATATCCTGGAAAGAATTCTCACTTCCTGTGACACATTTAGAATAATACTGAGTTTGTTCCACCAGGTATGGCAGAACTTAGAATGTTGTTGTCATGCCTGCATATAAGCTGGAGGACGCTACTTTGAACAACTGTTCGCAGACTGCACAAGTATTGCAGATAAATAAAATTATTAAATCTCCAAACAAAGACTCAAAAGTTTTCTTATTCCTCTTTCATAGGTATTGCAAACGTTTTTGGCTTATAACCTGCAACTTAGACAGTACCGGATTAACCACGTAGCAGGATGTAGCAAATGCTACGGGCCTCGCGTCTTCTAAGGGGCACCTAGGCAAGATGGGGGACTTTTTTTTTTTAGCTCTACAATTTTCCCCCGATAAAAATCAAGGGCCCCTTCTTCACATTTGCTACGGGCCCCACGCTGTCTTAATCTGGCCCTGAACATAGATGTTTCCAAACTGAGATTTCTGAACTCAGATTGCTACACTGGCCTTTCTCCATTATCCCCAACAGGCTGCATATAAATCATGATGTATAGTGTTTTAATTAATAACTGCAAAATGTCTCCCTTACATCCGTATGAGTATATAATGCCAAAGTTAAAGATATTGAACAAACTTTATCCAATAAACAAAAAAAGTCACTTTCCCAGGTGGATTAAATAGTCTAAAACTTAGAACAATTATCTGGTGTCTCATTCATATTCCAATGAAACAATAAAAAACTCAAACTGCCCATTTTTCTACTCCATAGGGGATTTTTTTTTTTTTTTTGCTTATGGCTTTATGCCTCACCGATGTCGAGGTCATTAGAGGCAGGAAGGGATGGGGACAAGGAACGGAAAGGAATTTGGTCATGGCCTTTTAAAGGAAGCAACTGGAGTGATTTGCGGAAACTACGGAAATCCCAAATCTGGATACCCAGACGGGGATTCAAACAGACGTCCTACAGAATGTGAGACTCCATAGGGGCTTTGTAGCTTATCATCACAGAGGTCGTTAGAGTTAAGAGAAGATAATGCAATATAACAAGCAATGAGAATGAAATCAGCAAGGTTTTTAAAAAGGAATCAGGCTGGCATTCACATTTAACAATTTCACAAAATTATTGAAAACTCAATTGTGGATGTTTGTACAACAAATTGAATCAGAATCCCCCTCCAAAATCCCAGACCCAAATAATATCAGCAGGATCAGTCGATAATGATGGATCATAGGAGAATATTTTTAACAGTGATGGAGCATAGGCCCCCAGGAAAATTTCTTCAATGAGATTTACAATTCAAATTCTTCCATTGTTTGGGGAGTATTTTTCAGAACATCCCTCAATGACCTATCACAGTATGCAATTACACTACCTGTATCTGAATACTTTCCTACTACCTAGTACACGAAACCAAGTAATAAGTTAGTCATGATCTTCTCTTCACTACCGTTATCTATCCACTCATCGCTGAAAAATGTGTCCTCCATATCCACCACTCTCTTAACACTTCACATATCTTCCAATGTGTCCCAGCCCAGATCCTTTATTATATCACTTAACAAGAGGTTTCTGTAGTAATTTACACATACAAATCAAGCTGTCCTCCTTTGAACCCTTCCAATTTATGTATTTGATAAATGTAATGTAAATCTAATATCATCCAACTGTATTCAAGAAAGGTTCTGACCAATTTTCACTACCCAGCTACACTATTTCTCTGGTATAATTTTCTTTTTCTTTCCACGGCTCACCCTAATAGATCCTGGAGTTTATAATTGTTTTAAAACCACCTCCCTAATATGTCTAGCACAACTGAGGTTTATTTCAAATATTATACCTGATTAGATACTACATCCAAATCCCTCTACTGCTGCTCACAATCCTTCCATGTTATAATCATATTATTCAGCATTACATCCACCTAAGTTTTTACCATAAGAGGATCAATCATTAGCATAGTAAACAACAAATCTCCAGATTCTTTATCTCCCGCCTCCCCCAATCTTACATTGACTTGTTTTGATATTGTATTTCCTTCCCTGAATCATTGCTTCCACCCATTTAACAATTCCACCACACTAAAATTCATATCCTGAATCACCACATTCATATTACCTTTATTCACCATCATTCTCTGACTCACTCTTCCAAATACCTTGGAGAGATTTGGTGCTAGATTAACAACTAAGCATCTCTAATGCATTCGGTCTGCATCATCATGTAATAGATATAGGCATAAGAATGAACAAAGATAGAATACTCAAACATGTAATTAAAAACAAAAATGTTGTTGGGGAATAAGTAAAAGCACTTATCAATATCAACGGTTCATTCATGTCTGTATTAGAAATATATTTGCAAAAAAGCCAGTCGTATACTAGCATAGCTTCTTATCTGATACAGATAAATTATTACTGCTTTTTGTTAAAATAACATTGCAACTTTTGAGTCAAGGTTTTTAAGTCTGAATTACCTGTTTTGGGAATTACGCATCATGAGTACAGCAATTTTAAGACATTTAATAGGGCACCTCTGTTGTCATCTTCTCACTGAGGAATTATCTACTATCCCTGCCATTATTTCAGAGAAAAATATAACATTTCTTGATAATTCAAAAGCCAGTATTCCTAAAAATCACCACACCAACAACTCACCTTGTGATCCTTATGACGCCCATAATCCTTACAGATGAAGCACATGAGTGGACCTGGTATGGACTGACAATCAGGCTCGAGGCATGCAAACTCAGCAACGTGTGATGGATGTGATGGGCATTTGGGATGTTCAAGGGGCTTCTCAGATAGGGGAACACGTTTATGACGTGCCAGGGTTCTAGTTGCGTGAGTCTGCTGTGCACATTCCTCACACAGATGAGTTGTACAGACTGTGCAGTAGAGTACAGCAACATGCTGCTCATTCTCATCACAGTTCACAGAAAGCTGTAAATTAAAGAATTCAAAACTTAAATATGAAAATAATCATTATAGGATATGATTTTAAACAAATATGTTCTTTAATATGTTTACCGGTTCTGAAATTTTTTTATTTGTTACTTTATACTTCAACAGATGTTAAGCCATCAATTAATTTAACTACTCCATTTGTCACAAATTTTATTAAATGTATAAAATTAAAGGGGATGTATATGAATGGTTGGAAGACTATTTGACAGGCAGGTACCAAAGGGGGAAATTTAATGACATTACACCTGAGGAAAGAGAAGTAATGTATGGGGTGTCACAGGGAAGTAAATTGGGACCAACAATGTTCATACTATATATAAATGATTTTCCAGAAATATTTAAATATTGTAAAATACATATGTTTGCAGATGGTACTTTGATGGGGAAAATGTGTTTGAGATAGTGAAGTTATTATTAAATGATGAGTTAAAGGTGGTTAGTAAATCGCTAAACTATAATTCATTAAGTTTAAACGTGTCAAAAACAAAGTGTATGGCAATGGGGAAACATAGAGTTAGAAAAGAGGCAAAAGAAATGCAGTTGGTTATAATGAATGGAATCAAAATAAATTGGGTTCGACAATATAAGAATCTAGGAATAATTATTGATGATAATCTAAAGTTTGAGGCTCATGTGGATTTTGTCAACAAAAACGTTGCAAGAAAGGTTAACTTAATACATAAATCAAGGAAGATATTGTCTAGACCAGAAAAAGAACTATTGTTTAAGACAATTGTGATGCCTCATATAAGACAATGCTCCACACTGCTTATAACGGCAAGTAAGACAAAATTAATAAATTACAAACAAATTTCAATAATAGAATTAGAGCAGTGTTAAAGAAAAGATGAATAGAAAATGTAAGAAAATGCTTAAAATTTTGGGTTATTTATACATTGAAAAAGAAATAGTAAGAGATGTGTTAACATTTATATTTAGACTGGAAAATAATGTATTAAAAAGGAATCTAAATAAATTGGACAAAGAAACAGTGATATTCATAATTATGGGACTAGATAGATCAACCATTTTCATATGACACACCAACAGGGTGTAAGGCTCAAAAGACTGTTTTTCATAAAGTACTAGTTACCTGCAATAAATTAGCCATAGAAATAAAAAATCTGTTTCTGTTGGAAGTTTTAGGGAAAGTGTGGGTACATCGCTGGAAGGCTATATGGTTCTATAAAAATTATAATTTTTCAGTTCTTCTTTTTGTTTAAAAATATAGTGTATACATAATCTTGTTAAATGTATTAGCCAGAGGCTATATATATATATTAATTAGATGGCCATAGTGTATCAAAGCCGATTAGTTTGTCAATATAATGTAAACTGTTAAGAACAAATTTGCTGTGAGCCACAGTGCTGCAATGAGGATACTTTGCATTAAAAAAATAACGTTCATGCTGTTGATTACTCACATAATTTATATCAAATGTTAGTAAATTAATTGTTATAATTTACAAGTGGATGAAAAGACAGCCAAGAACTTGTACTCAATGTACATGAAGAAACTGTCAAGAGCTATTGGTTTATAAAAACACCTGGCCTACCTATGAAAGGGAAATATGGGAAAGACGTTAGATTAATCAGTTACATTCTCCTATTAGGATTTTTTTTTTTTTTTTTTTTCTTTTTTAGAATTTCTATTTGTGCAGGCAGATGATATGGAAACTTTTCCATTCCTCACAGTTTTTCTTTTTAATTTACTTTCTATAAATTATCTAATAACATAATCTTTATGCACAAAAAAGAAATTAACCTTGGTGTAAAGCATTCATACCCACTCGCCAATTTTGTAGACTGAGGTTTAAAGATGTAAATAGATTTTAACACCAAGAAAATGACATCCAAAACACAATTTTAAAAGATCAATCAGGAATGTAGCGGACTCTTTGTGTGATAGAGGGGTTATTATGGCCGCGCAGTCCACTTGTGAGCGTCTAGATTGGTTTGGGGGTTGTTCTTAGAAGTATCTTAGGATTTTAGGCTATCTTCCAGATTATAACAGATCAACTACTTGTGGGCACCGAGATGTTATTTGTCAGGATAAGGATATTGACACCAGGGCGATCTTTGATATAGCAGGGATCCCGAACTGCTCTAACAGTGATATACTTATTATAGATCTTACCTTGCCGATATATCACAAACTCTTCCACATTATTATCTGAAATAACTTGGGATCTAACCTAACGACTGTAAATGACTGAGGCGACACAACTGATAATTTAAACACATTTTACTTATAAAAGCCGAACAATACATTTATCCGCAAAACTGCCTAACGTTATGCTGGAAGGGAAATGACACGCAAGCATTGATACAATTGTTAACAACTTACTAAATGAATTAATAGCTTCTTCATACGAGTATACTGGAAAGATGTCTTTACTGATTAAATGCAACTAACTGAATAATTAACGATCCTGATTATAACCCGAGATTACCACATAAGATTATAACGAGGCTACAACATTATGACAACGGCGAACAACTCATTTAAGTTACACAGATTAAATAATGACTTAATAATTTATGTAACTACTTTAACAAACCAAATACTAACTAACGTGAGACAAGACTATGGGCAAGCATAGCCTGCCCAGTGCCGAAAGGCACACAGACAAGACACAAGTCTTACCTCTCACATGGCTGCTGGCAGAATCGTTAATACAATAGAATAGAATAGAACGAGATCACGCCACGATCGCGTATTTATGCGTGAGCTATCACGTGCACTGTACATGCATACGCGCTACGCTGCGCTGTGCTGCAGACCTTGGACTGCCAACTTGCAAGTCTGCACTTTTACGCACGTACGCATCTTCTCGCTCGAAGCAGCTTACAATATTCACATATTAAAACATCGAAACTACCAATTTAAGCCTTAATCCACAGACTGCCCGTCACATATCCCCGCCTTTTCGAAAACGCGCTACTCCCGGAGCGCGGAAATAAAACCAAACCTAACCGCCAAATGATTTTGCACTCCAGTGTATAGATGCAACAAAATTTAAGTGAAATTGAAAATATGGTATAGAACAAATTATCTGAAAGTTTATCGTATGAAGAAGCATTAGAAATCAATATCTGGAAAACTCAAAGAATCATTGAAAAAATTACACTGAAAAATCATGCTTGCTATGCATGTCACTTCCTTCAAGTCAAATCTAACTAGCGGATTTCGTTGATCTTATAAAATTCAAGTTTCAAATTCAGAAAATAAATTCACAAAATAAATCAAATATCAAAAGAAAATCGTAATTATAAACATATAAATGTTATGATAAATTTCAATTATCTGTGTCAAACAAATCTTGTAAAAGCAATGTATAAATCAGTGTTACATATCACATTGAAAAAAATAAAATCAGATTTCAACTCAAATGAAAAAGTAAAAATTGTGCATAAATGCAAAATATGAAAATAATATAATCAGTTATCATGAATAAGTCAAAACGTAAAAAAAATAAAAACATAATTTTGATCCAAGTTATCAGAAAAAAAAGTTAAAATCAGTGTTTACAAACTCGATGAATCGTTGAATGTATTAGAGTTGCTCGTTTTTTCCTTTTTTTTTCTTTGTCTAAAATTCACCTATATATACCTGGTAGTTGACTACTTTAACATTACAACAAAGAAAAGAAATTACAACAACAAAAAAACCCAGTCTTGTTCTAACAAGAAAAGTTAGTTAAAATCCCATTAATAAATTTACTTTAACCCCAAAACTAACAAATTATTCATCATGAAGAAAAACTACACTCGAATCACTATCAACAACCATTCAAAGACTCAAAACTCACAGAAAAAAACTCTTCAAAATCATAAATATTCCAAAAAAACAAAATACTCTCAAAAGTTAAGTCGTCATCTCCAATATATCATCAACATACTTATACTCTTTAAACACATCAGAAAGCATCATTAATACTCTTTAATAAACCTCTGCATAAACTTTAAAAATGATTAGAATCCACTGTTACATACTACTCGACACAAAGTCCAACCAAAATTAAAGTTTCACAATCATACATTAAAATCATTCATACATAAATTACTTATTACTTGACAAGAAGAAAGTGTAAAGACAGTGAATAGAATAGAAAAAGATTCTTTCCATTTTTCCTCAAATTTCAAAATCAAGAATCTATTTTAATTAGTCACAAGGCAAGATATTAATCCAAAGTTTAAGCAAATCTTTTAATGCAAGAATTTACTGATCTCAATTGCAATGCATGTCATTATGAATTTCACTCAAACAAAATTTTACTCCTCAAAATTTCAAAATGCTCCTTGCTTAATTCCCCAAAATAAATAAAAAAAAAATTCTCTCTGCTCAAGATGTTTTTATTTCTTTCAGAGACCTGGACAAGCAAACAGGCTTATAAACTCGTATACCAGTCAGCATCAGGTTCCGGATTCAATCCGCTAGACATGAGCTTGTATTTCAGCCATATAACGACAGTAATTAGCGTACACTCTCGTGTTTCTGTACCACTGCACGTTCTGCTATATCCATTCCCCTAACATGCGCGTATGGTGGTTTACCTGGCAACCGTCTATCCAAACTCTGACTAAACAGAGAAGTTCTTGAAGCCTAAGAACCAATATCCATACCGCAATACATTCTCAAAATATTCAACAACATATACTCCTTATTCTCCCAATTCAATAACATATTGCTCTCCTGGCAATCATCAAATCATCTCGTTAAAATATTTGACTGCTCTCTGGCAATCAAAAAATCAACTAATAAAAAATCATAATCTTGTCGCAACATAACTTCTTAAAACTCCATAGAATCATCTCATTAAATACCATCTCACAAACCCACTGAAACACAGTACATTATTTCCATTATTGAAATTGAGGTTCCATTCATACAAACTGCATTGACATATTTGAAAAGTTAACTACTGGTACTCGATAGGAAAGATTCTCTTCACAGTAAAAAAAAAATCAAAATAATGAAAAACTCGGCTTTTGCTTCACAAATGAGGTGTTGAAAAAAGGATTGATCAATATTGATTTATCTAACAGTATAAAGCAAGAACTATGTCAGATCAATGGAAAAAAAATAACCATAGTAGGCTAGAGTGCTTCATAATTGCTTATGTCTCGTAGTATTAGTTATGCACACATGAAGTATAACTACAATAAAATAAAATCCCCTACATTGAAACAAAACCATGAAATGAAACTAAACCGTCCCAAAAAAAAGAAAAAATCCAGATACAAAGGAAAATTAAAATCTAAGATCTAGTGTACTCATAGTTGTTGCCGTCGATGTCTTGAAAAGATGTTCTGTCTTGATGTTTCGTCTGCTTGATATAACTGCATAAAGTCCTCGTGTCCATATCGCCTCGAAATTGCTGTAACATATAACCTGGACCAGTATTTGCTCTTCACTATTTCACATTTAATTAGTTATGCACTTTTAATAAACACCGTGTTAAACTTTTGCTCACAGAAAATGTTTCATTGTTAAAGTTCAACTTTCAACTGTCTGCTTTGGTCAGGGATCAACTTGGAACTTTATCTCAATTTTCTATATGCAATGTTCTATTTGTTCAACTTTATACTTGTTTAACCTTCCACTTGTTCAAACATTCTAACTGTTCAACCTTCTAATTGTCCAACTTTCTAATTATTCAACTTTCTAATTATTCAACTTTCTAATTGTTCAACTTTCTAATTGTCAGCATTTGATTTTAAGAAAAAATGAATTGAAAAGGCTTTTAATGGAAAAGAAACTTTAAATTATCAACATTAGCTCAAAACTTTGAAAAATAAATGCAATTAAATGAATACTGCTCAATACTTAAGTCTGTGGGGGGGGGGGGGGGGAAAGAGGACATCCTTTTACAAATTCTAAATACAATATATAGAACATCAAAATTCAAATAATCACTTGCAGACATTGGTTTAAAATTAAATCATCATCTCTGTTAATTTGCATTAAAATTGAGATGCTTACTTCACTTCCAAAAATTTATCACAAACACAATCAATCAGAAACAGGTTTAAAAGGAAAAGAAAAATTTTCAAGACTTATCACACGATTATAAACAAGAATAGTTAAATGTACAACTCATAAATTATAACACAGAAAAAAAAGAAAAATACATATTAATGCAGAACTGAATTTAAAAAGACTGCTGCTTACAGCATGAGAATTTTTAAGTATCATGTCATTTCACCAACAAATTCATCATATACATGTGCATCCATTCTCATAAACTATCATTCGAGCATTTTTATGTTCCCTAAGGTAACCTCGTAAGAGGACTCGACATTCCTAGGTTCAGTTGTGAACATATGTTAACTGGCCTGATAATCCAACTTAAAAACAATCCATATTCATTCAACATGCAGTTTTAGACAAATCGTTATTATGCTTGACATTATTACCAAGAAAAATTCCAAGAAAATGAACAAGTGAACTATTTTCTCACCAAAGGAAGAAGATTTTTTTTTTTAAGACTTCAGATTGTTTTAGTATTTCCCCATAAAAACTCAAAGAAACTTTGGATACAATATTTTTAAACTAACAAACTTGATAGATCAATTAAAACATAAAAAAAATTTCACTTGTGGCTTCATAACAATTTTAAACTCCTTTTTACAAAATCTTATACATGTGGCTTGTTATCTGATGAAAATACTTATTTCAATAGTGACTGATATACTTTCACCTATTACTGTTTACTTCATTTTATCAACATAATCATAATTATTTTATTAGTGGCTGAAAACTTCCCAAATACTGCATATCATCTCATTTCACATCAATACTCACTTCAACATAACTTCCATAAAAAAAAATACTTCTGATGCATCATTATACTCCATAAAACACAATAAATCACGTATACTTCATAAATCATCATACTTCATCTTTATAAACGTTGCAACATAAATTATTAACCATATAATAACTTCATATAACCATAAAACAACTAAAAATCACATAATTCTCACAATTCTTCTTCAAAATACCTCATTATCACATTTCTCATAACAACACATAAATGAACCAAACAATAGACTCAAAGCAACATTTCACACTCAGATCCCTGGAGATAAGGCTTCATTTGCTGCTGGACCATTGTATTAATTCTTACTCCTTCTACACATGTCATAAAGCCAAATTTTGATATGAAAGTTTTCTGTGAAGATAGATTATCGACAATTACGACTTCTGAATCTGCATAACGAGTGAACTTTGAGTAGCTAATTCAAATTCCATTCTAGATCCGTATTTGGCCGTGTACATTACTATAGTTGGGTCCACATGATGGTCCTCAGAACTTAGTAATATTGCCTCAAACCCACTAACACAGTTACTGACATTAACTCCAAAACTCTCAACTATTACAAAAAAAGAATACACCTACTATGCCACTTTAAAGATGTTAATTTCACAAACAACACTAATTTTCAAATTAAGCCACTTTACATAAACAAGATACTGTTATCAAATGACAGAACAGGTTTTGTGCAGTGAAATGTCTTTAACCTATTTGTTAGGCTGTATTTCGACAAAAACACATGATTGAAAAACTGTCTACCCTTTAACAGATCTTTTATACTGAATGAAATCAATTGCCACAGATTTAAATACATTTTAAAACATTTTCCAGAATACCAAAACACTGCCACAATTTAACCAAACTGCATATTTCTCTTATAACTTAATACAAATTTATGAACAAAAGAAAAAAACATAGTTTACATAGTACAAAAAAAATTAAGGATGCCCCCATATGCTGACAAAATAGAAAAATTGAATGCTTACTTTATTTTCTGGATTTCTGCCATATGGTTGATGCGTTTTGTCTGCTTTGCCGCCAAAATTGAAAGCGCCACGCTTTCCATCCCATCATGCATCACGGTTTTCTCTGATTGGCTACGTGCCGTCTGCTTGTTGCATTGGCAAAGGAAGAGCGTTCCCTTGCGGCCAAACTTGGTACTTCTCTTGAAATATACGTACTCAAAACATACGAAATGAGATTTTACATTAATAAAATATTATTTAACAATTTTCAAACTTAATAGTAAAAGATAAGAGCATGTGACATGTCTGTAAGCCTCGAATTGTCTCAGAAAAAAAAAATAAAGATCATACATACTTTCTAACAGTCGCAAAAATTTTACCGAATATTTTAACATGCACGTTAGCGAAATATTACGAAAAAAAGACACTTCTAAAGAACCGTTTTCTTCTGGCACCAATTGTAGCTGGAGTTGAAATTACGAAGGGTTTAAAATGACGACTGTAAATGGTTAGGGGCGATTCATACTGATAATTTAAGACACATTTTACTTATAAAAGCGAACAATACTGCCTAACGTTATGCTGGAAGGGAAATGACACGCAAGCATTGATACAATTGTTAACAACTTACTAAATGAATTAATAGCTTCTTCATACGAGTATACTGGAAAGATGTCTTTACTGATTAAATGCAACTAACTGAATAATAACGATCCTGATTATAACCCGAGATTACCACATAAGATTATAACGAGGCTACAACATTATGACAACAACGGCGAACAACTCATTTAAGTTACACAGATTAAATAATGACTTAATAATTTATGTAACTACTTTAACAAACCAAATACTAACTAACGTGAGACAAGACTATGGGCAAGCATAGCCTGCCCAGTGCCGAAAGGCACACAGACAAGACACAAGTCTTACCTCTCACATGGCTGCTGCAGAATCGTTAATACAATAGAATAGAATAGAACGAGATCACGCCACGATCGCGTATTTATGCGTGAGCTATCACGTGCACTGTACATGCATAGCGCGCTACGCTGCGCTGTGCTGCCAATCAGGAAGGAAACATAAATGTAATCAAGCTATAAACTGAATGCACATCTTTTAATTGGTTATTTAAGTGGCGAGTTGGTGTATGTTGCAGTTGGTTTGCTGATAATATTTTTAAAAAAATACCATGCTAGGAACTGTCAGCAGAATGACGACAGATGCAGGATATATCTGTAGATAACATATGAAGAATACGTAAGGTATAATTTTCAGTGGCACACAAACTTTTCATAGTGAACAGCAGATATCTATTTTTCAGTGTATCATCTGCTAGATTTTTTTTTTTTTTTTTTTTTTTTTTAACTGCTTTACGTATCTTTTTAACATCGAGGTCTTTAGAGACGGGAAAGGATGGGAGGCAAGGATGGGGGCAAGGAATGGGAAGGAATTCGGCCATGGCCTTTTGAAGGCATTTGCCTGGAGTGATTTGGGAAAACCATGGAAAACCCAAATCTGGATGCCCAGACGGGGATTCGAACAGCCGTCCTCCCGAATGCGAGGCGAGAATGCTAACCGTTACACCGCCCCGCTCGGTCCTTCTGCTAGAAATGAAGACTTGGCTATAAACATTGCTCTTTATGATTTTTTGGCTTTCCTTCGAGCTGGAAATGTCACTGAGAGGGACATGATTTGAGTCAAGAGAAGAGAATATGGAGAAGGCCTAGCTTGTTGTATCCCATTTTCAAAAATGATTTCCAGAAATGCCATTGGTAATGGAGGTGTATCTGAAGAGACTACTCTGAAAGGAATTACGCTTCCAAGCCTCTAACTGCTTAATTTTTTATTTTTTTAAGTAAATTAGTTCCCTTAACACAGTTACAGGATCACAAAATACCTACATTCTTGAAAAATTCTCTCTTACATTGTTGATACCAGAATTTCGAATAAAGCATCGGACAACAGTTCCATTGAAGATTGACATGCTAAGCACATCCACCAGAGAAGAAAAACACTCACAAAGTTTTCCTAACTAAGTGAGATAAAGATTACGGCATGTTACAATGTGCCGCACCACTGAACCGCGTGGAGCAGTTGGCTCCGCGAACAGACGAAAAGTGAACAGTTTGAAATCTAGTGGCAGACTGGGCATTTTCAAGATGGTTGCAGGGACTATTATCAACTTTTCAATTACTATTACATCAGCAAAATATTTCAAAAATTAATATCTCCCAATATACTTGATAGTTTAACTAGCAATTAATACATGGACTACCTGATATCATATTCTATCTATTCCAATTTAATTTAGCCTTTAAAGGGTTTCTATAAGTTTAACCTTGAAGTCTCTTACATCATCAGCTTGCCAGGAATTGCTGCACTTTCTCAACAATTCAAGACAATCTCTTTCCAAAATCTTAGTTATCTCACCAATCCTTAAACTTTTTATAGAAACCAAGGAATATTTTTAATCCTATAAATTAAAGCTATCTTCTCATATAAATTTTTCAATTTTCTCTCTTTTAATTAAAATCTTTATTTTTTCTCTTAATTAAAAATGGTAATTAAATTTGGCCTAATTAGTTAATTTTACTTTTGAAATATGCTAGACTGTGCTGACTATAGCTCAGCTGTAACTTTACTCGATTCAAAGTTATTTTAAATCTTAAATTCTAGCTTTCCTAACTGCGTGGGTTAAAAGGTAAACAAACCAAATTATCTCTTAATTTAAATTTTTCTGGACATATTGAATATACTTAAAAATGATTCTTACGGTGAGCTTTAGTCATGAAAATGAATGCAGGAAAAATCCATTCAAGTTGAAAATTACTTTACGCGAAATTTTTGACTCCTACATAAGCAACTCCAAAATCGATCTGTAGAGTATATTACTGGGGATAGCTAGTGGGAATGCTTATTGTAAGCTAATAGATACCTTACAAGACAAAGGACAGTTAGTTTTTGAACAATCCAATTGTGACTGTAAACTGTCACTAAAGCAGATTCAAATGCATAATTGCAGACCACAAGTCAACTAATAGGCTGATCAAGTATCATGATATATCGACTAGATGACCCATGCAAAAAAATTCCCAAATAAAATACGATGAATAGGATGAAAGAATAACCACCTCATTTATTGCAATTATTTATTTGTTTAGTGTCATCATATTCCATCCGCATATCTAACACCTGTTTCCAGAATAAGCCTGCTCACAAAGTGTTAGAAACATCCAAGATCTGGTCTCTGGCATCAACTTGATTTTATTATCACTCGGAGGCAGGATTTGTGTGACGTTCTTAATGACAGAACCTATCATAGTGGAGACTGCAACACTGAACACTCTCTGGTAATGGCCAAAACACGTATCATTCCAAAGAAGATCCATTCAGCAAAAAGCAACCACCGCAAAATTAAGTTTAACATCCCAGCCAATCATGATGATGCTTCACACAAACAATTCTGGGTCGAAGTTAAAGGGAAACTCTAGTCATGATTTACTGAAGATCACAGGTAGCACCAAACACATGGGCTTCTTGCTAAAGAAAAGCTTTTGCATACTGCTTTTAGCACATTTGGAGCAAAATAAATGTCTCAGAATGACTGGTTTGTCGATTACGAGGACAAACTACATCCATACATTGAGCTCAAAAGAGCAGCTAAAATAACACTTATAAACAGTCCAAGTGATCACGCCAAGTTGGCATTCAAAAATGCTAAAGCAGATCTACATCGTATTACTCGCCGGTGTGTGAATGAGTATTGGATGAACCTCTGCAAATCCATACAGAAGTACTATGACATTGGAGAATACCGTATCAAGGCATCAAAAGCGCAGTCAGTCTCACAATCAGGAAACATTCTGCCCTCAAAGACTTAAATGGGGAACCTATTGTTGACAAACAGGAGCAATTGGAAAGATGGTCAGAACACTACACCAACCTTTACTCTGGAGCAGTCAGCATAAAGCCCGAAGCACTGGACTGTTTATCTACATATCCCATTGCATTAGAACTTGAGGATTTACCTTCACAGGACGAACTTCATTTGTCACTGAAGAGACTGAAACTGGGAAAAAGTATAAGTTGTGACAACCTACCAGCCAAAATAATTAAACTTGACTGTGTCCTTCCTGTCATATACGAACTCCTAAAACGGTGCTGGCATGATAGCACAATACCACAGGACACGCGAGATGCAGATATATTTACCTTATACAAGGGCAAAGACGACTGCAACAATTATAGAGGTATATCCCTCCTCAGCATTGCTGTCAAAGCCATCACTCGAGTGGTCTTGATAATACTGGAAACTCTCGCCTCACGTGTCTATCCAAAATCCCAGTGTGGATTTCATGCCAGCCATTCCACGAGTGATATGATCTTTACCATCTGTCAACTTCAAGAAAAATGCCGTGAACATTATGCGCCTTTATACATGGCTTTTGTCAATCAAAAAAAAAAAAAAAAAGCCTTTGATACTGCCAGCCATACTGGCCTTTACGATATCCTGCACAAAATGGGCTGCCCATCTACACTGCTGTCTTTAATCAAGGCATTTCAAGACAACATGCAGGGCACTGTGATATTTAATGGTGAAGCTTCTGTGTCCTTCAAAATAAAGCGCTGCGTATGACATGGCTGTGTCCTAGTGCCCGCACTCTTTGGGATTTTCTTCTCTGCTCTGCTTTTAGTAACTTTTAAAAACTGTGATGTTGGAGTGCACCTTCATACAAGCTGTGACGGCAGACTTTTTAAAATAAGTCTATTGAGGTAAGAATGAAGACTTTCCTGGCGTATGCTTGAAATGTGTCTTCACAGGTGTTCCACCGGATAGTGTTTTGAAAACACAATATTTTGACGACTAGCTCTGTCATCTTCATCAGGTGTTGAGACCTCTGCACAGGTCGGCTGACCGTCAGATACTGAGACAGCCCAGGTGCCGCACCTCCTTATATAGGCCAACGGCTCTCTCCGACGCCCGCGCCCGGCAGGTGTTCGTTGCGGGCCGAGGAAGTTAATATTGGGCCCAAACGATTATGCTCTGCACACCTGTTTTCTATGGTGCAAATGGTTTGTTTGATGTAAGTTTCTATACAGTTGCATGAGATGCCAGCAACTCTTAGGCCTAAATTATCCTTAACCAAATGGTTGCAATCCTGTGTCTTGGTCACTAAGCAGTAAAACTTTACATGCCATGCCATGCAAGGATTCTGCCAATTTTTCCTGAAGTGTTTTTACAAATTGTAGGAAAGAGGGGTTGCTTTGGGTACATCTTCCTATTATTATACTGAATTGTTGTGCTTCGCCAGCTTTTGTTGAAATGTCCTTTTTTTAGTTGCCTTTCAGTGTTCATGTTCCACCTGAATACAGCTCTCAGATGTTCCAAATTTGTGACAGGCTGTCTTTGTCAGAAATTTAGTAGCCCTATGAACAAGTGTATTTAACACAGAGCTTAGTTGCATAGGCTGGTGTAAACTTTTTGCTTCCCAGTACTGATTTGTTCCCACCATCCAAAATTTGTTGTTGCCTCCATTCGTTTAAGGATGATGTGCCTGTTTCAGCATCTTCCTCAGGTTACTCTCTGCATTATAACACAAATCCATATCACTACTTTTTAGTACAAACCCCCCTCCCCTCCCCCACAATGATATTAACTAATTTATCCTACATCTTTAGCAAGAGGATGTTCCCTCCCCTCTCTGGAAACATGTCAAACCTATATTCTTCCATAACTTCACTATTAATCAGGATGGTTGGTATGCCAGGATCAAAATTTGAACCGAGTCCCATTTTACCTCATATATGGTACCACTTTTTAACAAGCATGCCAAAACTGCAAGGTCTTTCGTTGAGCATGCGCTCCATCAATATTATAACACATTAAATTAAATTTAAATTGTTTGTGTCAAAAACACAATGTGTCTATTAAGTATTCTGCAATCATCTTCATCTGCCAACAGACCACTTAAAAATTGTTATAATTTATTTATCGCATGATTATTTAACATGGTACAAAATAGGAAATGTACATATCACAAGCTTGTACAATTTCATATCTCTAGAATTTCATATCTCTAGATCTAATGTTTTAATCCAGTCAACTGCACTGATCGACACATCATGTATTTCCGCCATTGTTCCCTTGTAGGCCCGAAGGGGACAGTCCGTAGGTATAACCTCAATTGCCCTACATGTGACCCCTGGGTGGTGCTAAGAAAGCAACAGCAATAAGATGAGACCGAACTGTCGGAATAGACCTCTCGGTCAAAAGATACACAAAAAGGAGCCAGAAAGACCTTTTCAAGACCCACAAGCTCAAAGAATTGAACCATCTCTACACATTTGTCAACTGAATATCAAAGGAACAAGTCGAGCAAAATGTGAATATCTTTCCACACTTGCACAGCAACATGCAGTCGATGTCATTGTGTTCCTAGAAACTCACACAGCAGACGAACAACAGATTGTTATAATGCAATATCAAAATTAGGTGTCTTAGTAAAACATAATGATACGAAAGGTTTAACGTTTTAGTGTTTTGATCTAGGGTTAATTCTAGATAACGATAACACTATCACCAGTGGCGTAGCTAGGTCAACAAGGGCCCTGGTGCAAAAAAATTATTATGGGTCTCAGGCCAGATGGGCGACCTTATTATTTTGCTTGGTGTTGCTGGTAAGGGCCCCCTGAGCTGAGGATGGAGCCCTTGAGTTGTGCTTAGGGGCCCCCTGAGCAGAGGTATGCTTGGGGGCCCCCAGAGTGTAGGGGCCCCGGTGCACTGCACCGCCTAGCTCCATAGCAGCTACGCCCCTGACTATCACTACTTTTCACCTCGTGGACAACATTAATGTTAACAGAAATTGCTGCTGTTGCTTATGTCATTATTATTTTCGAGTGTGTCGTATTGAATGGGTGGGCAGCTGCAAATGTCACTTATGGTAGCTACCTGCATGCAAAATATAGTTTTTTTGCGGCAAGGACAAACCAAATGTATCCATAAATAAATAAATAAAGATTTATATCAATAATCCTAGTTTACAATGTTAGTAGTGTTATTACCTAGAATTAAGTCCATCCGTGAATTTATAGATCATGATACCTGAAATTGCATACATGTTTAAAAATCTCACTCGCGGTATCAGCCTAGAAATAAATATTTTTATGTAATATGGAAAACTGGATGTGATATGTTCATTTACCTATTCTATAAATCCTAGTTTTCATTGTTGCTGGTATCGTTGTCTGGAATTAAGCTAACTAGTTTTCTGACATAAAGATCGCGATACCACTACAATGCTGTAAACACTTTCCACCAGTACTACCATCAGAACAAAGATCATATCAACCCAAACTTTTGTTTCCATCCTAGAGGTTTTGATTAGGATGTTAAGTGGCCTTGACCAAGAGAAAAAATTCGTTAAAGTCATAGAAATGCAGTATTCTCTTATGGTGAAAGCACTATATTTCCTCTATCGATTCAACATGATGAGACTATGCATCAATATGCCGTGGAAAATATTTTGCTGGCGTTAATTTCTTGGTACTTTTTGCTACGGTGAGATGTTGAAATTTCAAGATGTTTAATTTTTTATTGGCAAAATAAATTTGTTGCTTCAACTGCAGATTATTTTTCTGATACTTGCAGCTATGTGTATAATTTTGGATATCTAGATATAGAAGTATACAGAAGGGTTGAATTCTAGATGTCGATAACAGTACTGTAGAAACTTTTTAAATTCTTGTCACTCGAATTTATAGAAATATCGTATTTTGTTTGTCCCCGCCTGAAAGAGAGAAGAAAAAGAACCTATTTTCCATGCAGATCCTTCTAGCAACATTTTTAGCTACCCGCTCAACGTGTGCATCACACACAGCAACAGAGTAATGTCATAAACAGCATTGGCGGAAATGTTTACATCATTGCCACGTGGTGGAAAGTGGTGGTAGCAGTATTGTGACCTAGAATTAACCCTTTATCTATTAGCAAACAGCACTTATGCAAATGAATGAGTGTTACAATATATATGAAAGATTAACCTGTCGTTCCTTTTCCAGCAACTCAGCAGTGAAAGAAAGACCTCCACGTTCCTGTGAATTCTGCAGTCTTTCCAAGAGTTCCAAAAGAGCAAAATTCTTCTTTAGTCCCCAAACACCAGAATTTCCTAAAGAAATGTAGTAACAGTACTTTAAAATTATTTTCACTTTTAACTTGGAAAAATTGAATCAAACAAAAAAAGAAGTAATTACCAACTGGCGTTGGTTGTCTGTCAAAAGGACACTGAATTGCGTCATCCCTCAATGGGAGCCGAAGAAGGCAGGAATGACAAACAGTATGGCCGCAGTGCAACAGTCGTGGCACTTTATCCCCTTGCAATCCAAAGACATCTTCACATACTCTACATTCCAGTACCTACAAAATATGAAGCAACTTTTATTTATTTCCCACACAATAATACATGTTACTGGAGAGTATTATGCACTAGTATATGAAACTTAATACAGAACAAAACATTCATTTTCCATTGATTCCAATATAAGAGACTGGAGGGATGTGGAAAGTTTCAATTTACAGAAAAACAATTGCATAACAAAATAATACATAGACCAAAAGATGTACAGTCATACCATACATGGTACATTAATTATGTCAACTACATTTACGCGAACTACTGACAGTTTATTTTGTAGATACCTAAGAAATAAATTCTTCGACAGAGTAGAAGGAGTTGTCAATTAAAAATTCATTCAATTTTTTCCTGAATTTATTTTTATCATCTGCTAGGCATTGAATGATTGCTGGGAGCTTACTGAAGATATGTATCCCTGAATATCAGACCCCCTTTTTAACAAATGACAACAACTTGTAATCCTTGTGAAGATTAGTTTTACTTCTAGTGCCATAGTTGTGTATTTTACTATTTGTTTCAAACAAAGTATAATTTGTGTCTAAAAAGGACATTAATGTGTATATATACTCATCCAGGAATGTTAAAATCCCTAACTTCTTGAACAGCTCTCCACATGAAGTTCTGTAGCTAACCCCACACATAATTCCTATTACTCCCTTTTGGGCTCTGAACATTTTGTCTCTATGGGAGAATCGCCCCAGAATATTATTCTGTATGACATTAAGGAGTACAAATAAGCAAAATAAACAGGATTACTGGAGATCGCGATTCCGCCACAAGTTGGCATCATAATACTGCAGTGGTAAAACGCAAGACTCCGCTAGAAATTCTTTCCGAAGTACATTTAAAGGTTTCATGCTGGTCCAGGCTGTATTACAACCTAATTTCTGGTTGAAAATAAAGGTCCAGGCTGTATTACAACGGAATTACTGCTTGAAAATAATATGTCTTGCGACTGACTACAAAAGTATTACAACAATATTATTTAATGTTTGTTGTAGTGGAATCTCCAATAGACCCAAATAAATTACCTACCTCATATGGAGATCACCCATAGCTGAAATTGTACAAATTGCAAATGTGCCTGCACCCAATCGATTTAGTAAATCAGATACATGTATCTTCCAATTTAAATTATGGTCAATATTCAAACCTAGGAATTTCTCGCACTCTACCTCTTGAATGGTCTGGCCTGCAAATTTTATGTCTAAATCTGCTGTTAATCTGTGTGATGTACTGAATTGTATAAACTGAGTTTTATCAAAGTTTAAAGACGAGCAAATAATATAAATTTAACTATCAACATTTGCCCTTTTTTAACTTCATTCAGAGAGCGAGACGTTGAAAATTAATTACTGACAAATGCTTTAAGTACAATATCAAATAGTTAATTAGTTTTTAACAATCCGAGACACCAAATACATACATTTGACCTGAATGCAGATTTCTGTGGACGTAAGAAGGTATAGGAATTGCAATGACTGACTTCGCCTGCCATTTCTAAGAGGTAATAAGATAATTACATTACAACCAACACTAAAGGATCAAACATTGTAAATAAAGCAGACGATATGAACACAACAATATTGACAACGATAGTAAATAAACAAGGTCAACGATCTTTGTTTCTATGATCACAGATACTACATAAATCAAATAAATCTCCTCCTCTATGCCTTAACAATAAGTTTCGCCAGAAAAGTAAATAAGCCGAATTGAAAATAAAAGGATGTTTTGGAAACCTATGTTTTAATTGTTCGGCATCGCATTTAAAAAGATTTAAAAATGAATACTGAAGAATTTTAACTATTATTATTATTAATGCACGTATGGACACAGATGGATCAAACAGTGCTTTTATGATTCGTCTTACTGATCTTCGGTATGGCTTTTATTTTCTCTTCATAGCCTATCTTTCTTTCTTTCTTTAGTCCGCTTGGTTCCCGGTCTCGTAGAAACTCCATTCTTCGGCTGCGTTATCCAACTGTTGACGTTTGACTCTTCATGTGAGTAAGTCTTGTCATTGGATGTCTTTGAACGTGCTAATAGAATTTTAATCTTCGTTTGCTAATGTCATGGAGGAAGGAACTATATTTGTCGTCTCCATATATTTCCTTCCTCCATGGCTAATGTCTGCTGCAACATTAGACAGTTTCTCTGTTGCTTTCGGTATTCCAGTCTTTATTCGTCATCTGTTATCTTTGGGACAAACATTTTCGTCATGATCTTCCGTTCTTCCTTCAGTATATTTCTAGGTCACCATTTCTGTTGAGCATTGGACGTTTCACTATTACTATTAGTTTATATTGTTTTTATAATTTTTTTAAAAAAAAAATTGTGTTACATGACACAAATTATATTGTATATGTCAGCAGAATATTTATATAAATTTGATGAACATAATTGTAAAGAAGAGTCAGCAAGGTTTGGAAAGAATTGCTTGCTGAAGACTTGAAATGTGAATATCTTGGTATTACATTTGATAACAAAGTCAGCAGGACAAATAGTTGGAAGAGATTTCAAAATCTTTCATTTATTGGAAAGACTGATAAGGGATGTATCGGAGAAATGAGGGAACTGGGCTATAAAACATTGGTCATATCATTGTTTGAATATGGTGGTGTAGTCAAGGACCCGCATTTTTTGTATCAAATACAGTTGTTGAAGATGGTAAAAAGAAGGGCTGCTAGTGATTACGGAAGCTTCCGCGGTCAATGTATATATCATCTTGGTTCTCCGGGTGGAGCCGCGTTGATTTATTAAAATCTGACATTTCTGCCTTCTAAGAAAGCCACAGCATGATGGCACAAACGTCTGGTTTTAATAAATCAACGCGGCTCCACCCGAAGAACCAAGATGATACAAAGGCTGCTAGATTTGGCCCTGGAAATTACTGCAGAACTCTATCAGTAACTGACACGATAAAGGAGCTGGATTAGGAGTCATCAGAAGACAGGAGGAGGGTTACAGGAGTTACGTAGCGTACATTAGATATGAGGCATGGAAACATATTTGTGTAATAAATAAAAGTGGTGCGTGTAAAGGGGAAGATGACCATGGCCCCAATCGGGAACTCGATTTTAGTCACAAGGATGTAGGAGAATTTTCTTTCTTGGGTAAGACAATCGGAAATTGGAATAAATTACTGTGGGTAGTGATCAATAATTCTCCAAAAACGCTGAAAGGGTTTAAAATTTATAGAGGGCAAAAGGAGGCAGGTACAAGAAAGAGGGGAAAGGTTATATAAGGAAATCCCCGCCGCAGCGTGAACACCATCACAATAAAATTAAGTTAAATTAACATCAATTTAATCTATGATGTTGGTCAATTTAATCTAGATAAATGCGGTACTTATCCTGACATCTTTTATCAGCCACTTTCAGTCATGAAGTATGTGAAGCTTATTCACACGCATGCTTCGGTGCCGGACTCGTGACCGCCTAACTTTCCGAATTATCTATTCTAATTTGGACGTAGAGGTGTGAGGATGAATTATGTATTATCACCTATCTACAAAAATTGAAACTTGTGTTCTGAGTAATAAGTGCATTATTTATTGTCGAATGTGTATTTTATGTTCCGAAATAGATCAGAAGCTGGCAATTTTAAATATATATAGGATTGTCTTGATCTTTAAAAAATCAGTCTGGGCATGATAGGAGCGAAACTCGATCAGTCATTTTTTTTTAAAATAAGTACTTGTACTCATAAAGCAAAAAAGTTATTTTGTAGTATAGACATTACTGCTGATAATTAAAACATATATTTTTAAAAAAAAACGCATGATAAAATGGCGAGTATTTTAACTAATGAGGGTAGAAAATTGTTTCTTCTGAGGAAATATTTCACTCACTGACTTCCAAGTTAGTAAATCATATCATTTGCATTGCTTGTAAATGGTCATCAGGTAATAATGACTGTGTTCGGATTTTTTATATCACACTTTAAAAAAAGCCTTTGCGCATAAGTCATCACTATCATCTTTAGCATTGATAGATGTTTCCGCTTTTGCGGATCATCCAGCACTTCCTCTTCCATGTCTGGCGGTCACTCCAAGATTTTTTCTCTACCACGTGGCTACCAAATTTGTCTTTGGAAATTACCGCAGAACACAATCGGTAACTAGTATGATAAAGGAGCTGGAGTGGGATTCATTGGAAAATAGAAGGAGGGTGAAGAGAATCATGGGAGTTTACAAAGCCTATACTGGTGATGAAGCTTGGAAAGATATTGATGGGAAAATTACTAGAGGTGATTGAAAAGGTAACTGGCTTCTTTTTTATTTTTTACTTTTGGTTTTACGCCTCGTCGACGTCGAGGTCATTAGAGGCGGGATGGGACTGGGGCAAGGAACGGAAAGGAATTCTGCCATGGCCTTTTTGAAGGAAGCATTCCTGCATTCGGCTGGAGTAATTTGGGGAAACCATGGAAAACCCAAATCTGCATGCCCGGACGGGGATTCGAACCACCGTCCTCCCGAATGCGAGGCCAGAACGTTAACCGTTCCCCCACCACTCTCGGTCACAAGCTGGCACTTGATTTCAGGTATAAGGATGTCGGGAAAAAAATATTTTCGTAGGAAGGGGTGTAAGGGACTAGAATAAATTGCCAAGAGAAGTAATTAATAATTTGCCGGAAACACTGAAGGAATTTAAAGTAAAAATTAGTAGAGGGCAAAAGTAGGTTGGAAGAGGAAAGGAAATAGCGGGGATGTGTAGGGAGATTGCCACCGGAGCGGGCTGGGTACAACCTTCATACCCATGTCTCCTAACCTTACCACGGCTTAAGAATACTAACCTAGGCATTCTCCCCTCCTCATCCCTCATAGCATACCACAGACACTGCAGTCTTTTCTATATTAACATCTCTTTTATTGCTTCAACTTGTAGTCTCTCTCCGATGTTTTCATTTCTGATTTTATTTTTCCTTGTTATGTTCTCTATCCATCTCAGAAACATCATCTGTGCCTTCTGTGATCTGCTTCTATCCCTCACTGTCAAAGTCCTGATTTCAGATCTGTAACTTGATTGGCAATATACTTTAGAGAACAAAATTTTGGTTTCATTCCTTAAATTCCACCACTAGATTACATCACTTATTTTAATGTTATAATTGCCCACTCTTTTTTATTCTCTGCCCTGCTCCTTTCTCCTTTATTCCGTTGATAGTTAACTTGCATCCAAAATACACAAATCCCTATACCAATACTACTTTCTTGACCTCGAGTAACATATACTTTGATGGACTAGTGTTTCTTGCTATCTTCCATCATCTTGGTTTCTTATACGCTCTTCTCCAGGCAATGTTTGCAGTCCACCATTTCCCTAATTTACAGATTCTGTTCTGTCCCCATATGTCATCAGCATACGCGATCTCTTGTAGCTCTGCTAGACTTTTCCGATGGTTTCATCTAATACGACATCAAAAAGAATAGGTGACAATACACTCCTTTGTCTGATTCCTCTTGCCGTCTGAAATCATTCTGAGTGGCTACTATCTGTGCATAGTCAATTCTCACATTTCTCGTAAATATTCCTTATGAGTTGACGATTCCTTCATCTTTTCCTCTCTTTTTTAAGCATAACCATGTGCTTTCCCTTAGTACTTCATCATGAACCCTTTTTATGTCGAAAAAGCAATTGTTGTGTCCTTGCCAAATTCCCATCTTTATGATTTGTCATAGTATAAAAATTGCATCTACCATTGATCTTTCTCGACTGAAATCATAGTTTTTTCCCATTGTTTGTTGTTTTCTTTATTTAATTTTATTTGGGATAATTTTTTCGTATATTTTCAGGCAGTGGCTCAGCAATTCGATACCCTTGCAGTTCTTGTTACTTCTTTTTTATGAATAGGCATTATAACTACCTTCCTCAAGTCCTTTGATATTTGCTTTTCGTTCCAAACTGTCCGTATAATTCTGTACAAACATTACAATCCCATTGCTCCTGCTCCTACTGTTTTTACTACTTTTTCTGTCAGTCTATTTATTCCTGGCGATTTCCCGCTTGGTATTTCTTTCACTGTTAATTCTAGCTCCAAAACGCTAAATTCTCCCATTTCTCTTTCTAAAGCTGTTGTTCCACTTTCCTTTTCTTTGGTTCTTCCCGGGTTTCCTTCCAACAGATATATGAGGAATTCTATTGATGTTCTCAATACTTCTTCCTCTTTCCATTGAATTTCACCTTTTTTTTCCAATACTAGGATTTCTTTTGTTTCTTACCACTCCATACAGTATTTTCTAATTTCCTTTGTAGCATGTCTTCAGTTTCTCTGTAAATTCACTCATGATTTTACCTTTGCTATTTTTAATCATTTTTCTGAGTGTTTTGCTAATTTTTTCCTTCTCGATGTTTTCTCATCTGTTCTCTCTTGTTCTTCCTGTTTACAGCTTCTGCGATAGGCTCATTCCAATGTGGTTTTTCCTTTTACTTCATTTTTTTCCTTTCTACTACCTTTACTATTGAAGTTCTAATTCTTCTCCGTTCTTCTTCTTCTGTTCTTGTTTCACCATTGAGCAGGTTGGCCTTTACTTGTTCCTTTATTACCCTATCTGCAACTTCTAACATCCTTTGGATCCATTTGCTTGCTGTATTGCTCTGGCTGAGTTTCATATAGGGTACAAACAACCAGTGATCTCCTCCTAGTTTCACACTTAGTATGCCTTTTACATCCGGTAATTTCAGTTGAATATATCTGTTGAACAATATGTAGTTTATTAGGATTCTACTTTGACCATCCCAGCTGTATCGGAGAAACTTGTGGCTATCTATTTTCTCACGCTGTTTCCAACAACGAATGAGTTTCGCAGGCATAAATCTAGAAAATCTTATCCCTCTTTATTCCTTTGGTATATATTCTATACAATGACTTCCCACGATATTTTTATACCCTGTTCTGTCTTTACTTACCTCGGTGTTTAAATTTCCTATTATAATAGCCTTTGCTGTCTTGATTTCTGCTTCCAGATCTTGAATAAATTCTTCTTTCTCTTCTTCTGTGCACCCAACTTGGTGACAATTATTTCTACTTCCACTCTATTTAGCACAATTGAAAGGTTCAATATACTTCTGTTGGTGTAGCTAACGTTCATGCATTTTCTCGCAGTGTATTTTCCAAAATAATTGTTAAACATATACTCCAATAAGTCCCATTGTATATGATTTCAATTGTCCGTATTTATCTTCTGAAAGATTGTATTAGGACCATTTTTAAATATTATTTTTAGCTGATGATAATTTTGTAAATCAATCACGTCCAATTGAAGGTCCGACAAAAAATCTTAATTATACATTCAGTTGGATTTTGAAAGATTGAAATATCTTTTGTACTTTTATCAAAGTCCGAAAGGTGTCAGTATAACTATAATTTAAATTCAGAAAATTATCTGCAGCAAAGTTTTGGGGGAATGAGCATTTTGTTAGTATCAGAAACTTTTTGCAACGTGATAAACGGTCAAATTTGCTTATCTAATTTGGGCTTCAAATAGAGCATTTTTTGCGATATGACTTATCAATAGAATACGTTTCACTAATAGTCAACCTTTTTATTCATAATTTACGATTAAATTAGATAAGATATCTAATTATGTCTCCAGCAAATGCTAATTTCCATAGCCTTTAGATTCGTTGAAATAAAGTATTACGTTTCAGACTCTCCAAATTTAGCGATCATTCCCTTTCTGCGAAATTTGAATATTGTCTTGCATGCTTTGTTTGGTAGTGGTGAGGTATGGTGCAGTTATTATGCCATTATAAACTAAATGTAGTAATTTGTTATTTAATTTATAACACTCAGTTCTGCTTTAAAAGCATATCATTCGAAGACTGATTTTCTTATCTGGTTATAAGAGTGACATTGTTAAGATATGAATAAAAAATTCACCATATCGCGGAGTACCTCTTCGTTAAAGCAAGATTTCCGCCCTTCGCTGAATCAGCAAAACGCAAGTAAATCCACGTGAGGTTATTATTCAAACATCTCAAATCGTCTATCGGCATTTGAGTTACACAGAGTAATAGGTAAGCCGCCGCACCCTACAGTTTCGACAGCTGCGCATCTACAATTATTTTGAATTAGGATTATAAAATGAGATAAAATTAAACAAATACAAAAAAGCGTTGATTTGTTTACAATATTTTTGTATGAATACAATATTAACGGGCGGAAAGGATTGAAAACAGGTTGTGGGGCGGTTTTGCAACAGAGTTGTAGTTTCCTGGTCCCTGGCCTAGGTTCTTGCAGAAAACCGCTATAAACCGCAATCAGGATGACAGGACTTGAACTTGATCCCTGTGTACCTCACCGATCCATTGTGATGGCATCGGAATACGCGCAGATAAAATTTCGGTTTCTTGCTTTCACATATCACACATCATAATTACGTATTTTTTATGATTAAATGTAAATGGTTCTAAGAGATTAATTGCTACAATGCAATTTGAATTCATGGAGGAGCATAAAAGTATGCAAACTTGGCTTTTATCCCTTCACGCTTCACAATATGTTCTGAAAAGAAGCATTTTCAGTCGGGTCATATTGAAAACAAAGTTCAGGAGCGTAATTCAATCCTATTGTAAATCATTTATACTCCCTACTAATAGCACAATTAAATTAGCAAAAAATGTGTCATTATCTTTATCACCTGGTGGCAAATTCTCTGCACACCTACTCATGCTTTATATATATATATATATATATATATATATTCTTTCTTTGTTTGAGGTCCAGCATTTCGTTCTTTAACTTATTCGAATGTCTGACGTCGTGACCGAGATTGATTGTGTACTTGCCCCTACGAAGTAGATTGGTGAATTGATACATTTGATCACAAAAAAAATCTAGATATTTTGAAATCAAACTCGCAATCTGGTGATCATGATCAAGATTGAACGTGTAGTCGCAGGATTTCAGAATCGCGTCAGTCTACATTGTGCGCTCCTTGAAGATGGATGCCGATGGCATGGGCCCTCCGACACAATCACCGGTCGAAACGGTGAAATTACCTTCGCTTCCTCAATTAGAAGAGTATTTCATCATCTTTTTAGAAACTTTACCAGAACTTACCATAAATATTACCAAACAAACACAAGCGGAAAGCTAAATACGAAAAGTTAATAGAGATTTGCAAGAAAATCCAGTACACCTTGCAATAAATTCTCAGCCAGCAGGATGTTTTTTTATCTCTGTTTCTACATCCTCGTCCTGGATTGTAAAGCTACATCCAACTATTCCTGCCCAAAATTTTTGTCAAAAAAGGATTTCCATCACAAATAGCAATACCGTAATGCCAAAATCGAATGCCACTACTGCACTGAATTTTTGTGAAAAACGTCCAGATACAAAGTTTTATTTCATAATCCATCGCTATCTCTAGGTACTGAAGAGTATACACCAGACTCATAGTTTGTAAACTTTAACTAGAATTATGACTGAAAAGTTCAACAAGAATGTCAATTTATTGTAACATATCAAACTCTTTTTTTTAAACTTAAATTATAATAATGTATTGGATGTGTTCCTATCCCAAATAAACGTACATAATATAAAAAAAGAATTTGCTTACTATTATAAAATTCCTGAACTCATAAGTTAGAACTCGACATGTAATCATTATTCCGTAATAGCAGGAGAAGACATTATAGCAGTAAATTTTAAATTCTCAACATTTATTGCAGCAAGGTAACACAATGTTACTGCTAATTTGTGTTTAGGTAATTTCCCTACACACCCATCTTCCCCATTTCCTGCACACAACTACATTTGCCCTCTACAAATTTCAACTTAAAATTCTTTCAACATTTTTGGTAAATTATTCATCATTTCTATTGAAAACTTATTCCAATCCCTGACACCCTTACTTAAAAATGAGAATCTTCCTACACCCTTGTTTCTCAAATCGAGTGCCAGCCTGAGATCATGGTCACCTTTATCATTCCATGCATTACTTTTAATTCTTACACCAATATCTTTCCATGCCTTGTCACCAATATCCGCCTTGTACACTCCCGTGACCCTCTTTAGCCTCCTCTTGTCTTCCAATGAATACCCATTCCAGCTCTTTTATCATACCGTATCTGTTATTCATGTGAATATCAGGTGGTTGGCTTTATGTAACATATTTCAGGTGAAATTGATAAGGGAGGCAAAATTGATAGTGTAGCAATACATCTTTCCAAGGCATTTGATACAATGAGTCACAAAATGATGTTAAATATGGTGAAAATAATTGGAATGGATGAAAATGTGACTTGCTGGTTAGAGGATTTTAAAAAAATGCAGAAACCAAAGTGTTAGGGTTGGAAATGAAGTATCAGACAGGGGAAAAATTGGAAAACCACAGGGAAGCATATTGGGACCATTGTTGGTCATTATTCTGATGGTTTACATTCAAAAGTTGGGTATTTGCTGATTACATAAAGGTAGAGGATAAGGTCCAAATACAGGTTACCACCTTTATTTTTGGCCAACTGATTTACCTGGTCACTCAATATGGATAATTTTGATGTCATTTCTTTCCATAGACAATCATGAAGGTGACAGGATGGTTCATAACTTCAGTAACCAAATGGAAAAATAAAATTGTCAGTTACGCTATGATAAGTGAAAGGATTCTGACTCTAAGATTGAAAGTAGAGAGAGGCAACCTAACCTTGATCGCCATATATGCCCCAGAAGAAAACAAACGAGAAGAATCTGAACAATTTTATGAACAGCTTCAAGTGGCGATAGACAGAACTAATAAAAGTGATTTCCTAATACTGGCCGGCGATTTTAATGCTCGCGTAGGAAATAGTCCAATTCCAGAGGTAATGGGGAACATAGGTGAATACACATTAAATGAAAATGGGAAACTACTGAGAGAATTTGCATCCTTCAACCAGTTAAAGATTACAAATACATTCTTTACAAAAAAAGATATCCATAAATTTACATGGACGGCAAGAGGACAAAGGTCTATCATTGACTATATAATGGTTAATAAAAAATTAGGTCCAGATGTAGTAGACACCAGTGTACATAGAGGTAGTGATATGTATACAGATCACTATCTCGTTATATCAAAAATAAGAATACTTGCTAAATGGAGGAAAAGAATGAATAAAAACTTACAACAAGATCAAGAAGTTTTTAAGACCTACCTTTTAAAAGATGAAGGAATAAAACATCTATATCAAAGCCGATTACAACAGCGCTTACTGGAAAACCCAACAAATAATGACATCAATAAAGAATGGGAAACTATAGCTTCATCAATACTGAAAGCAGCATATGAAGCCATTGGCAAGAAAAAGAAATTTAGAAGAAAAACTGGACTTAAAATATGGAACGAAGAAATTGCAGAAGCCGTCAAACAAAAGCAAAAGGCTTATCTAAAAATGATACAGGATCGAACCCTAGAAAATGAAAATGAATATAAAAGAAGAAGAAATATTGTTAAGACAATAACAAAGAAGTTAAAACAAGAGGGATGGGATAGATTAATCAGTTCAATAGAAGATGATGTCCATGGTAGACAAGAGATGGCTTATAAACTTATGAAACATCTCAACAAGGATGAAAAGGAAAGTGCTAATATAAATGTAATTGAAGAATAGGCATGGGTAAAACACTACAGAACATTATGGTACAATAGTAATTATAAAGAAGAAGAAGAGAAAATAGGAATGGACCATGTGGATGCTAAAGAAATAGATCCTATAGACATAGAGGAGGTTGATGGAGCACTAAAATCATTTAAAAATAGAAAAGCTCCTGGACTAGATACAATTAATTTAGAATTGATTAAGTATGGGGGAATGATTCTGAAATTTAGATATTTACACTTAATTAATATGTGTTGGAAAAAGAGAACCATCCCAGAAGAATGGAGGAAGGCCAAAGTTATTTCACTTTTTAAGAAGGGAGATAGGAATTCATGTGATAACTATCGAGGAATTAGTTTATTAAATACGGGATACAAAATATATGCAAAAATAATAAATAACAGGCTAAAAGTAATAGCAGATGCTCTCCTATCAGAAGAACAATGTGGGTTTAGGAAAGGAAGGTCCTGCATAGATAATATATTCTGCCTTAGACAACTACTGGAAAAGAGAAGAGAATTTAATTTAAAGACTTTCATTGCTTTTATAAACTATGAAAAAGCGTTCGATAAAGTAAATAGACAAAAACTATGGGAAATAATGCAAAGAAATGGATATCCACAGCATTTAATACAAGTTATTCAAGATATGTATAGAAGGACACAAATCGTCTTAGACCTAGGAAATAAACTTACAGAAGAAACAGCAATTAACCAAGGAGTGCGGCAAGGTTGTAGCCTGTCTCCAACACTTTTTAATATATATATAGATGACTTAGTTAGGAAATGGAAAGAAAATGTCCATCCTGGTATAAAAATAAGCAACAACACTTACATAAATACTATGTTGTTTGCAGACGACCAATTTATCCTCCAGGAAAATGAAGATGGACTTCAAAAAGCAATCCATATACTAAACATTATCAGCAAAGATTACAATCTGCAGTTGTCTCGTGCAAAAATGAAAGTTATGGCATGGAAGGGGAAATACCCTATCAGAGTTAAAATAGTGGTAGACAATCAGCCAATAGAACAAGTCTCCAGCTTTACTTATCTCGGATGTGAATTATCTTTTAATGACGATAACGAGGTGAAGAAGAAACTTCACCGATTTCAGTATATGTGTGGAACAATTCGACGAACACTGAAAGGTAAAGCACGAGAGGAGACTCAACTCAAGTTTTATAAAACAATGGCCGTACCGACTCTGCTATATGGCAGCGAAACATGGGTAAATAAAATGCAATACAAAAGCAAAATTCAATCATCGGAAATGAAATTTTTAAGGTCAGTAAAAGGGTATTCCCTAAATGATAGGAGGAGGAACGAGGAAATAAGGGAACAACTGAATATCTCCCCGCTAAATGATAGAATTACCCAAAAAAGGGATAACTGGAAGAACCACGTCCTAAGGATGAGAAAGGACAGATTTCCTAAGCTTGCCCTGGAGTACCATCCCCAGGGCCGGCGTTAGGATTCTCGGGCCCCGGGTAAGTGATCTTAGACCCGCTACCCCCCCCCCCCCCCCTCCGAAGATATTTTTACCTCACACTTTTTTTTTGATAAATTCAGAACATTTTAATATAAAAATTTTCAAAATTATTGGTGCAGATTTTAAAATTTGTGTTTGATTTCTATTTATTTAGGCACACAGGCTCGCGGGCCCCTCCTTTGGTGGCCCGGGCCCCAGGTACTTTTGCCCCGCTTAACCCCCCCTAACGCCGGCCTCGACCATCCCACAGGCAGAAGGGACATTGGAAGACCTAGGAAGAGATGGTCGGAAGAATGAGGTCGGAACAGTCTTTTGGCCTATCCATGAAGAGGAAGTAAGTAACCAAATTTAACTCTCCAAAATCAAAGGATCAAAACGAAATGTAAAATAACTGATTTTCAAGAGGTGGTCTAATTACGGCCTACTTGTATGAACAGGGGAAATTTGTCTCGTAATAAATTAAAAAACACCAATTTTTTTAAAAACTTTATTAACTTGAAATTTTACATTCTTTAACTTGCAGAAGTTACAAATATATACCTCATTTTCCATTCCTGCACACAGTCTCTGCCAACCCAACACATCGTCTCTGACATCATCTGAAAATTGTTAGTTTATTACAGAAAATTCATGTTGCATTGTCATCACCACATTTATCTGCCAGAGAAATCACCAACTTGTCATTGTTGTCATCAGTAGAGGGAACCTATGGTCTTCTTCCAAGTCCAATGCTTCGCTGAGCTTTCATAAATGGCTTTTCTGGGTTGGCTTGGCAATTTTGGATTCTTTTTACTTGCTAGGGCATTTGATTGCACGTTCACAGTCATATGACTGTTGTTCAAGGCTGTACGCTCCACACATTTCTTCAATCGTTCACTCTAAGGAGATCCAGTTATGATTCAACTCTTGGCGCACTTGAGGCCTAAATTGCTTTTACTTTGCAATGGTGGGGATTCATATGAACTAACCATTTTTGACTTTGAAACTTGAGCAGTTGGTCATTGATATGGTGTACTGAAATCTTAATGTTTACTTGTCAAGAGCTAGCCCATTTTTAGACCATGCAGTACTTCAAGTTACGGTCTCAGCAATCATTACAAAAGAAACAAATCGAACAGGAAAAGTCCTGCATGAAGCTCAGGTCATCTACTTTGAGATGAGGTGGAAGCCATTTACATTACTGAATAAGTAAGAAAGAGAGAAATTAAGTTTTGAGTTTCTCAAAAGCAAGTTTTCTGATAAAACAATTTGTGCTAATGGACGTATGTCATGGACAAAGTTCATCTGCCCACTACTCTTCCCCCACTACTTGATGTTCCTTTCGGTGCCATTCTCGTGTGTGCTAGCAACCTCCGTCTCCCACTTTCAGCAAGTAGCCCGCATTTAGACCCTAGCCCGTGTTTGGATCTTCTCCTCTATATAATATCAAAATGAGAGAAGACTGTGAACAGCAGTATTAGAACCTTCTCACGATACCTGTCTAACTGGGTAGGCCAACATGGAGTGAAGAAGTGTCATTTTATTGGGCGCACAGATAAAAAATTGAAGTTCATTGACTCAGGAATGAATTACTTGTTGATGATTTTAATTGTTGATATCTTGTCATAATACTTGATAATAAGTTCAATCGAGAATGATACATCAGGCACATGGTGTGAAAAGTTTTCAAAATCCTTCATTTATTGGACACAAGGAAGGATTTATTTTAGATATGGATAGATTTACTGGAGAGGGTAATGAAGGGTTTATCAGAAAATTGAATGAATTAGGTTATGTTAATTTATTGAGACCATTACCTGATTATGGTGATATGGTTTGGGATCACATTTTGGGTATCAAATAAGCAGCTGGTAGCTATGCAAAGGAGAGCAGCTAGATTTGTTTGTGTACATTACCATAGTACCCAGTCAATAACTTATATGATAAAGGAGCTGGAGTGGGAGTCAATTGAAGGCAGGGGGAGGGTGCAGAGAACGCCGATAGTGTTAAGGGTATGTTAGTGACAAGGCATGGGAAGATATTGGTAGAAGAATTAGGAGTAGTGCATGGAAGGAAAACCATGACCGCAAGCTGGCACTCGATTACATTCATAAGGAAGTGGGTAAAATTTCTTTTGAGGGTAAGGTGTCAGATATTGGAATAAATTAGCAAAGAAATTGATTAATGAAATGCTGAAAGAATTTAAAATTAAAAGTCATAAACAGCAAAAGTGGATATGTGGGAGAATTTTACACTCAAAATATATCAGAAAATAGTAAAAAGTAATATTAATAAGAAGAAAGTTGTAAATAGATGTTTAGGGAAATTTTCACCATAGCTTGCACCCCATCATATTTAAATTCAATACTAATAATGCTGAAAGAATTTAAAATTTGCGAAGGGCTTACATGGGAGGGGTGTGAATTTACATTTAAAAGATTTAAGATAATAAAAAATAATAAGACAGGGACAAGTAGGTAGTCACTGAAGTGTGTACTTCTTCACAGTTAAGTTAAACAAACTATTTGGAGCTGCTTTAAAGAAAAGTTAATGTGTAACAAGATGCACCAGCCACTATAGCAGAGCTTTTCACCAATTTCCACAGGAAGATGGATTAGCCTTGTATCTCAAATGCAGCTATCATCAACAAAATTCCTCCCCTGGGGTACCAAGTTACCCTCAACAGATGTGTCAAAGAGAAAGTGACTTTAATATGCTACCATACTACTGATAGCAAAAAGCTGATTTTTTTTACTGATATCACATCAATAAAAAAAGAAATGTTCACATTTTGAGTCTAGTGATATTTGGTCGAGCTAGTGAAACTCTAATAGTTTCAGCCTTATCATGTAATGTTGTGCATTTTTATATTGTCATTTACAAATTTCATTTTATCATCCAATTAAGAATATCACCTTCTTCTTTTCTCCTACAGTATCTTCCAGAACCTTTGGAGATGCATTTCATCACTAAGGCAAGCAGTGGCGAATCTAGGACATTTTGTAGCTGGGACAAAAACTAAGAGATTACCGCCGCCTCTAACTATTTTGCCACCCCCACAGATGCCACCTTGAGTGTCATCACCCACTGTTGCCACCTCATTGTCACCACCTGGAGCAATAGTGGAGCTAAAAAATAATAATAAAAAAGGCTATGGCATAAATTTGCAACCCTTCAAACATGATTTTTCTGACCTGCTGAAGTTGCCACACAGGGCAGGTACCCTGATTTGCCATCCCCTAGACCTTACACTGAAGTCGAGTCCAATCCATATCCACAACTCAAAAGCTTCAGTCTTGTCCTTATCTCCCATTTCCCAAGATTTACATCCATTCAGTGAGACTCTCCATACATCACAATCCACCACTTTTTTTCTGAGGTGAAGATCCATGGGACTTCTTCCTATTGAAGTCCTCTTCTGTCACAGTACTTTTATCTTCAATCAGTGACTGCAGAAACTAACTAATGTCTTTATAGTCAAGATTTAATGCAGGAGAAATCCTAAAAGTCAGTTTCCCATTGTTGAGAGAGGGCAATATTGGAATCTTTTACACACTGAAAAAGCTAAGGAATACAGATACTGAATATATCCTGGAATAAGGAGCAAGGACGTAACCAGGACTAGCTTTAGGGTGGGGCAAAAACCAGGAAACTTAATAAGAATATATATAGAAATTAGCTTCACTTGGGAAAAAAAGAAAAAAAATAAACACTCTTTTTAAGCACTAGCGTGGGAGGGTTCTGGTTAAATTTTTACAAAATCTATTTTACAGTATTAAAAGTATAGTATAAATTATTATTTTGATATCTTTTTCACTTGCTTTTGATGGCAGGAGCTAGGGTGGGCACAAGTGCCCCATCCTGGCTAGGCCTATCATAGGGAGAGTATGAGGTTGTAGGAGTGAACAGGGATAGGGCATGGAGGACTATTTCTGGTCAATCAAATTAAAATACAGAAGACATCAGGAAATCAAGGTATGGAAAGACCCTTGTTGATTTCTCTATTTATCCATGTTCCATGCCTTTGGTCAGGGGCAGATCCAGGATTTTGGTTTGGGGTGGGGGGCTTGAGTGAATTTTGGTTCAGAGGGATTGCCTTCAGTGGATTTTGGTTTGGGGGGGGGGGGCTTGAGTCGGGCATGGGGTAGTCTATAGCCTCCTTGGGACTCAAATCTGTAGAACTAAAAAAATTAAAAAAGGTCTCCAAAATTACAATGTCGGGGGTGGACCAAGATACTTTTGGGGGGCCCTTGATCCCCTAGCCCCCCCCCTGGATCTGCCCCTGCTTTTGTTGACTGTAAAATTGATTAGTTTCCAAGATCTGACTAGGAGACAAGAAAGAATGAGGTGATAAGGGGGCAATACAATGACCAGATAACCTGGAAAAAATGTTGAACAGACCAAAGTGTAAGATGGAAAGTCCTCGATTTGTTTGTAATTGGAAAAGAAGATGAAAGAGTAGAGATGGATTGAGTAAGATTAGATGAGCTATATCAGGAAATCAGATGAAGTGTCACTTTTATTACTTTGGAGAAATAAATTTGCACCACAGATACGGTGTGTCCATACTTGTTTCATCAGTTATTCCACAATTAGTTCTCATTTTTACCCCACTTTATTAAAAGTGGTACCTAGGAAACAATTAATTAAATAAACTCCACTTTATGACTGAGTACTACTGCTAAGCCTTCAAAACATAAATATAACTAAGCTCAACGTTCCATCTGAAAGTAGTTATTACAAAGCAGAAATTTTTAATGGAAAACGCAATGAAACCGACAAAGAATGAAGTAATAATATAGATCACAGGTGTTATTAACGCAAAAATTTGTGTTAATGATATCATATTTGGAGGTAATAGACTTGGTGAATCAAATGATTACAGTTATGTATTTTAAGTACCTATTTCAAATCTCTCCTTTGATTCACAGAAATCTTCATGATCATACCAATGTATCTTGCTCAACGTTCTCACCACAGTCTCTGTTGGGTAATGACGATCTGTAGGGGAAGAGAGGAGAATAACTGTCGTGTCTTGTGCACAGAGCTTCTCATTATACACATTCTCTTGAATATCTTGGCCTACCAGCATGAAATGGGGCTCCATATTACACTTGCTGCCAAGTTGGAATGTAGAACCACTGTTTTGTTGATGGTTTGTAGGACTTCTTTTTAATAATCTAATGAACTACTACCTCAGAACTACACGTTTCCAAACAAACAGATTTGCACCATTTAAAAAACATACGTATTTTGCTGACTAATGTGACAATTATATATTGCCTCCTTTTTCTCATGAATCCAACCATATGCCTGGGGAAACATCAGGAAACTTCTAAAACCATCATTTGGGTTGAGGAACTACTATGATTCTGCCAAATGTTACTGCTCACTGCTTGGAACTTAAATTCATATTTGGTAGATAGCTATAAAATATACTCTCTACAAAAACAGACTGTGTGTAAGGAGATTAAACTGGAATCTCTTGTAGAGAATTTTGCATAATAGTAGTATATTCAGTGCAATAAATAGAATCAAGGAATAAATAAAAAGTAATATTTGCATTTTACTATTTTCTAAGATTTAACTAATATTTATGGCATATGTACTGTGTTGTGTGTTTTGCCATTCAGCATTGGTAATGAGTAAGGCCCTGATTCTTAGGTTTGAACCTATTTTGTTCCTTTTCCAATATTCTTGAAATTTTCTTTTTCATCTTTTGTATAAACTAATAATATTCGTAAGTTTAATAGGACCTAAAAGAACCTAATTTCTATGTTATGAAATGACCAAATTCGGGTTTCAGAACCTAAAAGGGCCTAATTTGATGTTCTGATCCAGTCAGACTGTAATTTTGATACCAAGTTAAACAAATGACCGCCTGGATTAGCTCAGAGGTACGGGCCGTGGGCTAGTAATCCGGACTCGGGAGACGCTGTGGGTTTGAACCCCACCATCAGTTGTTCTGGAATGGTTCTTTTTCACCTCCAAGCAAATGCCAAAACAGTGTCTTATTGACATGCCACAGCTGCTTCCTTTCCAAAAATTTCCTATTCTTCTTCTAAATCAAAATTTCCTTTCTTTCTTCTACATCGATCTAAGTTAAGGTCACCTGGGCGATACCGTTCCCAGTTGTATCTATGACAGTGTCATGTTAGAAGTTCTAAATGAGTGGTTTAAAGTCCACAATAAAGACACAATGTATTGAATACAATAGTAATTAATGTCGTGTGTTTTAATGTAAACGAGCAATGTCATATTCTAAGTTTTAAAGGAGAACTTAAGATTGTAATATAAAGTCACATGATTTTAATACAATGGCAGTGTATATGTTGTGTGTTCTAAATTTTATTTCCCTTAAAAATGTGTAAATTCCTGAATTAGAATTTTAAAGACCTAAAAAAGCCTAAAGCATGAATTGAATAAAACTTAATTTAGTTTTTTTAGATCCTAAAAATCCGAGGTTTAGTAATGAGTATTTTACTTTTAATACTTACTGCGTGATAGAGTTTAACATGGACACAACATCATCCCTTGGTTTGTGCTTCCTCTCTTACATGACTATGGTGTTCATCCAAAATATTGGCTCTTTTATCTCTCTTTGCAGACATCATGCCACCAAATAAGTTGCAGTTTTACTTTCCCTTATCTTGTCTGTATTCACATTACTTTTAAGCATTTTATAACATAATTATGCATGTATTTTCAATAGTGACAGTGAAAATGCTGCTCGGCAATGAACAGAAGGAAAATCACTCACCTGGCAGGAGAATAAATATCAGCAAAACATGGAGATTAATCACATTTTGAGGTGAGACTTATGGCGAAGTAACCCTTTTACAGAACCTTTTACTGTACATACCATTGAGAACATTAAAACATGCATTGTAATGCAAATATACCAAATTAAATATACTACTGTAATTATTATTTTTCCTTGGTAACCACAATTAAAATTAGTTTATTTTTAGGCTACCATTACTTCAGTATCACCTGTAATACAAATTTGTGGGATTCGATGTTTCTAGAATTATTTGTTCCAGAACTTTTGAAGATATAAATTAGTATCAAAATAATCTTAGGTGTGAAATGTAAACTAAATATAAGATTTTTGAATGAAGTTGGAGAAGTACAGCCATTTGCTCAAACAAATCAAATTCTCTCACTTGACTTAGACCCAAAACCACATACATATAGGAAGTAACAGTCATATAGAAAGCCCCATAATATATCTGTTTCATTTGAGGGGGTTCAAAGTAGGCTAAAAATAGCAGAATAAACAAGAGTTAAGATGAAACACTCTGCAGATGTTTATTTGAATCAAACAAACTGATAAAATTAAAAGGAATTGAAGAAGTTATAAAATACTTCAATTGATACTGCAGATGGCATTGAACAAGCTCTTAAATTTTTATTATTTCAAACATTTCATACTATTAAATACAAAAAATTTACACAAATATGATAATGACTATACATTAATTTGTAATAACCATTTCAAAAATTATTATGAAGACTTGGAAATGTTAGTAAAATAGTGTGCTAGCACTAATAATAAGCCTATAATGCTAGGAAAACTAATAATTAACAGTTTCACAGAAGCTTGCAATAAAAAGTTCATATATTACATGTCTCTTTCAAAATCCAACATTTGCTTTAAGCTTCAGAATAAAAAAGTAACAGTGCATTGTTAATATCTGCATACAAAAAATTCTTCATAACTTTATATGTATTTAAAAACTTTCTGAATGAATGTTATTCAGTCTTACAAAAGCAGCAGTACATCACTTAACCTGATTTAACACATTTGCACCTGCTTAACATACAAATTTGTCATAAAATGTGTGGGGGTTTACAAGACCTGAGCTTACATAGAGGCCAAGTTTCCAGTGTACCAATAACTTAAAAAGTAGCATAATTTAATGTTAATAATAATAAAAGCCTAAGAAATTGTTATTTGTACAAAGAGAAATCAAAATAAAGTTGTGTATTGGCAACCAATACAAAAATACAGGGTGTCCAGAACAGGACTCCCTGATTTCAATATTAAATATCTCGAAAACAAAGATCGATAGAGGAATGCAGTAAACGGTATGTTTATTGTGACAGCTGTAAGAAGTGTATACAGCAGTGTGAAATAATAGTTACAAAAGCTGCTAACAGATGGCGCTGTAATCGCCATACGTAATGCCTAAATAGAGATTCGAAGATCAGGGCGATCAGTTCCACCATTGAAACGTGAAAGGAGGTTAGCGTACTGAAGGAAGAGTTTAAAACCATGTACACCATTGAACAATGCGTTTTTCTGGTGCTATTGTACCACAGGTTAGAAGAGAGTCCTATGGCAACACAGCATACAGCGCCATCTGTTAGCAGCTTTTGTAACTATTATTTCACACTGCTGTATACACTTCTTACAGCTGTCACAATAAACATACCGTTTACTGCATTCCTCTATCGATCTTTGTTTTCGAGATATTTAATTTTGAAATCAGGGAGTCCTTTTCTGGACACCCTGTATATAGTTTATCTTTGTTATATTTTATTGAATACAAAGGAAATATCATTCTGAAAATAAACAGTTGAAAAACATATTTCTTATATACTTAATATAACTGGCAATTTTATTTCAAAGCCATCCAGGGTCTATTGGAGATCGTGATTCCATGACAACAACATTCAGTAATATCGTTGGAATACTGCTGTAGTCAGTCACAAGAAGTATTATTTTCATGCAGTAATTCTGTTGTAATACAGCCTGGACAGTTATTTTCAAGCATAAATTAGGTTGTAATACAGCCTGGACCAGCAGGAAACCGTAAAGTTTACTTTGGAAAGAATTTCTAGTGGAGTCTTGCGTTTGACCACCGCAGTATTATGATGACAACTCCTGGCAGAATCGCGATCTGCCGTAATCCCGCAATCCAAACATATGTTGTATGCATACAAATATATTGCCAGAAGTGCATGAAATGTGGAGAAAATGTACATTTAAAATACTGAGAAAATCACTTTCCTGAGAAACTTCTGCCTTTAAAATTTTCAGTCAATATTTTCAAGCCATTTAAAATACAGAGTAAATGTTGTCCATTTTATCATAACAAATCGTAAATCATCTTGTCTGGAAATGTTCAAGAATTTTGCAATTATAATACTTTTCCATGGTTTTAATAACCTGGTGACAAGATTTTAAGTTGCCACATAACTGTCACTATCATTATCAGATCTGGGATAAAAACTGTGGGACATTCAAGTATACAAAGCAAGCTTTCGTAATAATAAAGACCTACAAAACTTTCAGCATTTGAGGAATTTTTATAAAAAATTGTATTCTTTACCCCCATACTACAGGACCATTACCACTCAATTGTAGCAGATGATAATTAAGTTTTATTTCTACACAAATTCTTATAGATCTAATAATATAAACATGTCAGTAACGAAAATCAAATGATGGAATTTTAATGTTGCCATTACCCCGGACATAACAACAGCTGGTACCAGATTTTTATGGACATGATAATAGTGTGTTGTCTTCTGACTAGCTGGGTGAATGCTGCCACTCTATAACATTACAAGCATCACAAATGTTTATCAAAATAAAGTATTGAAATACTTTTATCTTTTGGACTAGTGTATACCTATAATACCAAAATACTGTGTTGTACTCCACCTTACATACCGTGTGCTTAAAGGCAGGAAAATTTGTGGCTTGTGAAAATCAAATGGCCACATCTCTTCAAAAACTTGACGATTACCACAAACTCACATTTTTCCATAACATGCACTGCAAGTTATATGGTCCATAAATATCAGCTGCCAAAGAAATCAGACGTAACCATTGCTTATAACAGGTGATAGGGGCCAGTGCACTTTAATTGAAAAACAGATAACAATTTAATTTTCTCATATAAACAAACCATCAGCAGGTCACACTGTTTGGAAGTCTGAGAAAAGAAAACAAGATATACTTTGTCCCTCGAATATAATTAGGAAGCAGCATCTGACTATAACATACACACAACTTCTAGACACAAAATTCACTCTGCTTCCTCAAGTGTAAAGAAAGATGAAACTATTAGCAGCCAAATATCTGACAGAAAAGAAGAACTAAACTTCCAAAGCATTCAAATGAGTCATAGTTATTTAGCTGTATGCGTTATCACAAATGGTATCTTTTGTCTGTATATGGTTTGGAGAGCATTCTATTAACTAGACAAATTGTATGATAGAACAAATTCTGTAGTTGGTTACAGAACTACATTGTCTACATTTGTCATTTGTGAATCTAAAAAGTTCAAAATGATAAAATGAATTCATTTTGCAGTACCCTCCAGTAACAGGTCTAATATACTATTTTCTACTATCAGTTGAGGTCTATAAAGATTTTTCACTAATCCTATTGTCTGAGTGAATATTTATTTTTTCTTTGCTTCTGGAAATTGATTGAGCATCAGGTCTCATAAAAGTACTTCAAAAAATGTTTTACTGGGACATGAAAAGCTCTTGTGAGAATTCAGTTTTAGGTTGATTCAATGAAAGAAAGTGTGGAAGTGACACTAAATTTCATGAAAAATTCGGTCACCTTTTCAATTCTGAAAGTTTTTCACTACAAATTTCTTCCGACAAGGGAGAAATACAAATAAGAAAGCTTATTTGAAGGAGATTAAACATGAGCCTACAGCCTAAAAGGTTGAATTATTAATAACAACCATGTACTATCATAACAATATATCTGATATCCATGAACAATATTGGATTTCTTTAACACAAATCTGATGAATTACATCAAATTCAGTATAAATCAGACTTATCTTGAGCTGACTTCTGTTTGTACCACTAACTAAAATGAAATGTGAAAGGCCTTTGTTTCGACTATACTGGCCTCACTGAAAAAAGGGGGAGAGGAATCTGTACTGAAGGTGTGGAGCAATCCAAAACAAGTATTACAGAAATGTTTCCTTTCATGGAAATAATGGTAGCTTTGTGACACATTACTGAGAGGACAACTACAATGTATTATATAAGATCATCTGATGTTAAGGCTGATCTCCTAAACATCTGTCTTGGAAAGTTAACTTCAACCAATACAAAAAAGTAATAGTTGCATATTCCAATTTCTAGGGGCATTACAAATTAAACTAAGGCCAACACACAGATTTAATTACTTTTAGGGAGTTTCTGCCGAGCCTCTATTCTTCTTTTGTGACTAACTTCAAACAATCGCTGACTATATAATACTTGACTGATACCATGAAAATAACATCAGTATTTAATTTAATTAATTTAATCTAATTGCGATAGAGTAAGTGCTCTGGCAGCAATTTTCCTAAAGTAATCAGTACCTTTCATTTACATCTAAAAACACATCTTGTTTAGAAAGACCAGCTCCCTCATGATCAATTTTTATACAAACCATTACTTTAATTATGATTCTAACTAAGAGAATTTCAACAGTTACAAAAGATGTCGCAACAGGAATTTTTCTATTGTGAATTAATAAAGGGGTTGACCATAACCAGCAACAAACAAATTATGAAAAATTTCATCCTAAGGCATTTCGTTTTATGGCGCAATTTTAGTTATTTCTATACGATTTGAACTTTCACAGTCCTAAAACATTACTTCTTTTGTATTCATAGTATAAATATACACACTGTAATTTCTTGCAGTTACATACAATCTGTTGAAACTGAAATTATCAGAATTTGTTTTTAGCTGCCATTAATCCATCTTAAGTTAAAAGTTATGTAATAAAAATTGAAGAAGGGAGAGATTGTGAAAGTGTTTTTAACTGCCATCATTACTTCAGCTATGGTAAGCTATGTTATTTCTAAATCCTTAAAATGATTTATCAAGTACCTTTCTGCATCTTGTGCTTTCAGTTTTCAAGTGATGTTACCCAAATCATCCAATAATTTAAAACCAGCAATTTTACAGAACAACAAAAAAAATGAGGTTTTTGCTGTCTCTAATAATAGCTTCCACTAACAGAGAAAATTCTGAGCAAGGTTATTCATATAAGTCTACAGTTATGTATATAGTGGTGATTTTATTACATATTTTTCTAAGCTGAAAAATATTAAATGAACAAACAAAAGACTGAAACACAAAATCTTAGATGATCCTTGCAGCTACAAGTATGTTAATACATTCAATACTGCAAGACAGCATTAAATAAAATACTTAAACAGTAGAATCCATAATTTGTGTCAACAAACAAAATTATCTGAATTTATGTTAAATTACACAATTAGAATAATACTGCAATTTGTAGACAAGTGTCAAGAAGTTCTATCAGTAGCCTCTAAAAAGGTACAACACCAATAATTTTCAGCATTATACAAGGGTAGATTTTATTTAAAGTAGGTATGTACATAATAGCAAATGTAAAAACTTGTTTTTTCCCCCATTATTTCACATACTAAGGATCAACATACATACCAAGTAAAACAGCAATGCTACTTCTTTTAAACAAGAAATGTCCTTTAGACATGCCAGTATCAACAACAATTACAGTAAAAAAAAAAATCATTCTTTTTACAGTATAATTCAAGAATGGGGAATTGTATTTTTTTTATACACCTTCCAGTGTGTCTGTGCATGTTAAGGTGCCACCACATTGGAATGGGAAGGTACAATGGGACCCAGTTAGAGTCCTGGAGCTGTGTACTGGCTTTCCTGATGTGGTTTTCCATAATCATCAAGATGAAGCTGGGATCGTATCCAATCTCTGCCTCATAATCTACACATTTTACAAGCAACAACACACATACTTCACACACAACAATGTTTTGCAGAGAGATGGAAACATATTTGCTAGCTCATAAAACTGCGACATATATAGCAAGCTGGTAGTCTGAAAATAAGCTTTCAAAATAAGCACAAGCCTCTGGAAACAGAAGTGTCAGAGCTGACCTACGAAAATGGAAAAAAAGTCCATTAAAAGATGATGATTTCTTTATATACACCAATTTCTAGCACTTCTGTTACAGTATCATGACAATCAGCAACTCAGAAAATATGTTAAGATTTGTTCAGTATAAAAAGCATAATAAATATAAAACTGTAACAAAGATAGAAACTATTAATTAGTCACTGGTTTTTCTTCATTTGGGATCAGATTTTTACTGAAGGAAGTATATAGCTCAGATATAAAGCACTCTGTACCAATAGTTTTGTGAATTCCATAGTAAAGATCCAGTTCTAGCTGAAAACTATTGTACCAAACAGAACTAACAGAACATATTCAATACATTCTCCATCCTGTAGTTTCTTTATAAAATACTGATGATCTTTTCTCTAATCCTGTCAACTCACATTATATTCAAATACAAAAACAGATTACAATAATTTAGATATGCATAGAAATGACACATATGCCAATGGGATCAAATGTGTAAACAGTGAGACTCGCCACAAATTCAGGTGGCAAATCTCAATGTGTACACATCTGATACCTTTGCCCTATATCTCAGTTTCTAAAGCTGTCAAAATCTGTATTTTGGTCAAGCTAGTGAACAGAGATGCTGGATTCAAAACTGACAGAAATTCATGTATGTAGAGAAATCATCATATAACCTACTGATCCAGACAATGAGACGGCAACAGAATTAGTGAGCAGCTACGAAACATTCCTGGAATGTATGTGACTATATCTAGCCAACAATCAACAGCTCCCATCCGTAATCAACGGTTTCCACCAGTAGTCTATGGCCTAACAGGCAAAAGGATTATGTAGCATGGACTCTGCACAGCCCCAATCCCCATCATCCACCTGCAGCAATCACTCGATGATGGCGGCAGAGACTATGACCACCACAACATCGTGTTTCACCAATGAACTCACTGGTCTAGTTACCTAGAGAAAATTATATCTATTGTGTATTTCTGTTTGTCTCATATTTTGTTTCATTGCAACCCTTGTATCTTGCAGTAATGGGTTTACTTTACATAACTTTGTTTTTGCCACCCTTTTTCATTACACTCCTACTGAGACATAAGGGTTCAAAGGAAAAATCTGTAATGGTTTAGCTGATATACAGTTTGGTATTTTTAAAATTCTTCCCAGTTATAATTCATCATGATTGTGTGGCACAAAATTAATGTTTCAAGTTATCTGCTAGATTAGGTTTTCGGTTAATATGCCTTTCTGGATTTCTTGCTTTATCTAATAACATTATAAATTAAAAATATTCACAAACTAGATCTCCAGTATCTAATATGAATTTATATTAACCAAAGAAAAACGAAGTGATCCCTGTTAATGTAATCAAGAGATTAAAAGTGGCTCATTTTTATTGAGGAATCTTGTTTGAAAATATTTATTTCTTTGCCCCTGCACCATTGCCCTTCAGAAGTAACAGTTTCTTTATTATCAAAATTAATCTACATAAAATTTATTTTTGCTTATAGTTATTATTACAATTTTGGTGGGTGTAAACATAGAACATACCTGGGGAGTGTATTAGAGGAATGTGGAGGAAATGATGGCGAGATAAGTGAAAGAGGAAGACAAGCAGAGGTGTTTCTAAGGAGCATTAGAAGCCTGATACGGAATAAAGAGGTGCCACAGAGAAGCAAGAGAGTAATCTATCATACGTACTATGTTCCTATCTTGACTTATGCTGCTGAAGTGTGGACAGTGAAAAAGTGGGACATCAGCAGAGTACAAGCAAGTGAAATGAAGTTTTTAAGAGGTAGAATGGGAGTTACTAAAATGGATAGAATAAGGAATGAAGAGATTAGACGCACCATAAAAGAGGAACCCCTACAGGAAAGGATATAGAGGACCAGACTGAGATGGTATGGACATGTAAAGAGAATGGAGGTTCAGAGAATCCCAAGAAAAATCCATGAAATTAAGATGCATGGTAAACTTCCCAGAGGAAGACCAAGAGATGGATAGCTGAAAGGAGTGGAGGAGGGTGTACAGAAGAGAGGAGAGGACTGGAACAAAGTGGTGACAGAGAGGTGGTGGGATGAAAGAAGCAAATGGAGAGGCTTGTGCATAATGCATACCCGGCCAGTGGCTGGAAACTGTTAAAGATGATGATGATGATGTAAACATAGAAGAAGCTGAATAAAACTTTCTCGGGTAGCTAGCCGAGTTAGTACATCGTTTGACCACGACGTTTCGGCGGTCACAATCTCTGCCGCCATTGTCAAGTGACTGTCACTTGACAATGGCGGCAGAGATTGTGACCGCCGAAACGTCGTGGTCAAACGATGTACTAACTCGGCTAGCTACCCGAGAAAGTTTTATTCATTTACAACGCCGAGAAAATCTCCAGTCTTACATAGAAGAAGCTGTTTTTGCTATCACTAGCTAGATTTATGATGGATATCTGCAAGTACCCTGTAAACGTGATTTGGAGGCCACTGTACCCAACATGATTGATATCTATTTTTACTATGATCAAACTTGAAGCTGATATTTTTTATCTGTCTTGAGGTTCATAAGCCCCAACAGTATCAGCTTGGGAAAAAATATACATTCAACATAAAACAGAACCATTAAAAATGGTAAAATTCTTTAAGGCAGTGAAAATAAGATCAGAAAAGAAAACCGAGTAGTTACCATAGATAAAGGAGGCTCAATGAACATGTGTAATGCAATACTTCAGTATTGAACCTTCTTTTGCTAGCAGATGAAACACTTAGCAAGGAGGTCGAATGTGGTGACACCAACGGACATGGATCAATTCACTCATACGTCAGATTGATCCCATCTGACTTCCTATCTTAACTACTTGCAAGAATAAGGTTCAATACCAAAATATTGTGTTACAATAGAAACATTAAAATAAAGAAAGAACAAGGAAAGATAGATGAAACATTAGTTATCACAGGAAATAGCAGGATGGTACAGCATTAATTTCTGGGTATAAGCCCTTTTTCTGCAGAACATGTATTGTACAGTGTGCAACTCAAAGAGCAACTATTTATTGGTTAACTGTGCGAAAGTTGGAAACATCGATGGAATCCAAACTTAGACAATATGAGAAAAAGGAAGGCAGCAAGGCAATTAATTATTCTGTTCCTGTACCATCCTGCCATCACCTCATTTAACTCCACAATACAAGCTACAGGAAAAAAAAATAAAAGCAGATAGCATGATATAAAGCAGTAGGATGGTTACAAAGTACATATAATTATTCTACTTTGACATTCTCCATCAACCTACTATGTTATACCCTTCATTTCTACTCTAATTATCATCATCCTCATTGAACATTTCCACTTTTTTGCGAGTAGTCTGGCACATCCTTTTCCTAAAGCTGTGGTTCTGTGAAAGCAGTGCTCTACCTACTGCCAGCCTTCTAAAACTGTTGTAGTTTTTATGAACAAGTGCATTTGCTGCCATTTGTATGTAAACATGTAAATCATATTTGTGTGAAATGATGTGTGTAGTTTACGAGGTAGAAATTTGAGAGCATTCACCTAGCTGATTGCAGAAAACCACCAAAAACTGCAATCAGGACAGTCAATACAATGGGCATGGGATATTAAACTAGGTCCGTTGTACATTCCTGATGAGTATAACGCCACCTTAATGTGTGCAGCCACACTGGTGGGTCTGTTCATACTATAATACATCTGGGTAAATAATAATTTGCTGTCAATAATTATTTTCTTACATCTGCCACAGGAACGAGTTGAAATGGAAAGCTGAGAGGCTTGATAGCACAACTGCAAATGAGCCAGAGCAATTATAATATGACATTAATGATCAGCAGAAAGATGAAACTGATATTACAGCACAATAAAATAACAATTCCATTAAAACACCTTGAAACAGGGAGGTGGGAGAGAAAATGAAACAAGAGCCTGAGAATCATTAACAACATGTATTTAAGAGAAATAAGTTTTTTGTGTGGAAAAAGGAGTTTATTAATTTATCAAAACAAAAATACTTGAGCAAATCAATCTTTTAATCATAACAATTAACTTGATGGGGAAGAGTGTTTGGAGGCAGGAATGTATTTGAGCTGACAGGCTCTCCAACTTTTACACACTCTTCTGTTTTACACTCAAGTCTTTAGAACTTAAGACTTTTTTAGTTCCTATGTATAATCACATTTACTTTTATATTTTTTTTAATCAAAATAAGCATATACACAAAACAAAAATTAACAGTAGCCTTCTAATTTCATACACACTAAGAGCTAAGAAAATAGTGCACAAATACTACAAAAAGTTTTGAAGCAAATATATGAGGGAAAGGGAAGGAAAAAAAACAAAGTTTGGAAATTAATCATACAATGTAGGCTTTCACGGCCGGTATTAACTTCACTCATAATTTCCAGGCTGAAAGGCCGTGGTCGATAAGTAAAACTTTCCCCTGACGTTTCGTCTTCAACTGCGGAAGACGAAACGTCTGGGGAAAGTTTTACTTATCTACCACGGTCTTTTAGCCTGGAAATTATGAGTGAAGTTTGGAAATTAAGTTTAGATAGGAATGTGTTGATGTCTTTGAAATCCTTGCCCCCTCACCCCTCCAAATTTATAACTGCTGACATATGCATACTACCATTATATGTATGGGTAAATGGGAATAACTTTTGGGAGTATCATTTTCTTTTTTGGCCTTCATCAAGCCACTTCAAATAGAGCATAGAAAACAGGAGTACAAACTTGGGAGTATTAAAATACATTGCATGTGTTTGAACCAATACATTAAAAGCTATTAAATACTTTTTCTGTAGTTTCATAATTAAGTACATTTGATAGTCATACATTCTCACCATTTCTTTCAATAATACAAAATATTTTTAACATCACAACATTCCTTACAAGTCTGAAACATAACTTGTTGGCATAACATGCAATGGAACACATGAATTCAGCTCACAATTGTGTTATTACAACACATTCTTTTGAATCATAATATTCTGTAAATGCATGTCATAATGAAATTGCTTAAAATATCTTCATTAAAAAAAGCTCAAAACGTTACTTCACTGTGAACAAAATATAATAAACTTGTAGCTCTAAAGCTTGATAAAAACCTTCATCATATTATCCGCACATGTTTAATGTGCATTCAACAGAAAAACAGATGCGAGATCTTGCTTCTTGCAACTGTATTCAGAATCCGAGATGATGATAACTAAATAAAGCATGTCCATAGAAAAGAGATTCCCCTGTTTCTAAAATTAAAAGGAAATAGCTTTGAGCATTCTTAGTAGTAAAGATGAAAGACAAGTTCACGTAGGAGACTGTCTAGCCATAGGCTGCAGCTCTGTCCCACGATCCTCTTTACGAATGATACTTGATGTTTGCCACTGTCCACCATCTGGATGTATACGTTCATCCTCACATACACACAGGAACATAGTGTCAATCACAACCTGGAAAAAAAATGTATGTGAAGAAAGCTCCAGTTAAATTACAGAGGATTAAAATGTTTATTCTCATGGCAAATTACATAACAATTTAGTGCATGACAACTTTAATACTGTTTATAAGAGCTTATGAACATTGTTGTTCTTTAGTATTTGTGTACAGTGTTGAAGTAGCATACTGTACAAATTTCACCCAGTAGAGGAGCAGTCATTACCACTGTAGGAAAATCATACAAATGTATTTCAAAACATACTTTAATGCTCCAAACTCAAACATTTTTTTTACGCAGTCTGTGCACAAACTATACAGAAAACACAGAAGTTCACAAACATCAATAAGTAATTACCTTATTCCATATATACATGTCAATATACAACCAAAATATTTTGGTTATACTGACAGTGAAAATAATGAGTCGTGTAGTGAATCTTAGTATGTACACACAAATATCTTTGGGCAAACATTTTCCTCTGATCATGATTAAAGGTTTATACTGAAATATTGTAAAATATGTTCATGCTTATGTGTTTGCAATAGCAAATGGTCCATTTTCTGTCAATCGCCTTTGCTATTACAGAATGTGTATGTAAAAAAAAGCTGCAGTTTAAAAGAAAAAACTGAATTCCCATGCATACAGCAGTGTTGCCTTTACCATTTTAAAGCACCCCAGAAAATGTAACCTCCTATGAGTCATCTATACACAGCCTAGGAGACTTAGTTAAGTATGAAAGAATGTGATACGGATTGTTAGGAAACAAAGACACTCTACATTATACATTTGGGCAGGAGAATAACCACCACTTACCAGAGAGAAGGCTGCAATGGCATGAAACATGGAAAAGCATGCACCCATATAGAGCTTGAAATTTTGGGCTTATAACAAAAGAGTTAATGTAATATTAGATATAGTAATTGCAGAAGTCCAGGGATACAGAGATAACATTGAGCTGAAGGTGATAGCATATTCTGATGACATCATAATATGGGAGGAGACAGAGCAGGATTTGGTAAGAGAATTACGGAAATGGTGGATAGCAATGGGTAAATATGGCCTGGAGATTAGTTCGGAAAAGACCAAAATAATGAAGATAACAAGAAACACTGGCCCTTTGAAGGATGTGTTGCTCAATGGCAAGAAATTGGAATGAGTAGAATTGTTTCAGCATATGGGAATCAACAAAAAGATGGAGGAAGAAATAGGTCAGAGTGTAAGGAACAGTGGACAATTATATCTTCAAATAAAGGATGTAATCTGCAGGTGGAACATAGGGAAGGATGCCAAAATTCTGCTCTATAAAGTATTATCAGCCCATACTGACTTATGGTTCTGAAACATATACGTGGACAAAGAGAGGTATTAGCAGATTGCAGGCAACAGAGATGAGGTTTCCAAGAGGGACAGAAAATGTCACGAGGAAAGATAAAATCAGAAATGAAAGCTTCAGGAGTTATCATAAGCATTAGAAAAGATGTTAACAAGGAAAAGACTGCAGTGGTTGGGTCATGTTATGAGGATGGAGGAATGGACGATGCCGAAAGTAGCAGTTGGAAAACCTCGGGCAAGATGGATGGACCAATTGAAGAAAGATGCAGAGGCTAAGGGAGTCGTTTGGAGAAAAGTGATGGAGTAAAAACCTTGGAAAGACCGCCAGACTTGGAAGAGGATGTGCAGGATGACCCGCAATAGCAGAAACATCTAATGATGATAATGATGATGATGATGATGATGATGATGATGATGATGATGATGATGATGATAATGATGATAATGATAATGATGATGATAACAAATGAGTGAGACAGCTGCCTGGTGGAGGCTGGCAGCTAAGTTACTGAATAGCTGCTAACTTCCAGCAGGCAGTTACCTCACTCTTTTGTTGAAGAAGGGTTACAATCCCAAAAATTTCAAGCTCTGTATGTGTACGTATTTGTCCATGTTTCAACGCTGGAGCAGCCCTAATCTCTGGTAAGTGGTAGTTATTCTCCTATCCACATGTACAGATGTTTTTTATTTACCATTAGACATCTGAAATGTAAGATATACCAATTAATATTAAAGAACAAGAAGTCTTGTATGACTACAAATCAGAATGTGACTTATTGTTTCAGAAAAAAATTTCAAAGTCTCCAGTACCCATCCACAGATATTTTAATAACAATAAAGAAATGAGCCCTCCAGGAAAGGAAAGATTTATTGTGTGGAATTATGCCCGATTTATGAAAGTACACTATTCTGAACGTATGGAAAGATGTGTGCAGCCTACACTTTCATGACATAATACAATACCATTTTCTTTGTAACAGTCTTACCTGAGGATGTAAGTAGTATTAGAATCAACCCATCTACAAGAGGGAATACAGAATAAAAGACACATTTTTTGGGTGTATTAGTACACTGCAAATAGTGCTTAAACAGAAAAAGATCTTATTTGGATAGCAGTTCATACAGTACACAATACATGTTACTAATCATGTAAATTATTACAGATTACACTTAAAAGCTATTACTGCAATTTGTCTTTTCTGTTTTTATCTTTGATTGTCACAGTATGAAAATGATTCTTCTCTCATTATTAAGATACTCATACAAGAACCTTTATGTTTAACTAACTATATTATATACAGCAAAAACTATTATTTTGATTACATATAGATGGAACTGAACAGAATCATTTACTATCGTATCCATCAAAAATACGGCTTGATCTGGTTTATTAGTCTCTGTTCAAATCAAAACAAAGTGAGATGTCACTACGCAAGGTTAGCATTTATATTTTTTTTTAATTTTTGCTTCGACATCAAAAATTTAATACACCTAATTTACTATGTCTTTTACCATATTGTTATCCACCATATGATTGTAGGTTTTGTGTAAATTAGATGCTACAAGCAAACAGTAATAACACATGTATCCAAATGTTTGGAACAAAACTAAATGAAGTGTTGCAAATGTTTGAGAGAACTACTTTATGCAATGACTCTCCTTAAGTAGACCAAATTAGAATTAAGGGTGGCTTTTTAGGGTAACACCTTCTTGTGAAGTACACACATCAGTCATTGGTATTAGCATTTTGAATACAGTATACTTGCAACTTACTATAAAACATTAGACCTAAAAATGATCTTAACTTTGCAGGTATAGGGGTTTCATATTAATATTTCATGACTGTGCTGATCATAAAAGCAGTTCAGAAATCATAACAATTGCCATCTTGTCTTTTAAATGTAATTAATAAATAAAACTATTTGTCCTTAAATTGGATTGAAATTTAATTTGCACAGCACAGCAAGAAAGTCTTTGTGGCTAAATAGTTGCAATATTTTCTTTGCATCTGCTTAACTTAGGAAAACAAGAACTATTTTAAAAAGGTGAAAAGGGTATACATCTTCAGGAGTTTAGAACATGGCACACATTTCACACGAAGCTGATAGGAGGTCAATCAGTTATATCTATTTGCCTATGACAAATATTCTATCAAATCAACAGCCTAATATTTTTTAACAATACAGTTCTGTTGTAATCGTAGGCTTCCGCGGCCAGAGTCAGTTGATTCTTGGCTGTCCGGGTGGCGCCGCGTCATGTTTCTTGAAACCGACGTTTCGACCCTCATTCTGGGGTCTTCTTCCAGGGCAGAACTGGCAGTTCTGCCCTGGAAGAAGACCCCAGAATGAGGGTCGAAACGTCGGTTTCAAGAAACATGACGCGGCGCCACCCGGACAGCCAAGAATCAATCAATACAGTTCTGTTGTTTGACAGATACAGTGTCATGAAGCTCTGGACCAGTACTTCACCTGCTATAGCGTTTATTGCAAAAGACATTCATTTTTGTTCGAATTTGGAGCATGTCAGAAAGATCTCTGAAATATTGGTATAATAATTCAGGGATGAAATAAAAACATGGTGTATTTAAGTCAGTAATTATCATCAAAGGGCAAAAAACACAAGAACAAACCAAGTTTTCATAAAGGAACAATATTAAATATTCATCAGATACAGAGAAAAAACAACTGAATAAATCTTACCTCGTAAGTGAAAGGACGCAATGAGAAATGAAGAATGCAAATATGCACACAACCAATGTGGGTATTGCATAGAAATGTAAGTTTGTATTGTTTTGCAGGAAAATTAGACCAACTGACCCTGTTACAGCAGTCACAAAACATTTCCCAAGGAACAGTATGAAATCGCCAACACTGTTTATAGTCACTAATCTTAAGGCATTACTTCCAAGTGTAGTAAATGCCTGAAACAGAAAAAAACAGGGATACATTTACAGTTTCAAGGATATGAAGTGAATAATGGGTCATACTGGAAAAAACAATAAAACAAAATTTGAAACATATACTATTCTGAAAAATTATTCCCTATTTCCATTAGTTTTCAGTAGAAACAGTACTAAAAAATGAGCAAACATTAATATTTTTAGCTAAAAAATAAATGATTAATGAAAAAATTATTACGACAGTGGCTGCATCCAAATTTTGGAAGGAACAAGCAGAAAGGAGATCATGAGTGAGATATTGTCAATATTCCAAACAATAAAATATGAACTGCAATAAACTAATCACTGGAATAATTGAAAGATAAGCAATACTTTTAGTTTTAAAATTTTGTCTCTTAAACATAAATCCTCTCTCTCTGTTAATGTGCTAATAATCTACAAGGGGTGATCAAATGAAAAGGTACGAAACGACACGGTGGGTACAAATGTAGACTTCATTCAAAATATACACCATAGACCTGAGCACAACGATCCCACTGATGAACAAGTCGCAGGATTTGTTGTTCCCAGAATTCCTGTGGCCGTGACGAGACGCAGTCCTTCACAGCGTCCTTGAGTACGTCGTCCGAGTTGAAGTGCTTCCCTTTCAGGTGTTTCTTCAGTGGACTAAACACATGGAAATCGCAGCACGACATGTCCAGACTGTAGGGCGGATGGTCCAACATATCCCACTTGAACTTGGCCAGTTCCATGTGTATGACTCTGGAGACATGTCGACGCGCGTTATCATGGAGCAGAACCACACCCTCCAAGAGCAACCCCGGTCTTTTGTTCTTGATGGACCTGTGTAGGCGTCGGAGTGTCTCACAGTACACATCGGAGTTAATGGTTTTTCTGTGCTCGAGGAATCCTGTCCTCATACAGACTGCCGCATCATTTGGACGCCGCTTTTGATAAGAGCACCCGCAAAGGCTCCAATCCCAGTCAGAGACTCCAATCGCATCCCGAGATGTCTCGTTACGTTCTCCCATGGCGGAATACGCAAATATTTAACTGTTACGTTTTTACGTTGTTTCATACCTTTTCATTTGATCACCTCTTGTAATAAACCAAAGATAACCAAATTTAATTTCTAAGCTGCCAAAAATAACATACATATCAGTCCAGTGACAATTTTGATTTTCCTGCAAAGTTGGTGGCCTTTTTTTTTTTACTTATTGCTCTACGACTCATCAACGTCAAGGTCTTTAGAGGCAGGATGGGACTAGGAATGGTAAGGATTTCAGCCATGGCCTTTTGAAGGAAGCATCACAGCATCCGCCTGGAATGATTTGGGAAAACTATGAAAAACCCAAATCTGGATGCTGGAACAGGGATTCGAACCAGCGTCCTCCCAAATCGCGTTGGTGGCAAGAAGGTTTAATGATATGTTCATAAAGGTCATTATGCCAGTACTATTTCAAATCAGATAAAAATACATGCCTTTTTAAGACAGATTTACGACATTCAGCTGTGAACTGGTACTACTGGCACATGTTTAACACATATTTTAACTGAAGTCCCCATTTCAAAGAAATAAAACTGAACAGCGGCAATCAACTAGCTGATAAGAGTAATCGTGAATTATAAATTAAAAAGTTGGTGTTTACAAGGAAATTTTTATGTTGTTGAATTAAAAATATGAAGAAATTTACACTAACACTTAAAACAACTGTCGATTTTACATATTTACAATTTGGTATTGTAAATATAATTTTCAGCCTAAATGTTATGATAAGACTTTTCACTATTATGTGGATGAAGGTTTTCTCTGGATATCAGTTGTTGGCAGGAAACTGAATTAGAAAATTAATTCTTAAACAAAGTAATATAAACAGTTTAAAAATAGTTAATTGAAAGCAACCATGGATATATTCAAGGGTGTATCCAGGATCAGAACTAGATGGGGAAAGATTTGAACTAAGGGGGGCAACTTATATTGGTTTTGAGGAAGTGGAGTGGGGGACTGAAACATGACAATTTCTTACAAAATAAAACTCAAACCTATTCAGGAAACTATTTTTATTATTAATTAATATAGTAATCCAACCACTTAATCTAAGGACCTACTATGTATTTAATTAAGATCGTAAGTCAGTTAGATTTTTATGTAAACATTAATCGTCTCGGATTATCAGAAAATTTTTCAATAACTTTGTTTGTCAATATCTCATGGTGTTCTTTCACAAAATTTCGATTCACACTCATCAGGCATAATCCAGTCTTTTTGTCCCAAAGTGCTCCTGAGCCAGTTCTTCACTCGAAGCGTACTGAAGGCAACTTAATTTTTCTTCTAGGGGGGAGGGCAGCTACCCCTCGCTGGATACACCCATGGATATATTGAAGATAGTATCCTGTCCTCTATTTACATAAGCCATAATAATTCAGCTCTCACCTGTATTTCCTCATCACAGATGGAAGATAAATAAGTAGCAGGAATGGACTTTTAAATGTTCATTCCCATCACTGAGGAAGAGGAAAAGGAGAAAAGGGCAGGATCAAAACACATTGGCATCAAACAGGTACTTGTTAGGAAGGAGAATTCAGTGCAGAAATTAACATGCCTGGATAGAAAAAGAAAAAAAAAAAAATACTTAAATTGGTAAATTACATTTAAAGAATTTTTGAATGATTTTCCACCAGAATTAGAAGTAAAATGTTTGGTAACATCACAGTGAAACTACCTTGTATTTTTTAATTGGAGTTCTATCTGTGGAACCTTGAGAGCAGATGCTGAAGTAATATCACTAACTCAGAGTAGTTAGCAGTCTCTGGCTTAAGAAGAATGGACGTGAGGACTTGTATCGGAAATGTTGACGAGATAGTGTGTGTATGGGGGGGGGGGGGGGCAAGTGAGGGGTATTCCATGAGTGCAGTATGCAAGTAACAAATTTCAGCTTTCATCTGGCAGCAGTGTTAAGCTCATGATGGTATAGTTCAAGGACTGGACTAACTATTGTTCCAGCTTTATGAAGAAGTGACCAGGATTACTCGTGTTTGGTTACCTACGGAAATAAAGTAATATTGCTGTGAGAATATGTCTGCACTTTTTAGCTAATTTCTTTTGTATTACCTTTGACTCATACTCACCAAAGAATCTACAACTTCAGAGACTTAGTTCATAATTTAAGTGCCTGCTCTTAGCAGTTTGATACAACTGTTTAGTGGAATAAGCTTATCATGAATAGTGTTATGGACTTCTGACTTATCATTTGAGGTTGAACATTATCCTTTTTGCCCCCCAACCACTTCTTTTCTACACCAGAGAATAGTTTGGTAACCAGGAACAATTAAATCTGATTTTATGAATTCCATGTGTATGTGAACAGATCTCATTAACATAAGCCTCCATCACAATTAATAGTAGGTAACATGGCTTATACCATTCTTTTAGAAAGAAATAACAAAATTTTACTACAGGAATGCCACATAGTAGAAAAATTTTCTGCCTGGATGCTAAATAAAGTAGTAGTTCACATTTTTACACGTGGATTTTTGGTGCAGCAATTACAAGATTCCCATCAATAAAATGCCAAGTGTACTACTCGTGACTATATTCAATATATAAATGTTTATCCTTGTTTCATGTTCAATGGGTTGTGCCAGGAAAATGAGGAAACTGGTATTTTAAATCTTGGTCAAATGCTTGCTCAAATACAGTGGAATAGTTTGACACTTATATCTGCCTTTTTTTTTCCACCCCCTCCCAATTCCTGCATTTGATATTAAAAATGTATCACAATGACAAAGAAATTGAGTTTTGAGTGATTGCAAAACAGGAGGCAAATGAAGAAAGTTCTCTTTTTTTCTGCTTCTGGCTTAACATCTGGAGAGATTTCAGGAAACCGTGGAGAACTGCAATCTGGATGGCCAGATAAGGTTCGAACCAGTGTCCTTCAGAATAGGAAAGTGATGAAAAAGTATAAGACAAATTGGTAGTGAGGCCAGGATGGATACTGGTGAAGTATTAGAAGGTACAAGATGACTACAAGCACAAATTAGCATTGGATTTCAGGCACAAGGGAGTTGTAAAGTTTCACATTGTACGCAAGGACCTCAAACAGTAAAAGAATAAATATTAAAAATTCATATAATGCAAAATTGGATGTGTGGGGAAATTAACGATGAGGCATAGGCTCCACTAAAGTTGGTAATAATATTAATAATGGTTGGAAGTCTTCTGCAGTCACTACAAAATAAACAAAATCTATGAAGGCTTTAATCTATTTACAAGAAATATACACATTTAGAATACAGGAAAATAAATATTGCTAAAGAAGTAATTTTATGATGTATTGAAAATATATGACAAACAAAATAATTATCTGGCAAAACAAAGATATTTTATGCTCTGAAATGCACAATGAGTAATATACATATCTATATGGTCCATGTGGGATGTAAATTTCACAAGTCAAAACTGGCTTGCATATGAGAATAAGTACATTGATACAAAGATGCTCACATCAAAATACAGTTCAACTCCAACTCGTTACCGAGTAAAAAATGCACTGGTATAACAATCCAGTGAACAATTGAAAATCAAAAAGGGTTAAAAATTTACAAATCCAAAATGCAGAAGATTTATCTGAGATTAGTCAAATTACTCAATTCATATTAAACACTGGCTACACATGATATGGAAAACATTTGAAAGTTACTCACAATACGTGCACCAACACAAAAATTAACTCCTTCCATTGCAACCACCGTATATGCATTCTGATTCAAAAATCTTATGCAGTTCTCAAAACAGTACAGGCAGCAAATGCAGCACTTCAGCAAAAAACGAGCTAAAGCTGAATTCTCCTTATTCGCAGTTAACCTGCAATAAAACAATTGTAGGCTTAATTATATTAATATAAGATAACATTTTTCTTAGTAAATAGCAGGGATGGAAATACACAATTTTAAATAAAATTCTTGATATATAAAAATACATTTACTTTTCTTCTTCAGAAGACAGTCCTTGGATTGGTCTGTGGCAGTCCTCCATTCAGATATATTCTCTGCCCTATTCTTCATATCAACTTATCTCCTGCAGCCAAAATCTTCCATTATCTGCAGGATATATTTTAACCATGGATTTGCTCAGTTTCTCATTTCTTCTACCATTCCCAACAGTATTGTTTTAATTAAGCTTCCAAGTCTTAAGGTACATGCAATTAATATTGTCCACTGTATTTATCTACTCTTCTATACAGCGTTATATTCTCCTGCCTTCTGAAAAACTTCATTAGTAATCTTCTCTCCCCTTAACATCCTGTTGTAGCACCATTGCTGAAGTTAAATTAATTTCATTTTCTCTTTTTTCCCTACTGTCCAGGTTTTACATCCATCATCTTTGTCATCCAGCTGATTTTATTTGTTGTAAATATTTGTTTCTTTTTGCTTGAGGAATCTTAAAATTTTTTTCTTTCTTCTTTCTTCCATCTTTTGTAGCCTTACTTCCTAGATAATATAATTCTTGGACATCCTCCAATGTTTCTCCATTAATTACAATTTTCACTTTTGAATCTTTATTGTTATCATATATCATAACTTTTGTGTTTGCTTAATTAATTTTAATATTGTACTCATTCCCATAATTTCCTCCATTCTTCCATTATTTTCTTAGGTACCTCCTGTCACTACAACGTCATCTGCGAATCAAATCATATTTACTCTCTCCCCTTGTATTTTTATCCTGCATCAATTTTGTACTCAATCTTATCCATTGAGTCTTGAATATACACATTAGAAATTACAGGAGACAGAACATATGTATTTATTACTACTTCTTCTTGGTTATTTCAAATCTTTATTACAACTGTTTCATTTTTGTACAAGTTACATATGAGCCATCTGTCTCTGATTATACACCTCTTTTTTATGAGGCTCTAACATCATCTGCCATTTAACATAATCAAATGCTTTTTCAATATCTATGAAACTTAAAGAGAGTTTTTTCCCCTTTTGTGGCCTTTCTCTGGCCTCTTTTATAATATGAGACTTAGTGTAAGAATTGCTGCCCTTGTACCACTATTTTTCCTGAGACCACATTGGTCTTCTATTAGGAACTGTTTTTCCATTTGTTGTAGAACTACAATTGTGATAATTTTTGATGCATGGGCAATTCGATATTGCTCACATTTTTCAGCATCTATCTTCTTCAGTATGTGAACAATTCCTCAGAATCAGACGTTAGTTTCCCTTCCTTAAAAATACTGGTTGGAACAATATCTTTTATTACAGGTCCACTACGGGAGTTCTGCTTCCAAATTATAAATACCCAGAGCCTTGTTATTCTTTAGTCTCCCTAACGCCATTTTTCTCTTAGTATACTGCAGCCCTTGTTTTCTTTGTCCTCTTTCTCTAGATTCTTGCTTTCATCTAACTTTGCATCCTCGTACAGATTCTCTACATACTCCTTCCACCTGTTCACAATATTTCCATGATTGCTAAGGATATTACCACTTGCATAATTTATTGCATTGTGTTTGCCATATCACTTACCAAAGAAAGTTCTAATTAATTCACATGCAGATTTTATTATGACATTTTTCTCTATTATTTCAGAACAGATAATTTTGTATTGTATTTCTTGTTTCTCTCTTAATAACACTGGTCAATTTAGTATATATATATATACAGGGCGTTCGCCGGGAAACGCAACCCACTGTTAGCGCTACAAGGAAGAAACTGCTCGCGGCGAGCGAGCGATCAGCTCCCGGCATTGTTCGACCGTCGGCCGCGGACTATTTCATAAACTTGTATGTGCTAAGCATTTAAATGTGACGTAATTCATTAGCTTACCTTATAAAAGATGCTGGAAGTGTTGACACTCTTGTGTAATGCACATTTCACATCTTCTGAACATATTTCGAGACACACGCTGCCCTAACTGACTTAATGATTTTTTGGGTGACTGTTCTAGTCGAAAAGCGATATCGTCAATTTTCTCCTCTGTGAGAATACGGTTGACCGACAGTCTCTTTTTGTTAAAAAATGAACCCGTTTCTCTTACTTTTTTAACCAGACACAGAATTGTTGATTTAGCTGGCAGTAAAGCGCCAGGATATTCGCGACGAAATTTACTGCGACACTTTTTAAACGACTTCTTCTTCACATATGTATCGTAGAGAAATATTCTTTGTTGCAAACTGTAACGTACCATAATTTTACTCACACTCAAACACGGTACAGATTAGTAAGAGTATGAAGCCCCAAACCAGCCAAACCGCAAAGAAACGTTTATTCACAACACTGATTAATAAGAGACTGAAGTCACAAACTATCTACAATGCAAAGAAACCGTTCTTAACAATGTAAGGGTCACTGCACTGCACTGTTGGGGCAGCGGAGGTGTTAAACAGTGCGGTGATTCACGGTGGCGTGTGGCGGAAACTGCTGGCGCCGCTGTCCGAGCAAGTTGCCGACGGCAACAGACTGGGAGGGTTGCGTTTTCCGGCGAACGCCCTGTATATATATATATGGGAAATAAAAATAAAATATACCCATCACCAAAGCAATGTGAAAAAAACTAGCACTCCATAAACACAATATTTCAGGATTCACGTTAACAGAAAGATTAATATCAAAAAGTTATTAAACAGGAGAAATTCCAACTGAGTTTAATACAAGCATCATCTTCACACTTCTCAAGAAAACACAAATGTGAGAATTATCGCACCATAAGTCTAACATCACATGCTTCAAAATTACTGAACAGAGTAATATATAGAAGAATGGAAAGGGTAGTAGAAGAGATAGTAGGTGAGGATCAGTTTGGTTTTAGGAAATTCGTGGTACAAGGGAAGCAATTACGGCTTTGAGATTAATACTTGAAGGGCAGATCAAGAAAAACAAAGATACTTTTATGATTTAGAAAAATCTTTTGATAATGATTGTTGGGACAAGATCTTCAACATTTTAAAGAAATCAGGTCTAAAATATCGAGATAGAAGAATAATTTATAATCTATAATATACGAATCAAGTGGCTGTAATAAAAAGTAGAGATTATGAGAGACATAATCAACTTGTATGTAGAGGAAGTAACAAATGAAGTGAAAGAAAAATTTGAATGTGGAATAAGTGTTCAAGGAGAAAAAAAAATCAGTTTGCTATGACTTGCTGATGATATTGTATTGATAGCAGAACAGGCTGGGACACACTGAATGTCATGAACAAAATACTAAAGGAAGATTTTTGACTAAATATAAACTGAAGCAAGATAAAGTGATGAAATGTAGCAGAAATGAAACTCATAATATTAGTTTAAGTATAAATACAGAATAAGCTACAAAAGAAAAAATAAGTGAATTCTGCTACTTGGGAAGTAAAATTACAACTGATGGCCAAAGCAGGAATGATTTTAAAAGCAGAATAACACTAGCAAAAAGAGCCTTCATGAAAAACAGAAATAGTTTCAAATATTGATCTAGGGCTTAGCACATTACTTTATGGTAGCAAACTGTAGGAATACTAGAAAGAAGGAAAATTGAAGCAGAAATGTGGTGCTATAGAAGGATGCTGAAAATTAAGTGGCCAGATATAGTACTAAATGAGCAAGTTTTGGAAATGATGGGCGAGAAAAGAATTTGGAAGAGTCTTGCAGTAAGAAAAGACAGAATAGTAGTTTATTCATTTATCTTATGGCCATGGCACATAATCAATAATACAATGTAAAGAATGGTAGTTCATAGTTTGAGACATGCAGGATTGTTTAATTTGTGGAAGGAACAGTTAAAGGGAAGAAGTGTAGAGGATGAAAGAGATTAGAATTTATATAACAGATAATTGAGGACGTGGGCACTGGTGGTGCAAGGCCAAAATCAGATGTGGGCAAGATAAGATTATGTTGCGGTCTTCTAGTAGCACAAGAGGATGGAATTTATAAAAAAAATTTTTTTTTTTGAAAATTAATAATTTTTTCATACATGCAACTGTCTTCACTGAAACTAAAATTATAAAATAATAACTAACAGTAAAGAAGAAAGAGAAATTTCCTACTTTTAGCCTTACTGAACTCCATATTTATTATATATTAATCCAACATAAATGCTATATCTGCTTCAATTGATAAAACTTTCTAGCTTGAATCTTATTTCTGACCTATTGTATTTCGTAAATAATATTTTATTAATTTTAATTTTAATTTTGAAAAACTTCTTTAAATGGAGAATAAACTTCCTAATACTGTTAAAAAATTCGAACGACAGCATTAATGTAAGAACAGAGACTTTCCTGGCGTACGAGGTCTGTTAGAAAAGTATCCAAACTTTGGCTGGGGGGGGGGGGGGAAACTAAGCATACCTGATGCATTGGAAACCTAATGACCTCAAAGTAGTCTCCTTTGTACTCCACACACTTGTCACAGAAGTCCTGCAATGTTGGAAGCATTCCGAGAAAGCCTCTTTCACAATGGAGTTTAGCTCTGCTGTCGTTGCAGCCATAATTTCGTCTGAAATTCCTCTCCTTTCAATTACCTCTTCAGTTTGGGGAACAGCTAATACAGTAGAACAATTATCCGAATCAATTGGGACCAGACCCCATTCGGATAATCAAAATCAGATAATCGTATTTTTTCCGAAAAAGGGTCTATTTTAATTAATTATTGTATTTATGTTGAAAATGCCTTTTTTTCCAAGGGTTTTTTTGGTGCTTTTGCACTTCAGGGATGAAAATTTTGCTGTACCACTTGGTAAACAATGCTGCAGTCATCCGAACTTTTGGTTGGTTTTTATAAAACAAGGGAAGCTTTTTCGCAGTACATTTCTGTTTTAATTAAAAAAGCGATTCGGATAATCGGAGTTCTACTGTAGTTGCAAGAGACCGTATCAGGAGAGTAAGGAGCCCATTGAACCACTGGAGGCTTGTTTTTTGCCAAAAAAGTCAGAAACAATGGAATGGGCTGGCGCCAATTTCCTGTTGACCACAACTTTGGTCTCTAGGACCGCACAGCATAATGTAAGCAGTGGAGGACTTCCCTGTACTACTTTATGGTGACTGTTTGACCCTGTGGTGCATACTTGTGGTATAACATATTGCAGGAGTCAAAGAAAGCAATCAGCATCACTTTGACATTGCTGTGCACTTGGTTGGCCTTATTTGTTCTTGGTGATGTGGAATGCTTCCATGTGACGACTGGGATTTGGTTTCCGGGTCGTACCCGTACACCCAGGACTCGTCACCAGTGATTATGGTGTTCATGAAGCAAGGGCTCACTGTTTGTGAAGTCCAGCAATTCTTACGAGACTTCAAAATGAAGTTGCTATTGAACCACCGTCAGCAGCTTCGGCATGAATTTCGCCGACACACTCTTCAAGGCCAAATCTTCAGTCACAATGAAATTTGACACAAAAGTGTTGATGCCCACCTATTCTGCAATTTCTCAGATAGTCACACGATGGTACCGCATCACCACAGCATGCCCACTATGGCAATGACCTGGTCATTTCGGCATATTGATGGCCGACCGCAGCGTGGCTCGCTCTCCACCGATGTGTGGCCATATTTAAACTGGCTGTACCACTCCTTAATCTGTGTGATACCAATAGCATAGTCACCGAAAGCCATCTGAATCTTCCAAGCGGTTTCACCCAATTCTGGCAAAATTAGGTGCAGTAGCACTGCTCAAGTCATTTTTCTTGCAATTACAAACCGACAAGAGCACTACACACAACCTCACTCAAATGCTGCTTACCAGCAACTGATGCTATTGACAGGTAGGAAAAAATTCACCGAGGTTCAAGATCAGCTCATGAAAGTGCACTTCATTCAAATCCATCAGGTTTTTTTTGGGGAAAAAAGGTTGGATACTTTTCTAACAGAGCTCGTATGATTGCAATGAAGTTTTCACGAGTGTACCACTGGATTGTGTTGTAAAAATACAATTTGGCAGTACACCCGTGAAGACTTCACTGAAACAGTATAAATATTTCGGTAATTTTATTATAATTTATTTTCTGTTGTGTAATGGAACAGCTGTTACATATCTTTAATGAAGTCAGGTAAGTTTGGGTCCACTGATTGTAATTCTTGATATAATTTGTAAGGCTGGAAAAAATAGCTCTCACTCTCTCTCAGGACTGTGTGTATATCTTGGCAGATTTTTAATATATGCTCTTTTGGAATATTTTCTAACTTGCTTAGATTATAAAAAATATTGAAATTTTCAAATTGCTGATTTAACTACACAAATCTTAAATCCATATTGCTCACTATGGAATTAATCATGGTGCTAAAAAAATCTGTTTCCTACCGGCTTTGGGAGACCGTACAGGTTAATCGCTGCTTTCATAATTGAATGTCTTTAGTCTTTCGGCTGATCATAACAGCTTTTTTCAATAAATTTTCAAGTGTCAGACAAGCATTGTTTGGACCCAGATTGTCGGTATTCTTTGATTCAGTCACAAAATTTACACATAAGTTGGAGAGCAATGCTATAAAGGATCTGTTCATATTGTAATAATATTATTAGAATATTAACACATCTCCTGCCACAAATGTAATGATATGATAAATTCTAATTTGTACATTTTTGTGTTTGTGGAGTGTTTTCAGTCACTGGTGCCCTGCTCCCTTTGGTAAGTGATTGGTGTATTTTATCTTTCCTTTCCACGTTAATATCAGACAACAGCATTTTTTCCTACTCTATTTCTACATTGTATATACAGAAACATGACCAAAATATTTTTATTTCATGGCAAGACACTATATACATCAATCCTATGATTACTACAATACTATGAATGAACAATATATGGCCATATTAGGTAGTAAATGATTCGAAATACAATTTTCCAGGCACAAGTGATAACTTCTAAGAATTCTATGACCAGAAAATATACATGCTGATTAATCGAAAATATACATCTCACGAAACTACTACTCTTTAAAATCAATACATATTTTTTTTTAAAAAACTTCAAAACTTAAAAAAAAATTAACTCTAACATATGCAAGAGAATAATAGTTGCAATTAATGGTGCATTTATTATTTGGTGCAAACTATTTGAACTATGGTTGATATAGCATTCTCTCAGTGCACACCCACATTGACAGTCTGCAGAAACTTACCTAAAAATAATTCTGAAGATCTCAAGGTGACAAATTAATGGCTTTATAACATGGATTCAAGTAAAAAAAATCTAACTATGTCTTAAACAAAAACAGCTACCATTATCCCTCCTTGGATTTCTAGGATGTTATATCCTAGCATTTAACTACTAACAGAAGATTAAATATCTAAAAACTATAATCATGATGACCAACAAATAAGCAACACTTTAATTCGAGGTGGTCATGTCTCTATCATTTGGGGGGGGGGGGGGGCATATTTGGTAAAATCTTACCACTCTCTGCCAAATTAGTGCTTGTTTTGCTGTCTTAAACATTTCAAAGCATACTGTCTTTAGAAATTAGGGATGTAGATGGGTATACACACACAATTTTTCAGGCCAAGCATGTAATCACATTAAGAGTTACAGTTTTAATACAGGTTTGACACACCACACATGAATAACCAAACAAAAAATCTATTACAACAGCTGTGTATGTGTGTGCAAGCAAAACTCACTGTGTAACTATGCATACAATGAGCTTAGATCAAAATTTCATTTGTCATTTGTGTTACCTCATTTCTTCTGCACAATTCCACCTCTCACAAATACAACTGAAATTTTTACCATTTTCTGCTCTTCACTGCTCCAAAACCTCTGGCAGAGCACGACTCTTCTCATACAATTAAGCACAATTTTGTGTTTGCTCTATCACTGTTAAACTGTTTGTATTTCATAAACTACCTTTTTTCATATTTTCTCATCTATTCATATGCAAAACCATATATTTTCTTTTTGACTCCATTTTTTCCTATTTTTACTCTCAAGAGCAAGCTACATCTTACTCATAATAATTTTCCTTCCTCTTCTACCCTTTATCCTACAACATGAATCCAGTATGTAAATACTACTTTTCCTGCCATTTTCTAAATTATAGTGTCACATAATCTTCCCACAGAAATTCCTTTCCCTTAACATTCCATCCAATGGCCTCAACATAAAACTCCCGATTTCTGACTGTTCCTCCTTTTCGGCTCAATGTCCTTTCGGTCCTCGACAACTTCAGATATTAACAGTTCCTAGTTCTACTGTAAACATTCAACACGTGCTTTTGATACGAGATATCATGACATTCAACCTTCATAAATCCCAGCTTTGAACTCAGCTGTTCTTTCCAAAGCTTAATTTCAAACCATTACCGGTCTAAATTATATACTTCCCATACTTCTTCCAAATCTTATATTTCCAACTACTTTCTCGGCATTCCTCTACCAACCACTTTACCACTCAATAACCCTGCCTTGGACCTCAACCCACTCTATCATGAACCTATCCTCCAGCTCTCTCTCAGAACTCACCACTCTGCTTGCTTAAAGCATCCATATTCCTACTGACACCCAAATCTACAACTTACTTCCATTCCATTGCACCTCTACGGATGGCATTAGCACTTTAATTTTTTTGAGTCAAGTCTCCACAAACTCCAGCCACATTTACAGCTTGATACACTACCCATTTCCCAGAACTGTCATCTCCAACTATGTCCAGATTTCCATCCTTCCCTCAGCCAATTCTTAAGAATCCTTTTCCCAAACTGAGCAACTCAACCTAGAAAACTTTATCATCTGGCTTAATCCTTTCACTAGCTATCTAACGATGAACCAACACATTCTGACTACAATAACACAAGTTAATGACCCTTTGCAAGATATTACCTTTAGTCAGTTTCCTGTACCAGAAATGTCTATTCACCCACAAGCAGCAATATTCTCATATGATGATGATAAAAAGGAAAATGGTTTAAGGTAATACTAAAAACAAGAAGAACAAGCAAAGTATCATCACTGATCTCATGTAGTCATCTGTAGAAAATGGTAGCTTTACTATCCCTATCCACTTTTAAGTCTCCAAAATAATCAGACATTACATGACTCCGCCCCTTGCAACATAGCTTCCTGCAAGACTTCTGAATTAAACACTTCTTCCACTACCCTTAACAACTCCATCACTGGAGAGAGTTTTTTTAACCATTTATCGTGCAACTTGTAAAAGTATCCATTTCATTCATCAATTAACTTGCAGAACTGTCCTAATCATTTGCTTAAATGTCTATAACTCAATTTCCATAAGGATTAGTGACCATCAGCAAATAAAGCATTTGTACATAGCCCTGAACATCACATTTCTTTACAGGCGAGTGTATGCAACACCAGTAAGCCAAATTCCGGTTTCCCTGTTCATGGTACCAAGTTACTTTCTACAGAATCAACCTCCAAACAACACACTACACTAAAACAGAATCATATATACACACCTCCATCACCGGGGAAGTTAAATTTTCTGAGAAAGTTGTATGAAGGTGTAATTCCCTAGGGCAGCTACCAAACCTGGATCACCAAGTAAATGAGTAGACAATCATAAGATTTTTATTAATGCACTCTTCACAGGTTTTCTGATGATAAGTATTACTTCCACTGACCAATAAAAATGTCTGAAGTTACATGCAAATAACAGCAAAGGGTGTGAAGCAGATACCACTCCTGAAGGACTATCATTACTGTATTACCTAGACCACTTGGAAAGGTGACTGGTCAATTATTAACCCTTCAAATCTGGATGGTAAGCTGAAACAAAAGTAAATTTGAAATGCACTGAAGAGAATAGTATGGTCATATTCAATACTCTTCTGACATGGAAAAACAGATTTGCCAATATTTAAAAAATAAATAAAAAATACAAGAACTTGTTAAAATATTCTGGACTTTTTTTTGTAGAAGTAACAACAGTATACACTTTCTTAAAGTTGCAAACTTCTAACAAAACACAACTAACAGTGTTAAACTTAACAGTCCAGTGCTTGTGTTTTGCATTTCAACTCACTTGGCATGCAGGTAAGTGAGGATAAGCCGAGGTAGCTTGAAGAGGGTTACGAGTAACGAACCCTTCGCAACTGTACCCAGATGCTGACAGACAAGTCGCTTCATTGCTGTGGACACAGGAGTGATGTTTCTTGATGACCGTCTAAAATTAAAAGTGACAATAGTTTTAACAAAAGTACATATTCAATACAAGTAAGCAGGTACAATTAGAATTCAGATAAAATTTTATGCTTCAAAATGCAGCTAATATTTTAATTAGACATGTTGTGAACAATCGACTACCATGTTATAATGTAACCAAGTCCACATATCTTCTGAGTATCATTTCTTTAATTAATAATTTCATTATTTGTTTATTTAATAGTGTTTTGCAATATTGTCTTATGACTATGGCATATTTTGTGAAATGGCATTCAATATAAAATAAAATAGTTGTGAATAAGTGCTTTTAATAATTATAGTTTATTTTAATATTGAATATTTTTATTGGAAGGTATTTTTAGGTGTTCCTTTTATTTGGATTAATTTAGTTAAATATGAACTGACTATCATGTTTAATAGAACACAAAGAACCTTTATACTATTTATATTATTGTCTAAGATCATTAGCATTTAATTTTGAATGGAATTAAGAACTTTAAGGTTCATAAGGATGAAGTTTTTCTAGGCGTTGAGAATATAAAAATTGTTCTCGGGTGACTAGCTGAGTTAAATCAATGTTATAATTACACTTACAGTAACACAATATTTCGGCGATCTGATTCGTCGTCGCCATCTTCTGGTGAAGTGGGGTCAAGAACGTGGGATGTTGTTGAGTAAGCCCAGACTGCTTCTGCTACGCTGTGATTGGTCGGCTCTGGAACCAGTCGTTGCAGCTTGAATCGAAGCCATGTTGAAGCAACGGCTTGATTTAATACTCCTGTTTGCATGGCCTGTAGCAGACGGGCCAAAAGTCATCGCTAGTTTGAAGAAAATATTGGAAAAAAAAGCCTTCGCCATAAATTGCTTATCCATACACTGTGTTGAAACAGATCCGTTGAGGGCCTGCCTCCTATGGAGCCATGCAGCCACGTGATTGGTCAGCTTTGGAACCAATCGTAGTCGGGATCCTCTTTCGTTACATCTCATCGTTCATTCCAAGGAAAAACAGGAGGGAAAGTCTTTGCCATAAGCTGCTCAGTAATGCATGAGCCACAAATTCCTCGCACCTATTACTAGCGTCCAGATCAACGGAGAGTTCGCTAGTAATAGGTGCGAAGAATTTGTGGCTCATGCAGTACTGAGCAGCTGTGCCAAAGACTTTGCCTCCTGTTTTTCCTTTGAGCGAACGATGAGATGTAACAAGAGAGGATCCTGACTACGACTGGTTCAAAAGCTGACCAATCACATGGCAACATGGCTCCATATGAGGCAGGCCCGCAACGGATCCGTTTTGACACAGCGGATGGATAAGCAATTTATGGCGAAGGCTTTGTTTTCTGATATTTTCTTCAAACAAGCAACGACTTTTGGCCTGTCTGCTACAGGCCATGCGAACAGGAGCATTAAATCAAGCCATTGCTTCAACATCGCATCAATTCAAGCTGCAACAAGACTTGACCCCTGCTATGACTGGTTCTAGAGCCGACCAATCACTGCGTAGCAGAATGAGTCTGGGCTGGCTCAACAACATCCCGCATTCTTGATCCCGCTTCACCAGAAGATGGCGACGACGAATCAGATTGCCGAAATATTGTGTTACTGTAAGAGTAATTATAACATTGATTTAACTCGGCTAGTCTGCCGAGAACAATTTTTATATAACTTTAAGGTTGTTTTAAAAGTATTCTGGTAATAGCCAATCATTTGAGATGGCCTTCAGTTATGGTTCAACAGCAGTCAGCTGCTCTGATTTGTTTTTTATAAGGATCATGATACATAAATATACCAGCACTCCATGAGCATCCAGTGGAGGAACTCAGAATACTGTCATTGTATAATATATCAACAGTTTATTCCTTATGGTTTTATGCCTTGTCATTACTGGTGAGGAAAGACTGGAGGCAAGAAACAGGAAGAAATGCAGCCATGATTTTTAAAAGAACTATCCCAGCATTCATGGGGAGGGATTTCAGAAAAACATGGGAAGTGGAAATATGAATGGCCTGGCAAGGATTTGAACCTATGTCCTCCCAAACGCGAGACCAAAGCATTATCATTCACTGTCACGCTCTGTAGCAAGTAACACTATATGGCATGTTGAATTCTTTATAAATGAACATAATTAATTATTTTCAATGAAACAAATGTAAAATAGAAGTTAGAAGTTAATCTTCATTTCTCATGATTTAAAATTGTTCTGCATGTAATCAAATACTTTAGTGGGCATATAAACCACTTGCAATTGCAAAACTTGCATCTTAGATAAATATTGTCACACAGAGTGTAACTAATTAAACCCTGAATAGCGAGTTACATTAAAATATGTTTACCAAAGTTTTAAATTAAATTCAAAATACATGTCAAATTTATTTCTTCCTCTTAGACCACCACAAATAAAGTTATCTCTGGTATAAAACTGTGTAAAATAAGCTTCTTTTTCTAATTGTGAAATGAGAATGGCAACATCAGAGATTCAATAAGTTAAATAACCAAATGGTAACCAAACAAAAACTTGTGGGAATTAAGTTTTTCCCAGTGTATTAAAGAAATAAACTTTTCTCGGGTTTTCATCATTGGTGTCATTTGCCAGTCAGCCGCGGCTATCTGGTTCCACCCCGTCTGGGGTCGATTGAAGCGGCGACCAATGGTGGAGCAGCGGAAAATTTCTCCCCGGCAGCAGGTTACTTATGGAAGTTCCGGGTCGTCCGTGAGGCAGTTACTGTTCTGAGCTTTGATATGATGCAGTACCTAATGAAGGCAGTGGAGGTTGCTGCCGAAACGTTGTACAATGAATTAAATAAAAATACTATCCGGCAGAAAACCCGAGAAAAGTTTATTTCATACAAAAACTTATCCAAAGCTGAAGCAATAAATTTCCCATTGAAAATCCTTTAAGGTAACAACTCTGGAAGTGAGTCAATATCCCACTTTTATTGCTACTTGTAGACTAAATAAGATTTTCGATATGAATTTGCATAATCTTATGCCTCTTAGCAATTTGTGTTTTAGCTCAAAACTGCTGTTTATTATTATTATGTCTGCTAATATATGATTCTTCTAAAAGCCTCTGTTTCCTTTCTAGAAATAGTAAAAATAATGTCTAAAATGAGAAATAACATCAACCCATAAGTATTTTTCATTTAATAAATGTATCCAAGAGGCTCTGATAAAAGCCACTGTTTATTTTTCCATGTATTTATGTAATTAATTCTTCACCTTTGGAACTATTCATAAGGAACAAGATATCTCAAACTCTTACTCACAATATAGTATAAATGTTTAGAAATGCCAGAAACTGAAGACTTTTTTTTTCCTTTTAGTCTACAGGAAAAAGTATACAAATAGAAAAATTAACAAGTGTGAGCAGATTATACACTGTGTTAGTATGTGCAACTGATACATTTCTTTACATTCATCCATATGTTTCGATTTTCATGAGTAAGAGCACAGCCCAAAATATTATTTATTTTAGCATTTGTAGAGTGTTTTTTTGTTACAGCAGCCCTCTCTTCTTCAACTTTTGTAAATGCTGGGGCTACTTTATCTTTCCTTTGCAACCTAATCTTTCTTTGTAAGCAGCACTGTTACACAGAAGGAAAATATTCATTGTTAAATTTAAATAGAAAAGGATGGGGATTGTAACCCATCACTCACCAAAGTTGAAGGCTGCGACGAGTGCACAACACAAAAGATGAATGCGAATGTACTAGACGAAAACAAACATACAATATTTTGGTTTAAAACATTAGTCATGCAGGAGGGGTTAAGCCATTAGGTAAGGGAGGTGTGCACACAACGTAATTTACCCCATGTGTTTAACCCATTAGTGCAATTTTTAACAAAACTTTTACACCTAAAACTTTACCTTTAGATATATTATTAAGAAGTGATACCTTACAGTATTATCTAAACTGACTTGTTATTAGTTTTATGGTTTAATAACAAGACAATATTAAACAAATTAGAAAATTCTGTTGACAAGGTGAAAGTATTGATGAAAGAAGACTGCAAAGCATTTGTGTAAATACAAAGATTGAAAAAAAATTATGGAATGAGGTGGAGAAAGAAGTTGCATTGAAGTTACTTATACCAATATAGATTAACAAAGACCGTAAGGATTGGTATGATAAAAAGTAATTTATAGCTGGGATAGATGTGAAGTGAAAAAGATACCGCTGACAATGAATTGGTAGCTCATAAGATATAATTATATGGCAGCATCCAGATAATAGGAAATGTCAATGTCTGTAAAATGGGCAGCAGTTTCTAGCTCATAACTCTATATGAAATATAAAGGGGTTACTATCTTACCTGTTGAAATACCACTGAGAGACAGCACCTGCTATTACCATTTGCTGGCAGGCCAGTATAAATTCTGGTACCCACACAAGTGCAATGAGGTACACCCACCAGAAGTAACGGACCCACAGAGGATCAACAAACTCTACCCAGGTAAATTCTGTAACAAAGAAAGAAAATATTAACTGAAAGGAAATGAAACATTAGCTACAGATTATTAAGAAAGAATTCCTCAAATATGAGCACAAATTTTATAAGATTCTAAACTATAATATTTCTCATAGTATGAAATTGATTTACACAACTGTGATGATACTTCATGATTCATAACTGAGTTAGAATAATGTTCTGCATGCCTTCCCACTATCAGAATATAATGGGAAATGTAAGAATTCAATCCCCTTCTAAGCCAGCAAAGTATACTTTAAAAAACAATTAGGTGAGATTGTGATAAATCTACGGGTTACTGTAAAGCAAATAAAATGTTCCAACATTATATTTAGTACTGAAAACAGTTCTTTAGTTTCTATTCCAGGGTTACCAACTTTAGAGCAATAATAGATATAGTGTTGCATGACCCTGGAAGCAGATAATTATATCTAACTTACTTTTAAAACCTGCCAGTGAAATATTAGTCATTGGTTTCAGTGTAGTTGTTCCAGCATCAAAATTCTGCATGACACTCTGGTCAGTAAAACTTGCAAATGGGAAATATTGTTTGACACCTGGGTAACCTGGATCAAAAACAAGAACACTTCATTAGCTAGGAGAAATACAGCCAATGAATTATACTTCCTACGAAAACAAAAAGAAAGAAACAACACCTATATTAAACTGCTTTATTTTAGGCTTAGAAAATTCAGTACCCTTTTGGTAATGCACACGCACAAATTCAACTTGTTTTGATTTATGTCAATAACTTGAATATGTATAATAAATTCATTGCACAAAAACATTTGAGATAAATAGTTTATTAAATTAATTTATCTTCAAGATAATGGCAAAACAACAAGGTTTTTAAGTTTTACACCTTCTTTCACATTTTCATTATTCCAAAAACACACTGTAACAAAGAAACATCCTACAACATCCAGGAATGCAGTACAAACACTACTGCATCATGAGTACTGCCATCATATAAATGAAATTTGAGGCAGGTGCAGCTGACCAATGTAATGAATATAGGTATTGCTTTATTAACTGTTTCCACGCCGGCCTTGGTAGCGTAGGGGCTAGAGTGTTAGCTCCGCGTGCTGAAGGTCGCCGGTCCGAGTCCGGCCGCGGGCATGGGTGTTTAACTGTTGTCTCTGTGAATGTCATGTCCGTCCTGTGGTGTGTCTAATTATCTGGAAAAATTCATCAGGCTGGCTGTGTGGCCTAAGATGCCGAAAGCCATTGAATTAAAAAAAAAAACTGTTTCCAAGTTAACTTATTTCATGACTAAGGCACACAAGCCAAACTGCATACTCTCCAGCAGCATGCGGTGAGTTGACTGGTTCTCTGAATTTGTAGTTTCTTACATTTTGTAGAGTGTAGCAATTTAAAACATTAAATTATTATCTAATTTGTTAGTATTATTGCTTGCAAATACTTTAGTTCAGAAATGATAAAGTGTGTTCATGTTTGAGTGTTTCTTGTAGCCCTCCTGCCTTCATCTGTAGTGAATGATGGGTTTACTTACTAACTTTGTTAGAAATTCCTAAAAGGTCAATTAATATTGAAAGGAAAGATAAAAAAATAGCTGTTTTGAAACCAGCATCATGGCTTTGGGAAGGGCTGTGAACAAGGTATTTCAGATGAAATGGTCAACAAAATCCAAATTTATCATGTAGCACTTGATCTCTCCAAGACATCCTACAGAACAAGCCCTAGGAGTATGGTGAATAAGGTTAAAGCCATTATGATGAATCAGTTTGCTGGACGGATAAGTTCTTAAGAAAAAGGAAGCATAGATTCAGTATAACAAATTCAGCATAAAATACATCAAATTGATAATAGGAATTACACAAAGTATTCTATTGGAACATTGCTGCTTGATTTTAATTGTAATGGAGTGCATGCTCTGGTGGCAATTCCCTTAGTCATCTATTCACCCCCTCCTTCCTCTTATTATTATATTGTTGTATTTTATCCTTTTAGTGTGAATTCCATATCCATCTACTTTCATGAATTTTTATTTTAAATTCTTTCACTATTTTTGGTAAATCATTTATCATTTCTCCAGCCAATTTATTCCAATCCCCAACTCTCTTACCCAAAATGAAAACTTACCCATCTGTTATGCATGAAATCAAGTGCAAGCTTGTGCTGATGATCATCTTTTCCCCTTCCATACATCACTCCTAATTCTTCCTCCAATATCTTTCCAAGCTTCATCCTCAACATACATCTCATACACTCTCAGCACTCCCTTCATCCTCCTCGTTTTCCACTAACTCCCAATATTTTTACCTATCATTTTATGCCTTGTCAACATCGAGGTCATTAGAGGCAGGATGGGACTGGGGGCAAAGAATGGGAAGGAATTTGGCCACAGCCATTTGACGGAACCATCCCAGCATTCACCTGGAATAATTTGGGGAAATCATGGAAAACTGAAATCCGGATGTCCGGGTCGGGATTCGAACCGGCATCCTCCCAAATGCGAGGCCAGAGCGTTAATCGCTCACCGACCACGCTCAGTACTAACTCCCAAAACAGCTCTTTCATCATATCAGACTAGATACTGCAACACTTTCTGCTCCTAACGCTCCCCCCCCCCCCACCCCAAAAAAAAAAAAAGTGGTTCATGTATCAATGTGTACATACACAAGAAGTGAAACTTCCACATACTTCTCTGTCTATTTTTCCTGTGTATTTTTTGTTTTGTTTATTTTTTATGTTTCTTCCTCACTTGGGTGGATGAACAATGATTTTGGATTGCATTTATACAGTAAATAGGAACCCTTGTCCAAGTTGTCTTATTCTGTATTTTGTATTTAAAGCTTTCATATCAGGTCAAGGTTACATCACGATGCAGTGAATGTATTACTGCGCTGGTTTAGTCCAGTTGCAGTTGATACTGCAGGCATATGATGAAATTAATTGTGATAATTTATGCTAAGCAAACTAGGAATCCTGATGGAGACAATGTTATTTTTTAACTAAATGCAGTTTGTGATGCATTTCACGTGTTTAAGTGTGTTTGCATCATTTAATTTTGTAGCGGCAATATTAAGGGAGATTATGGTTAGGTTAAAAATGGAGCCTGGACAAGAATTTTCTTGTTATAGCATCAAGCATGAGGAATTTAGTTACTATTAGTAATTAATAAACTGCTTTCATGAGCACCACATTAGTCACGATGTAAATTACTACTGAACAAAATTATACGATAAGCATTCTTACAGTCAGTTTTTATTAGAAACTGGCTTCTAAGCCCATCAATGGTGATGGGTTGAATACCGATTTCTGGCTTCATAACTTAATGTTTAAAAGCTATAACAACACATTTCATCTGTTGTAAATACGAATATTAATAGTTCAGCATGAACATGAAAGTTTTTATCGCAACAGAGAATAAAATTAAATTATCAACACTGAACTCAAAAAAACAAAAATAGCTATTAAAAATATTGGTACATGTTTTATGTTTAATAATGGCAACTCCTCATGATGTAAATATTCTTTCTTACACTATAATATTATTATCAACATTATATGCATGTGAAGAACGTTGCAGAACATGAGCACTGGTCTCGTAATTCGTAACGCTAACAAATTTCTCACTACCACAACCAAATAAGTTTCACTTTAAAAAAAAAAACTAGCTGTCCTCCTTTGCATGATTGACCAGGAAACATGTAGAAGAGGCAAGAGAATATTTCAAAGCCCTGTATCTATTTGGGAGAGTAATGAAGTGATTGGTGTCCCAGGAAAGGAAAGAAACAAAATTACAAAACATTAGATCCTTGTTTGAGAATTGTGGGATGGTACAATACATATATAATGGGTGTTAGGTTTTAATTCATTAATCAGAATAATAAATTGTACAACTCATACAGCTTGGTGGTGAAACAAAGACTGTATCATTGATCAAGCAGTTAATAATATATGCATAAAAGTTTGCAGAGCTGCCAATATTTGTAGTAATAATCTCTACAATCCTCAAACCCCTCAGAAGATAGTGAACTGATGAATGATAACCTCATAAAAAAACAGATTATTTGATTAATATACTCACGGATCCATTCTGTTACGAACTGGGCAGAGCACATTAGACAGGTAGTAGAAAAAGGTTTCAAAATTCTGTACTTGTTGGAGAGTGTGATGAGGGGATGTATGAGAGAAATAAAGTAATTGGGTTACAAAACTTTGGTCAGACCATTGCTTGAATATGGTAGTGTAGTACGGGACCCACATATTGAGTATCAAGTACAGTAGTTGGAGAAGGTACAAAGAAGGGCTGTTAGATTTGTTTCTGGAAAATTACTACAGAACGCAATCAATAACAGATATGATAAAAGAGCTGGAATGGGACTCTTTGGAAGACAGGAGGAGGGTGTATAAAAGACGTATATTGATGATGAGGCATGGAAAGATATTGGTATAAGAACTAAAAGTAAATACATGGTAGGGAAAAAATGACCATGACCACAAGCTGGCACTCTATTTCAGGCACAAGGATGTAGGAAGATCCTCTTTTTTAGGTAAAGGTGTCAGGGATTGGAATAAGTTACCAAGAGAAAATGATGAATAATTTACCAAAATGTAGTTGGGTGCAGAAAATAGGAGAGAAGGGCGTGTAGGAAATTGCCACCGGAGCTTGTGCTCCATTGCAATTAAATAAATCCACAAGTTTTTTAATGTTGTGTTGAGGTATTCATTCACCCACCAGTCTGATGCACCAAAAGCTGGATATTATGTCTAAGGTACATTTATTTTTGCTTCGATTTTGCTTTGTCTCAAAATATCTGTCCTCAGAAAACTGTGTACCAAATTTCCAACCAAAGGGACAACTGCTTCTTGGAATGCCTTATTGGACCATTAGCAATAATTTTTCAAGTAGCTTTAGTTTCTTATATTTCATATTATAGTGCATTACAATATGACAAAAAAAATCGGACATCAGTATGTAAACTGAATCTAAGTTAGTGACTAAGAGAAGGGAAGTTTTGAAATGAAATTAACATTTTTCACTTCTTCATAGCAATATTTGGTACTAGAATAAAAGAAGTAAAATATTTCTACACATACCAGGATCCATTCATGTGAACCAGTGGGTAAAAGCTAGTGTTGTCTGCTCTCTTACCATATGAAATTTACAAGCCACCTATAAATTACATTATACAAATTTCACATTTTTGTACAATTCCCCCCCCCCCCTTTTCCTCACTACTTATTGCACCATGCCACACAGTTCCAAATTTGTGATATCATATATTTTGGAATTTTAAATTTGATTAAAATAGCACTTCCAACATGGTGTTATGAATTTTTTGACTCTCCAGCCCATCTTCATGTGCTGTGGACTTCACATCCCCCCCCCCCCAAATCAGTGTAATGACAGCAGAAGATCACTTTTGTGCCCATCTATATCACTTGTAATCCCAGTACCTGAATAATTGTAGCTGTGCAATTACAAATCTGTAATCAAGAAAGCTGTGGGAAATGAGATATTCTTTGTGCCAAACCAATGATTATGACATACCAGGAAAGTGTGGGTTTCACAAGATGATATACACTTTAATAACATTCCTGTCAGAAATGTATTCAGTTAGTACAGATTAATGATGTGGAGGGGAAGGGACAGTTGGGGAAGGGGAGTGGTAAGGAAGGTATAGTAAAAGCATAAAACAGTTTCAACTTCTCACTATGTTTGGTAACATATTTGGAGAGTGCAATAATAATATTAGTAATTAAAACTTGTAAACTTACTTGATGTGGCTAAGCAGACTACAACTGTTACCCAGAATGCGAAGAATGCCAAAAGAGCTAAAAATGTTATAAAAGGTTGCAAGAAGAGTCCAGGGATACTCTGCAGACAGCGTGCAGATTCCTCAAATAAGTCAGCTAGGAACTGTATCCGTTTTGTTAAGGCACATACTAATAGCAACAGTATAATCTGAAACGAAACATTATAATTCAGTTAGCTAAAAACAACAAATCAAATATATCATAAGACATAATACTAGTAATTTATACCACTGAATAGAAGCTAGGCTGAAGTTAGAAAACAAGTAGAATATGTCACATTTTCTTTTAACTTGCAAAGAAGAAAAAAACAAAACAGAGATCAAAAGTACATGAACTTTAACACTCCATGCTGCAAAACTATAAAATAATTAGTCTACTTCTCAAGCTTTGGGAACTTGCCTTATCTCTACTTCCTTCTGCTTATTTAAATCCTATTTTGTCTAGTTGATGTCTGTAAAATTATGTAAGATGTTTCAAGTGGTAAAATGGGGAGAAGAAGTTTCTTTTCATGTTCCATCAGCCCATTATTCACAATTAGTAAACTTCTTATCTATCCATGTAAACTTACAACTGCAATTGATATATAATTATGGTCATAATGATAATGTTTTTTGTCTCCCCGTCATGAGAAAACATTGTTTGGCGATAGAGATTTCTCATTAGCTGTGACCATGGATGCAATGTGTAACCTGATACCTATTCAAGTTTCTGCATAGCTCATAATCTTAATCTGATCACCAATCTTCTTCTCGTATTTTTACACCGCAAGAGATAACAGTTGAAGGTGATTCATAGAAATAAAAATCTTTACTGAAGATCACTCAATATATTCTTTAAAGGTTTGGAATTTAAGCTGGTATCAGATTACATAGCACATTTTCTAAGACTGCATCTGACCCATAAATCCTAAATTGAAAATTGCAAGTAATCACAACATAAACCCGCATTCATATGCTTTCATTCTTGGATACATTTAAAAAGTCTCCCAAACTTTTGCAAATCTTAATAAAGTTCTGCTTGCATCAAAAGTACAAAGTCCATCACTGGAGGCTTACAACTCGAACAATATCAAAGTTCTTTTCTTGTCATAAAAGTTTCTATCTTTGAACAGCTACCAAACCGGAAATATTCGAAGTCAAGAAAAGTTACATGATGGAAAAATTTCTAAGTTACTGCTATTTCCATGTCACAAAGGGAACTTGCGTCGACCGTGCCTGATGATGAACTGCTGGTGATCAGGAAAACTAGCTAGGGTATATATAGCCTCATGACTGGGAAGTATTATTTCCCAAGATAGCTTAGTTTAGTATGATTTTTCTGAAACTTGGTTATTATATTCAACTGATTATGGAGACTTTTGCCTACAACAATTTTCCTCCTAAAACTCTTCATCCAGCAGTTATAAATTTCTGCAAGTCGAGGATTGATCATTTTATTTATTTGTAAATAAGCTTAAAAATATTTAATCCCTTGCAAAAGTACTTATGTCACCAGTTTTCTTTTAATCTTCTCTTTAAGCTGATATATGTCTCAGTTATGTGGCTATTTTTATTCAGATGTAACTTTTAATTTCCTACTATTGTAGATTATTTCTAGCTTCCATCGAGCATGGTGGGTGAATGGTTAATGCTCTGGCCTTGTATTCGGGAGGATGTCAGTTCAAATCCCCGTCCAGGCATCCAGATTAGAGTTTTCCACGGTTTCCCCAAATCACTCCAGGCGAAGCCAGGATGCTTCCTCCAAAAGGCCATGGCCAAATTCATTCCTGTTCCTTGTCCCCAGTCCCATCCCACCTCTAATAACCTTGATGTCGATGAGGCGTAAAGCCATAAGTAAAAAAAAAATAACTTTAGCTTCCATCTTATGCTATAGACAAAAGCTCTGAATTTCTGAAAATCATCTCTCTCTCTCATTTATTTATGGTTTTATATGAAATTTGTATTCTTCATCTTAGAATTTAATGCTCCATTTACTTATACAAGTCCTCCTAACAGATTCCTATTATATTTTGACACGTGTCAAGAACATCACTTCAAGGTTACACCTCAAAATCTCATTTTTCACCATTTATACTTAAATTTAAACCTAAACTGTTACTGTATTATTACTTTATTCGCTTCTGGCTTTCATTTGAATATATTTTCATCTTTCTATCTATTTTATTTAGAGAGTAGTATTTATTTATTCCTCTAAAAACATACATAGCATTTACTCACAAGCTCTAATTTTTTATATAACATCTTTTTACATGCTGCCGATGTACTGCTATACTTAAATTTAGTTTATCTATTTAAACAAATGTCATCTCTTTCTTCTCCCCAAAATTAGCTTCCTTTGCTCGCACGACCACTCTGTTGATTTCACCATGGCAAATTTTCAAATTTTGTTTATCTTCTAAAATAAAATTTTAGATAATATAAATACTACTTTAAAATGCTTGTTTTTAACTGCACTACCTGTGAGAATATTTGTGAAGCTTTATATATGATTTAGTTTTACAACTTTAATCTTTATGTACTTACATAATGCCAGTCCTATTTTGACTTGAATTATCCTTCATTATTAAGTTTATGTTTGTATGATTTATCTACAATGCTAGAAGCTTTAAGTTATCTCTTCCTATGAGCTCTGAAGCAGTGCTGTGCCCCCAAGACCAGCTCAGGGAACCCCAACCAACAAACCTTACAAGATTTGGTAGAGCTAAAAAAAGTCACCCCTCTGGCCTGAGGGCCCCAATATTTTTTTGTGCACTGGGACTCTTGTTAACCTAGCTACGCTACTGCATGCCTTCCACATTGTCCTTTCTGAAAGTGAACGCACATTTGTGAATGATCTCCTCCCCATTTTTTCTTTTTTTTTCCTCTCTCTCTCTGTGTGTGTGTGTGTCTAGTGAACTATTTCTTCTACAATAGTTTGTAACCAGGTACCCTTTATTGGAGTTATAGGAAGGAGGACAGTTTGTATCTGCACATTTTTTGCTTTAGGCACATCCCACAGGCACAAGTATCAGAACATCAAAATTATAAGATGATAACACAACAAAGACAAACAGAAATAATGATATGATGCTTCAAGTCTGTGTACAACACGTACTTCATGCAATGGAGAAATTAACACCTGAAATTCTGTCTGTTCTGTCTCTCTTCAATTACGTCCATCTATTCAATGTTGTCATCATTAGTGTAATGTAACTGTACCTTTCTGTAATACTTATATTTGCAATGTGTATTTTTGTTTCACATCCATAAAAGGTATGATTGGAAAAGATAAAGTTAAATTCCAGTATGCTACCACTGGGAATACAGCAACAGTTCTTTGATAGCTCCAGTATTGCACTGGAAAGTTTCTTCAATGAAAGGACTGGTGACTGATGCATAAACCAGTCACATTCGGAAATGGATCTTCGGAAGTAACTACAAAGTTGGTATCTGTAACCAGCAGTCATGCTGTAAGGGTTAGGGAGAGACTGTATTAGCCTCTTCCAACCAAATATCATCCACTCCTGTTTGCACAGATATCAGCCAATGCTTGCCAGAAGCCTGCTGAATGGAAGACAAAAGACCAGGAAGTGATCCAGAGCACTCTCTTGCTCTGGGAGTTTGGAACAGCCACTTAAGTTGGATGAATCAAGTGATGAATGGCTTGGGGATACAGAAGACAACAGAAAGCAATTATATTAAACACCCAAAGGGTATCCCCAGGCCATGTGATCGTTTCCAATCACATATATGAAATGGCAGCTTCCTCTGGGTAAAATGGTCTACCAATCAGATCTCGGGTGGGGACTGCTTAGGGAAGAGTCATCAGAATGGACAGAAGTATTCTACAAGTTGGGGCAAGGAATGTTAGTAGCATGAATAGAGCAGGTAGATTAAAAAACTTAAAAAGAGTGATGAAACGGCTTATGTTGGGATTGGTGAGATTAAGTGGAAGGATGTATAGGATTTACAGTCTAGGGAACACAGAATAATTAGCACAAAAGATGTCATTGCAGTTATTGGTGTGAGATTTACAATTAACAAGAGAGTATGGAAAGGGTGAGGTTTTTAGAAACAATTTAGTGACAGGATTACATCATTACAATTGTATATGCCAATGTCACAGAAAGAAGATAAAAAATAGAGAAAATATGTGATGAAATTGAAGAATTAATCCAATACATGAAGTGGGAGGAAAATCTAGTAATCATTGGTGATTGGAATGCATGTGTGGTAGAAGTAAAAAGAGAGAAATAGTGTAGGAAATTTTGATCTAACAGAAAAATATGAGCTACAAAGCAGGTTGTTGGAATTTTGTGAAAGATATAAACTATTCAGGGCAAACACACTATTTAAGAATCGTCCATGAAGGACACACACCTGGAAATGTCCATGGGATACAGGTATATATCAGCTATATCATATCATGGTCAAACAGAGTTTCAGGAATCAAGTTCTATACGGCAAAGCATACCCAGGAACTGACAGACTCTGACCGTAATAAGACAGTTATGAAGTGAAAGCTGAAATTCAAAAGAATAAAGAAGCAACATGGGCAAAACACACTGGAAGTAAACAATTTGAAGCAATCTAATGAGAGAACATTTTGCAGAGATGGTAGACAATTGTCTAAGAAAAACTCTGAAAGTAGATCAACTGCAGATGAATGGAATGCACTGAAGAGAAGAAAAAAGCTAGATTAAATATTTAAACAGGATCAGAAGCAATGGGAGAAGTAAGTAAATTCTATTACTTAGCAAGTAAAATTAATTAAGCAGAAATTATGATGGAAACAGAGAATAGCACTAGCAAAAAGAGCCTTCTTAAAAAAAGAGAAATCTTTTAGTTTCAAATACTGATCTATGACTAAGAAAGGACTCTTTAATACTCTATATTACGACACAGCACTTTATGAAAACGAAGCATGGACTTTTGGAATAACGGAAAGAAGGAAAATTGAAGCATTTGAAATGCGATGTTATAGAAGGATGCTGAAAATTAAGTGGACAGATAAAGTATGAAATGAATGTGTACTGTAAAATGATCTGTGAGGAAAGAAGTCTTACAGAAAGAAGAGACAGTACGGTGGGCTGCATTTTAAGACATGCGGATTGCTTAAATTGATAGTGGAAGAAACAGAAAGTAAGAACTGTAGTGGAAGACAGATTACAATAAATATGAAGCAGATAACCGAGGATGTAAGTGGTAAGGATTAGAGCAAGATAGGAGGATTGCATCGAACCAGTGAAGAGACTGATGACAGAAAAAAAACATAAAGCTATATTTAATACTTGGACCATCATACTTCACTGGCTTTTATCATTTCTTAAATTCCAGGCACCATACGCCAGTATCAAATTAAACATAAAGTAGTTTAAGAACATTCTGAATAAATCAAAACGCTTACTAGCCACCCAAAAAAGACTGAAATATCTTGGCACAAAAGAAGTAAATAAAAATAAATTTTCTCGTCTCAGAAATTGGTAACCAATATCTTGTTACATTAAAACAATGGAGAAAACTGGCTAGTTAACTCAAAATTCAATAATAACTAAAAAAATAAAAAAATGGCAAAATTTTAATTAAAACAGGAGAAAATTATCAAAGTCAAAACAGAAATTTTGTATGTATAAATGCAGATCTATAACAATGGATTGATATGTTTGTAATGAAGAGTTGAGAAATTAAATGCAAAATATATACTTACAGTTATAATGGTGGCAATAATGGAATATGCAAGAAATGCACTCTCATTCTGGACTGACTCCTCTAAGATCTGACCTTCAGGAAGAGCATTTAACTCTTTCCGGATTCGAGCATACGTGTACCACAGGAAACAAGTGCCTCCTACAAAATCAAATCAAACATCTTCTACTTTGAATCAAATTAGGTCTTATTGCTAAGATATTTGTATCAACTGGGAAGAAGAATTAAACAAACTGGACAAAAGCAAGCTCTGCCTTTCTTAATTAAGGTTCCGTATTCTAATGACAAACATAAACCTCACATGTGGTAGGTCAGATGGCTGTGGCTTGGCTCAAAATTCAGTGCACATTTTCAAGTTAAGTAGCAGACTCTGCTCAATGGCACTTCTACATTGCTGCAGAGGCTGCTAATGTTATTGTTCAATCCCAATTAAATACATTATTGGTACAACAGGATGAAAAGTTCTATGAATTACGAACATTTCCAATAAAATACTATTTCAAAATCTTATATACATATAAATCTCACACCATGATGTTCGTCCGAGATAAAATCCAAAACTATTTAACCGATTTTGATGAAATTTGGCTTACTGTGTGTAATATGGTCCCACTTAAAAGATAAGATAGTTTTTATCTCGATTATTGACCTCAATATTTATTATTGTGAATTAAATAAGAAAATAAAGGGAAATTAACCCACCACATACCAAAGTGGATGGATGCGATGAGAGGGAACACTAATACTGACAAACAACTACACAATATTTCGGCATCTGCCTTGTTCACAAATAGAAAAACGGGCCATTAGGCTCGGAACGTGTGTGCACAACGAACGTTACCTAATGACTAACCGTGTAGTGGGGGAGGGGGGGGGGAGGAATGGCTAAGGAGTAGACTATCGATATCGGTATGCAATGTCTGAGATAATATATTTAATATATTGCAGGCGATGGTAAAATGAGCAAATGTAGTAAGGGTACCGTATAAACATGGCGGAAAAAAAAAGGAAGTGATGGGTTAATTGGATTTTAACCGTTAAAATCCAATTAACCCATCACTACCTTTTTTTCCGTTAAAATCCAATTAACCCATCACTACCTTTTTTTTCCGCCATGTTTATACCGTACCCTTACTACATTTGCTCATTTTACCATCGCCTGCCAATATATTATCTCAGACATTGCATACCGATATTGATAGTCTACTCCTCAGCCGTTCCCCCCCCCCTCCCCCACTACATGGTTAGTCATTAGGTAACGTTCATTGTGCACACACGTTCCGAGCCTAATGGCCCGTTTTTCTATTTGTGACCAAGGCAGATGCCGAAATATTGTGTAGTTGTTTGTCACCATTAGTGTTCCCTCTCATCGCATCCATCCACTTTGGTATGTGGTGGGTTAATTTCCCTTTCTTTTCTTATTTATATCGCCTAGAAGCCGCTTCCATTTTCCTTAGTTGCATCATTATTGTGAATTAAATGTTTGTCTTAGGACAATGGTTTGTAGTTATTTGAAAGATCCATAAATTTGAGCGGTCTGGTGGCTCAATGGTTAAGGCATCTGACTAGGTATCGAAAGGTCCCTGGTTCAAATCCCTGCCTTGGCGGGGATTTTCATACGTATTTAACCCTGCCTTCACCTCTGGCATAGTTTGCTGTGTGATGCGAAGCACATCAAGGACAGTACTGCGGTTCAGATTCCACGTTAAACTGTAGGTCTCCTGTACCCGGCAGGATTTGTGAGCTAGGTTAAGGCGGCAACGACAGGGGCGGAATGCACAGCCAGTAGAAACCAGGTCATTACGACCACATGAAATTATTAGTAATATAGTTCCATAAGTTTGTAACAGATGATGATGTTTTAATTTATCAACACAACACTTGATTATCTAGGTTGGGTAACCATCCAAAAAATGGCGCTGTGTTTCGGTTTCTTTAAGCAATAGTCTATTCCATGCCATATGTGTTTATGTTTACGACATAACCGAGATTCTTGAATTTTTCATATATTATCATTTTTATAAGTGTGCTGTGTATCTACACTAATATTATAAATGCGAAAGTAACTCTGTCTATCTGTCTGTTTGTTACATTTCTTGGGCTAAACGGATAAACTGATCGTGGTGAAATTTGACAAGGTGATTCTATTTGGCATTAGGATGGATATAACATACTTTTTTTCTGTATAAATAACACATGTTGTCATATAATTTTGAAAAATTACTAAACAATGATAGACAGACGCTTAGAATGTGTAGGTCTCTGCACTACCTTTACATATAGCGGTCTGGTAGTTCAGTGGTTAAAGCACTTGCTTATTGCTGTTTGGAGTGTGGTCTCCAGTTCAAATCCCGGTGGAAGCAAAGGTTTTTAAAATTTGTTTCTGATTGTATGAGTCATGCCTGGACTGTTGGTTATTCGGATTGCATGTTAAACTGTAGAAACAACAAATTTAAGGGTGCAATGCAAGGTAATTAGAAGGTAATAATATTTTATCCATGATGGATCAGTGGAACTCCGTGACTGTTATCATCAAATTTGATATAACAGTCACGGAGTTCCACTGATCCATTATGGATAAAATATTATTGCTGATACCTCACCAGGTTCTTGGAATTGTATATGCATTAAAAAATGTAAACTTAATGGTGTAATAAACATATTTACAATTGTGACTGGTTGCTGTTTTCTTTATCATCAAAAAATTAAATAGAAGGTAGTCTAGCAATACAGTAGGTGTACACTTTTTTACGTTATATTGATCCCTCAGGGGTTGTTACTCTCGCAGTGTGTGTGTGTGTGTGTGTGTGTGTGAGATTTGCACTAATCTATACTAATATTATAAATGTGAAAGTAATTCTGTTTCTCTGTCTGTTTGTTAAGTTTCTTGGGCTAAACGGATAATCCATTTGTGATGAAATTTGACAAGGCGATGCTATTTGGCATTAGGATGGACATAGCATACTTTTTTCTGTATAAATAATACATGTTGTCATATAATTTTGAAAAATTACTGAACGGCGATACACAGACGTATAGGATGTGTAGGTCTCTGTACTATCTTTACATATAGCTGTATGGTAGCTCAGTGGTTAAAGTGCTTTCTTACTGATGTTTGGAGCGTGGTCTCCGGTTCAAATCCCCGTGGAAGCAAGTCATGGGATAGCAATATACAAATATATAAATGGCAGTAGTGTCGCTTACAAATTGTATAAATGATCAGCGCCTGGGCAGGACTTTCATTTGTGGTCAAATGCTTCGTGTGAGATGGTTAATTATGTGATTATGGCCAGACAACGAGAATTAATGGATTTCGAACGCAATATGCTAGTTGGAGCTAGACACACGAGACATTCCATTTCAGAAATTCAACATTCCAAGATCCACAGTGTCAAGAGTGTGTCAAGAATACCTAAATGCAGGCACAACCTCCCATCAGTGGTCGACCGCCGGCACTAAATGAGTGCGATCAGCGACATCTGCGTAGACTTGTCAGTGTGTTTTATTTTTTATTTTTTTATTGTATTTACGTCTCTCAACAGCGAGGTATTTAGAGACGGGAAAGGATGGGGGGCAAGGATGGGGGCAAGAAATGGGAAGGAATTCGTCCATGGCCTTTTGAAGGAAGCATCCCGGCATTTGCCTGGAGTGATTTGGGAAACCATGGAAAACCCAAATCTGGATGCCCGGACGGGGATCGAACCGCCGTCCTCCCGAATGCAAGGTGAGAACGCTATCCGTTACACCGCCACGCTCGGTTTGTCAGTGTTAACAGACAAGCAACACTGAGTGAACTGACTTCAGGAATGAATGTGAGACGTCCGATGAGCGTGTCAATTAGGACAGTCTGGTGAAATCTGGCTTTAATGGGCTATGGCAGCAGAAGACCGATTCGGGTGCCATTACTAACAGCACGACATCGCCAACAGCAGCGCTTCTGGGATCGTGACCATAACAGTTGGACTGTAGATGACTGGGAAAAAGTGGCTTGGTCAGATGAGTCACGATTTCAGTAGGTAAGAACTGATTGAAGGGTGCTAGTATGGCACAGACCCCATGAAGCCATGGATCAAAGTTGTCAACAAGGCACTGTTCAAGCTGGTGGTGGATCCATAATGGTGTGGGCTGTGTTTACATGACTGGGTCCGCTGGTCAAACTGAACCGATCATCAACTGGAAATGATTACGTTCAGCAGCTGGGAGACCACTTGCAACCATTCATGGACTTCATGTACCCAAACAGCGATGGAATTTTCCAGGATGTTACTGGGCCATAACTGTTTGTGATCGGTTTGAAGAACATTCGAGACAATTCCAGCAGATGATTTGGCCTCCGCAATTGCCCGACATGAATTCCATCGAACATTTATGGGATATAATAGAGAGATCAGCTCGTGCACAAAATCCTCCACCGGCAACACTTTCGGAATTACAGACAGCCTCTAGGCTGCACGGCTCAATATTTCTCCAGAGGACTTCCAACAAATCTTGTTGTCCATGCCACGTCATGTTGCTGGGCAAACGGAGGATCGATACGCTATTAGCAGGGTATTCTATGACTTTTGTCACCTCAGTGTATTTTTTACTGTATTAAGTAACAATTTTAACTTTTACACCCCTCAAAAAAAATTCAAAAGATAAATAAAATTATTTTGGACTTAGATTTTTATCTGCTCTAACATATTAAAGAAAATAATCATTGAAATTGGGGGGGGGGGGAGAGGGAGCAAGATTATATCAGTGCCATAAGAATGATCAAAAATGTTAAGTGTAGTTACTCCCAAACATCAGTTTTTGAAAGAAATGCAAAAACTTTTGAGATGGTTCATGACCTGAAAATTGAGTAACTGGGATGAGAAAATTAAGTTTATTATTCTTCAACATGAGAAACATTCTGCAATTTGTTTCACCAAAGTCAATTGCTCCAAATTTTCAATCAGCACCGCCAACTTCGGGGAGCTATTTTCTCTTCCTCTAAATATGTTTTTTTCACAGCTGTATATATTCAACGTTATATTTCAGTCTACTATAATATTTTAAAAACATCATTTAAATCAGAGAGTGACACTTGGGGAAAACTTTCTTCCAAATAATGAAGCCTTTAGTTTTAATCATAGATTAAAGTACTTATCACTGCATGTTTCATGACATGATTACCTGAGTAAAGCAAAATCACTTATAACACTTATTTGTAAGAATATATTGGAACTCTACCAGAAAAGGCTTTAGAAAAGTAATCATTCTTATACAGTATTAATTTGTTTTACGAGCAATTATTTATAGTAACAAAAAGCATCAGACAAAATCACATTTAGATTGTTAAAAAAACAGAAAATGAAACCACAAACCGAAGTGGTAGCTATACTGGGGGCCTTAAGGTGCATCAACAGACTATCATTGGGCATACAGATGAATGGATAATCTGATAAAGATGAATGAACTATTGTAAGTATAATGTCACTTTCTTAGAAATGTAATTGCAGACATTAATAACACTAGAAAAACTCCAACAAACTATTTAAGTTAAGTAAGAGCTGACTTAAAGATTATTATGACACTAATGCATTCAGAAACTGCAAATATACAAACTGTATATATTGCGTACCCACAAAAGTAACTTAAATTATTTTATAGCAATTTTAGGAAACATATCCGACAGTGCAACCAAAAGTTAAGCAATAATGCCAGACCAATTTAAAAACAAACGAATAACAGGTAGCTCAGTCATTATACATTTCATTTTTTAGTAAACTAGACAGTAAAAATCTATGTTCATAAATGTCTTAATTGGTTTATTTTATCGGTCTTACAAATACACAAAGGCAAGATTTCCCTTGCACTTTTTTCGGGTTTTAAAAGTCTTAGTGTAAATCATAACTATGATGCCTTTTATTTTAATAAAAAAATTATGACACACAGGCCAACTGATTCTTTATATATATATATATATATATATATAATAACAATGAGCAGGAAAAAGCTTTAGCCTGGGGCTTCACCTTCTGCACGTTTAAGGCTGCTGTAGGCCGAAATATTGCACTTCTCTTGTGTTTGTTTTTTGTTCGTCGTCCCAGCCGCCTTCATCTGTGGTAAGTGCTGGGTCATATTTCCCTATCCTTCCTTAATTTTAATTATATATATATATATATATATATATATATATATACACGAGGGCTGTCCAGAAAGTAACAGACGTTTTGACCTGGCGCAACAATGGGTGCTCCTAGCGCTGCCATCTTGGCGTCAGACTGTTCATACATTCAGTACGCAACTAGCCGTGGTAGTTTGCACATCGTACCTATCGTACTTTGAATACAGTAGTGTTAAAATGAGCGCTGCAATTAAAAATCCTGCCAGTTGTGAAGTGCGAGCTGTAATACGGTTTTTGTTGGCGAAAAATCACAAACCAATTGAAATTTATCGCCAGATTTGTGATGTGTACAGCCAAGGAATAATCAGTGAAAGCCGAGTGAGGCAATAGTGCATTGATTTTAAAAATGGTCGAACCAATGTTCACGATGAGGACCGCATGGGTAGGCCTAGTATTGTGAGTGATGAACTGGTGGTGAAAATCAACGAAAAAATCCGTGAAAATCGTCGTTTCACGATTACGGAGCTTTCAGAACATTTCCCCCAAATTTCATGGAGTTTAGTTCATGAGATTGTGGTTGGTAAACTTGGTTACCACAAATTTTGTGCCAGGTGGATTCCGAAAATCTTAACAGAAGACCACAAAAAACAGAGACTTGCTGCAGCACTGACGTTTCTGGAAGACTATGCCAAAACTGGAAACCAAGTTATCGATCGTATCATAACTGGCAACGAGATGTAAGCACCTTAGAATTTTGGGCAAATTCTAGTTTTGCTTAGTCGGGACTTAGAAATTTCGAGAAGTGTAGTTTTCAACTTTAAGGAATTTCCCTGTAATCTTGCTCACAGTAACAATTCATTATAAAAATCATTTTAAAGTGTAATTATCATATCGGGAAACGTTTGGTTTAACGGATATTCCCGTTTGTTAATGTTTTGAAACACGCGATCGGAAAAGTAGAAATTCTAAGACTTGTAATATCTTTAATCGCGTAAAGCTACAACCGAACTTTTATCACCAGCTGTAGTCAGCACTATCCCTGATATTTTAGCAGTAAAATTAAATAATTTGGTAAAGTTTAATTAGCAACTTTAATTTAGAGAAAAAAATAAGCTTTTTTATTAAAAGAGATATCAATTTAAATTTTACATCAGCAGATAGCCCTAATTAAGACGATTTCATACATATATGGGTTTTCATAAAAAGTTTAAGTATTTGACCGGTAATTAAGTTTTTGAAATTGATTGTCGTTGATTGTCGGGTGAGAAGTTCGGGAAAATCCACAAAGTCTGCCAAGATTGGTCACGTGATGAGTTTAGTGTTAAGACAATAGAAACCTTTTGGAATAGTAAATTAAATTAAAATAGATAGAACAGAACAATAGAAAGTCCCTGCAAAAATCTCAGATTAAACCATCGTATACTTTTAAAGATATTAATTAAAGAAAGATTTGCCAAGGTCATAAGCGCGCGCAGGGCTATAATAGTTCGTGCGGTTAACACACGTCTCATTCGTACTCCAGGAAGTGATCGAGCAACTACGCGCATGACTTGACCAGCGATTTGTAAAATCAGAACTTAGAAAATGTAGTCTGTCTTTTCTTACTTTCGGTTTCGTCTGGCCTGTGCTTCGGTAAAAGTATGTGAAGGAACATTACTTCCGTTTCGTCGTAGGGTCGTGACTGGCTATGCTCGTCAGTGAACTGTTTGCGACCATGTTGGGTGTCGTGGCATATCTTCACTTTAATAACTAACAGGAACTTTTAAATTTACTAAAAGGGGTTTGGTCGGTGAAGTTCTCTCCACAACTTGCAAACTTTTGAAAATGTCTGTTCGATTAGCCAAATCAACTTTTAGAATGCTGTTTTGAACTTTTGGTTTTATTTGAATAAATTTGAGGAGTTTTTAAAATTGAACTGTTGTCATTTCGTAGCTAAATAGTAACCCTTTTCAATATTTGTGGGTCAACAATTATTGTGGCGACCTGAAGCATTCGAGTTGAACTATCCAGGCTACATGGTCAAATCAAAATTATTCCGTAAGTTTTACAGAGAACTTTGAGTCCACATCAAGAGTGTAAGTTAAGGCACTAAGGCTATACTCAACCCCAATATCGGCCTGTTCCTTACAGAGACTTGGGTAAAGCACGTCACCTGTGAAACAAAACGGCAGTCTATGGAATGGGGACACACGCATTCACCCAAGAAACCGAGGAAGTGTCTGAAAACGCTGTCAGCAGGGAAAATTATGGCTACTGTGTTTTGGTATGCTAAGGGTGTGATTCTCGTTGAATTTCTTGAACGTGGCCAAACAATCACTTCAGAAAGGTATTGTGAAACACTCAGAACATTAAGACGCGCGATACAAAACAAGACGTGGCTCGCAACACAACGGTTTGAAACTGACGCTCAACTGCATGCCGGTGTAAACCAGTGGTTGAAGTCTCAGGCGGCAAATTTCTACAGAGAGGGTATCGAAAAGCTTGTACCACGTTATGATAAGTGCCTTCATTTAAATGGCGATTATGTTGAAAAATAGCCTAAGAGTTTACCTCTAAAATGTATATAATAAAAATCGTTTTTTTCACTTTGTTTATTTTTTATTACAAAACCCTATTTTTAAAAGAATTGTTTTTTTGGATATATTTAATATTCTGAGAAATATGAATTCTGAACTTTGGGAAGCCTGCCAGGGGGAAAAAACCTCATAAATCTTAATGTATTCTGTGTGCAACACTTTTACTTCTAAGAAATTTGCATATCTGGAATCTCTCATGGAATTATTGTTACTGTTACACCATGGCCCACTACAAAGAGCTCCATTGCAATTAAATTAAAAGTGGATGGCAGAGTGTGTGTTGCACTTGTTCTGATATGTAATCCATAGGAAGGGATGTACATGATAATTACTACATTGTAAAACAGCTATGTCACCAAATAAACCTACCAAAAAAAAAAAAGTTAAATAAGATTCAGAAAGTAAAATATATGTGTTTCTGGAACATCTCTAAAGAGATCTCAATCAGGCAACTTCACACAAAGTTTATGTTGATAGCCGCTTTAAAGATAAAGTAAAAATTAAATGAAAGGAACATTTTCTCTAGAAATATTTAATTAAGTGTATTCAATTTTAGAATCAATGAAGACTATCTGAAATATGCTGAAAATATTAATTTATTGGAAGTCATAGCATCAAAAAAAACAACAGCTGAATATAGCTGTAATATTTTTAATATCATAGACACAAAGAATTTATGAGGGCGGAATACAATACATTTAATCTGCGCAGAATAATACAACAATGTTGCAATCAATATTTACCACTTGATATAGTGTCACTAAGATGTTAATAAATTCTGTCAAAGTTAACTCACCACTACAATTAAATATTTCTATCTAGAATCAATACTGTTGATTCAGAAGTTCGATGAAAAATAGTTTCTACCTGCTAAAGTTCCTTGCAAAAAGTAATTTATGGGCACCAATGATAAAATATGAGCAGTGACAACAAATATCTTACATTTTTACAACTTCTTTGTGTTATCATGGGCTCCCTTGAAATAAAATTTACATATAATATTGTGGAGATCCAATAATGGCTTCAGTTATTTAAATAAGGTTAGGCAACTGGTATTCTTATTTATAGAGTGTCCTTAACTTAATGTCCTTGACAGTATATCTCAAACTCATCACTCAACACAACATTTACACTTTATACTAACTTTATTACTCCAGAATAAGTAAAAAAAGTGACAAATATTTTTTCCCTCCTGGAGATATTTAGTGTAGCAAGAATATAATTTAGAGGCATTCAGGTAAGTTATATTGATATACTTACCAATAGATGCAATGCTGACAAAAATCATGAATATCCAGGCCACAATTGAAGCTAGGAGATGCAGAAAGGACACCATTATCAGTGAAAGAACTGAAACAATACATAAAATACAGAGTGCAGGATTTGTCTTTTCTTGTAGCAGCTAAAATATTGGAATGGACAATGGTATAGTAAAATCATAAGTGAAGAATAAAAAAACATTAACTTAATGAAGGGTAAATATATCTTTTCTACACTGCAAAACAAATAATTCATAAGCTAAAACTGTACTATTGTATTACAAGTAATACACTGAAAGTGATTGGTTTTTACCTTCTTTCAGATTTTGTATGTCTGCTAAGAGGTCTCCAGAAAAAACAACTTCTTGAATTAAGCATTGCATTCATAATAATCTACAGACCTGACTTTTTTTTTCAGGTTGTTTCTATTAGTTCCTATATTATTGATCTTCGAGTGCAAGATGTTCCATAGTTTATCACAATTTTAGAAATGTATAATTTATAGGAGGAAATCTTGCTTGAAATTGTGGACAAGTTTTAGTGAAATATTTCCACTTTTATATCAAGCTTAAAGGCTGTGTACTAGGTTGCACACAATGTTAAGAATGGTTTTCTCAATTCAAAAGCGGTTGTTAATCAATTGAAGATGACCCACGACCAGGAAGGCCCATGACAACAGATGAAATTTCATTTATGAAATTAAGAATTGGAGCAAGTAAAACATTATCTGACTGACAGAGAACTTGTTAAGGAGCTTGGGCTGTACCAAGAGATATCTAACTGAATACATATTAAGTTGCAACAAACATTCTCTCTTGACCAAAGAGAAGAAGGAATATTAAGAGGACATTTGTCTGCAAGTCCTTGAACATGTCAATGATATCAAAACATTTATACAGAGGAGAAGAAAATTGATTTTAGGGGTATCTCATACAGACAAAAGTTGAATCATCAAAGTTGGTGGTCAATGGATCTCCATGCTTAAAAAGAAAATGTACATCAGGATGATACAGACTTTTCTTCTTCAATTTCAATGGAGTTGTGCACTCTGAATTTTTACCATCATATGAAAGCGTCACAGAATTGATACATAGATTGGGCTGGGATAGTTTGGAAGACAGACGACGTAGCTTGCGTTTGAATTTATTGGAGAATATGTGAAAAAATTTAAATTTCGAGTGCAATGAAATACTTCTCCCGCCAACCCATTTAGGTAGCAATGACCGGAGGGATAAGATTAGAGAAATAAGATGCTGTACTGATGCTTATATGTATTCCTTCTTTCCTCGCACTATTCGGGATTGGAATGGGCGGGTTTAGGATTGGTGCTTAGCATCCTCTGCCACCCACAATGTTTGTGATTTGCAGAGTATGAATGTAGATGTAGATATTCAATTTTTAACATTAAATCATCAACCACCAGTCAGTGAAGGAATTTTGCATCTGATGTGTGAAAAAAATTTACGAGATCATAGTTGGGGAAGACAAGTTATGGTTCCATCACCATGATAGTTCACCTGCTGAGTCAGCCTGACCAGCTCAACAGTTGTGTGTTCCTACCAAATCCTATTTATTTCCAAAACTGGTTCCCGGTGATTTTTTTCCTGGAATTAAAATCAGTGCTGAAAAGTTTAAATTTTGACACCATTGATAATATTAAACTAAATTTATCACTGACATTGAAATCCATTTCAAAAGAAGGTTATCAGGACTGTAAAATTCATGTTTTTCCCCTCATAGCTTTACGACCTCTCTATGTCGCGGTCATTAGAGGTGGAAGAGGATTGAAGACAAGGAATGGGAAGAAATTCATCCATGGCCTTCAGAAGGAACTATCCCAGTAATTACCTCAACTGATTTCAGGAAAACATGGAAAACTGATGGCTGGATGGGGAATTGAACCTGCATCCTCCAGAATGCCAGGCCAGAGCATTAATACTCACCCATCGGGTCTGACAGAATTGGAATCACAACGGGACAAGTGTGAGAATAAGAGAGATGAGTATTTTAAGGGGACAAGGCCCATAATATGCAAGTTAAATAATAGAACTTCAAAAAAGAAAAAAGTTCCCATATTTTCTGAACAGACTTCAAACAATGAACTGTCATCTTAAATATGTTGTATTCTGATATACTTACCAAAAGCTAGAAATGAAAGAGCAAGAATTTCTTTCCAAGTCATGTACAAATCACCTAACACTTTTTCTACTGCATCCCAGCTATTAAGGACATCATACAAGCTGCTGATAATCTGAATGAGAACATCTTTTACAGGCCGTGGGATGCAACGGTTTAACACAGGATCACTGGAAATATTAAATAATGCATCGTGAGGTAATAACAGCTTAAAAACATCGCTAATAAGCTGTTTTGAAATTAATTTAAATGTTAGCATTATTTTTTAGTAAAAAATGTCTTACCTTGCATAAATTGGCAAATCTGGACATGGACCAAAAGGTGTATAATCAACATTCTTCATTGCTGTGTCTTTTGAACTATCAAATTTGTAATCATACCTGAAAAAGAAATATATGAGTAGTTTTTTCTAATTTCCACTCTCTTTTAATTTTCAGCTTGAGGCACTAGATGCTTACCTGCACAACAGTGACCCAGTAATTCTATTAAATTCTTGAACATCCTTTGGAGAGTTCAAATTTCGATCAGGGCACTTCTCAACACAAATTTTTAGAGATTCCTTGATGTTTTTTGTGTTCATAAAAAACAGGAAGCTGAAAGAAAATTGGTAGCATATAGTTTAAAAAATTCATAATCATACTAAAATATGTTTTTAATACTTGAATAAAATGTGATATAAGTTGTTTAGGATTATATCAGAGGTCAAATAAAATAAGCTTGTTCCATATCAGACCCATAATGATAAAAAAAAACATAACTATGAAACCCAATATGCCGAGTGTCAGTGATACAAATACATAATTCAGATCTTAAATCAAAATTACAACTATCCAGTTCAACAAAAATTTAAGTTTTTTTTTTCAAATCACTTTTAATGCCTTAACTATAAAAATATTCCTGTTCTCTAAACCCCCCCCCCCCCCGCCTCAAAATCAATTGTAATACAATTCACGCTCACACTAACTATATCAAACAGCAGAAAAAAATGGATTTTGACAAAAATAAGTTATCAAATATTTGATTGTTGATTACAACAAATACCCTCTTTGACATACGGCACATGTCAATTGCCATACATTAAGCCAGGAGGACCAGGAATAACACATTAGTGTGATCGTCCTGGCACTCCTGCCTTCATCTGTGGTAAGTGATGGGCTATTTTCCCTAACCTTCCCCATCTTCATTGCCTAACAGCAATTTCACTGTCAATATCATCAAATTGATAGTTGTATTATGAAAACTACCTGTGTACATAACTTTGTGCAAGTAGGAAATTAAAATTTGTGCTGTTAATTCAAAGAAACTGCCAAAGAAATGTGGGCTGGATAGGAAAAAGAATAGAAGCGGTCTTGATTTTTTCTCTCTCTTGGGTCTTCTCCTACCCTTCAGATATGTTTGTGTGAATTAGCTTGTAAAAATGTTATTAATGTGGAAACTTTTATGGTTGAGGATGATCCACAAACTTCAGTACTTTTCAAAAAGCTTCTCCGTGAACTTGAAGTGGCTGGGCCTGACACATGTAGGAGCTAATTGCTATATTTGCATGTATATGAACTATCATTTAAAATCCCAATGTCAATCTGTTTTAATTTGTGCGATTTAAACAACTGATGACATACATAAAAAGCCAATGTTATCATCTATTGGCATGTAAGTAAACAATTTGCATGAATATGAGAACTATACATATCCATACAAAGGTCAAAACAACCATTACACATTTATTTGCTGCAGTAATTTTATGACGATTACTATGGGAACTTATTAAAGTCTCAATATGCTACATTTAATTAAAACCTATGGATTATTTTTAAGAATTTTGATTTTTTATATTTTCCTTGGTAGCTATTTCAATTATTGGCATAGACAATATCCTGATTGTTAACCTATGATATGAGGTATCACTGTGTAATTTAGTTTAAATCTGTTACTTGGGTTTTGCTTGATCTGTGCAAATGGTAAAAAAAAAAAATACCAATTTCTTTTGTATTATTAGGAAATTGTAACTTCTTGGGAATAATATACCCTATATGACATATGCTATCAGTACGTTCATTAGTTCTTGCGTGATGCATACTCAGACAGATAAAAATTTCAAAGTTCACAGTATTGGCCTCTCTATCATCAGGAAGTATGCTGCCAATCTGAAAAGAAATTATTAACCTATAACACTGGCAGTCGCCAAGTGTAGTTTCATTAAAACTTGTCTATTAGTTTTCACATGATGTGCAGAGAGGCAAAACTTTCAAAAGTTACTTTTGACCTTTGTTTCGTTGAGAAGTATGTTGCTAATTTGGATAAAAGAAACCCTATTTCTTAACTGGTGACATGTAACACTGTGCAGCAATCAATAAAATACATCCATCAATTTTTGTGTGATGTGCAGAGGTTTGTGATTTCGGCATCTGTATCATCAGTGGTGCAACTTGCTGTTTTTCATTTTGAAATAAATTTTATGTAGAGATACAGGTTTCCTAAAATTTTATTATATAGTAAAGATATCAGTGATAAAGTACAATAAAATTTTACATTTTATTGTACTTTTGTACTTTTGTCCGAATACTTCCCACGTGTCTTCCATTGTTTGTTTCATTTTTTGTTTTTGTTTCTCCTGATTAGTGGTTATTCCCAACTTAACCTATAAACAATTGGGTTTTATTAGATCTTACAGGTTTTCGTTTGTGGTCCAAGATATTATTGGCATTGCGATCTCCAATAAAACATACTTCCGCCTTAGCCAGTACAAATTTTCTGTTTGCCTTTATGAAGTTTTATTCCACGTTTTCGACGTTGTGAAAATATTTTTTTTTTTTTTTTTTTTTTTTTTTCCCCTAGTTATACATAGGCTATCGGTAGAATTGTCATTACTTTTTCTTTTTGTGACTTTTTACTGACCCTTATCTTTTTAACCCAATATGCTACTTTCAGAAATCTATCTGTCCAGTTACCATTTCCACGCCGCACATTTGGCCAAACTAAATTCTCACATTCTGTTTCTTCAGTCTTGCCTCTCTCTAAATATTCCGCCAAATGGTTTAACTATTAAACTTCCAGTTTCTGGCTGCCATCCAAAAATTCACCCATCACTTCATGCTTTCCGTTTCAGACAATCCCTTTCTCTCACCCAGCTGGTTCTTCAACAGTATATTCACATGTCGTATCAACATTCCTCTCAACTTGTCTCACTCCACAAAATCCTCTGCCTTTCATTCCCTCACCTCATTCATCGTATGCAACAGATCCTGTCAGAGTGCAGACAATTGCAGGCCCATCATGCACAAAAACATCTTCAAAAGCTTTCAGCTCTTGTTAGGAGCTATTTATCTCTAGGCCTGTCCCTCCCCTATCAACATTCCACTGCTGTAAATCACACACCAACTCCACCCCTAGTTGCAAAGACTCCATGCTTGGCTCACCTCCTCAACCTACCCCATCCAAAACCCTTTACCACCTGCTCAAAAACCCCCCGCCTCCCCTCCAGTTAAACCTAAACAATCAGTGATTAATCTCTCCTCCACCCCCCTGACTGAACCTCAAATTTCGGTCTTATCCAAAGGACTCACTTTTTCTCCGACCCCCAAGTTCGACCATGCTGCTTTGATCCGGGACTCATTGGCGTTCTGCCGCTCTCTTCTTTGGCGGTACCATTTTACCGTCACAGGAGAACACACCAGTCGACAGAGCGAGATTGAGCCCAGTCTACAACAGTTTAAACCTGCATCTTCTCTGGATCCTCCCCGGCTCCCACAAAACCATCCCCTGATTCTATTCCAGGAATTCCTCACATCCTCTCTTTCCTCATCTTCTTTCCTAAACTCCATCCCACACTCTAAAAACCTCAGCAATATGGAAACTCGAGCTATGAGAGAACTGTCCAAAAACCAGAACATCATCATCCTCCCTGCCGACAAAGGCTCAACCACAGTAGTGATGGACCGCAATGACTATGTGGCTGAGGCCCTAAGGCAACTGTCAGACACTAACACCTACCTTCCACAAGCTACAGATCCCACTACCTCCATATGCCAGGAAATAAAACATCTTCTTGACCTACAAGGCCCCCTGCAAGGCCTCTCTCCTCAGTCCATCTCCCTCCTGACTCCCCAGAATCCCCGCACTCCCACACTGTATCTTCTTCCTAAGATCCACAAGACTGGTAATCCTGGGCGACCTATAGTTGCGGCATATGGATCGCCCACTGAAAGGATTTCAGCTTTTGTGGATCAACATCTCCAACCCTTTGTCCTAAATCTTCCCTCCTACGTGAAAGACACTCCACATTTCCTTGAACGCCTATCCACAATCCACACACCTCTACCTCCAGACTCCTTCCTGGTCTCAATTGATGTAACTTCCCTTTATACCAACATTCCACATAGCCAGGGCCTCAGTGCCCTAGAATACTACTTAGACCTACGACCACCACATAGCCTGCCTAGTACATACTTCATTTCAACCTTGGCCCATATAGTTCTCTCCAAAAATTTCTTTACCTTTAATTCTGTAGTATATCACCAAATCCGCGGTACCGCCATGGGCACCCGCATGGCCCCATCCTATGCCAACTTATTCCTTGGTCGTCAGGAGGAACGTTTCCTGAACAACACTCCCTTTAAACCCACTGTGTGGTTCAGATACATAGATGACATATTTATGATCTGGACCCACAGCGAAAACCACCTCCTTGATTTCCTCCACTCCCTTAACAATAGCAACAATTCCATCAATTTCACCTGGACCTACTCCCGCTCACACATCACATTCCTCGATGTTGACATCATGCTCAGGCACGGTGTCCTTCATACCGCAGTCCACATCAAACCCACTAACTTACAGCAGTATCTACACTTTGATAGCTGCCATCCATTCCATACGAAACGTTCCCTCCCATACAGCCTTGTGCATCCGTGGAAGTCGCATTTGCTCTGACGCTCATTCTCTCCATCAATACTCACAAAACCTATCCCAAGCCCTTATTTCCCGTTGTTACCCCAGGGATCTTGTACATAAACAGATCTCCCGCGCGATCAACCACCCTCCGCGTAACCACTCTCACTCGTCTCCTACAAAAACCAACCATAGCCCTGCCTTTGTCACTCAGTTCTCTCCTGGCCTCGAGTCCATCAACCATATCTTGCGACAGGGGTATGACTTCCTTCGCTCATTTCCGGAAATGCGTACTCTCCTACCCAAAATTCTACCCAATGTCCCTCGTGCATGTTTTAGCAGACCACCCAATCTTAAGAACATCTTGGTCCACAAATACCCTCCGTTAGACTCTCCGAAAGCACCTTATGGATCTTATCCTTGTAATAGACCCCGCTGTAAAACCTGCAGCATGCTTCCACCCACCACTACATATTCCAACCCCACCACAGGAGAAACTTTCCCCATTATTGGACATGCCACCTGTACAACCACTCATCTCATATACCAACTAACTTGCCGCTTTTGCACCAGTTCTTACATAGGCCTCACCACACAGCAACTCTCTGTTAGAATGAATGGCCACAGACAAACAGTCCATACTCGTAACCTGTACCTTCCAGTACCAGAACATGCCAATAGCCATGATTCCAACAACCTCAACAACTGTTTCACGGTGAGAGCAGTCAGAGTTTTCCCTGACAGCACCACTGCAGCAGAACTCCGGAGATGGGAACTAGCGTACCAGAATATCCTGGATACAAGACACCCACCTGGACTTAACCACCGTTAAATTCCAATTAACCCATCACTACCTTTTTTTTTTTTTTTTTTTTTTTTTTTTTTTTTTTTTTTTGGCAATGTTTAATCCGCCCCATTACTACATTTGCTCATCTTACCATCGCCTGCCAAAATATTAAATATATTATCTCAGACATTGTATACCGATATCGATAGTCTACTCCTTATCCGCCCCCCCCCCCACCACCACCGCACGGTTAGTCATTAGGTAACGTTCGGTGTGCACACACGTTCCGCGCCTAATGGCCCATTTTTTCTATTTGTGAACAAGGCATATGCCGAAATATTTGTAAGTGTTTGTTTGTCAGCATCTGTGTTCCCTCATCGCATCCGTCCACTTTGGTATGTGGTGGGTTAATTTCCCTTTCTTTTCTTATTTATATCGCCTAGAAGCCGCTTCCATTTTCCTTAGTTGCATCGTTACATTTTATATGGTCATTCAAGGATGAAAGATAAATTAACAGAAACAAAACAAACATCTAAGTATGCTGTAACGAATGGTTATAATTTTAAGCCATCATAGCATAGCATGTTCAGACAAAGTAACTTTCTCATGCCTTTGGAGGCAGGTAACACAATTCTTTTTGGATGCAGGATGATTCAAGGTTAGCAGACATCCAGAGAATAAGAAGCCGCTCTCCTGCCCTTCCTGCTGTAAGGTACTTACTAAGACTTCATGAGCAAATTATAGGCTAGCTACTTGCTAGACATGTGATGAATAGTCAATTAAAGTAGTTCCCCCTCTCCAGGTTCATAGCCTCAGAGTGCAGTTCTATATTGATGCCCGCTGAGTTCATTCTTCACCATGATGGAAGAAACACCTAGACTTTATGTATGAGTAACAGTTATTGGCTAAACTGCATTCCATCATGCTCTGCTGGATTGGGAAAGATACTTTACGTGAGTAGTTTTTCCATCAGTAATCTTACTGAATTGAATCAGAGCTATTTTCATGCAGTATTTTTATGATTTTCATATGTTTATCTACGTACACCATTCCAGTGACTATATTAAAGTTGCTTAACCTGCTATTTCATTTACTAACACTTCGTGGCGACTTACCGCTTGGGTTGCTACAACTCATCTTCATTAATTGTTAAAAAATCTGTGATAAACAGACATGACTGTTATACTGAAAAATGTATAAGCAGTCTGATGCCAATCTCAACACCTAAATTTTCAACAGAGACTGAAATTTCATGTCATTGTGATTCTTTCTTTCTGATGCTATATACAGGAAAAGTAAACAAAATAAATATGTTACACTTGCTCAATGGAAGTATCAGAAACAAACAATGTGACTGCCACAGTTAATGGAAGTAACATGAATTTAATTCTGGATCTGGTTTACAGAAGAAACATACAATGCCAAGCAAGTTGTCCTTTTTATTCCGTAGCAGTTTTAATACAAATGCTTCTGGATTCCATCACATAGATTATTCTGCCCCACAATTATAGTTGGTCAACTTTCTTTTACAATCATTGGTGCAATCCTTATACTTCCCTCTTGTTTCATCTTTGGTTCATTAATTTGGTAGGTCTGGATGTGTACACATCTTTCCCCTGCCATATGTCTTGCCTCCTAAACGAACAAAGTTATTAATCGAAATATTGTGAAGTGTGTTTGTATTTTTCTGTGTTTGTCTGGTCCTCCTGCCTTCATCTGTGATAAAAGACAGGTTATTTTCCCTATCCTATCTTATTTTCAATTTAAACTTAATATTAGTTCAAGTTTTATAGATTAGTGGTGATATTGGTTTACCATAAATAAGGTGTAAACAATTGTGCATAAAGAAGCAACTGAATGTGTACTGTACTCACCGTTTCTTACTAGTATCAAGACCTGAAAGTGACAAATTTCCAAGTTTTTCATTGTTTGGAGTTCCACAGGTGTTTCCAAAACTATCATAACCATTCACTAATCTCAGTGGATTTCCATACACAATTGCAAATGCGGCTATGAAGATCTGTTTATAGAAACATTAACATGTAAGATATTATCTTAATGAGCAGAAGAAATTATTACCAGTTTCATTCTAACAAACTTACCAGCACAAACCAGAAAGCAATATATATACCAAGCCACAACAAGTCTGTACAACCATCACTCCTTGTCTGAGGGGATGTCCTTGAGCTAGTTTCTTCTTCATCATCACAGCAGCCCATTTTATCTTCCTAGCAGCACAGTTGAAAAGGGCTGTGTGGTGTATTTCAGTAACTGCAGGAAGAAGAGAACGATTAAGATAAGAACATGCTCTGTAGCCAGAATAAGTAGTTTCTATGCTCCCCATGTAGTGCCTACTAATGTTAAATGCAGACTTTTTGGCCGATTTGCTTTTGCCTTCTTCTAGGGCAGAATGATAATAGGATATCAGCAATTTCATCTTCGAAGTCGAAAGTATGCCTTACTGTCGACTTGGAGGCGACAAAAATAATATCTTTTGCCAAGGGCTTTTGGGATAGTGTGATTAAGGGGGCTGTGGAGATTCGTCTAGCTGATGGAATTGTGAATAGGGATTCGGGATACCACCTCAGCATGGCATGGAATCGAGTGATAGATCTAAGGAGGCAGAGACTCAGGCTGCAGGATTATCACCTCCAGCCACTCCTCTCTGCTGCGCACACCCCTACCACGCCTCCGGTGCCACTACCCGGCTGCTCCACCAGGTCCTTCCCTGCCTGACCTTCTGTGCACTGATTGGTCCACGACGCACGTGACTGACGTCACCTGGCAACCAAACGCCTAATAAGCATGGACTCTTCCGAAACCCAGCTGGAAGATGGAGCCAGAGGCAGGCTCTGAAATGTCGCCTTGTACTTCTACTGACATACTATCCCGGTGGAAAGCTCGGGAAGATTTTATGCAACTGACTCACCGAGAAGGCATATATTCTTTCACCATTTATATTATTTGTATTTTAATTTTCCTACCTCAAGTTTTTCAAAATATTTTTTTATGTTCGTCACTCCCAGCTGCCATCATCTGTGGCAAGTGTTGGGTCCTTAGTTTTGTTCCATTAAGCAATTTTCTACTCCTTGTTATTATTATATACATCTTTCTAGTTTTATTTATTTACCCCTATAATTAATTAAAATAAAATTACATATTTTTTAATATTTCTTTTTTTAATTTTAAAGATAATATTTTTCTATTTAAAATGATATACTCAATTTTGAAGTATGTGTTCAACTTTTTTTTTTGCTGTAGGCTACTAATTTATTATTATTATATTAATTTTAAATGCAAATCCCAAAAATTATGATTTTTTTAGCGTTGATCAATACCATTGGGTATCGCATTCCCTGACAAGGACAACTTCGACTTTTGAGTTTGACAGGTTTTAAAAACAATGTAAAATTTTGTTATATATTTAACCAATCAGTCACATATTGGTCTCATGAAATAAAAATATAGTCTTTGACATGGCTTTCTAATTCTTAATGAATATAAGAAACACACTGCTTTTAAAAAAAATAATAAAACATATTACAAGCAAAAATCTATTAAAACTTGCAAAATGTATGTGAAGGATCCAAAACATGCTTAGAAGCGAAATTAGAAATCGAATGAACCAAAAATTTCCTTTGATGCCTTCCTAATAAACCAACAGGAACTGGAGTATCCACAATCTTTAAACCATTGGGAATTGGAAGTGAGCAGTGTTTGTTGTGTTGCCGTCTTGCAGCTGGAAATCTATATCCAGCAGTCAGTCCGTGTGAGAGCATAAAATTCACAGTGACCTCCTTTAACTTACAACTGATATCTATGACTTCCACAATCCACCAATCATAGTCATATATACAGGCCACAAACATCCCTCTTTGTAAACCAGAATATTCTCCTTTCATTTCAGAGATGGAATTCAGCGTCAAACGAAATTTCCTTTTTTTTTTTTTTGCTGTTAAAGTTCATACAATATAGGTTCACCCATCACTGTGAGTTCACAAGTCTCTTCTGAGTTCCTTTCATAGACTCAGTTTTTTTTTTGCGACCATTCTTCTGTTTTCTGCTGGCAGAATTCTTCCCCTTCCTTTTTTTTGGTATCAGGATGAGGGCTGTTGATGTATATGACTTCACCACTCTTGTAAACTCCTCAGCATTTTGAATCGCTTCTATACATGGCCTGGAAAGATTGTGTTTTGTAGCATGGTGTTTCAGTGGGCCTCCCACACCATCACAAGGCCTCTTCCCCTGCCCACTAGCACTGTATACCCACTCCACTGGCACAAGTGGCTTATTTATTTCAACCAGTTGGTAACGATTTTTGAAATGACTAGGGGCACCATCAGAAACAATGATGATCTTTTCTGGCTGTGATTGCAGCTATTGTTGAATTTCACATATTGCCAGCAGTGCTCGTGCTGAGTCACGTCCTCTGCCACAAAACACCTCTACACATCCCTTCACTTTTTGCTTTCACTGCCCATTTCCCCAAGTTTATCAATGTAGTTATCAATGGCAACAGTTTACTTAATGAGTTTATTTTTTCCCCACATTACATACATAACTTCAGAAGAGTAGTCTTCTGTTTTTTCTAGACTAAGTGTCTGTAATGAGAGTCCTCCTTTTCTGGCAGTCACCACTTTCCTGAAACAAACAGGTTTCGTGCTCTACATCACAGACAACTAAACACTTCACGTGGCCAACCAAGGTGTCATATGTCAAGGAAATTCTTCAAAGTTACCACACATAATTCAAAACTGTCACAATACACACATAAACATCTCTTTGTGGGTGTGAAACCACTTAGGTCATAGTGCATAAAATTTTGATTCCCCAGGATGTTCTTTCTTATAAATGCCTTCCTTAATAATGTGGGTCATGTATCTTCATTTTCACAACTTTTTCTCTTGCATCTCTTATAGTGATAGTGTCTTTTTTTTTCCTGACAAGCTTGTGAGAACAGTCCCATTTATCTTCCAGATTAAATGACTGTAATTTGAACATCAGCTTCATTTATAGGGTGACCATAATAGGGATCCACTTTTCCAAACACTCCTTTTTCAGCCTTCAATGTTATTGATTTCTCCACCAAATTCTATGTTGCAGATGGAATGTGATGCAAAATTTGTACCTTTGAAAATGAAAAATGATGCTGGGAAAATTGATAGAAGTTGCACCTTGTCGATGTAGCATTCACACAATTTAACAGCTGAATTGATGTTAATTATAAATTCCTGGCAAGTTTTGCCACTTTTTTTTTATGTTCACTTTCTTCTGAAGATGGTATTTCAACACTGAAGAGACTGGTCAGTTTTTGTTTGGTGTACTCAGCCATGGCTTCAGTAATTTCTATGCACTTTCTTGAAGCACAGAATTTCTGGCTTGACTTCACTGACCATGGTCTCTTAGTGGGACTAACACCAATCTCTACAGCTGATTGATTCAGGGAATTTAATTCTTCTGCTGCAAATACAAAATCTTCATCATCCACACCAGGGGATCTTCTTCTTGAAGTTAGTGCCATGTTTGATATTCTGTCAAAGCATTTAGAAAACAGAAAGTAACTACTGGGAACATCTTCACTTTGAAACAGAGCCTTCAAACGAGCATTCCTATTACTAGCCTAAACAAAGTCTGTTTTTTCCCCCTAGTCTTATATATCACTTTTTTTATGGATACGCAAATAATCAGTACACTTCTCTCTCCAATGACTCCAATCAGAAGACATTTCAAACTCAGTTTTTTCCACAAAACACCACACGAAAATCTTCTCAAAAGCCTATGACAAAATTTGGCGAACTTGCTCTCTTTGCTTGTGTGTTGACAATTGAACTGTGAATTAATGTGTCCCTTTTATACACCAGGCCCAACACACAGAATCATCTGAACGGTTCCACATTGTTCTGGAAGATTCTATAACATTCTGGAATTATCAAGATGATTCCACATTGATCTAGATCAAGGGTACCCAACCAATTTTTGAGATGGGCCACAATTTCGATTCTAAGTTAGCCTGTGGGGCAAAATTTCAATTCTAAGTTAGCTTGTAAGTAAATATGACAGATATAAGTAACAGTTTAATTACAATCAAATAAGTATAAACCATCAATGAGATCTTTGCAGTGTTTTTTTATTATTATAATCAAAAAGTAAAAAACATGAGACTTTTGCAGAGGTGTTTGAGCTAGGACATTCTAGACCGCTGTTCTTGGCGAGTAAATTCAAATGCTTTGTGGCCCATGGGCCTGGGGTTGAACGGCCTTGATCTAGATCAGTGCTTCTTAAACTTTTAAGCTCCATGTACCCCTATTAAAATTTTCCAGGCGCTGTGAACCTCCTTGAGGAAAAACTGTGACTTCTTTATTTTTTTATTTTTTTTTAGCTCCACTATTAGCGACAATGAGCAATATTCCAGTGTGTGTGTGTTATATGCATGAGAAAGCCCCACCATTATGGAAATCTTGCCGTGAACCCGCTATGATCAACTGGTGAACCCCTACGGGTTCGCGTACCCCACTTTGAGAAATACTGATCTAGATGATTCTATTACACTCTGGAATTACCACATCATTCTAGAAGGTTTTTTTACATTCAGGGTTTATAAAGAAAACTCAGTTAAGAATTTTAAAAAATTTCCAAATTATTTTCATTTATCATTTTTACTCACTCACATTGAGCATTGTTGCAATAATGGATTTTTACAAAATAAATTTGAAAAATTTTAGAACAAAAGTGGTATGCAGCCAATCGGATTCAGTAACAATCCGGAGCCTGTCGTGGTGACACGAGTGTCGAATGTGCTGTTTTTGTGATGTAGACGGTTGTAAATCAGTGAGCATTGCAATAATTCCTATTCTAAATAATGGAAGATAAGCAGCATAAGCGTAAGGTTCTGCATAGTCAAAGCAAAAACCAAGTTTTTAAAGTATATAAGCATTTTAAGCAAGAAGCAGACGCGAGAGGGCCGACTTGCGACGTTGCCAAAGCTCAAGAGAGAACTGCTAAAGCGTGTGATACTAGTATTAGAACTGTACTGCTAACAGTTAAACGCGGCAGCATCGGATATTCTACGTCAGTCCTGTTTCTCTCTCTCTCTGCGTGACCCGCCATCGTTCATGTGGCGGACTACAGCCTAACATATATGATACATACAGATAAAAATTCAGAGAATTTAGAGGAGTAGTGTACAGTGTATATATATAAGTTCCTGTAAAATTATCTGAATTTTTAAAATGTTTAGGAAATTTGTTAAACTCTAAAGTGGAAGTTCTCCTTTACAGGGAATGCAGTACTCAATGGTATTGAAAACAGCAAAAAAAAAAAAAAAAAAAAAAAAAAAAAAAAAAAAAAAAAAAAAATTAAAAAAAAAAATTGGACTAGCATTCTTAAAAACCTTGAACACAACTTTTAAATTGGAGTATATTATTTTAAACAGAACATTATTATTATCTTTTCAACAAAAACAAAAAATCAACAAAATATCTTGCACTGTTCCCAAGATAGAGCCCTTTAAAACTTTTATTGAAAATCGCAAGTGAGAAATGGGACGCAGGATGCTATCTTTGGCAGCCTGTATCTGAGACCAGGGATTTTTTGGGCAAAAAAAAATATGCAGATATCTTACTTTTACCTGAATTTTAAAAAGTAAAATTAAAAAACTTCACCCTGCCTATAGTGATATGGGTTCAACCAGATGTATAAAAATCTTGAGTAGTCCACACAGCATTTCAAGGGAGCCATAATCATTAAAAAAAAAATCTGTGCAATCATATTGAGTAGGTAGTCATCACAAGAGCTGTTAGAAATTTTCAATATTACAAGGGTGAACACAGAATAGTGCTAGATCATTTCCACATTAGTCATTTGAGACAAGATGGCTATTTTGTGTGATATCGCAAAAATTTGAAACTTCTTACAAGATAAGTTCCCAAGAAAATGTCCAAGTTCAGATGTTGTGCCCATACTTGTTTTTTAGCAATTCTGATTTGGTCGAAATGCTCTCATTATGCCAACCTGAATTTTCTTTGAGAACTCCCAACTTCTCTTATAGTAACTTTTAAGAAAAAGGTGCAAGCATACATGAACATATTACAATGGTTCAAGTCATGTAAATTGAAAGAGGTTATTAAATTATATTTAATCAATTGCAATTAGAGAGAAGGTTCCAAAATAGGTAGGTAATAACTTTAGTAACATATGAAAACCCACAAAAATAAGGTGCAAGTAATTAGTCTATGATATAGAACAGGATTTTTTTAAAAAAAATAGCAGGTGGTTGCTACTTTACAGAAATAATGAATCATAGTGATTTTTAAAATGTAAAAATGATGAAGCGAAAGCAGCAACAAGAACCTTAGTAGAAACGTTAAGGAAAATGAACAATATAAATGTGTATGTAGTCAGCATTCCCCACAGACATGACCTGATACCAGCCCCATGTGTAAACAAAGAAACTGAGGCTACAGATCGGAAGTACGAAAAAATCTGCAAAGCTTTTACAAATGTCAAATATTTGAAAGTGGACTGTCCCAGAGACAAATCTATATGGCATGCACTGAAACTACAAAGGGAAAGTAGAATTAGCTAAACAGATTTTCCATTATATTACAACAAAAAGAAGAAAATTTACCAATTGTATGTCAAATACCAATTGTGTATGTAGAACACAAGAATTCTGTTCTGGACACTATGCAGAGTTATCTGTTACAACAACAGTGGTTGAAGCAACAGCAGCATCCAAACAGGTATTTACTATTCAAAATACTAACCCTAAAGAACTGTCTACGAAAAATGCTGTAAGTGCTATTGAAAGTGAAATGGATGTATTTAGAAGAAAACAACCTGCCCGAAAGAGACATCCACCACCAAGAGGTGAGGATTTTGGTGGCCACAGATGAAAACAATACACCCATAGTATCATCCTGCAATATTCAACAAAGTAACAGGAGCACACATAAAACAGGATCAAATGAACTTTACAGTTCTGTATCAAAATGTGCAAGGTTTAAGTAATAAACTAAGTGAATATGAAGTATTGTTAAACAACAGTTTGAATGATGTATCAGTTTTGTGTCTAAGTGAGCATTGGTTGCAAGAATTTCAAACAAGTCCAGCTCACATTCCAAATTTTGAATTGGTAAGAAGTTTCTGCAGAGAAACCTACAAGTGTGGTGGTACATGTATATATGTTAAACCTAATTTGAAGTCAAAGGAAATAAGAGTGAAAAGTTCAAAATGTCTTGAAAAAGTTTTTGAATACTCTGCAAGTGTAGGCTACTTATAGAATGTAAAATTACTATTGTGTATGTATATTGTTCACCATCTGGCAACTTTACAGTGTTCTTAGAAAACACGGAAGATCTTCTAAGTGAACTAAAAAAATCAAACAAACAATACAGTATTAGTTGGTAATGGTAATTGTGTTAGAAATCAACTACTAATAAATTTGCTTATGTCTTATAATATGTATACAACTGTGTATGATGCCACTAGGTATGGGAATGGGAGTGAGTCTGCAATCGACCAAATATTTATCAACAAGGAAATATATAACTATAACATCACAACAATAGATATCGGTTTCTCTGATCATCTGGCTATTAAATTATATGTAAAGAACATATTCACCAAAACTTGCAGGACTGGTGAAAAGTATGTGCAGAGGAGGTCCTTTAATAATGATAATATTGTGACTTTCAACTACATGCTTCAAAATATGAAGCGTCTTATTAGACATGACCTTTTATTAATAAAACTGTACCGATATGGTATTCGTGGCAAAGCATATGATTGGCTTAAATCATATCTCTCCAACAGGTACCAGCGAGTAAAAGTATGTCATGATGGTAAAGAATATTTTTCATAGTATCAGAAAGTTGATCACGCAGTACCACAAGGCTCAGTCTTAGGGCCCTTACCGTTTCTTATATATATAAATGATTTACCAGCCGATGAAGTATTGTTTGCAGACGACACTAATATTTTTATAAAGCGGCAGAATGAAGTTGACCTACAACAGAAAATTACTGCAACAACAAAAGAAGTGGAAAAGTGGTTCCAAGATAATTGTTTGATTGTAAATTAGGAAAAGACAGTATGGATTAGTTTCACTCATATAATGAACAAAAATAACAGTAATAATTTGGTGAAGATAGGAGATGCCTATATAAAACAAATAAATGATACAAAATTTTTAGGAATATGGTTAAAGTGGGATAAACATATTGAATCACTTAATAAGAAGTTAAGCAAATGCTATATTTTAAGAATGCTTAAAGAGTGCTGCTCTTTGAAAACAATGTTGTGTGCCTACTATTCATATATGCGTAGCTTATTAAGATATGGTATAATTTTTTGGGGAAATTCAAGACATGCAAAACAGGCATTCATACTTCAAAAGAGAGCTATAAGAATCATGAAAGGTATGAAACGTAGAGAATCCTGCACGAACATTTTTAAAGAACTAAAAATATTGACTCTACCATGTGTATACTTATTTGAGTGTATCTGCTTCCTGAAATCACGTCAAGATATATGCAGTGCAAAATACAGAAATACATAAACACAAAACAAGGAACAGGAACAATTTTCAAATAGAGTGGCACAGGAAAGCTCTATACCAAAATAGTGTACTCTACCAGCCTAAAATTCTGTACAACTCTCTTCCTAAAACATAAAACAAATATCAAATTTACATCATTTTAAATATAAACTGAAAAATTTTTTTTTAGTCAATAGCTTCTATAGTGTCAATGAATATATGAACCATCGAGAAATGAACAAACAAGGGGTCTACAGGAGATCGCGATTCCGCTACAATAACATGCAGTAATATCGTTGGAATACTGCTGTATTCAGTCGCAAGACTTATTATTTTCAAGTAGTAATTCTGTTGTAATACAGCCTGGACCACTGTTTAAAAGCAAAAATTAGGTTGTAATACAGCCTGGAGCAGCATGAAACCGTTAAATGTACTTAGGAAAGAATTTATATTGGAGTCTTGCATTTGACCACTGCAGTATTATAATGCCAACTCCTGGCGGAATCGCGATCTCCAGTAATCCCCAAACAAGATTATATTATTTTGTATTGCAACTTGTAAAGCATCAAAATATTAATTTAACTTCAGTTGAACAGATGTATTTCATATGCTGCTTGTATTGACTGTGCAATTTTAATTATGATAATTATAATAATGATATATAATCCTGTATTGTGTGAAAAACTTATATTGTAATGCTTATTGTAATTACTGATGACTTTTCCTATGTCATAAATTATGACTTCATGGATCAAATAAAATTCAATTCAATACATGGGTAGTAAAATGGATTACATAAAAGCCAATAGCAGTAAACGGTTACAGAAGAACCTAATTAAGTCTTTCAAAAACATGATAAAGGATCTGGAATGGGACTCATTGGAAGCCAGAAGGAGGGTGAAGAGGGTCATGGGAGTGTACAAGGCGTATATTGGTGACTAGGCATGGGAAGATATTGGTGTAAGAATTGAAAGTAATACATTGAAGGGAAAAGATGACCATGGCCACAAGCTGACACTCGATTTCAGGTACAAGGGTGTTGGAAGATTCTCTTTTTTAGGTAAGGGTGTCAGGGATTGGAGTAAGTTACCAAGAGAAATTGTGAATAATTTGACAAAAACATTGAAAGAATTTAAAGTTAAAATTTGTAAAGTGTAAATGTAGGTGGATGCAGAAAAGGGAGAAGATGGGTGTTTAGGAAAATTGCCACCGGAGCATGTGCTCCATTGCAAATTAATTTGATATCATTCGATTTGAAGCTTTTATGAACGGGGACTTCCCGAAGAGGCTAGGTTGCGCGAGAAGGAATCCCCGTTCCCCATTTTTTGGATTGATACTTGCTATTGCTGCTAACCCTGCGAATTTATCTGTAGACCTAGGAATTTTAAATTTATCGATGGCTTTTTACCTCTTTTTATTACTTATTGTGCTTTCCTTATATTAGTATACTTGTTAAACTCTCAGTGTATTGTGATACTGAGTCATTAAATTGTCAGTAATTATAAATCGTTTCTTTGCAGCCATTGGCGTAAACGGGTAATATCTAGATTGCGATACCGCTGCAACCACTTACCACCTGGCGTTGTAAACACTTCCGGATGGAGAGATTATGACGTCACTACATGTGACGTGTTTAGCCTTCGGTCGATTTGTGAATACACGTGAGACCATAGAACCTAACGCAACGAACAGTAATAATAATAAAAAAAAATTACAGATTTATAATGTTAAAGAAAATTATTACTTCCGCGGTTAGTAATATTATTAAAATATCAACAACATTCCGTACTGATATGATTCATTAGTAACATCCAGTAATGTCATTAGTAACGTTGCTGTAATTATTAGTCACAATTCCATTGATTTGTATTTGATTCCATTCTTCTATATTTCATCGTGTGGCTGAAATTGCTATTATAATCATTCATACGATATAAAATATTTATTAGAAAAAGATTTCATCAATAACCATTTGCGTTTAGGTTGTTACGCAGCCTGAACCATACTAACAGACATAGATGCGATTTGAAAATTGGGTATCAGCAATATCGTGTGTGACGGTTAAGTTTCACTATGATCCAGGCTGCATTACTACGTAAACGAAAGTAACAGACATGGATACGACAGAAGTTAGGTATCCGCAATACGGTATTCAATAGTTATGTTTCAGTGTGGTCCAGGCTGCATCAGAACCTCATCGCAAACGAATTTATTCCTGTATTACTGGTGCAAAATTAACTATTTCTCGATATGAGACGTATTAGTGATGGACTACTTTCCGTGGAATGTCCCGTTAGTGACATTTAAAGCTGCGAGCGGAACGTTATACATCACATTCAGCGACGTAGTGACGTCATAGTCTCTCCAGCCGGAAGTGTTTACATCGCGAGGCGGTAAATGGTTGCAGCGGTATCGCGATCTAGATATTACCCGCGTAAACCAACAATTGAAAAAGAAATAAAGCAACTATTTTGTATGATAATAGATTTAAATTCAAACTTAAAAGACTGTAATACAGAATTATCGGCGCAGTCTTTATACACTGTGTTCTTTACTCACAATTTAAAATTGCAATCTCAAAATCTTTTGCGTACATTACAAGGACAACCAGTAAAAGAAAATGTAATTATTTCTGAAGTTATGGATCTAGAGGAGACAGAAGAAGTAACAGAAAATTCCTACACAGACCAAACTAGTGTTGGTAGTGCTGATACTAGTGAATGTGGTACTGACGTAGAGGATGAATAAAATTATGTTACCTATGTAGATACATTTATGAATCTTTATGAAAGTAAGTAAGATTTAAAACACACAAGTAAAATGTAAGTTCCATAAATAAAGCTATAATTTATCAAATATACTGTTTTCTGAAGGAAAAAAAAAAAATTAAAAAAAAAATCTTTTTTTTTCAGTTTGCAACACTATTCATTCCACGTGAATTAAAAAAAAAAAAAAAATCAGTTTGGCACCCACTGGCACGGATTTTGATGAAACTTGGTGAGTTTAGTTCTCTTATACAGAAAAGTATCCACATCAAATTTTTGTTCTCAATTTATTTTAGTTTTCATTTTACAGCCAATCCAAATTTTGAATATTTGGTATTTATTTATTGGAACAATGAGTTAAACCTGTATACACTCAAATACATAATGCCACTGGAATTCTTAAAACATGTACCTATAACGCAAGACGTGTGTCCTTGGTTCCAGTTAAAAAAATTAGAAATCCACTAATGCAATCTGTCAACATTACTGTCTAGGTTCTAATTCTGCCTACCCCAAAAAATAATTTCTTTGTTTCTGTTGAATTATCCGATATTCCGAAAATTCGCAATTTATTCTGAGATAAGGCTCCAAAAAAATTCAAGCTCAGACACTAATGCATCTGTCAATATCCAAAGCAACTGTCATTTGGCTCGGTTTTTCCTTTTGTATCATTGCAATATATAATTACAAACTTTGTAATTATTTGTTGCAGTTATGTGTAACTGTCAGTGGTGACAGCAACTTAAAATTACATGAAATCAAACGCTCCAAGAAAATATTTAACTAAAAATATAGTAAGATAAGATTTTGATTACACCGGATCGAACCCATTAAATTTTCGAAAAGATACGAAATAATCACCTTGTTAGAAAGGCAAGTCTCGTTGACTACCGTGACGTCCAGACCTCTTAATACTAAATACAACTAATTACTGTTGTTTACAAACATTTTCAACCGATTTGACACCGGATTCCCACTATTTATCTAATCTTTGCTTCCAATTATCATAGATATTTATAAATATGAAGAAATCCAGAGACGGTACACATTAATTATACCGAACATGGATTCCATTTTAAAGCTAAACCATAATATTTTTATGAATACCTCACTGTCCTTCCAAGAGGTGATCATTATGCTGAAAACATATTCTGTTTTCCAGTCTATTCAAGGTAGAGAGTGTGAAATTTCTAGGTTTGTATATTGATCATAATTTAAATTGGAAAGTACATGTTTCTGACTTATTAAAGCGATTGGGAGCAGCCACATTTGCAATTCATACAATTTCAGCTATAGGTGATCTCCGTATGAGGCAGCTAGTTTATTTTGATTATTTTCACTCCTTATTGTCATATTATATTCTGGGGCAATTCTACCCATAGAGACAAAGTGTTCAGAGCCCAAAAGCGTGTAATAAGAATTATGTGTGGGGTTAGCAATAGAACTTCATGTAGAGAGCTGTTCAAGAAGTTAGGGATTTTAACATTAGCGTCTGAGTACATATACACATTAATGTCCTTTGTAGTCACAAATTATACTTTGTTTGAAACAAATAGTAAAATACACAATTATGGCACTAGAAGTAAAAATGATCTTCACAAGGATTACAAGTCATTGTCATTTGTTCAAAAGGGGGTCCGATATTCAGGGATACATATCTTCAATAAGCTCCCAACACATATTAAATGTCTAGCAGATGATAAGAATAAATTCAGGAAAAAATTGAAAGAATTTTTAATTGACAACTAGTTCTACTCTGTCGAAGAATTTATTTCTAAGGTATCTAGAAAATAACTGCCAGTAGCTTGTGCAAATGTAGTTTACATAATTAATTTACCATGTATGCTATAACTGTACATCTCATGGTGTATGTATTTATTTTGTTACGCAATTGTTTACGGTACCATGTATGCTATGACTGTACATCTTGTGGTGTAGCTTATGTATTATTTTGTTATGGATTTTTTTTTAATGTACCATGTTTGCTATGACTGTACATCTTCTGGTGTATGTATTATTTTGTTATGGAATTGTTTAATGTACCATGTATGCTATGACAGTACATCTAGTGGTGTACTTATTATTTTGTTATGCAACTGTTTATCTAAAAATTGACAACTTTTCACATCCCACAGAGCCAGTCTCTTTTATAGGGATCAATGGAAAATGAATGTATTGTATTGTTGCTCAATAATTAACTGTATTTGCGAAGAAAGGAATAGAGATTCAGAAAAGGCAAGAGTGGAAGTAATAAAATGGGATACCAGAGTTAAGAATATAAAGTTTGTGGATATTGATGGACTTTAATAAGGATATAGAAGAACTTGGATTACAGTAACAGAATATTAAAACCTCCTTCTATCTCTGCTTTGCTTTAATTCAATTTTATTTTTCACAGCTAGACAATCCATAGAAAACATCATGTATAACTATGTAATCGCTCCACATAGCATTGAACTAAAAGCAAACATTGGATATAAATTGGTTTAAAAGGGATGAATTGCTGGAATAGTTTACGATACACGTGATCCTGCAACCGGCGAGTGAGATTTAGCGCCAGGAAGTCAAATATCCTTTTCCATATTTTTAATGTAAATACTATTTTCTTCAACAATGTTTACAATTTTAGAACTAAAAAGCGTTCATAGTGCTCTAGACACAGAATTTCAGTTTTTTACTTCGCTATGACAGTCAATGCGCCAATTTAAAAATATATACTATTGATGCTCATTGCAGTGGTTATAAACAAATCGGTACACTAATTGCAGCTGTTGATGTAAACTCATGTAGACTGAATAATTTTTAAGTGATTAAACCGGTTTTCCGACGATATTTATAATGATTATATATGAATCTGTGAAAAAGGTAGATAAAACATGAAGACAGAAACCAAAAGTTGTGATAGCGCTACAGGAAAGAGAAACAATGGTAATAATAAGATTGGTGAACAAGAACAATTTGTCGATGGTTTCAGCTATTACAAAACTGATTTGGTTCACAATTTTAAGTTGCATAGGAAGATCAAAAGAGAGAGTTTAACATAGGAATAACTTCTGTGAGAAATAAAGTATCATCAATGACCTATCACCTATTATGGAAAACGGTAACTCCAAAGCTACAACTATGCTGATAATCTATGTGTAAAAGTAAGCTCCACTACAACTTCGAATGACAAAGATTTCTCATCAAAGATAGATCTACTTATGGACTGGTGTAATGCCAACAAACTATCTCTTAACTTAGAAAAAACACACCACCTTGATATATCCTTAAAAAGCAACTCTACCTGCAATTCTGTCAAATTCCTGCTGGATCCTGTGCTCCATTGCAATTAAATTAAATTTAAATAAAATAAAATTTAAAATGGCAGAGGCATATTGAATTGATATCGAATAAAGTCGCTAAAGGAATTTTCATGTTTAAGAGACTTAAAGGTACAGTGACAACAGATGTATTACTCTCCATTTATTATGGTTATGTCCACTCCTACCTATCGTATGGAAGTGTCCTTTGGAGAAATAGTCCCTACTCACAGTGTCTCTTTGTCTTACAAAAAAAAGCAGTTCGCCTGATATGTGGAGCATTATCCAGAACGCAGTGCAAGGAATTATGACATTACTGGGTTTACATATATATCAATGTTTACTTTTTGGAAAGAAAAATCAACACCTCTTTAAAAGACATATTGAGGTACATGACCATAACACTAGAGATAAGCACAATATAAGAATTGAATACTTAGCATAACTTAATATAGTTTTAAGTCAATGGGAATCAGATTCTTCAACCATCTACCTAAGAATGATGACGCTAAATAAATTGAAAAATAACACTAAGGATCTTATAACCGCAATAGGTCCTTATCAAACAGAAGAATTATTTGATGTAATATATATTTAGTTACATTATTTATCTTATATTATGAGTTGTATTAACATGTATGCATAATTATAGTATGTATATGACGAAGCCTATTTCAATATTGTATTGACTAATGGTGAATAAAATGATATGATAAATATATATGTGATATGATATGGAAGAGGGATGGTTACTGAATTGTAAGGAAATTATTTGTAAAATTATGTTACCATAATGGTGTAAAAAGAAGAGACTGGACAATTTGACGTACAAGTAGGGTTGTAAAATCCAATCAAGAGACAAAAAGTTCTTGAGGAAATTCAAGCTGATACAAATTGAGAAATGAAGATATAAGGAAATAGACGAGAAATGATAGGCTTAAAGAAGAGAATCAATTAGATCGTTTGAAGCTTTTAGAATGTATTCAAATGAAGATTTTCAATTAATTGTGAGCTTATACCAGAAGATGCTCTCACTACTAAGTGGTATAACTGTGATGAACATTTTTAAGGTTGCATTTATTGCTCTTCTTTTATTCTTACTCTCTTGCTACTGAGCTCTTCAACAAGTAACAAGTTTGTCGAGGAGAAGAGAAGCTGTTTCCAATTCCCTGTAAACCAAGAGTTATTGGCCTGTGAGGAAATTGGAGTTAATAAATATGCGTTTACACATGCCCCGATGTGTAAGCAACTAATGACTGTTCTGCACAGTCTACATTGTACCTCACGCACACTATGTCCACACCTGTATTGCCGCAGCTCGTGGTCTAGAAAATATTGTCTACATTTTGTTGCTGTCCCGTTAGCGTAATCCAGTCTTTTTACAAGCCAGAATGCACATTTGTGTTTGGATCATTAGAGAAGCTAGAAAGACCTGCTACTTAAAGTCACATGCAGCTAATAGTGGACCCCTATAAGTTAACTTCGTTGCATAACCACAAACAGCCCCCCACTTCTGATACGAGCATTTTACATTTAAATTAAAAGAGTATCCTTCAATTACAGTTTTTTTTGTTTGTTTTTACAGTTCATTAGCACCGATGTCATTAGAGCCGTAAGAAGATGATGGAGATGGAACGGGAATAAATTAGGCTACAGCCTTTTGAAGGAACCGTCCCTTCATTCCCTTCGAGAAATTTCCAGAAACTATAAAAAATCGAAATTTTAAACCTGGATAGGGATATGAACCCTCGTTCTACAAAAACCAAGATCCTACAATTCCTAACTGATAAGCGAATTCGAATAATATAGTAAGCAATTTGAGTAGTAACATTGGGGTTTTAAAAGAATGGATATACTTGAGATCATTTTTGTAATAAAATTTAAAAAAGTTATATTCTGATTAAAGTTATATGCTTTAAAATTGATGACACAAACAAAGAAAATACCAATTCAAAATAATGATTGCATAAATGTGTATTGGAATGTGAGTAAATAAACGTGCAGGTTTATGATATTATGAAAATCTAATGGTACACTATCAACTTTTCTTTCCTTGCCCATTTCATCCTAAATATCTTGCATATGGGCGACTAAGTGAGATTCGCAAGAATTTCCTTGCCTAAAGCCATATTGTCGATTTGAAAACCAATTTCGTTCCTCACAAATTTCATGGTTAAATTTCAATCTCTCCATTAATTTACCCACCACTGATGTCAAACTGATCGGCCTGTAATTTTCGACCATATTTGTCACGCCTCCTTTATATTCTGGAACTATTGTCGGACGGAAAAGGGCACAGTGCTGACCCCATCATAACTAGGATTGGGATCCCTTCCAACTTTAGCTAACAACTCAGAAAGTATCCCCTTCTCCCTTTTATTTAGGTGTAGGCCAAGCGTAGTGAAACCCCATTTGCTAATTGTTTCTACAGACACAACCTTTAGGATTGGAACTAACGCCTTTCCCAAGTAGCACCTCTATTTTCACATTCAACTGCCTCACAGCGTGGTTCGACAGCGGCTGGTCATGGCAACTTATAATGTTTCTGGTAGAACTTACATTAACTCAACCCAGGTATGCTACGATAATACTATCAATAGTATTCCAAGCACGTCCCACTTTACTCCTCTACTATCATTAGTGAAACCCCCAACAAGTGAACCAATATCTTCCATTACCTAATCTAATATTGCATTAGATTTGGAAAAAAATGTGACTTTGTATCCTGTGCATCATTTATCCTGCAGAAGAGCCTCTACGACTCTCCCATTGCTTCTACCAAAACAGCAGAATCGTTTTCATCCCATTTGTTCCTTGCACGTCCCTTTTTCTAAAGTCCTGCACAACCTCACCTACCCCTATCTACATGAGGCTGTTCCTCCTTACGCTGCTAACAGTACAAACCTGTTTATCCCCAAAATTCTGAAGTCTCTGGCTCCTTCATCCTTTTAAACATATTTCCCCTGGAACTTATTATCAGCTCCCAACCATCTTTCTCACACGCCCCTGAAAACCCACTATCTTTCCTTTCTGCCTCTATAGGCTGAGCACCATGGGCCTTAATACTTTTTTCGAATAGTTAGATTTTGTTTGAAATATGAACGACTGATAAATGAATTCCAAGGAAATAAAGTTACTATGTTGCATAAATTCCTGCTGGCGCAAACCATTGCTTGCTAAAGTGTGATGGATCTTTTTTCTTCCTCAGAAATAACAAACAGTAGTATTCTCTAACCTAAAGCTCTATAGCATTCTCATCTGCTAATTAGTTTTGAAAAATAGGTGTTTTATGGTATATCGATTCCCCTTTTAAGTATGAAATTTCCAGAATTAAAATTCGTTTCCTCATCAATTTTATATCATTCCATTTTGATATAAATTTTAAAATAAATGTGCATTATGTCAAAAATTATATTGTGAATAAAGTAACGCAAGCTATGACACTCATGTCAAGCTCTTTAGAAATTTAAACGACTTTTTATGCAGATCTATCGAACTACTTTGAATATATGGATTGAGTTTTAACAGTACTGTACAAGGTAAATTATGAGATTGTTGGGATTTGTTTAATATCTCTGTAACTTTTAATTTTTTTTGTGAAAAAGAGTATTATTTCGTAACTATATGCTTTTCCACTGCTGAAAATGAATTTTTCCATATAATTGTGAACTTTAATTCAATAATCTGTTTTAGTATAGCTAATTAAACTCCACAGACTGTTTTTCCTTGAGTAGTTATTCGTTCGTATATCTTTGTATCGAATGCTGATTGGAGCAGCTATTTCAAAGGGAAAAGCGGTTTTATTTGATGTGTGCAACCGTTGTTTGTGCCCTGTGTTATTGTGTATGGCGAAATCTGGACGTTGATCATCATGAAACCAATGTAAATAAGTTTTATGGGTTGTGGCACTGTATTTCCATTTGCAAATGAAATATTTACGCGTCAAAAACCTTAAAATTATACAGTATCGTTGTGACGGTGAAAAATGCTTTTATGATGTTTGCAATTGTTTTAGTGTTCACAACTGTGATAAATTGTATGGTTGCTGTGTTGCCGAGTGTGCTGTAGATTAGGCAAAGTTGCTTTCTGTATTTGATTTAACTGTATTGCGGTAGTCTCCTTTTATTTACTCACTTGTTTTTTGTAAATGTATAACATATGTAGATGTAGAAGAGTAGCCGCGCCAGTTATTCTTTGGTTATTTAAGTTTCCATCCCTTGTTGCCGAAAGCATTTGATAGTCGAAATCACATTGCTTATTTGTAGTTATAATGTGCCCTCCGTTGTTGTGGACTGTTGATTAGAACAACATATCCGTAGTCTTCGCTAGTGTCATTCATTTTGTGTAATGACACGACAGTTCTGTCATTACCGTGGCGCCACAATCTGATGCCTTCTACCAATTTTTGCTTTAAACTCTCCAACATTTCCTGAAAAATATTCATAATTTCTCTTGGCAATTTATTCCAGTCCCACATGCCCTTTCCTACGAATGAAAAATTTCCCACACCTTTAAGCCTGAAATCAAATGCCAGCTTGTGGTCATGCACCTCTCTTAATTTTCCCACCAATATCTTTCCATGTTTCATCCATGTTATAGGCCTTGTATACTCCCATGACTCTCTTCACCCTCCTATCCTCCAATGAATCCTACTCCATCTCCTTTATCATATTAGTTACTGATTGTGTTGTGCCCTTCTCTGCACCCCTCCAGCTCCTTTATTTGATACCCAAAATGTTGATTCCAAACTACACCACCATATTCCAGCAGTGGTGTGACCAAAGTTTTGTACCCCAATTCCCTTACTTCTCTAGTGTATTCCCTTTATCTCTCTTTCCAGCAGGTGAAGGATTTTGATTCCTTCCCCTGTGTCTTGCCCAGTTAAATTTGCTATCAAATTACATTTCGAGTCTTCAGTAAGTACCACCTTCCCCACTTTATAGTCATAATCAACCTTTAGCTTTTTATCTGTGTACCTAATAAGCTGACTCGGTAATAGTGCACTCACTTGGACTCATCAAGGAATTGTAGTTTTCGTCTGAAAACTGTTGCACATGTTCGTTGGGTGATATTATTTAATATATGTTGCTGTTAGAGCTGTAAAATATATCAATCCTCACAAATTTCACTCAAAAAGTGCCTTAATGTAGGGTGACTGGGAGAAAGCATATAGCCATGTATAATGATAACGCTATCGTTCCTTCGACTATATTATTTATTAAATTGTTTCTATTACACCCATGAAGATAGTGTATAATGCACAAACTTCACACAAAATAATAATAATTATAAAAAAACTGCTCTAATAGTACACACTAACAGATGAGAGGACGCCATTTGTAATCATATGCAATAATAATATTACGTGCAACAAAATGCATCAACGACCAACAATGATGAAAACCAAACCAACTTTATTATAAAAACAAAATTTATAGTCCATTAAGCTACAAAAGGAAGCGTCTATGTCCATTTTGGTCCAGGCTGCATTCCAACCTACCCACAGGTGCCACTAATGATTCTGCTTGAAAATCATGATAAATGTTTAATAAATCCAAATTTCCAGTGATTTATGCTTTAACAACAACCAAACACCATTTTGGTACAGGCTGCATTTTAACTATAAAAACTAAGGGTAATGTCGAGATCGCGATACCGCTGCAACCACTTACCGCCTCGTGGTGTAAACACTTCCGTATGGAGAGAGTATGATGTCACTACCTTGCTGAATGTGACGTATACATTCCGCTCGCAGCTTTAAATGTCACTAATGGGGCGGGGCCTTCCACGGAAAGTAGTACATCGCTAATACGTCTCATATCGAGAAATTTGCACCAGTAATACAGGAATAAATTCATTTGCGATGAGGTTTTGATGCAGCCTTGACCACCCTGGACGTAACTATCGAACACCTTATTGCAGATACCTAATTTCTATGTTGTATCCATCACTGTTAATATCGTTTATGTCTTAATGCAGCCTGGACCATAGTGAAATGTAACTGTCCCACACGATATTGCCGAAACCCAATCACCAAATCGTATCTATCACTGTTAGTATGGTCCAGGCTGCGTTTCAACCTAAACAAAACTTATTGACGAAATCTTGTTTTTATTTCGTCTGAATGATTTTAACAGCAATTTCAGCCACGTGAGGAAATATAGAATAACGGAATCAAATAAAAATCAATGGAATTATGACTAATAACGTTAACGCTAATGAACAATATCAATTATCAGTTTGGAATGTTGTACATATTTTAATAATATTATCAATTGTGCAAGTAATAATTTTCTTTAACTTTTTTCAATCCGTTAATTTTTTATTATTATTACTATTGATTACGTTCTACGGCCTAACATGTATTCTCAAATCGATCGAAGGCTGAACACTTCACACACGAAAACAGTGACGTCATACTCTGTCCATCGGGAAGTGTTTACATTGCGAGGCGGTAAGTGGTTGCAGCGGTATCGCGATCTAGATATTACCCAAAACTAAATTCCTTCGACCTAATGCTGAAACAAGCACATTGCCGCACTTTCAATCTAAACATAAGCTAAGTTAATATTGCCGCAACCTCCTTTGATAAATGCCGTAGAATATTAACATCTTGGGCATAACATGCGGATATGTTTCTTGACGATGTAATACCTATTATCATTGGATGTGTACTTAAACGAGGCAACCAACGTTTGCTTACGGTTCAGAGTTTTTTTTTTTTTTTTTTTAATAATCTTTTCCATATTTATACTTTTATAGCAACATATTCCCAATGTGATATCATTCATTATACTTCACTATAATGCTTCTCTCACTCGCTAGCGTTATAGCGTTACGGCACTTTTCGAGTGAAGTTTGTGAGATATCTATACATTTTACACTGCTATATATTAAATAGTATCACAAAACGAACATGTGCAACAGTTTTCAGACCAAAATGACAGTTCCTTGGTGAGTCCCAGTGATTGCCCTGTTGCCATTGGCTCTTTGTGTTTATCTTCAATCCATGCTCATTCACCCAACTAGTTATCCTATCTAGATCACCCTGCAGCTATTTACATCCTTTTATATAATATTATATTATCTTTGTCTATTGATAAAACACTGGTAAATCAATGGTTACCTGAGAGAATTTTATTTATTACTTAAACAGCAATGAACTGTAGTAGTTTTTGCTAACCTTTATGAAAATCCCTCCACCATTTCCTCCTATCTGTGGTTCACTTTATGGTTTAATTCTAGATGGGTATACTGCTACAATCTCTTACTGCCTCGCACAGTAAACACACAGAACACGTGGTATATATATGACATCATAGTGATATAGTCAATTTGCGCATACCAACACATTTCCTCAATAACTGTTTGAGTTTAGGTTGTAATTCAGCCTGGTTCACAATAATAGTGATAGATATGAAAATTGGGTATCCGCAATATGGTGTGCGGTAGTTATGTTTCACTGTGGTCCAGGCTGCATTATGCCCTAGACACTAAGGAGGAATTAAACCCACTTTATAACCATCGTGGAATACCTTTTGCATAAGCACTAGAGTATGACCCTACCTCTATTACTATATGTGGTTTGTGTGTGTATCTTCAGTTATCAAAATCTGTTTGTCTCTTATACTCCTTCAGGTTACTAGTAACAGTCTTTAGCTGGCTCTGTCATATTCTCAACATTTCAACCTCTTTTTGTTGTTTCATCGGTTTTAACCACCTCTTTGGTACTCATGGTTTTTCTGTTGTGCATCTGTATTGAATGTCCATATGGTCACCCATTTTTATCCTCTTACCAGCAGTCCCTAACCTTAAAAACACACATTCCTAATCCCATCATAATTGGAAGTTAAACTCAAAGTTATTTTTTTCTATTTAGGTGTAGGCTATGACTAATGAAACCTCATCTGCCATTGGTTATCCTTGGCAGAACTTCTGTGACAATCCTCAAGCCTTTCCCAAGCAATGACTCCATTATCACATTCGTCTGCCTCACAGCTGGTTTTAACAATGGTCTTTCATAGTAATGTGGTATCTGCAAATGTTCTACCCTGTTGTGATGTATGTCCTCATCATCTTGGTTGCTTTCTGTACTATAATTTACATTATTTAACAATACAACTCCTGTCACCAATCTGGCCTCAGTGTTACTCCTAATAGTTATATCCTCAACTAATTGATTAAATGTTGCACTCAGTTAAAAAATACTTGTCACCTGTTAGACTGCGACTACCTAATTGTACAGATGTGGACTTACACATATGTTCCATTTTTACTTCTTGTTATTTTAGGTCTGCTGGAACTCACTCGTATAACTGACCCTGGCAACAGGTCATACCCTTTTCTCCCAAAAATTTCATGTCGGGACACAATCATTTTTTCCCTATTGCCAGCTCCAAACAATTCATTTCTCCATCTCCAGTCAACCCACCATCTTTCCTTTCTGCCTCTTCATGCTGACCCTGAAGGGCTGTGATCATATACACAGTATGGACTGGAAAGTAGCATTACTAAACAAGGTCACAGAGACTTGCAAACAGCTTAGATGGATGTTGGTTTGACACAAGGGGTGTAGAGAAATCAAAACAAGGATGAAACATGGAGGATGTGTTCTGAACAACTGATAACTATTAATGTTAAAATTTGTTTGTAACATCTAATAGTTTTTCGTTACAATTGTTATTAATTACATATGTATGTGTATATTAACCATGATATATTCCACATCCCAATGGTCTTTCCTTTGTAGGGATGAATGCAATCAGAATAATGTGTGGAGATTTCAGGATTCACAGGTAGAATGTGTGATCACTAAGTGTTTGTGATGGAACAAGGGGGTTCATAAAACTGGTGATCAAGAAGGATGGTATTATTCTAAGGCAGTGGTTCAGGAGTTAGAGAGACCTTAATAGAGTAATAAAGGAGAATGGTGTTTGGAAATGCGTGAAGAAACTGAACAAGGAGCTCACAACAGCGAAGAAAAAATAAAAACGCTTATAAAAAGAAAGTTATGTTTTTGAGTTAGTGAGGGAAGGTAACTCAGCTTGATTGTGCTATTAGTGACTGTTATGATTATGTAATATATCATGACATCATGACAAATCTATTAGACTTTAGTTCGAATGAGTAGGAAATTAGAAATTGATTCTGAGGATCTTATGACGGAACTAGATACGTTAAAAAACTGTTGTGGATAATATTTTAAGATATCTTGATAGGTATATAAGCCACTGTAAAATGCCTAGAAGCATCGTTTACATCAAATTTGGAAACTTGTATACTGGAAATGTGTTTACCAGTTCATAAATTGGAAAGACAGAAAAGATTAATAAAAATGAACCTGTTAGTTTGACCTCAGTGGTTGTAAGGACAAAGGCCGCATACCGGGGCTGTAGTATCGCCTAAGTGCCTTAACTTAAACACTTGATAGCTCACAATTCTCAGTACATCTGCTAAATAATAGGACAAAGGCCGATACCGGGGCTGTAGTATCGCCTAAGTGCCTTAACTTAAACACTTGATAGCTCACAATTCTCAGTACATCTGCTAAATAATTTTGATTTGATTTGACCATGTAGCCAGGATTACTCAACTAAATGCCTAGGTCGCCACAATATTTGATTTCAACCCCAATATTGGAAAGGGTTTTATGCTAACTACTGAAGCACACAAGTTCACTGTTGGAAAACTCAAAGTTTTTATTTTCAAAGTCAATAGTTCAAAATAGCATTTACAGTTGAGCAGGCATATCGAACTATCTTTACCAACGATTACAGATTGTGGAGAGAAATCTAACCGACCGAAACCCCCTTTAGTAAATTTACAAGTTCTTAACAGTCATTGAAGTTATGATTTAACACGACACGATCCTTCATGGTTGAACTAGCCAGCGTGGCGAGTTACAACCAGCGCGACGAAAGACAGACCGAAACAGACGCCAGGCAGGAACAGACAGACCGGAACAGACCCCGGACAGGAACAGACCGGCTCTTTTATCGAAACCACGAGAACCAGTGACGTCAGCAACTGTATCACATCTTTTTGCTCCGCGTAGCTCAAAGAGTACTAAATTTATTTGACGATCCCGACTATTAAAAAATGTTTAAACTTTGATAGTATCTGGACTTATCCACTAGAAGTCCGACGGCAGTCTCTTGAGAAATTTAGAATAATTAATTTTAATGTTTTAGCTGTTTAAGACTCCGCGTAGTGATACATTCAAATGTGGGTAAAATCCCTAAAGGGGGGTTTAGACGACCGGACCGGACCTGATAAAACGGGTGCTCCGCCCCTCCGACCTGAGAATACGTGACGTGTAAACGCAGCACCGGACCAGATGTGGGCGGGGCGACGTGATCGGGTGATCGGGTCAAAAATACTCCCGATATCGGGTCCCCCCACCTTTTCACACTTACAACCACGTGACCCGCGCTCCAAGTCACCCCCTCCACCTCATTGTTATTCTTTGTCGCGGGCTTATTTGTTCATTTCACTTGATTATTCTATTCAGCAATGGAAAAAGGAAATAGATAACCGAGAAAAAGAATGTATTACCAACATGCTTGAGGTTTTCAAATCTTTAAATCATTTATGGGACCCAAGCAACGAACTGTATTTTAATAAAGATCTAAGTAGGTAGCAAGGGTATGGGCGGCATTACACTGTAAAAGATCTTTTTCCGAGATCTTTTATAAAACATTTTATCATATTTCTTTTATCAAAGATATTTTATGATATTTTTCAGTCCCATTACACTATATAAAATTTTTCGTCATAGTTCTCTGAAATGAATGAAGTAAACCTGAAAGCTTTTGCAGACGCAGTTAGTGCAACTGTCACAATATGCATTTTATTGAAAATAAAGAAGAGAAGTAAACATATTTAGGTTAGACCGTGGATTACGAGACTTGATATGATAGGAGTTCATCAAAGTTTAGTGAAAGAGCTGCAATGTGAGGACATGGCAAATTATAAAAGTTATGGTCGATGCTGAAGAAAAGTCCAATAAATTCTTACCAAAACATTTCCATAAATTTCTACATCAGAATTATTTATCCATATATACTATTGGGTGTTTATTTTTACGGTGTATGTGCCATGGGTTTTACTCGATTGCTGGTGGCGGAACTACACCATTCTGCAATATAGCACACGCCCTGGTCTGCGCATTCCGTCTGTTATTACTGTATTCCAGAAACCGGCCAAATACCAGTTTCTTAACACATTAATTTTCTATTTTACGTCTTTTACAGTACAGCCTTCTATCATAGCACTAATTAACTTTGCGTAAGTATTCACCTTTTTATTACTAATCGTATAGTCTACATGTTTCTGACTTTACATTTCCTTCTGTTCATACCCAAGACAGGAGGAGGATGAGGGTCATGGGAGTGTGCAGGGCGTATACTGGCGATGAGGTATGGAAAGATATTGCAGTAGGTATGAAAAGTAGTTCAAGGCAGGGAAAAGATGACCATGACCACAAGCTGGCACTCGATTTCAGGCACAAGGGTGTGGGAAGATTTTCCTTTTTAGGTAAGGTTGTCAGGGATTGGAATGAGTTACCAAGGGGAATGATGAATAACTTACAGAAAACGTTAAAAGAATTTAAAGTTAAAATTTGTAGAGGGCAAATGTAGGTGGGTGCAGGATAGGGGGAAGTTGGGTGTGTAGGGAAATTGCCACCGGAGCGTGTGCTCCATTGCAATTAAATTAAAATTTAAAAAAAAAATTAAATATAGATTTTCGTGGATTTGGCAGTAATAACCAACTTTGGTAACGTCCCTTGCGCCATTTTCTTTTTTTACGTTTTCAGGGTGCTGAAATCTTTTATAAAATGTAATGCCAACGTCTTACAATTTATAAAAGAAATTTTATAAAAGAAATCTTTTATAAAATATGCCCCATTACACTGTAAAATATTTTATAAAATATATTTTATCAAATATCTTTTACAGTGTAATGCCGGCCTATGAAGCTCTTCTATAAATGTACAGAAACATTAGGCCGTCTGCGATCTTAAAAAGTTAGAAAACATGAGGAATTGAACATGAAATTCTGAAAATCTGGGAGTGACAATATGCACACCAACAATCTGTGAGAGCTGACATAGACAGTTTCGGAAGAAAAAACGGACCGGGGACATCGGACCGGATAACTGGTCGTGTAACGATCGACCAAGGGAAAATCTGGTAGAGTGGTGGGGGAACCCTTTATCGGGTGCCCGTTTTATCGTGCCCGTTTTTTCAGATCCGGTCCGGTCGTCTAAAACCCCCTTAAGTGTTCTAGAACTTTTTACGCGCGTGCACAACAATCTGCGACAATCTATTTTACAAAAACTTAATTTCCGGACAAACGCTTAAACTTTTTTTTATGAAAACCCATATATGTATGAACTCGTCTTGATTAGGACTATCCACTTATGTAAAATTTAAATTGATATCTCTTTTAATAAAAAAGCTTATTTTTTTCTCTCAATTAAAATTGCTAATTAGACTTTGCTGAATTACTTAATTTTATTGCCAAAATATCGGGGATAGTGCTGACTACAGCTGGTGATAAAAGTTCGGTTGTCGCTTTACGCAATTTAGAGATATTGCAAATCTTAGAATTTCACTATTCCGATCGCGTGTTTCAAAACATGAACAAACCTAAATATCTCCTAAACCAAACGTTTCCCGATATGATAATTACACTTTAAAATGATTTTTATAACGAATTACAACTGTGAGCAAGATTACGGGGAAATTCGTTAAAGTTGAAAACTATACTTCACAAAATTTCTAAGTCCCGCCTAAGCAAAACTAGAATTTGCCAAAATTCCAAGATCCTTACATGGTCAGGAAGTTTGTGGAGAGCTTGATATCCAACCATATCATTATTGCCTGAGTAAGAAAAGGCGGTTAATCAATTTGAACAGCTTCAGAGTTAAGTTATTCACAGTGGTATATATGTGAATAATTTTGGATGTAATGGGCAATGTAGGCTTGATTGATAGTATGGAGCTGGATCTTTCCAACACATTTGAAAAAGTGAGCCATATAGTGATTGATTAAAAAGTTAAAACCTATGGGTTAAAACAGAGTGCATGTTGTTAGGTCTAAGAGTTCTTTAAGGTAGAAATTAGTTGAAAATAAATAACGAATAAAGATAAATGCCATAATCATCCTGCTTATTAGCTGTACAGATAAGAAAATGAAGATTTTTTTTGTTACGTGGTGGGAGATGAATTTTTCCAACCATTTTGATTATGGTTTCTAGGCAGTTTTCTGTAATTGTCAAGGCAAATGCTAAGTAGGTCCCCAATCCATATGTTAAAAACTATACAATTTGGTGCATGAGGTAAATATTGGTAAAGTTTTTTTTAAACATATGGTGATATTTAGTTTCCCAGACCTAGGCAGAGATGGAACATGAAATTCCAAAACTGTCACTTTGCTGCCAAACCTGGAATTTCCTGGCCAAAAAAATGGTATAATAATTAAAAGCAAGAGAGTGTTTGCACATGAGGTTTTGATTTAGTGCAACCTTTATCAATAGCATACTCCTTAGACCAGTGATGTCAAAGATGCGGGCCGCATCTGGCCCCCGGGCCCTATCAATATGGCCCGTAATCACAATGTGACACAAAAAGAAGAATCATGTTTTTTAGACCTCACTCGATTCCTCTACGGAAGTTTTAAAATACGCAGGCTACATTTATAAGTAATTTCATGGGCAGCGCATGCCTAAACAAGGGAGAGAGATAGACAGTAATGCCATCTCTTAACAATAAGCAGAATCTTCCACGCGCTTGAGTCTAGACTAGAACCTTCCTTATCGATATAAAAGGAGTGTGTCGGCACGACTTGAGTCATTTGAGTCGATTGTGAAGGTATTGTGCATTTGTTTGTGTCATGCATGTGCGATATCCATAATTGTTAAGATTTTGGCATAATGTCACAAAAACATAAAGTTGATAGTGAGTGCAGACTTTTTCAGTCTAAATGGGAAATTGCATATTTTTTCATAGAATGGAAAGGTAAACCACTGTGTTTGATTTGCAATCAAACAGTTGCTGTTTGTAAGGAGTTTAACTTGAAGAGACACTATGATACAAATCATAAATCAAAATTCGAATGTTACACTGAAAAAATAAGAATGGACATATCTTTAAAATCTAAACTTCAAGGTCAACAATCGATGTTTACTAAAGCTAATACTTAGAGCGAAGATGCCCTGAAATCAAGTTTTATTATTGCATTAGAAATCGCGAAGAGGTCAAAACCTTTCACTGATGGTGATTTTATTAAAGACTGTATGTTGAAAGTTGCCGATGTTTCATTTCCATCTGAAAAGTCAATAATTCAAAATAATTTCGCTGTCAAGAAACACTGTTGATTCAATAGTAAATGATTTATCTCAAAATTCGGTTCTTCAATTGAAGGAGAAAGTTGAGAAATTTACAAACTTTTCACTGGCTGTTGACTGGCAGTAACTTTGAAATAACTGAAGAACTATTAAAGTCCGTTCCATTGATAGGTACTACAACAGCAAATGATATTTATTTGGCAATTGAGCATTTGATAGCAGAATATGAACTCTACTGGAATATACTTAGCATACACAACTACAGATGGCACTTCTGCCATGGCTGGCAAACATTCGGGCGTTGTAACTAAATTAAAACAGAAAACATCAGGGAATTTGGTGGGATTTCACTGTATAATTCATCAGGAATCATTGGCATCCATACATTTAAAAATGGACCATGTCATGCAACCTATGATTAAAATAGTAAATTTTATAAGGAGCAGAGGAGTAATCACCAACAGTTCAGGCAGTTTTTACAAGATTTGGACGAAAAGTTTTCTGATGTCGCTTTTTCACCGAAGTTCGTTGGCTCAGTCGAGGAGTAGTTTTAGAAAGATTTTTTGCATAACGTGACCATATTCAAGCTTTCATGTTAGAAAAAGGCAACCCAATTGATTATGACAATGACTGGTGGGTTGATTGTGCCTTTTTGGTAGATATGAATAAACACTTGATTGATCTGAATGTAAAGTTACAGGGTAAAAATCTGATTGTCACTCAAATGTATTCAAGCATTTGAAACAAGTTGAGGCTGTGGGAAAATCGGGTAAAAAATCAAACTTTGGATCATTTCCTTCATTTAAAATCATTTGGAACAGTCAACCAAAAAAATTGATCAATATTCTCAACTTCTGCAAAATCTGATCACGGAATTCAACAATCGTTTTGAAGACTTCCACAAACGAATGAAATGGAATTCCCAATTTTCAACAATCCATTCAATTTTGAAGCTCACAGGCACCAGTTCATTTGCACATGGAGTTGATAGATCTTCAATCGGGCAGTATTTTGAAAGAAAAATTTAAAGAGGTTAACGCTTTTACATTTTATACACAATATTTTAAGAGTTTGGATAACTACCCGGAATTAAAAAAGTATGCAGCACGCATTCTGAGCATGTTTGGTAGCACCTATTTATGTGAGCAGATGAAAATAAATAAAAACAAACATCGCACAAGACTTACGAATGAACATCTCCAATCAATTCTTAAAATAATTACAACAAATATGATACCTGACATCAATGGGCTTGTCAAAAACAAGAGGAATCGGGTATCTGGATCCTCGAGGTCAAAATAAATACCCTCTTTTATAACTTTGATATGATTTTTAACAACCGTATATTATATACTATACAACTAACTAAATAAAATGTTATAATAATTCAGTACATTTTTTTTATTTGAATCTGGCCCTCATACACATTCTAAATTTGATATACGGCCCTCTGCAAAATTGAGCTTGACACCTATGCCTTAGAGGTTACACTTTGATGACCACAGATCCCTTAATAACAATAACAATTGGAAATTGGCTATACTAGAACTGTCATTTGATAGGTTGACTCGCACATTGTGGCCAGAGTTCAACTCCATTTGTACTTAGGTAATTATTATTTTATCTGCAGACCCCTTAGGAAATTTTTGAGGACCCCATTTTGGGAAACCCTGATTAAATGTATGAGTATGCCTGTAAGGTGACGCTAGGCTCATACATGAATGAAATTCAAATATATTACAAATAGAGTCAATAGAATTAAATATTATTTGACATTAATGTTATTTTTTCAATTTTTTGTTTCAGAAGAAATAAGACACCATTCAAGAAGACGCCCAGTAAGCACCGGCAACAAGGCAAAGATCCAGTCAAGGTTTACTGCCGAGTGCGGCCTATTCAGAATGAGATTGACGGTTCTTGCCTCACAGTAACATCTCCAACTACTGTAAAGTTGGTGTCACCAGAAACAGCAGTGAACTATAGAAATGGAACATATAAGGAACTACAATATACATTCAAGTTTGTTTTTGATGAAAATGCTTCACAGAAGTTTGTTTTTGACACTGTAGCTTTACCTCTTGTAGAGAATCTTATTCAGGGAAAAAATGGTCTGTTGTTTACGTATGGTGTCACTGGTAGCGGTAAAACATATACCATGACTGGTGATTCCAATGATGGTGGTGTCATGCCACGTTGCTTAGATGTGATATTTAATACCATATCAGAATACCAGGCAAAGAAATATACTTTCAAACCAGACAGGATGAATGGTTTCGATGTGCAAAGTGATGCTGATGCCATGTTAGACAGACAGAATGAAATGTATGCCCAGATGCTGAATGTAAAGACACCAAAGACACCTCGGAGGTATGAAAACTTTTTTAATAATTGTCACAATGTTGCTGCAATTCAATAATAAAAACAAATTAGTACAAATAAGTCAAAACTTCTACTGTTTTCAATTAATCTTCAGTCTCAATTTTGCAAAGCTTTCTAACACTTGTGTAAATTTCTGATATGAGTAAATTTTCTTCAGCCTTTAACTTTTTTGCCTTCAAAATTTGTAGTCTGCATTTATTCTTAAAATGTATTGTAGTGTAGTAATATACTGTAATTTTTCACCCTGATTGTGTAACTAAGTTAAACTAAGCAGAGATAATTTTTAGTATAAAAAATTGTTTGACTATCAAAATTTTCTGGTTTTGTGGAGTGGTGAACCCCCTTTCATGTCATAATGCATTAGTCATGCATGCCTACTGATTATTGAAATACTAATAAATCTTTGAATTGAGCACATAAGAAATAAGATAAGAGAAATGTGTTATTCTAGTGTATAACAGCGCTATAAAGAAAATTGTAATGAATTTACATTTGATTGTTCATTGGAACAAAGTACTGGAAAATGAAACACATATTGTGTATGAGAGATGTGAGAGATTTTCATTACTTTCACCTAACTTGGTTGTTTATGGTTTTCTCTTGATGTGGGTCATTTAGTGACATTTTTACAAAAAAAACCTTGGCCACAGTTACCAAATATCTGTAGTAAGTCAGACATAACCACCTTGCCTACTTTATATGCTAATGAACCCTAGTGTCACAGCTCTTTCTGGGTGTTCAGCTACCGTAGTTGAGATTTGCTGGTGAACAAATGACTGTCCTGACTTGGAATTTGTTCTGCAGACTGGTGGTTGGCATTGTATTGAAATGTTAAACAACCAGTTGTCACCATGACAAGTTGACCTTCCATCCTCTGTGTTTAAAAGAGAGTTTGTGTTTTGCCATCCTTGGCACACGTTAGAAAGTTATAACTTCCCATTGGTAACTTGGGAACAAGTCCTCATTCATGCATTTGATCAGTTAAGGATTCTACAATATTACAATGTGTGTTATCTCGGCTCACTTCAAGAGCACATGTCTGAATAAAATAGATATTTGAAAGAAATACTATTCAGTATTGGCGTTTTCTCTTATTGTTGCAAAAAGTGTTGAAACTATTGTTTTTCTTATTCCCTTATGCCTTGTCAGTTTGGAGGACATTGGAGACAGAAAAAACTTACAATAAGGAATGGGAAGCAATTCGGGGATGGCCTTTCGAAAGATGTCCCGGAGAGATTTTGGGAAACCATGAAAATCTGAAATCTGGATGGCCACATAGAGATTCAAACCCGCATCCTACTGAATGTGTTAACGCTCACCCAAATTGCTTGGTCGGAACTTCCAGCATATCGTACAAAGCCCTAAAATTAATGGCTCCCTTTAATTTTTTTATTCTTGCTATTGGCAAACTCCAAACACATAGGTAGACATAATCATACAGGCCTACTGATTATTGACATACTAATAAATCTTTTAATTGAGCACATAAGAAATAAGATAGGAGAAATGTGTTATTCTAGTGTATTACAGTGTTATAAAGAAAATTGTAATCACTTTGATCTAGTTCTATCAGTTACATGTATTTCACACTACGTAGGAACTGGGCAATAGCACCAGGTTAGTTGGTATATGATGTACATTGTGGAACACGTAGCATGTCCAATGATGTGGAAGACTGCCCTTGCGGTAGAGATGAAGTATGTCGTAGTGAGTGGATGCATGTTGCCGGTTTTACAGCAAGGTCTATTGCAGGGAAAAGATTCATACGGTTGTTGTGGAGAGTCTGCAGGAGTGTATTTGTGGTCCAACATTTTCTTAAGATTGGGTGGTCCGCTAAAATGTCTGGGAGACAGTGAATAGAATTTTAAACCTCCATGTGTGTGTTTTTCTTGCAACATACGTCGCTGTAAATCTGCAACATCCATCTACCCACGAAGACATATTCAAACCCTACCATAGGGGAAACCTTCCCCATCATTGGCATGCTATATATTATGCAACACATGTCATATAATAACTCACCTGCCGCATTGTACTGGTTTCTACATAGGCATCACTACTCAGCAGCTCTATCAGAACGAATGGCAACAGGCAAACAGTTCACACCCGCAACGTATACCTTACAGTAACGGAACATGCCAATAAACATTATTATAACAACCTCAACTGCTTTACTATGAGAGCATAGTTTTCCCTGAAACCACCACTTTTGAGATGGGAACTTGTGTACCAAAATATCCTGGATACCAGACACTCCCCTAGTACCAATCTTCTTTATATATAAAAATTCAGTCTCTCTTTGTGGTAGCAAAAGTCAAAAAGTAGTCGGCTGATTGACTTGAAATTTTTTGAGAATGTGGTGGGTGGCATGGAGAATTTGAAAGACCCACTCTCTTCTTTTACACCCTTTAATTTTTATACAAACCCACATATTTTATACAATTTCAATGGAACTTTGTACACATATACTTCAAAACAAACAGAAAAACACTGTCAACATTTGGTTTGCAAAAAACCAACCCCTCTCCCTCTTTCCAACGCCTAAATTTTTGTCAGTGTTCGTTATACATAACCACAGATTTTATCCGATATCTATGGAACTTGGCACATGTATACTTTAAAACGAGCAGAAAAATACTGTCAACATTTAGTTTACAAAATCTAACCCATTCCTCCGCCTTAATTTTTGTCAATATTAATTATACATAACCATAGTTTCTATCCAATATCTATGCAACTTTGTGCACACATACATTAAAACAAGCAGAAAATACTGTCAAAATTTGGTTTACAGGAACCTAACCCCTCTCCCTCTTTCCACACCTTCTAGTACCTATTTTCGTATTACAAAAATTTGTTTGTGTGAAATTTAAGTTCTTATGGGTAGTTTATATTATTTATTTACAACAAAATGTCTGTTCTTCCAAAAGGACAAACTTTTGGTCCTCCCAATTACAATTAATAGGAGATTGATTATAGCTGTTGATATGTTAGAACTGTATAATTTTAAGTAGGATCTAGAAATGGTTTAATTAATCTGATAAATAATACTTCTGTTTGTGTAGGAAAGAAGCTAACAGTGATATTGAATTGAGAACTACTGACTCCACAAAGCTTCAGTGTGCAGATGAAGATAATACATATGCAGTTTTTGTAACATACATCGAAATATACAACAATAACACTTACGATCTCCTTGAGGAAATCCAAGAAGATTTTATGCGACCAAAGTAAGTCTGCTATATTTTTATTGTATGAGTTTTGTAGTATGGCAGGTCAACAATTTACAATGGCAAATAAACAATACTTATATAGCCTCATATGATTAAGAGGCCACCTAAAACACATTTTTTGGTTGTGTTCATCTTATTTGATGACACAATCTTCTGGATACACTTTTAATAAAGTTGAGTGTTTCCTTTCTCTATAATTGTTGAATTTCATAACTATTCATTAAATATGGAAAAATAAAGTTGACCAATCACCAGGAAAGCAGAAGGTCTGTGGTAACAATCATTGCACAAACACAAAATATAATGACAATATTTTGGGCTTTGCCCTTCCTCACAAATATAGAAGCTAAAACACATGGCTGTATTAGCACATACACCTGCAGTCAATCCAAACACATGAATGTTGTTTTTTTTTCTGTTTAGTTCAGATTGTAGTTGGGGAGGAGGAGGGTAATAAAAATAGTGCTGGAAATGTGTGAGAAATAAATTAATCATAAGGTGGTAAATAAATATATGTATGCCTGGTATGGCTTCAAGGGTCCCATACAGAAAAATCTTGAGAAATGCCTCTGTGATTACTTAACAGCTGTCAGAAAACACTATTACAATGTCGACAAAGAGGAAAGCCATGTGTTCTGTGGGCGATGGCTCTATTTAGAGTGTAGCATACAGGAGAAGGTGATAGCTGAATCCATGGCACTTTAAAGCTGGGACCATCTGTTTGAGTTGACCCCAACAGAAAAATTGTCAGGTTTGAAGGGATTGAGAGAGCAGGCCACTACTTGACCAGGTGAAAGAACAGTAGAATTGGCTGAGGAGAGATCTTTGGTATGGGTTTAGTGATAGAAGAGGCACTAGGGATTAGATGAAGTCCTTAACAATCATTTGGAGGAAAGGAGGGGCTTGCCCATCTCTGTAGAGACTAATATGCGCAGAAGTTAGACTGAAAGCTCGGAGGTGGAAGCTCGGAGGTGGGTAGCCCTGCCACTGTCTTATTCTGCGCAACACTTGTAACACTACCAGGAGACATTGCTCTTACTGGCAATAAGTGAGAGAAGAATAGGTCGATGTGTTGTTATCTCTCTGTGTAACTTGTGTTCTTTGTGATAAGTTTGTGAAAATGTGTAGTTTGAGACAGATTGGGTACCATCTCAGCATTCATCTGGGCGATTTCAGAAAACCACAATCAGTGGTGGTACTTAGGTCCTGGGATTTAAAACTTGCCCCATTGTACTTTCCTGATTCAATTTATTGGTGCTGTGGCACAGACACACTTGTGGGTTCTGAATTTAGTATGTCAACAAAAAGGATTTATAAAACAAAAGCAGACCTGCACAGTCAAAGACCTACTACAAAGTACATCTACTACAGCAAGATATTATAATGCAATTAAATATATTACGTACGAAAAGCAACAGGTGGTGAGCTGTAGGGATGAACATAAATGAAGAGAGTGCCAATGTCTCTATGGTGTAACACAAAATATGGAAGTAGTAGTCTTTGGAAAGATAGTTAAACGCAAACACAGAAGTGAAGTGATAGAAGCTGTTATTGATGATATGAAACAGGTATATTTGTAAATGTTTTTTGTTCGATGTGATAGGTATATTTTTGTTTGTGAAATGTGTAGTTTGAGTCGGAGATTGAGAACTGTCTCAGCAATCACTTAGATGATGGCGGAAAACCGTCAAAAAATTGCAATCTGGATGGTGGGTACATGAAGCACAACATTTGAACCTGGGCCCATTGTGCCTCCCCAATTCAGTGTTGTGGAGCTTTAACACACACAGCCACACTGGCAGGTAGCAAAAGTTATGTAGATAGAAAAAGGAAGCCAAAATGTTGATAAAAAAAAAGATATGGCTGTGAAAATTATATATGTATATAAAAATTGCAGAAATGGTTGTGAAAGAATGATGGTAATCCATAATCAGTTGAAAACATGAATGGGATGAAGTTGTGGAACGAATCTTTTGAAGACCTATTAAATGTGGTAGCAAAGTTGGACAAAAATATATTGTGGAAATGTAGAGAGATAGTGGAAGACTTGACATGGAGATAAGTTAAAGACTCATTACGAAACTTGAAGGGTGGATGAAGAATCAGTGGACGTGATAAGGGCAGCAGGTGTTGTGGGAATACAGAATGTTGAGATTAGTGTGGAAAGAGAAATTGGTTCCTGTTGGCTGGAAGAGGGGTATTATTGTACTGATCTTCAGAAAAAGAGGGTAGGAGATAACTGACGGGATTAGAAGAGTTTTGCTCTTGTCATTCTGTGAAAATATTTGAGGTGATGATAGAGAGAAGGAGAATGGGAGTGGTGGAATGTGGATAACAGGAGAAGCAATTTGGCTTCAGATTTGAAATGTCAACATTTGGACCTAATGTTTTCAGTAAGGCAGTTACCAGAGAGTCACTATGAGTATGGTAAAGCTGTAATCATGGAATTTTTAGACATTGTGAAAGCATGTGACAGTATCTGCAAAGGGAAAAGTTAAAGGAATTGCTTTAGAGCATATGTTCCCAAGCTTTTTTTACCTGCTGCCCCCCTTTCCAAAGTCAAAAACAAACAATTACTCACTGCCTCCTTTTCAAAAAAAAAACTCACCAACTTCCTGTTTTGTAATAAATAATCTAACCCATAGTGCTTAAACTTTTTTGGCTCTTTCAACAGCGATTCAATGGCACTGCCTTTAGGTTGAGTGTACAATATTATATTTATAAAAACAAAGGCAGATTTCTAAAATTAATTCATTAAAACACATTAATAATATTGATGTATTGTTCATAGTTTAACAAATATATATTATGAAAAAAATATTGATTAGAGGGCTGACCTCGATATTTGGTGTTTTAATTGTCATCAGCAAACTTAAATCGCCCCATTTCATTTTTGACAATCTGTTTCTTTTCTTAGCTAATAAATTTCTAACTATGCTAAATCCTCTTTTGGGTACATATAATCTTGGGAATGCTATTTAAAACTTCTTCGATGCAGCCCTTAAAGCTGGATGTAATAATAGAAAGCAGAGCGAGGCATTTGGTCCTCAACACCCCCTAAATTTGCCTTGGAGCAAAAATGCCTCCTATGATCTCTTCAGTGGGTGGTACCACCCCTGTTAGAAACCACTGCTTTAGCGTTTATTTATGAGGAATATGTGCAAATGGGTGTGGAAAGCACAGCATGGATCATGTTAGATAACATTTTTGGGTGGGGAAGTGCTCTCTCAACATTGCTATCCATTGTTGTAATGGAAGAAATAATACAGAAAGGTTGGTAGGAAAACATGAAAGGTGTGGTGTTTACAGATGTGATGGTAGAAGGAAACTGAAAATCATACGTGCAAGAACAGCTGGATACAAGGCAGGAAGGCTCTAAACCAGAGCAAAGTCGTAATCAAACTAGGGTATTATTAGTCAGGATGTCACATGAATGTTGCCTTATGGTATTTCTTCTTGTTCCAGAAGTTTTTGAGAACTATTTGTTTGGTAGACTTGATGTTAAATTCCTCATATCTAATTCTGAAAATAAGATAGGTTAGGGAAAAATAAACAGATACCCGTCACATCCCAACCCGCCACATGAATGTGGCGGGTTGGGATGTAACCACATCTTTTCCCCTGCCATATGTCTCGCCTCTCACATGACTAACACTTATGTCGAAATATTGTGCAATTTGTTTGTTTTTATGTGTTCCTCTCGCCTTTCTGCCTTCATCTGTGGTAAATGACGGGTATCTGTTATTTTTCCCTATCCTATCTTATTTTCAGTTCCTCGCTGCAGTTTCTTTGTTCTCATATCTAATTCTATCAGACAACATTTGAAAACATGTTGGATCGTTAAAGAACTGATTTTTTATTGCTTCAATCCGTAAGAGAACAATAGTTTATTGAAAAATGAGATATTGCAATGCACCCTCTGCCACCCAATTTTAGTGAATCACGGGGTAATAATAATAATCTCGTGTGCTAATTGGACATTACTTTAGTGTAAATTATTTACAGAGGTAGGGTTTAAAAGATTGTTCCTACAGTCATAATTTTAATACATTTTTTAAAACAAAATAGGAAACTTTGAACCTGATGGTTTCTGATGTTGTATTATTTGCAGGCCCTTACAAAGCAGGATCATCAGAGAAGATGCCTATCACAACATGTATGTTCATGGTGTGACAGAAGTTGAAGTAAAGTCAACAGAAGAGGCTTTTGAAGCATTTTACAAAGGACAAAGGAGAAAACGTATGGCACAGACAACACTGAATGCTGAATCAAGCCGCAGCCATTCAGTATTCACAATAAGGCTTGTTCAGGCAAGTGTGAAGTCATATTTATTTTAAAGGCCATCTGTACTGTGGTGTCTAATATGGAATTTCTTATTATTTAATTGATCTTGTTAATAAGTGCACTTTAATGTGAAGGTTATTCTTGCTGCTGTCATTTAATACAGCTGCGCCCATTCAGTTTGTCATAAGACTGCTGTATGGGAGTAGTGGCTTCTCTGATTTTATTGACAATGTTTTATATATATATATATACTGAGCGTGGTGCGTGAACGGTTAACGTTCTGGCCTCGCATTCAGGAGGACGCGGGTTCGAATCCTTGTCCGGACATCCAGATTTGGGTTTTCCATGTTTTCCCCAAATCACTCCAGGCGAATGCCGGGATGCTTTCTTCAAAAAGGCCAGGACCGAATTTCTTCCCGTTCCTTGTCCCCAGTCCCATCCTGCCTCTAATGACCTTATCCGTCGACGACGCATAAAGCCGTAAGAAGAAAAAGATTTTTTTTAGTAATCCAGTGATTTGAATTTAGATGTTTTCTCTTTAAAGAGATTGTTAATTTACTCAATATTAAGAATTTATTCTTAATCAACCAATTTTATTATTACTAATCTTTAGTGGAAAGGGAGAATATGCTTCTGGCTATATAGTAAACTGGTTTCAGTCTAGCAGAGTATTTCAATATTACTTTTCACTTGTAACCTCATTGCTTTCCACTTCCAAAATTTCTGTAGTCAGTTTAACCACAAAATTGTTTAACATTATGCACTAGTACCGTTTTATGATTTGCTGTAACTCAGACACATTCATATAAAGCAATGTGGTACTCTTGGTGTTGTCAGTGAAAGCCAGAAGCAAATAGCAAATCTTATGATGAACATTGAAAAAGCACTACTTATATTCACTTCAAAATTACTACATAATAAGAAAAAGAATATAAACAAATAGTGGAAGTAATCGAGAATAATTTAGAGAGATATATGCTAACATGTTTCAAGTGCCCATCTATTTACATTGATGTATTAAAATGTTGACTGAATGCAGTTTTTCTCCGTGTTGTTTATCGATGAACGTTTCTCGGGAAACTAACCGAGTAATATTACTCGGTTTGTTTCCCAAGAAACATTCATTAAAAAAAAGTTGACTATTTAGTTTGGGTTTCTACTCCAGAGACTGATTAAAAATTGTTGGTTAGAGTTTAGGTATATTGTAATATGTTTGGTTGGTGTATTAATTTCAGACTCTTTAAGTTGTTCCAGAATTGTAACAGTTAAAATACGTGAAACTTTTAGTTTTGCTTCAATATATATGAGTTAAACGTATTTTATGAAAGCAGCAACTGCTCACATGTTAATCAATCCATTTGTCTGCTGTAGTCTCTGTGTTGCAACCTGATTGCATAATGTGGGATTAAACTGGTTTGTTGGTTGTAAAAAATTCACTGAAAACTGATAATAGTCACTTATTAGAAAAGGTGCAATCTCAATAATTCACTTGATCACCATCAATGGAATTATCTATAAAGTTAATTTCGAAAATATCTACTAAAAAAAGAGTTGTTTGATATAAATCCCGTTACTGATAATTCATTTTTAATCCCAGTTAGTAACTGATCAGGCAACAATAGTATACAAAACTAAATTTCAAAAGTTGTCAATGGTCAAATCAGACTTTGAATTCCAGATTAGGAAATTTAGTTAAAGAAACAAATGGTTTAAACTTATAAACCCTATTAAACTGTTCGTAACAGTGGACTACTTGTCGAAGCTAGGTGGCAGTGGAATGTACACAAAATCAGATTTAATTGAAAACTAGTTCACTGATGGTTTGAAACTGTTAATTCATAAACAAAATGAGTCTTCCTCACATAGGTAAATTTCAGAAAATCAGTGATTGCACAGCTTAGTAAAATTTCAAGGTGAACAAAGTAAAATCTTGGGATATACACTTTCTATAATGTTCAGCAACTAACTCGTTCTCGCTTAAAGCTAAGACAATTGGTGGGGAATCTGCTGATTGCACCAACCAACAGTTAAAAAAATTCAAATAAGTGAAATAAAGTTTGTATAAAACACAAGAACATAAACATATGAAACTGTTGGTTAAAATACAAATGCATAAATATTTCTATAAGGTTCGAAATCAAATACATAAATTCTGTTGATTGTATTGTTGTGGTGCTCTTTCAGCCAATTGCGTAATTTAATGAAAAAATAGTAAAATTTAGTTTTCTGCATTAAGCTATCCTATTTCTGGAAAATGTTGTGCCACTACTACTTGAATTAGATAAATATCTAAAAAAATAAAATATCACACGTCTGTTGACATGGTTATAGGCATGAGTTGACGACAATCCCAATTAATAAAAAAAGATTAGAGATTTGCAGGCAGAGCAACTGGAAAGGAAAAAATGGATTGCTAAAAATAATGTAAATACTGGAATAGCAAGTAGTAATCTTCAGTTATTGAGTAGTATGGGTTGTTGATGATAGAACAAAGGATATATTTAATAAACTGAGCCTCTGCCAAAATATGTGTGGCACAATCAAATGGGCAACGGGGAAGAAAGTAAGAAAAGAAACCTGTCTTAAATTGTCTAAAGTTGCGGCAGAGCCAATACTGCTGCATGGTTCAGAATATAAGACACATAAGAAATCTCTTACGCGTACAAGATGAATTGAAATGACAGATATGAAATTTGAAAGATATGCATCACGATATATTTTACTGGGTAAATTACAGAGAATTGCAGAAAGTTAATGATGAAATCAAAAACTACCAGAAGTGATTGCTTTGAATATATCTGTAGAAGATCTCTAAAATTTTTAAACTTTATATCAAAGGAAATAGATACCAAGGAAGTCCCATCAGAAAATAAAAACAGCAGTTATATTTGTAAACTACCTGTTCACACATCTTTGTTTATGGGGAATTTGAGACTTACTGGTACACTTTTAATTCACGGATAAACTATCAAAGAAATGTTGGCTGGACAGGAAAAGCAGAGGTGCAGGCCTCCTTTATCCTCTTTCTTGGATCTCCTTCTCTCATTCTAAATTCAGGTTGTATACAATGTTTTTAACAAATTTGTACCCATTGTTTTTCTACCTCTCCTTGAAACTGCCACTAATTTGGAAAGTTGATTACCCAGAGACACTTCAGTAATGTTCCCATAGCTTTTTTGAGATCATTATTTGAAGTGGTGCTACCTGGCTGTATATGAACAGATTGCTTTGTTGTGTATGCACAATGTTACATGATGTCTTATCTGAAAATAATGGGAATTTTTGTTTTTCTTAAAAAAATATTGATTTATTAATTGGGATCAATTTTGTTCCCTTCAAAGTAATTCCCCTCGGATAAAATACACTCATGCCTGTGCTTTTTCCAATCTTGGATGCCTTACTGGAATTCTGTTTTCGGTGTAGCATTCAGCTCTTTGAGTGATTGTTTTTTTCTTGTCATTGGTGGAAAAACCTTTTAAGATTCTCTTTAGTCTATCAGGCTGAAGCAAAACAACAGTTTTGTTTTTTTACCAAAAAGTCACACGAGTAACAACTAAGGTGTGAATGGGAGCATTATCATGATGCAATTTCCTCGAGTGATTTTGTCACAATTCTGGGTATTTTAAACAGTTTGCTTCACACAAATGGTGTATAACTTCCAGATAGTACTCCTTATTAACAGTACAGCCATTTGGCAGGAATGATCATTTTCAGCGTCTTCACGGCTCTCTTTGAAACGTCTCTTCCACTCATAAACTCTTGTTTTGTTCATAGTAGATTCACCAATAGCTACTGCTAACATTTCAAATGCAATACTGCACTTTATTCCATTTTTCAAGCAAAATTTTATACAATTTCTTTGATCCATTTTTAAAAGAGTGTAGAATCGCCAAGGTCACCAAAACACACTTAACCTGTTTGACAATCAAAAGTAAAATAAACAGCTGCCAGTTGCAATGCTCTTCAGGAACATGTATACCGGCAAAATTAAAAATATTTGAAAATCATGTTTATAAAGCCCATTAAATTTAAAAAACAATTAATTGGCGGTGATTGTGGACTGCTAACAGAAGTGAAAACTTAAAACTATTTAAATAATATGTGGAACATGTCATACTTATAGCTGCAGATATATTAAATAATCATAATTTCGTGCAGTCGTAATGACCTGGTGACAGGCTGCACATTCCACCCCTGTCTTAGCCATCTTAACCTAACCCAGAAGTGCTACGAAGTACAGGGGACCTGTAATTTAACTTGGAATCTGAACTATGGAAATGTTTTGGCATACTTCACATTGCACAGCAAGCTGTGCCAGAGGTAAAGGTCAGGTTAAGGGTCTATCAAAATCCCCACCGAGATAGGGATTCGAACCTGGGACTTTTCGTTCCCGCCAGACACCTTAACCGCTGAGCCACCAGATTGCTACAGATATATTGTTAACATTAGCATGTCGGTGATATGAACTCATAAGATTTTACCCATCCAAAAATTTATACAAATGCACCTAAAGAAGTTTTCTCCTCAAAAATGAAAAATCTTACTTTGTCCACAACCCAAAGGTTGATTGAATCTTCCCGAAGGTGACTTGTCAGAGGAAGGAAGACCAATTCATTTCCTCAAGGGCCTACATTTTAATGTCGAATCAGAACCTCAAAACGTCCTGGCGTAGCTGATATAATCAAATATAACTCCTAAAAATTCCTGCTCACCACGGGGTTTGAATCCGAAACTGGAGAGAGAAACTTTCGGAAGTAAGCGCCTTAACCGCTGAGCTACCAGACCACAACGTTTTGAAGTACAGTAGAACTCCAATTATCTGAATCGGTTGGGACTGGACCCCATTCGGATAATAAAAAATTCGGATAGTTGGATTTTTTCTGAAAAGGGTCTATTTTAATTAATTACTGTATGCATATTGGAAATGAGAGAAAACTCTATTCTTAAAGAAAAAGAGCTTTTAATTAATTAAATGAAAAGGCAAAACTTTTACATGTTAAGCGTACTTAAAAGTGCTGTACATTAGTACAGTATGTACATACCGCACTTTAAATAAGTCATTGCTTGCTGAACATCTGGGTCAAAGTAAGTTGTTTGACTATTCATCCATTTTCGGACAATCGAGTTGCGCATCTGCTTGACAGTGAGAAGTTGCATGTTGTAAGCTACCTTACTCTATTTTCAATATTCAGTTAAAATCCGACGAAGTTTGAGGTTAACATTCGATACAGGATACCCCAGTTTGAAATCGAGATAACCACACTTTAGGTTCAGAAAAGTAAATAAACAACACATAACAACCTTAAATGAGAAGTTTTTAATAAAATATAAACTGTAAACTTACCTAAATGAGCGTAATCCATAATAAATTCTGAAGTAAACAGGATTTGGTTAAACAACCACAGCATTAATATTCCACATAATTGACCACTGTAAAGCACTTCAATAATAATACTTTCACCATTTGATATTAAATTCACTAATAACTAGCAGTTCCAGACTGATTTAAAGCAGTAAATATGATTTTTAAAGCATCACCACATGGGTTAATTTCAATAATAAATTCTAACACATCTAAGTAGTTTCTGAGTTTTAAAAGTAGATTTAAAGTCAATATTCTTTAAGTTTCCAATAGCCATCAACTAATAAACAGAAGATATAAATAAATGAAAATCCGTTTCCTGGTGACGTCGTAGCAACCAACTTGCAATTTGAATTTCAATCTGACTAACATATTTCATGAACTAAAAATTTTTCTAAAAAGCACTTAAATAAAATAAAGGTACGTTTTAAAAATAGTTTCAGGCCACAACCGACTTTAAATAAAAAGTGAAGAAAATCTTGCAACACCAAGAAATCACCAAATTTTAGAAATTCAATAACTTTTGACATCCTTCACCGATTTAAAAGATTTTTACACCACTGAACTCAGCAGAAGCTGGGGAACACTTTGAACATAGTATAAACTTGATATTTTAAACCTTTGCAGGTTCATATTCCGGACGTGACGTTCGGCAATACTATAAACATGTGAGCTTTCCAATTAACCAACTTTCAAAAATCATTTACACCGGTCTGGAAGCTCTAAGAACAAAACCAACCACATCACTACACTTGTTTCGTTACGCTCTACATCTTGTGATTTTCTGGAAGCTTTCCGTTAACAACATTTTTTTCTAGATAGACTGTTGTTTAGGTCAGTAGGCCATTTTCGATAAAGGTAGGCCAAGTGCCGGCTTCCCGGCAGTTTTGTTGAAATATTTGGTCGCGGTAACATGTAGCACTTTGTTTAGCGGATTTGAGTGAGACCGGCTCGCGGGTGCTCATGGGAAACCGGAACAAACATGACAGGATGGCCAACCTTCGAAACTCTGAACTTTGACGACATGTGTTCATGTGCCGAACTTTAACTTTTACTTCCATTCTTGGGGGTGGAGCGGTCTGTTCTGTTTCATGACTTGTAATCTTCGGCTAATGATTAACTCCGATTGCCATTGGTAACTGTGACTTTATTTAAACTCAGTGAAAATTTTAAGAATATATTCTTTAGTGATTCTGACTTCGACTTTCATTCCTACTTCAGTACCTTTCTTACAGGAGGTTAATTCTGTGAGTGGCGACCGACTTCATCATTACAGTCAGCATTCTCCAAGGTTTTTCATGGTTACCCGAACTTTTGGTAACATTTTGGAAGACTTCAAGTTTAGGTGTACAAGCCGAAACCTAACCCCAGTGTAGGCTAGGCCCTAACAATGTGGTCACACTCGGGCTGACGTTCCATCCACTTTAATGCAGTTTCAAGTCCGGTAAATGCTTGACTAGCTGATGCTCCGTGTCTGCTTCAACTTCGACATTAAGGTCATCTTCTTCCTCAACACATTCTTCTCTCACACTTTCAGTAAGTACATCATCATTTAGAATTTCATACCCAGGGTCTGATGAATCACACACCACCCACTCTCCTCTATCTTCAGCACTAACTTATGAACATCCAGGAGTTTTCAAAAGAATTTTTTCTGAATTCATCAAGTTACATGTCATCCCCGTCTCTTCCCTTCTCTTTCCTTTTCTTGAGCTTCTTTTTCCATTTCCTCCTTTTTCTTCTCTTCTTCAGTTGGTATGCCGTTCAATTTGTTCCAAGCACGCCTTGACACAGACAGATAATGAATGTGCATGGTGGTCCTTTGCTTGTTGACAACTTATGGTTTTGCAGAGTGCAATAGCTTTTACTGACATTGAAGCCAATACTTATGGCAAATAATCTGACCTTTTTAAAAAAATATGTTAACAGGCTCCTCTTGATAAACAAGGTGAAACAGTGGTTCAGGAGAAGGGAGCTATATGTGTCAGCCAGCTATCACTTGTTGACTTGGCAGGAAGTGAACGCACTAACCGGACGAAGAACAGTGGCCAGCGACTGAGGGAAGCAGGTATGTTAACTTGAATTGTATGGAAAAATATACTGTAATCCCCCCCCCCCCCCAGTAAATCAGAATACATTAAGGATGCATTATATAAAATTAAATTAATATTTACAAAAAATATTTGGTTAAAAAATTAAAATAAGGACAAATTAATTTTCACTAAACCACATTGAAGGAAATTTGGTGCAGACTGATAAAAATTTGAGGAGTTATTAAATTATCCATGTAGTATGATTTAGTATTGTGCGCTGAGGATTTCACACACAGATAGTGCGTTAAATTGAAGTCTGTAAGAAAAAAGTTGCATAAATCTTCTTATTCATATTGTAAAATTGTCTTTCTAACAGTATATGTAAATTGGATACAAAATTTCAGTTGAAAATAGTTATAGTGGGTCTTGGATAATAAATGCTATAAAAATATTCATTTTTTTGCCATGATGGATATGATTTTTTTTGACTGTCTGCTGATGTATCAGATTTGTTAAAAGTACTTATTTAGTTACTTTGTCAAAGCCATATTCAAAAGAAACATTGCTACAATTTTCCTGTAAACTTTAGGAGACTACACATCACCATAAATTTTGAAAGAATTTTCAGATCAATGGTTTTGAAAATGAAGGCAGATTAGACTTTTTGCGGCTTTTGCCAAAAGCTGGAACATATTGTGGAATAAAACAACAAAGCCATCATTAGACTCGTGGTTGGATTTTGTTTGATACCCTTGATGATTTTCTACAAGTTTTCAGACCCCCAGTATATCCACCTTAATTGTTTTCAGCCCCACAATTTCACCAAATTTTACATTATGACCCTGCTTCTTAAAAGTTGATGTGTGCAGTTAAAAAAGTTATAAGGTTCAATAATTAAACTAAGGAAGAAGGAAACTGCTTTAGGCTTATTTAATATAATTGTAAGGAAAGGGAAAATGACTCATCACTCACCAAAGTTGAAGGCAGCAATGAGAGAAGAACATATATTACGAACACACAAATAAACTCAATATTTTGGTTACTAAACCATATTCATGACGGAGAAAATGAGTCATGAGGCTCGGGAGGTGTGCAACCCTCGGCTTGTGCACACCTCCCGAGCCTCATGACTCATTTTCTCCGTCATGAAATATTGAGTTTATTTGTGTGTTCGTAATATATGTTCTTCTCTCGTCGCTGCCTTCAACTTTGGTGAGTGATGAGTCATTTTCCTTTTCCTTACAATTAAGTTATAAGGTTCATAATTTGTGAGGGTTTGACAGATTGTCAAGTGAGTCGATCCATAAGGGATCAGTCTTTCATTTAGAAGGTATGGATGGAGCTCTAAAAATGGGAATTTTCATTTGTGTCTCATTTATCAGCAGAAGAATATAATTTGCAAGTTTAGAATCTGAGAGGAATTTACCTTAGAGAATAAAATTATGGCCAATACATTTGTTGATCATAGTGCATTTGTGCTTGGTGACTTACTAAAACTTTGGGTGGATGCTTTTAATAGTTATATTTTCTGTTTTACATGTATCAAGTCACATCAACAATGCTTAGTAAACACCAATAGATGTTGCTACAAGGTGCCAGTTTCCATGTTTACTGAATCTGTTGGTTGAAACCTTCACTAGATAGGCTATCAACAATAATGCAGAAATTAATTTTTCAACTGTATGATATTAACTTTCAGTATGCAAACACACAAGCGCGCACGTGCACACACACACACACACACCTCTGCCAATGTCAAACCCACAAAGCTACAACAATATCTCCCCTCTAACAGCTGCCATCCATCTCACACGAAATGCTCCCTCATCTACAGCCTAGCAACCCTAGGCTGACCCATCAGCTCTGACCAAGAACTCTTTACCCTTTAATCCATCAACCTGACCTAAGCTTTGTATATCATAATTATTTTTCAGAATCTGTCCTCAAACCGATATCAGAAGTAAAAAAACTATTCACCACATTGACACTCGCAACCGAAAGCCATCCGTAATCCCATTTTTCTCGCCCAGTTCTCTAGTAGCCTGGAATTGGTCTTGGCTATGACCTTCTCAGAACTTTTCCTGAAATGTGGTGATTGTTTTGAACTGTCCTTCCCACACACCCTGTGTTACATATAGCACATAACCTAAAAATATATTTGTGCACAAATACCAAACCTTTAATGTTCCTAAACCACTCTACTGCTATGTCCTTAGTAACAGGCCTCATTGCATGACATGCAATATGCATATATCTACCACAAACTATTGTAACCCATCACTGGCAAAATCTACCCCATCATGATCCATACCACCTGTGCCACATCCAATCTAATATACCAGCTTACCCTCTATTGGCAAAATTTTTACATTGTTTCACCTCTAATGCACTATCCATCAGAATGAACGGTCACAAGCAGACAGTTTACTCCCAAGATCTATACCACTCCACCTATCACAAATTCTTTATTACAATAACTGTTTCAGAATCATAGCCATTGGAATACTTCCTGCTTCCACTCTCCAGTTTGAACTCTGCAGGTGGAAATTGGCCTACCAACACATTCTGGAGTACACATCACCTGGCTTTAATCTCGGACAATACCTGCCTTCCTCACCCTGTTATAATTAATTTATATGTATACCTTATATCATTTTTTATTTGTCATTATCGTTTTTGAAAAATGTAAAAAAGTTCTTCTTATTGTATGTCCCATTTTTCTTATTTCGATTAATTTTTTTTATTGCATTTAATATTTCTGATGATATTGTTGCTCTACCCATAACAGCCAATGGTCAAATCCATCATATGTGGCTGTGGCAGATAAAATACACCCACGACTCACCAAAGTTGAAGGGAGGAGGGCAGCAGCAACACACAACAACACACAAACAAGAAACTACAATATTTCGTTGTGAAAACCCCTTCAAGTTCAAGAAGAAGGGGTTTTCACCCGAAATATTGTATTTTCTTTTTTATGTGTTGTTTTGTGTTGCTACTGCCCTCCTTCCTTCAATGTTGGCGAGTGTTGGGTGTATTTTCCCTGTCCTTTCGATGTAAATATTGCCTCGCGACATTTCTTTCCTTTCATTGTTACCTATAAGTATGGCTGTGTCGCCCGCAGGTGTGTACGCGAGCTCAGTCACATGTTTCTATTTTCGTGAAAGAGGGTATGGCCCAAAATTTTTGTTTTTGCAACTGCCATCCTTGTGACTTGGTGAATGGAAGCTATAATTTATCTTTCCTTTCCATACACCAAAGTGCTAAATACCGCACTCAAACTCTCACTAACTGCTTTTGTGACTCATCTGAACATGCAACCTTTCTCCAATCATCTAGGATCCAAGCGATACATTCACAAGCCCAGGAGAGGCACTACAGCAGATAGTGTTTTGTTAACAGTCCCATCAACACTAATTTTTTCCATTGTTCACATGGATAGCTTCAATTGTTGTTGTTGCTGTTGCTTTTGATTGATGCAGTGTTGCCTGTATGTCAACAGTGACACCTAGACACAGACATCTATAAAGTTATGAGTGTGTGGATATTATAACAATAAATATAGTGTAGTAGCCCCCCTTGCCTTGCATGGCGTTAGTTCAAAAAGTCATCAAAGTCCCATGGATAAATATGCAGCCATTCTTCCTCAAGTCATCCACGATTGTGAAAGTGTTGTCTGTGCAGGACTTGAGCACAAACTGACCTTTTCATAATTTTCCAAATACAGACAGTTTGATTCATGTGTGGTGATCTAGGTGGCCAAATCATTTTCAATGTCCAGAATGTTTCTCAAACAAATCAGGAATGATTTTGGCTTGGTGACAGGATGCATTACCATCCTGGGAAAGTCCATCGTTGTTTAGGAACATGGAGGCCTTTAATGGCTACAAGTAGCTGAACGTAACCATTTTCAGTCAATGGTCAGTTCTGTTTAACCAGAGGTTCCAGTCTATGCCACATAAAAACAGTTTATATCAGGATAGAGCCACCATCAGTTTGCACTGTGCCTTCCTAACTATGTGGATCCATGGCCTCATAAGATTTGCACCACACCCTTCCCAACTGCAGTCGTGACTCATCTGATCACGCAACTTTTTTCCAGTCATCTAGAGTGTAACCAATGTGTTCACGGGCCCAGGAGAGATACTGCAGCAAGTGGCGTTTTGTTAACAGAGTCCCATCAAATTTAATTTCTCTCTATTGTCCACACGGACAGCTTCAATTGTTATTGTTTTTGATGCAGTGTTGCCTTCATATCAACAGTGACACCTCGACACAGGCATCAGTAAAGTTATGAACCTTATGTAGATATTACGACAATAAATATTAAGTTATTCATTTTGTAAATAGGCTCCATATTTCCCAGATGTTTCCCAGCCCATTTCATTCCTGTGCTGGGGCCACATTAACGTTGTCTATAACAATAATTAGCATGCCAAATTATCTGATAAAAATATGCGTTAAAAAGGGTGGCTAAACTTAACGCTTGACGTCATAATGCACGCTATAGACAATGCATTATTTCAAATAAAAATAAAAAAAACTGATTTTTCTCAAAACTTTTCTTTTTGGACCTGCATCTCTTTCCTCCCTTCCCATCTTCATATGGTAGTTATTTATTTCATTGTTTTAGCTTTGCAAATATCATAAATAGCTGTGTGTTGTAAACGTAAATATACATGTATTAAGATACGAATCATATATGTTATTTCTATAAGGTTTTTTTTTTGTCACAAGCCTGTATCTTCCTTTATACTTAACCGAAATCAATGAATGAGGTGTCATTTTAAAGCATATGGTCTCCACTTTGGACAAATCATATTTTAAGAAATGAAGTTCTCGGAATTCGATGCTTAAAGGGCAAAATGTCAATATTTCTAAAATGCTGTTTTCCGTGTTATGAGTCATTTATCTCCGATACCTATCTGAAATCGTTTAATGAAGTATCATTTTAAAGAATAATATCTCCGCTTTAGTGATGTCATACATTAAGACAGAAATTTTTCTGAATTCGATCCTTAAAGGGCAAAAGTATCAATATTTTGCAATGAGTTTTTGTGTCATGAGCGATTTATCTCCCTTAATATCTAACCGATATAGATAAATTAGGTAACATATTAAAGACTGCTACTTTATTTGTGCGACTAATGATGTTATTCTATAGGTGTGAAGTGTAGTTCTCTTTCAGCTTTATTGTAAGTGTTGGTGGATGCCATCTTTTGTAACCAGCTTGTATGCAGGGCTCATGATGGGCAATTATTTAGAGGATATAAATTGATAGCCATAACAAGATAAGTATGAAATAAGTAACAAGCACTAATCTTACACAAGTTGATCAAGTAGATATGGTCAGCCACTTTGTTGTCAAAGGCAATAGGCATCAACTACTATTCCGCATTCTGAGTCTGTTAATTCATGTCTTGTGGCTGTAATCACATCAGAACCTTTCCCATGTCTCACTAGAGTATAATTGAAAACCCCGACACTTCACGGCACATTAATAGTTTTCTTACATGGTGCTGCTGTCATTTAGATATTTGCATCTTCCCAAACCAAGACTTCATAATGAGGAAGAAAATGCTTTAAGAAGTGATAGGGAAATCCAACCCAACAATTACCAAATATGATGGTGACTAGTAACAACAAACACTAAAAAAAGATGAACACGAGTAACACAATATTTTTGTGTTTTATCCTGTTTTTACAAGGAGATGAGACACTTTAGAAACTCAGATGTGATCACACTGATGGGCTCTTGGTGAATGAAGGACCCAAATATCGCTGCGTGGACAAGTAGTGTCAAGAATGGGGGTGGGGGGTGATAAAATACTGTACTGGATCAATAATTCTGAAGAAATATTTTCTTATGAAGTGGGGGCAACATCGTAAAATTAATTAATCTGAAATGTTATAAACATTAATAGAAAACTTTAAGTAGAAAATATTAAATTTAAGATTTATAAAATATAATTAAATAATAAGTGATGGGTCTAGTGGAAGAATTTTATCAGAAATTAAGGTATGGCATAGAGGATATGCTGGTTATTTAATTCCCATCTGCAGAATTCAGAGTAGATTGTAGTTTCAGACCTCACTGTAAAACAGTTGTTTAAATTGTTCATCTTGTTGGTGCTGGTATGTTCTGCCACTGGAAGAAATAATTTGGCGATATAAACTGTTTGCACATGGTTATTCTGGTAATGAGTGGGTTAGTGGTGAACCAGTACAGTGGAAGCAGGTGAGTTGAAATATGTGTTGCACAGTGATAAGAAAAGTTTATCCTGTTGTCAGAATGGAGCAGGTGGTTGTAGGGATGCACACCGCACATTTTATAGGGTGGTGGTTTTGGAAAATTAGGTGAAGACTCGTGAACCAAGATATTCTGGAGATAGGGTGGTCTGCTGAAGCATGTGGATGGGACAGAGGGCAGGTTTCTGGGGAGAAGTTAAGCGTTTCGGTGAAGGAACGCAGGAAGTCATGCACTCCACTAAGAATTATGTTAATGGACTGAAACTCAGGAAATGGGGCTGCAGTTAGTTTTACGAGGTATGGCATTGGAGTAGTTACATGAAGGGTGGTTTGTATCACAAGAGATTTATTTTTGTACTAGATCAGGGGATAGAAATGATAGAAGAATATGGAGAGATTCTTCAGTAGAACAGATGTGTTTGCCATGGATGGCCAAGCCGTAAGGGTATGGGAGGGATGGCAACTATTGAAGCAGGTATTGATGTAGTTTTGTATGTTTGATGTGAACAAATGTGGGTAGGCCACCTTTCTATAAGGAGATGTCAACATCAAGAAGGGTGAAATGTGTGGAAGTAATTCCAGATGAAGTTGATGAGCGTTAATTGTTTAGGGAGTTGAGGAAAGTGGTTTTCATTGTTTATTCAGGTCATAAAAATATCATTTAAATATCTGAACTGCATAAGAGGTTTGAGTGAGAGTTTGTACAGTATTTGTTGCTCCAGGCAGTCCAGTTACAGGTTTTTGTAGGATGTAGCAAAGTGGGTACTGGGTATTGTTGCTGCAGATGGCCCAGGAAAAGGTAGCATAACATGGAGGGGTTTGTTGTTCCCAACTGTCATCTATGGTAAGTCTTGGATTGTGTTACCTTATCCAACTTTAGTTTGTCATAAAGCATTTTCCTGCTAATTATACAATAAACTATGATACAGAAACAAACCACCGCCCACCTTAGATGATGGCTGGGTAATTAAACACGTGTAACAGACATGCACACAAATACATTGAAATTTTCAGGTCTTGACCTTTTATCAGCTAGTAGAAAATTATGGTGGGTGGGTGTTGTAAATGTGAAGTTACACATCGCCTCTTGTTAGTGATGGTTCACATTAGGTAGTAGGGAGCAGACCCTCTGAACTCAGAATTTTGGAACATATCTAACAATACAAACTGGGCATCAGGCAACACTCGTGGCTTCAATAATTGTTTCACAGTCTCAGCGATCGGATTACTCTGATGGAGGTGGGATATTGAACTACCACCATTCTGAAGACCCGGCTTCAATTTCAGGTAATACCCTCTTACCTCACCGCCATATACACCTAGCACTTGTTAGCATATATACATTTCCACTGATATTATTGCTCCCCCACCATCTCCAATTGTCAAAATCATCATTAACGTGGCTGCATTGACCATGGGTGCTTGAACGATTATAGTTGCATATTTCTACTTTCTTGAGAAAAGGCATAGTCCGAATTCTTTATTTTGCTGCTGCCCTCCTCCTTTAAGCTTTGATGAGTGGTGGGTGCAGTTATCCTTCCTTCGGTTGCTTGCTGTAGGAGATTATATATGTCATCTTTTGTGTAATCACAAGGAGAAGCACAGTTAAAAGACTACTATTAAAAAAATTTCCTTACAACATTTTTTGCTTTATGTTAGTTTATAGGTATTTTCATGTTAATTTGTTGCAATATTTAATGATTGAGTGTTGTTCATTTTGATATACTCCACAGGTAACATAAATAACTCGCTTATGACGCTAAGATCTTGCCTAGAAATTCTGAGAGAAAATCAGCTGCAAGGTACAAATAAAATGGTACCCTACCGGGACTCAAGAATCACACATTTGTTCAAGAACTACTTTGATGGTGAAGGTCAAGTTTCTGTCATAGTCTGTGTTAATCCAAGAGCAGATGACTATGATGAAACAGTGGTGAGTATATAAATTTTCATAGGTGTCATTTTGAAAAAGTGCACTTGCTTTTCTTTTCAGGCTTTGCACTGTGTTTTATCACTATTGATGCCAGCAAGAAAACCGCAGTGCAAAACCTGAAAAAATGTAATAGTGGTTATGTTATAATATGATATCGAAATAAAATTGTCTTAGGCTTAGTGTCTATGCTGTCCATGGATATTGTATATTCTCTGTGGTGAATAAAACAGAAGATGTGCTGTTGCATTCTTGCTTAACTGTGAAACGGACGTATTTTAATAGGTTATGGTCCCAGACTGTGACCCAGAGTTATTTTCTTCGTTATTCCAGTAAGCAGAATACGGAAAAGTCGTTATCTTATAAATAATTAGTTAAGCGCTTGAAAATGGCTTCGAATTTTGTAGTTAACGTGCCTAAGCTTAAAGGCAGAGACAACTACGATGTATGGGCTTTTGCAGCGGAGAATATGTTGGTGTTAGAAGGCATGTCCGACTTAATAAAGGAAGAAGGAAGTACTAGCACTGCAGCTGCAGATGATGCAAAGGCAAAAGCGAAGCTGATTCTTACAATTGATCCAGCGTTGTATGTGCATATAAAGCAAGCTAAAACAACGAAGGAGCCATGGGCGCAGCTTAAAACTATGTTTGACGATTCCGGGTTTACACGAAGAATAACCTTACTTCGTCATCTTATATCAATCAGGCTTGATAATTGTGATTCAATGACGTCGTATGTGAGAGATATTATTGAGACATCGCAAAGATTAAGTGGAACTGGATTTGATATAAACGACGAATGGATTGGCTCGTTGTTACTGGCAGGTTTACCAGAACGATTTTCACCAATGATCATGGCGATTGAACATTCCGGGATTCCTATTACGGCGGATGTTATCAGGACAAAATTGATCGATATGGAGATGTCAGATTCGAATGAGTCAGAGACAAAAACCGCTTTCGCTTCCAAAGGTTGGCAGAACCATAGAAGCAAGACTGCTAACAGACAAAACAAAAGCGGAAACTACGTCGCGGAAAAGTCAAATGTCAAAATGACAGGAGTTAAATCCATCAGTTGTTACAGGTGTAAACGGAGTGGGCATTACAGGAATCAATGTCCATTGCTGGTGAAATCAGATGAACCTAAACAATCCAATATGTTTAGTGTTGTTTTTCTATCCGGCAAGTTTGGTAAACAAGATTGGTATATTGACTCCGGCGCAAGTTCTCATATGACGCCTAATGAACATTGGATAAAAAATGCATTGTATTCGTCAAGTGAACCAGAAGTTATTATCGCTGACAAAACCAAAGTACCTGTGCTGTGTACCGGCGATGTAGAAATAACTTCAGATTGTGGTTATGATATTACTGTGAAAAATGCATTGTGTGTGCCAAGTCTGACGACTAACCTCTTATCAGTGAGTGAACTCATAAAGAACGGTAATAAAGTTCATTTAGATTCACAGAATTGTTTCATACATAATATGAACGGTGAATTGGTGGCTATAGGAGAACTTATTTGTGGTGTTTACAAGTTGAAGGTAAAACATAAAATGAAAAGTGAGCACAGTTTATTGGCTGCTCCTGTGTTAACTGATGGTTATACTTGGCACCGAAGACTCGGTCATATAAATAGTGCAGATATGAATAAAATGAAGTCTGGTGTGGTTGATGGACTTAGTTATCCTGATAATTTTCAAACGGGAAAAAACAGTTGTATCGTGTGCTGTGAGGGAAAACAGTCAAGACTTCCGTTCAAAAATATTGGAGAAAGAAGTACAGAGACATTGCAGATTATACATGCTGATGTGTGTGGCCCAATGGAACATAAATCCTTAGGTGGTGCGCGATATTTTTTATTGCTGGTGGATGACTTCAGTCGCATGGCATTTATTTACTTCTTGAAAGCTAAAAGTGAAGTATTTAGCAGATTTAAAGAATTTAAAGCCTTGGTAGAAAACCAAAAGAATAAGAAAATTAAAATATTTCGCACTGATAATGGCTTTGAATTTTGTAATAATGAGTTTACAGATTTTCTGAAGAAAGAAGGTATTATTCATCAGAAAAGTAACCCTTACACCCCAGAACAAAATGGTCTGTGTGAAAGACTGAATCGCTCAATAGTTGAGAAAGCAAGATGTATGTTGTTTGATGCAAAGCTAGATAAAAGATTTTGGGGAGAAGCAGCAAACACAGCCGTGTACTTAAAAAACAGATCAATTGCATCAGGAACTCAAGACAAGACACCATATGAATTGTGGTATGGCAAGAAACCTGATGTAAGCCATATTCGTATATTTGGCAGTGATGATCCAAGTTTCCAAAGAAAAACGTTTAAAGTGGGACAAAAAGTCACATAAACACATTCTTGTTGGATATTCAGAAAATATGAAAGGTTATAGAATTTATGACTACAAGAAGAATAATATATTAATATGCAAGGATGTGGTTATTATGGAGAGTAGAAAAGATAATAAATATGAAGAAATAAGTGTTTCAGTGGGGGAGTCTGGTCAAGAAGGACAATTGACAGTAACAGACAAACCAGAATTACTGAAATCAGTTTCAGTGGGGGAGTCTGCTCAAGAAGAACAGTTGACAGGAACAGGCAAACCAGAATTACTGAAATCATCTCAATCAGACTATGCTGAAGTAGAAGAACAAGATAACTTGGAAGAAAGTACTGCAGCTGAGAGTGTGGAAATTAAGACATTGCCTAAAAGAATAAGGAAACCGCTTCAAAGATATGGTACAACTTTATTAAGTGTATCCTGTAAAGAAGAAGGCAGCTGTGTTCCAGATGATATCATCAGAGAATTCCAGCAAGTGATGGAGAAGATGAAGGCAGTTATGGTCAGACAGGAGAATCGCATCCAAGCCCTGGAGGCAAGGCTGATGGCTTCAACATCAAGTGCAGTACAAGTGGGTGTTTAAATAAGAAAGGTTTGAAAGTGATGTTAAAGTGTGATACCGTGCTAGGTCAGTGTCTAAATGTTTTTGCCAAATAGCATGTGTACATTGTGATTAAACCTTTTCCTTGATGGTTAGACACTTCACATTGAGGTTTTTTGTTTGAAATTAATGCACAATTATTGTTAGGCATTTGGCACTTAGATGTAACCTCAGTTTTTTTAAATGGATATCTAAAGAAAGATATTTGCATGCATTTACCAGAGGGTTACAAAGTACATAATTGTGATAGCATGTTTTGAAATTGAAAAGGTAGAATTACAAGGATTTGTAGATGCTGACTGGGCAACTAACACTGTAGACAGACGTTCTTATTCAGGTTTCTGTTTTGTAATGTCTGGTTCTGCTATTTCATGGGAAAGTAGATAGCAAAAAACTGTAGCTCTCTCAAGCTCTGAAGCAGAATATATGGCTTTGTCAGATGCTTCTAGAGAGGCAGTATATTTAAGAAATCTATTATTTGAAATCACGGGCAATTTGGGTATGATTACTATCTTAGTGACTGTCAGAGTGCATTGAAGCTTACAAGTAATCAGCAAATACACAAGAGATCTAAACATATTGATGTTAGTTACCATTTTGTCCGCGATGCTGTATTAAATAAATATATTAAACTTGAATACATGGAAACTGCTGAAATGCCAGCTGACTTGCTCACTAAAGCTCTTTGTGCCTTCAAACATTACAAACTTATGAACAAAATAGGATTACTAAGTAATATATTGTAATGTTCTGTGAGGCTGTAACTTATTTCGATATAGTGGGGGTGTTATAATATGATATCGAAATAAAATTGTCTTAGGCTTAGTGTCTATGCTGTCCATGGATATTGTATATTCTCTGTGGTGAATAAAACAGAAGATGTGCTGTTGCATTCTTGCTTAACTGTGAAACGGACGTATTTTAATAGGTTATGCATTGTTTTTTGATATTATGTTAGGGATAGTGATTATACATTATCAGAGATTATAAACAAACAATTGGACTAATCTGAGGTGAATACACTGCAATATGGTACACTGTATCTGATTTGGAAAACTGATACCTAATGCTATTTGTTGTATGGATTGTCTATATGTCTAACATTGATTTTGATTCATGTAATTGTTTGCTTTTGTTTGTGTAAAATTGTTTTATCAGTATTCTTAGCTATTTTCTGTTCACTAATAAAAACAAAGTATAAAAACAATTTTCGCTTCAGATATCTATTAAGGGAGGATAGGCATTCACACAATTAGAAGATTGTATTATGTGAGACAGGAGGAAAATCGGTGTATATTTATTTGTTTCATATGGCACAAGGATACAAAAACAGTTACTACATGGAATCACAATAAATAGAACCAAACATGGATGTTACTACAGACTGATGTCCAATGATTGAAGCTATTCAGTTGCTTTATGAATGTGATTCATTGTACCACTGAATTTCCTAAGAGGGCATTCCATGGCGCTGTGGTGAATAGTTTGCTGATTGTTACATTGGTCACAAAAAGAATTCGCTATCATTCCCCACTTGAACATCCAATAGTTGCATTTACTGTGGGCTGTTCCCATCCCACTTTGGTTCAGTGTCATCCAGGTTTTCCTAGGTAGTTTGAATCCAGGAGGCTGTTTTGTAGTATCTTGGATTAGTGCACGTTTGTCAGGGTTGGAATTGGTCCACACAGTGCACCATGCTTCGTTTATGTTGAAGTGTTTTTGGACCAGCACTTGACCAAACTTCCACATTGAATACCTAGATTTTAATCTATTTGGAGCAGACTTGATGAATTAGAAGCTGTGAATGTCTTCAACATTTCTGCCATTATTGTTTTAAAGCCACTTGTCTCCAGAAACTTGGTGGGGGAATGTTAGAAAGTACAGGCAGCTAGTCTGTAGGTGTAGATTTCACAGTTCCTGATGATGTTCCCATTGTGTCATTTAGCTTTATTGTGTGGCTGCTACTTAGCCATACTCGACTGCAGTATTCAGCAGTTGAGTATACTAGGGCATTCCTGAAACTTAGTGAAGGATTATATTTTGAGTTTTGATTTTTGCCATTGTTTTACAGATATATTCTTTATATGTCAATGACCTGTCCAGAATCAGGCCTAGATAGTTTGGATGAGGATTGTACTTCAGTAACTGGTCTCTGAACTTTATGTGAGGTCCACAGTGGGCTTGTCTATTGTTAGATGAAAAGAGCTGACCTCTGTCTTATTTATATTCAGTTTCAGGGGCCAAGTGTTGAAGTATTTGTTCAGTTTACGAAGGTCACCTGCAAGAATTTTTTCAGATGTTTTGAAGTTGCTACATTGTGTTGTCATGACCATGTTACCAGTGTATATAAACTTTCTAGAAGCAGTGGATGACAAGTCTGCAGTGTAGATGTTGAAATGTAGTGCATAAGATGGCAAGGTAATTAATGAGAGGCAGCATCTGAACTTCTTTGAAGATAGAATAATTATTCTGATGCATCTTTTTATAAAAGTAATTAGAAACCCTTGTTTAGTTTTGTTCACAATGCTTCCTTGCTGCAATATCTGTTTAATACATCTAAACAAAAAAAATGTACTATTATCTTCAGCAGAATATAAAGGCAGTGCTTAGTTTAATGTAAATTGCTTACGGGATTAACGCTGCGTTGAAATATTCTTTCTTCTTCCCGACGTTTCGACCAGGGCTTAGGTCTTCTTCAGGGGCCGTCTATCGAATCTGCTACAGACTGGGATCTGCTGGAGACTGGCATGGCTGGTTGTTTATGTATTTGTACAACCATGGCTGGTTGTTTACATATTTGTACAAACAGCCACGCCAGTCTCCAGCAAATCTCTGTCTGTAGCAGATTCATTGGACAGCCCCTGAAGAAGACCTAAGCCCTGGTCGAAATGTCGGGAAGGAGTATTTCAACACAGCATTAATCCCGTAAGCAATTTATATTAATATGACGGTTGCGAAAACAGAAAAATCTTTTACAATGCCTAACTTAACAAAATTTGGCTGTTGGTTCCATTTCTTAGTTAATTGCAAAGTCTAAAGAACTCTACTTTAACTCTAGAACTTACAAATCTTCCCCAACTCTTTGATCAAAGAAATCATCTTACCAGCTGTGCATTGACGAGTAAACTTTTTCTTATTAATAGTTGTAGAATAAGTTGTGGATCATTTCGCTATTACAGAAATTTTGCAATACAATGTGAAAATTCCTTTAAGCTTATATCTAACATGATTTTTTTCTTCACAAACCTCCTTTCTTCAGCTTTGGTAAATGGTTGGTTTTTTTTTTTTTTTTTTTCCTTTCCTAGTTAAAGTTCTTTTCAAGACATATAAGATTCTTTTGGTACAATGAATGATTGCACTAAACTAACAGCCAAGAAAGTTATTTTCATTGAGATACGTTGGTGAACATTGAACTGTTCTTATGGTTTTAGTAATATAGTGGAACAGTATTTAGAGGAATGACTAGATATTTTTTGGGCTGCGTGCTTAAAAAGGAAGATTGGATTTTTAAAAGTATTTCAGCATGGTGATATGGTAATCCTGTCTATACTCTGCTTATGATGAAGTGAGCGTGGAAATAAGGGCAGCAGGAGTAGTATGAAAGCAGTGGCTATATCATGTGATGAGAAAGGTATGGAATCAGGCCACAACTCCTGAAGACTGGAAAAAAGGAATAATTGTACCTACATTTAAAAACAGAGCAGGAAGGAGTTTAAAAACTATAGAGGTATTACACTGATATGCCACTGTGCCAAAGTGTATGAGAAGATCGTTGAAAAAAGAATACATGACAGGGTGGAAAAAGGGCTAAGGAAAGAGCAGTAGGCCTATGGCTTCAGATCAGGGAGATCGTCGGTAGATCTGATATTTGCTATGAGACAGCTGCAAGAAAAACATTCAGTTTAGAAAGGATCTACTGTTGGTATTCCTCGATATTGAGAAAGCATATGATTGTGTGCACAGGAGTAAGGTATGGAAGGCCTTGGACAAGAGAGGAGTTCCCAAAGAAACCATCAAGAGAGTGACGGAACTGTACCAAGGAAGTGTGAGCTATGTGAAAATAGGGGAAGGAAGATTAGATTGGCTGGAACAAAGGAATGGACTAAAACAAGGAAGTGCCCTATCACCACTCATTGTAATCATGGATGAAATAATGCAGAAGGTGGCAGCGAGGATGTGAGAGGAAAACATGAAGGTCATGGCTTTTGCGGATGATCTGATGATCTGGGGAGGTGAAGAAGTGGAAGTGTAGCGGCAGTTGGATATATGGACAGACAGTGTGGAGGAATATGGCCTGAAATTTAATGTAAAGAAATATGAGTACATGGTAACAACCAGGAAAAAGAATAGGGTAGCCCAAGGAATTGTGATGGCAGGGGAACAACTAAAGAAGGTAAACAGGTTCAAGTACTTGGGGAGCACCGAGCGTGGTGGTGTAACGGATAGCGTTCTGGCCTCGCATTCGGGAGGACGGCGGTTCGAATCCCCGTCCGGGCATCCAGATTTGGGTTTTCCATGGTTTCCCCAAATCACTCCTGGTGAATGCCGGGATGCTTCCTTCAAAAGGCCATGGCCGAATTCCTTCCCATTCCTTGCCCCCATCCTTTCCCGTCTCTAAAGACCACGTTGTTAAAAAGGGACGTTAAACTGTTAAAAAAAAAAAAAACTTGGGGAGTGTATTAGAGGAATGTGGAGGAAATGATGGCGAGATAAGTGAAAGAGGAAGACAAGCAGAGGTGTTCCTAAGGAGAATTAGAAGCCTGATATGGAATAAAGAGGTGCCACAGAGAAGCAAGAGAGTAATCTATCATACGTACTATGTGCCTATCTTAACTTATGCTGCTGAAATGTGGACAGTGAAAAAGTGGGACATCAGCAGAGTACAAGCAAGTGAAATGAAGTTTTTAAGAGGTAGAATGGGAGTCACTAAAATAGACAGAATAAGGAATGAAATGATTAGACACACCATAAAAGAGGAACCCCTACAGGAAAGGGTAGAGAGGACCAGACTGAGATGGTATGGACATGTGGAGGGTGTACGGAAGAGAGGAGAGGACTGGAACAAAGTGGTGACAGAGAGGTGGTGGGATGAAAGAAGCAAATGGAGAGGCTTGTGTATAAAGCAGACCCGGCCAGAGGCTGGAAACTGTTGAGGATGATGATGATGATATGTAGTGTTCATATTGGAGCTTTGATAGTAGCGTAGAGTCGTGTTTTATATTGCAGGTAATTGTCAACCGGCCAAATATTTAGAAATCCAGCTTATTCATTTCGTAGGGGAGCTGCATTGCAACAGTCTAAAAAATTGTAAGAGAAATAATTATGAAAAATTCTTCAATCAAAGGAACAGGAGTTCATAAAAATAGCTGAAGATTACCACGATATTTGTAATTTTTCAAACTGCACGAGTGCTGTCTATGGAAGAAAAGTCAGAGTTACTTTTCCTGCGCACTCTGATTTGATGTTTCACAATTACAGGAATTTTTTTCTATTGTTCTGCAAGGATTGGTCAATGCTAATTATAAATTCATTACCATTTGGGCTGGAGGTTATGGTAAACAGAGTCACGATGAAACAGTTAGATCTGCTGCTCCGTATGTCTCTTTAACTGAATATCCCGAATCCCTTTATCAATTTCTGGAATTACTGAACCTCGTGTTTTTATAGGTGATGAAGTTTATTCATTTTAAAATAATTTGTTAGAGCCTTATGGGCAATATTTAGGTGCAGGCAGAGGATACTTCAGTGCTAGGTTATCAAGAGCATGAAGAACCATCGACTGTGCTTTTGGTATACTTTATGCTAAATGGAGAATTTTAGCCACAACAATAGAAACTTCTGTAGACGTAGCTGACAATATTATTAACGCCACTTGTTTCCTGCATAAAGTTGTTATTGATAGAGAAGGTACTGAACTTAATGAAATTAACATTAAATCATAAGAATTTGACATATTGGAAGGCCAAACTAAACCGCAGGAAATACTCGCAGCTTATTTAAAATCTATTTTTGTTACAACCCGAAATAAATTAGTTTGAATATCTTCACTATATGCATTTAAGTTGATATGTATAATTTAAATTACTTGTAAAAGAAAAAAAATAATTTTTTTCTATAAACTATGCATCATTTCTCTTTAGCTAAATTAATATTATTTTTTTACTTTAATCTTAAGTTTATAATGGTCACACATTAAAATGAGTTTAAATTAGGGAAATTGTACTAGATAAAAAAAATTTACAATTATCTGTTGTATGACATCCTGTGCCTAGAACAAATCTGTTACAATAATTTTTGTATTTGAAGTCCACCAAAAGGGACCTAATAAAAATTTCACCAATCAAACAGTCGACAACCATCGCTGATAATAGCAAAGAAAATGCAAGCAGCGATTAGCGTCGCTCTCATCGCTGCTCTGCTAATATGCGTTGCTCTTCGCCCGCTCCAGTATAAACACCTCCTTTGTCAACAATGTTCACTTTTCTTCGCTTTGCTAGTATCGTCGCTCTAATCGTTTATTGCAACTCCAACGTAAACACACCCTAAGGAAAAATGTGTAGGTTATTTATGATCGAGGTGAACTGCAACTGTCATTGATCTAGAGGAAACTTTAGAAGGTATTTTTTTTCCAGCAAATCAGGCTCAAAATGTTGGCTGGAAGTAATGTGCACATTATATATATATATTAGACATTGGGATAGGAGAAAAACCACCGCTTACCAAAGATGAGGGCTCCAGCGGCGTCAAAACACGAAAAAACACACAAACACAAACATAATACAAATTTTCGAGCTTAGCTCTTCATCAGGTTGTAGGATGAGGTGGTTGCCCCGCGGAAGCTAGCAACCAACTGAGGAGACCACACGGGGTGCACATGGTCAGCTGGTCGGGGTGGGGAGGGAGGGGGGAGAAACAACATGGCGGGTGGTGGGGGTGGAAGGACCTAAGCCCGAAAATGATCATTAGACTGCACAGTGGAAACGCGGTTGCGGTCATAAGGTCACTGGCATAAAACAAACCAAGGAAAACACGAAAGGGGGGGGGGGGGGGTTGGAATCTACTGAAAACGATCTATAAGTGCCCCCATAAATGGACACAGACAATCGGTCTGGACTGAGAACCCTGACCACCCTGTTTCTTTTCATGCCACCACTCATAACACCAACAATTTCAACACCTGCTTCACAGTCCGCGCCATCAAAGTACTCCCAGACAAAAGCAGCATCTCAGAACTGAGGAGGTGGGAACTGGCCTTTCAGTACCAACTAGGGACCAGACAACCACCTGGACTAAATTTAAGATAGCTCCAATTTTCCTCTCTCCTCTGACCTTTGCCCCTTACCTGCCATCATTTCCCACAAAACCATCGCTCACCAGAGCTTTCTCTTTTTGTACTTAGATCTATTGCTATAAAATTAATTTTTTTTCTCTCGTGTGTTTTATATTATTATATTTTTTCCGTGTGTATTTTTTATGGGGGCACTTATAGATCGTTTTCAGTAGATTCCACCCCCCCCCCCCGAGTTTTCCTTGGTTTGTTTTATGCCAGTGACCTTATGACCGCAACCGCGTTTCCACTGTGCAGTCTAATGATCATTTTCGGGCTTAGGTCCTTCCACCCCCGCCTCCCGCCATGTTGTTTCTCCCCCCTCCCTCTCCACCCCGACCAGCCGACCATGTGCACCCCGTGTGGTCTCCTCAGTTGGTTGCTAGCTTCCGCGGGGCAACCACCTCATCCTACAACCTGATGAAGAGCTAAGCTCGAAAATTTGTATTATGTTTGTGTGTTTTTTTGTGTTTTGACGCTGCTGGAGCCCTCATCTTTGGTAAGCGGTGGTTTTTCATCCTATCCCAATGTCTAATATATCCGCTCTCAGCGCCTTTGTTTCCAAACAATCTATATATATATATAATTAAGGAAGGATAGGGAAATATGACCCAGCACTTACCACAGATGAAGGCGGCCGGGACGACGAACACAAAAAAAAAACAAACACAAGAGAAATGCAATATTTCGGCCTACAGCAGCCTTAAACGTGCAGAAGGTGAAGCCCCAGGCGGCGTCACATGTGTACACATAGACAGCCGACTGGTGAATGGCGTCTCAGGCACGGATGGTAGTTTAGGTGGTGGGAGGGGGGGGGGAGGAAGCTCAAATATTAGATCGATAATCGATAGTGATAACGATATGTTATTATAGAAAGAGATGAAAAATAACTGGGTGGGGATATATATATATATATATATAACTATAATTGAAAAGTAAAATAAATTTAAGTAGCATGGAAAATAGTAAATACAGAACTTAAAAAAAAAAAAAAAATATATATATATATATTGTTCCCGGCGGCACCCAATATTTCGTGCCAACCATGCCTTTCATGTTTTATGAATGAATTCACCATTTTGCTGCGCTCACCGCACCTGTACGCACTTTTTTTTTTCCCCCACGAGAATATGAACCCAGTGACCAAATACCTTTCGGGTTTTCAATACCATGCCTTTCAGTTGGCGAAATTACAGTCACACATCCTTTTTCTTAAAGCTTGCCTGAACCTCAATATTCCCCCTAATGGCCTCTCCATAAAATTGCCCATATTTGTCTGTCCACCACAACTCGACCCTCTCCTACATGCATTTAGATACAAACAGTCCTTGGCCCTAACATCTCTGGTGCTGCAAGAATACATTAACCTGGCAGCCAATACTCCAGAGACCTTATGTCTCTCAATAAAGTACTGTTGCTTTCTTCCCCACATGTTCTGCCTCAACTGCAACACATTATTCAACAGGCCACAGAGTCTATGAACAATCATGCCCAGATTCACCTTAGAAAATTATCCACTCTGTACAACTCCCACCTCAAAGCTGGACAACCCCTTCCATACAAATCACCTGGTCACCAACCCAGGGGCCAACCTCCCCTCATTTCAACACGTCTATCTCTTGCCCAACTCTTCAACATACCTCTACCACCTCCATTAAACCCCACCCCTCGCCCAACCAATCCAATCTAGCTGCCAAACCCAAACAGTCTGTCATTAATCTGTCATCCTCTCCACTTTAAGATCCACAACTTTCGGTGCTGGCCAAGGGCCTCACTTTTTCACCCACACCCAAATTTGACCAGACCGCCCTAGTAAGAGACTCCCTAGCATTTTGCCGCACACTACGCTGGAGGTACCACATTGCCATGAAAAGTAGCATTCCAGACACTCCAAATGACCTAGAGCCGAGCCTTCAAAAATTTCAGCCACCCTCGATTCTTGACCCACCACCCCTTCCACAAAACCACCCACTCCAACTTTTCCAAGATCTGCTTTCCACCAGTCTGGCTTCCCCTAGTTTTGTGAAATCTCTACCGAGTGAGACTAATCTGTCCCCATCAGAGACCCGAGCCGTCAGGGAACTCTCATCTAACCCTGACCTGATTATCTTACCGGCTGACAAGGGCTCCACAATGGTAGTCATGAACCGTTGTGACTACCTCAGCGAAGCTCTCCGTCAATTGGCTGACTCCAACACATACCGCCTCCTTAACCATGATCCTACAGCTGCAATTAATGACAGTATAAAAGATTATATACAGTCTTGTGGACCCCTCCAAGGCCTCACTGCCCACTCAATCTCACTCCTTAGCCCAAAAAAGCCCAGCACCCCTTACTTGTACCTACTTCCGAAAGTTCACAAACCGGGCAACCCTGGACGCCCCATAGTTGCTGCTTATGGTTCTCCGACCGAACGCATTTCCGCCCTGGTAGACCAACACCTACAGCCTATTGTAAGCCAGCTCCCCTCCCACATCAAAGACACCCCGCATTTTCTTTCCCGTTTATCCACAGTTCCCGTGCCTCTTCCACCTGACTCCCTTCTGGTTACGATTGACGTGACCTCCCTATACACCAATATTCCCCCTGCCATGGCCTCAGCGCCATGGAACATTTTCTAGACCAGCGTCCCCCTAATAGCCTCCCGTCCAAATCATTCCTAGTCTACCTGGCCGAACTAATTTTAACTAACAACGTTTTCACCTTTGATGCAAAAATCTACCGACAAGTCAGTGGCACTGCCATGGGCACCCGCATGGCTCCCTCATACGCCAACTTATACTTAGGCCGCCTAGAAATGTCCTTCTTAGCTGCAGCCCTTTTGAAAACCCCTGCTATGGGTCAGATTCATTGACGATATTTTCATGGTCTGGACCCACGGGGAAGACAACCTTCTCATTTTCCTCAATAACCTCAATAATGCTAGCACTTTGAAATTTACATGGAATTACTCCCACACCCAGGCCACTTTCCTGGATGTTGACCTGTCCCTCTCTGATGGCGGCATCAATTCTTCGGTACATATAAAACCCACCAATCTACAACAATACCTCCACTACGACAGTTGCCATCCTAATCACATCAAACGCGCCCTCCCATACAGCCTGGGAATCCGGGGCAGGCACATTTGCTCCAACGAACAGTCCCTTAAGCAGTACACTAATAACATTTCTGAAGCCCTAATATCCCGCAATTACTCCCCAGATTTAGTTCATAAACAAGTTACACGAGCCACATCAGTACCGACACAATCCATCAACACCCCACAACCATCAAACCGAGCATGGTGGTGTAACGGATAGCGTTCTGGCCTCGCATTCGGGAGGACGGCGGTTCGAATCCCCGTCCGGGCATCCAGATTTGGGTTTTCCATGGTTTCCCCAAATCACTCCAGGTGAATGCCGGGATGCTTCCTTCAAAAGGCCATGGCCGAATTCCTTCCCATTCCTTGCCCCCATCCTTTCCCGTCTTTAAAGACCACGTTGTTAAAAGGGACGTTAAACTGTTAAAAAACAACCATCAAGAACCAACCAAAGCCCAGTTTTGGTCACCCGCTACTTCCCTGGCTTAGAATCCATCAACAGGATCCTAAGACAAGGATATCCAAGGATCCTTTCCATGTAACAGGCCCCGTTGCAAACTTTGCATGATGCACCCGCCTTCGACCACCTTCACCAATCCCGTAACAGGGGAAAGCTTCTATATCACTGGATCGGCTACCTGCGTAACTTCTCACCTGATCTATCAACTTGCCTGCAACCACTGCCCAGCCTCCTACATAGGTCTGACCACAAATCCACTGGCCATCCGGATGAATGGACACAGACAATCGGTCTGGACTGAGAACCCTGACCACCCTGTTTTCTTTTCATGCCACCACTCATAACACCAACAATTTCAACACCTGCTTCACAGTCCGCGCCATCAAAGTACTCCCAGACAAAAGCAGCATCTCAGAACTGAGAAGGTGGGAACTGGCCTTTCAGTACCAACTGGGACCAGACAACCAACTGACTAAATTTAAGATAGCTCCAATTTTCCTCTCTTGCTCCGACCTTGCCCCTTACCTGCCATCATTTCCCACAAAACCATCGCTCACCAGAGCTTTCTCTTTTGTACTTAGATGTATTGCAATAAAAATTTTTTTCTCTCGTGTGTTTTATTTTATTATATTTTTTTCGTGTGTAATATTTTCAATAATTTTGCGTGTGGAATAATTTTTTAGGGGGGCTCTTTATAGATCGTTTCCAGTAGATTCCACCCCCCCCCCCCCCCCGTGTTTCCTTGGTTTGTTTTTATGCAATGACCTTATGACCGCAACCGCGTTCCACTGTGCAAGTCCTAATTATCATTTCGGGCTAGGTCCTTCCACCCCCACCCCGCCTCCCGCCATGTTGTTTCTCCCCCCTCCCTCTCCACTTTAAGGCAATAAAATTAAGGAAGGATAGGGAAATATGACCCAACACTTACCACAGATGAAGGCGGCTGGGACGACGAATAAAAAAACAAACACAAGAGAAGCGCAATAGTTCGGCCTACAGCAGCCTTAAATGTTGCAGAAGGTGAGCACCAATGCCGCCGCACATGTGTACACATAGACGCCGACTGGTGAATGCTCGGCTTGTCTATGTTTACACATGTGACGGCGCCTGGTGCTTCACCTTCTGCACGTTTAAGGCTGCTGTAGGCCGAAATATTGCGCTTCTCTTGTGTTTGTATTTTATTCGTCGTCCCAGCCGCCTTCATCTGTGGTAAGCGTTGGGTCATATTTCGCTATCCTTCCTTATATATATATTATTTTTTAACTGCTTAACGTCTCTTAACAGTGAGGTCTTTAGAGACGGGAAAGGATGGGTGCAAGGAATGGGAAGGAATTCGGCCATGGCCTTTTTAAGGAAGCATCCCAGCATTTGCCTGGAGTGATTTGGGAAACCATGGAAAACCCAAATCTGGATGCCCGGACGGGGATTCGAACCGGCATCCTCCCGAATGCGAGGCCTGAACGTTAACCGTTACACCACCACACTCGGTGCACATTATAGGATTCCTTCTGTTTGTTACTTGATATTCTTATAATCATTGAAATTTTATGGTTTAAGAGCTTCCAGTTTCAGATTCCAAATAGATGTTTGTTTTCAACTCACAAACTGTATTTAACTAATTTCCATTTTAAAATATGAATGGGAATAGCGTTTGCTTGTGAAATGTTTTAACTGCTGTGAGATTTAAAAATGCCATCTTTGTGGCCTAGGCCACTACTTATTAACCTACTTACCTCCTGTCCACATGAAATCAGGATCTGCTTCTTCTACGGCTATGATACGGTCTCAGTTGGGTATGTTCTGTAGTTCTACAAAGCTTTTAATGAGACCTCTGTGACCTAAATGTATAGATGGGATTTTTATTGTATGGGTATAGGAATCCACCACTTTATTTAGATCCTCAATATTGTAATTTCTGAAATTACATCATTTCTACATCCTGTGGGCTACTACGAGAATTTGTATTCCATGTTAAATCCTCCATCTCATCGTAAGATTCCATGACACATATGTCTCTGCAGTCACTTGCCTATAATATTTTACTTATATCCATTGTCTATTTGTTGTCCACAGGTATTGTAAGATTACCCAATTTGACCCTGTATGCACCGGTTAAAACTATTCAAATTTCAGTAAAAAAGCCTTAAAAATTTCTTTGGAGTATTTAAATACAGCATTTGTACAAAGGGTATGCTTGTTCTGTGAGCTATTGATTACAGTTCTAATTGAAAGTTTTAGGAATCATGTAGTTAAATTTGATACTGAGATGGTCTATTAGGGCACATTATGTCTAAAGTAGAATTTGAGGGATCCACGTTCAAGCATTTTACATGAGAGTATTTAATTAATGAATTATTAATTTTTTACTTTTGTTTTCCATGACTTGAAAACTGGGATAGTGTATTGTTGGATTTCATTCAAAATTAAAGAATTAAATGAAGGTTGTAATGCCCTCATTGAAAACATTCTCACAAAAGTTTAATTGCTTGTTAAAGTGAGCTTACTGTGGATTTAAAATGTAGAAAGTACTTCCTTTTTGTAGGAAAGGGCTTGCCAATTCAGAATAGCAGAAGTGACAAAAAAGAACAACCACTTAACATATAAAACTTTGAAACAATGGAGTTTTTTGGCATAAAGCCTTCATTGCCAGAAGCAAAAGAAATGATGTGATGCGATATGAGACTAGAATATGACGGGGTTTTCCCAACTCCGTCCAGTGCACTGGTTTTTCTCCTGTTAATTTAAAAATTCAATTTTCCTTCACATCTCATGTTTTCCTTTTTTTACACACCTTTTCCATCTTGTCATCTGTGGAAAGCAGCAATTCCATTCTCAGCCTGAAACTATTTTGAAACCTAAAAGTTAAGAATTTTGTTTACAGAAATTTTTAAATTTGAAAATAGGTGTATGATTTAAAGTATATTTAAAAACTAATGTTTTTCAGCAAGTCATGAAGTTTGCTGAAATGACTCAAGAAGTTCAAGTTACCAGACCAGTGCCAGCTAAGATGGATCTTGACTTTTTGCCAGGAAGAAGAAAGGCAAACCAGGTAAAGTTGTTGTTTAATTTGTCATATGGTAAAATATCTCATTTTTTCCTTTGAACATGAGTCAATCTTCCTAAAAGAGGAAGTAGCTATACAGTTTAATTGTTGTGAGGCCTAATATATGTCATTTTTAATATTTCCCTTTTTTTCCTACCTTGACAGATGGTGAAGCAAGCTGTGCAGTATATTGAACAAAATGGAAAGAGGGATGATTCTCCCATAGATATTGATATAGGACTAGTCTACAGGTGTGTTAAAAGAGACCATATTGCTCAACACAGGTGGTTCTTAAAATAGATTGATGTTGGTACCAGCAGATAACTAAAGCAGTAGGCTTCTCAAGTAGCTGTTATGTGTAATGGTATTAACTAATGTTTCCTCTGCTGGTGTGAATTCTTTTGATATTATTGTTGATTCTGGTAATATTTCCCATCGTTCTGATTCAGGGTGGCCAAAAACTGGGAATATCGGGAATTATCAGAAATTTAACGCAACCTTGAAATATCATGGAAATATCAGGGAATTCAAGGAATTTCCAAAAGTAACATGAATTTTAATTGCAACAACCCAAAATTTGGAATTTTTTAAATAATATCTCAAAATTTATTTTAATAATGAAATTTTGCAATAAATTATTCAACTTACATATTTTTGACATAAAATGCCAAATTTAAACTCTCATCTCGCCTAATGCCTCATCAAACAATTCGATTACGAGATGTTCGTTCACAAGCGCTGACACGAACTGTTGTTTACACACTCTCTGGAATTCAGCATTTGAAATTATATTTAAAAAGTGTATAACATCTAAATCAGAATTATAATACTACATGTAAATTCAGAAGTTATATAATTTACTGAATAAAATAGCAGTCATAGAATAGTAAGTTTATTGAGATGTTTTTACATTTCACTAAACAGTTTTACACATTCAAGCAAAGTATGAAACAGATGTTTCAAAAAATTGTGTTTGTGGAGAGTCTTTGAAATTCTGTGGAATGCCACAAGCTGGTTTTGAACTTCTTTTGAGAAAAATTGAACCTTCAACAAAACAAAAGACCAGATTCAGGATACAAATACCAGCAAAAATCCAAATAGCGATATTACATGGCCTTAGAACTTTTTTGTATTAATGATATAAGGTGAATTAAAGCAATGACAAAATAATATGTAAGATTATGTAAATATTAACCAAGAGTCTAAATAGACCTTCTTCAGAGCTCTTTCAAATGCTGAATCGATGCGATAGTATAAACATTGTGCTCATACCTTTGGCTCGCGCCAAATAAAATCAAAACTTTAAATACCTTAATCATGTAAATAAACTTGCTAAATTAGGGAATACTGTATTATACTTTTTTGGAAAACTGGAAGATATCGGAATTTTTACATCATTACCTTGTGGCCACTTTGTGATTTCTTGCTAAGATTTGAAAATACTTTCACTAATTGCTGAATAACTCGGAAGTTAAAATGCATTGTTTATTTGAGCTACAAAAGTTTTTTTTTTTTCTTTGGGATGTTTAAATAAAATAAAATATTTCCCTTTCAGTTTGGGCCCACCATTTCCAAGAGTAGATATGGATAGTGCAGATGATGAGAAACTGATGAGAGAATTAATTATGTATCTAGAAATGCGTATGAAGAAGAAACTGGAACTGCTGAGTGACCTACCAAAGCGTCGTAAGTAATTTTGATGAAAGTTTAATGTAAATAGCTACTTTTCCATGGTCCTTTTGATTATTATTATTAGGAATTCGTCTCTACATTAACTGAAAATCAGAATAATACAGAATGAAATGTGGACCAACAAAGTATTTGGCATTTGGTCGATGAAATCCTTTTACTGTGCAAAATGAAAACTTTAACAATTTTCTGTGTGCTGTACATGTTAATTTAAAAATGTTCCTATGCTTTTTAGTGTTAGTATGTAACAAAGCTGCATTCAGACTCTGTCTTTTCCACTAAAAATATATTATCTATAAATATAGTAAAGCTGTCCACCATTAAAAGTTACATAGATGGAATCACCTCCTTTTTTAATTGAAAAAAATTGTCTGTATGGATGAATTAGATTTACACAGAAATTATTGATCGAATTTTGATGGGATTTGGGATAATGTACAACCTGTGGTCCTGGGGATAAAATAGGCTCTTTTTTTAATGTGATAGTGAAAAGTTGAAAAATTTAAGGTAATATTATCCACAAATTAGTATCAATTTTTCGTTGACTGTGATTCGCATAAAAATACTGATAAGATTTTTATGAATTTTGAATAATGTACCATGTGTAAAATGAGGTATATTTCAGTTTGATGTGGCATCTTGGAGCTGAGGGATTTAAGATAAGTGTGCACAAATCGGTATCCAATTTTCGTTAGATGAGCTGCATGCAAAAAAAAAAAAAAAAAACTGCACTTCTGATTTTTATGAGGTTTCTAACTATGTACTGCTCCATGATCCCAGAAATGAAATAAGGTTTGTTTGATTCTGATCTGACACTAAAAATCTGATAAATTGAGAAGTGTTTGAAAATTAGTATCTATTTAAAGGTTAGTTACTAATTGCAGTCAAAATGTTGACCGGTGTGCAAACTACACCATTGTATTGTTCAGAATTCAATTTTAACTGTGACGATGCACATGTTTTGTTAGCAATTTCCTAATCATCTGATTATCCCTTTCTTATTTTATACGAGTGTCAAATTCCTCCACTAATCTACTTTTTGCCATTTACGAATTTTAAATTCCATCAGCATTTTTGGTAAATTATCTGTTGCTTCCCTTAGTCCTGTCTCTCACACCCATACCAAAAAAAATCCCGCTTCCTTATGCCAGTTTGTGACCATGGTAATCTTTTCCTTTCCATACACTACTACCAATTCTCTTCTATTCACACCCTCCTACTTATTTATGTATTTGATTGCCAAAATGTGGGTATAAAATTACACTACCATATTCAGGCAATATGACCAAAGTTTTGTATTCCTTTTCCCTCACTTCTCTGATATATCTTCTCATCACTCTTTCCAGAAAATAAAGAAATTTGTAACCTTTTCCTACCATCTGCCCAATGTGTCCTGCCCAGTTGAGTTTATTATCAATGTAATTGGCAGTGGTATTTCCAAGCATGCGTGAATGATAACGATCTGGCCTCACATTTGGGAGGACACAGATTTGAATCCCCATCAGACTATCCAGATTTCGATTTCCTGAAGTCACTCCAGGTGAATGCTGGAATGGTTCCTTCATGGTTGAAATCCTTTCTGTTCCTTGTCCTCAGGCTTAAATTGAGGCATAGAGCCATAAGAAAAGGAAAATAGTATGTTCCTCCAGGTAGATCAGTGGCTTGAATCCCACGTTAAACTGTAGGTCCCCATTAACTGGGAGGATTACAGAGTTAGTTTTGTTGGTTATGAGTTAAGAGGGTTGAGCAGCTACTAAATAACTGACACTAGTTCATTAAGACCACACTCAATTGTTATGCAGTTACAATTGTACAAAAAATGATCAGCCCACTCCAGCAGAGAGGTAGGTAAATACTGTGAGAAAATGTCTGATTTACCAGGTCTTTCTCCTACTACTTATATTTGGTATTGGACCATGCTTGTTTGTATTACAACTGCAAATGATCAATAGTTGTTTAACTGATGTCTAAGATCTGTCTATTTTGTAAAGCAATGTTCTGAGAGCAGTATGGTGATTGGAAATGGCAAACAATTATAGATGTTAGCAGGAAATTTAATCTTATACAGCCCAAACTGTTGCCATTTTCTGTTGTTTTTTAATCATCTCTAATTAGCTGCTGAGCATCCATGAAAGTGTTGACAACACTTCATGAAATTCTTTTGGTTATATAGATGGCAACTCATCAGATATTTTACAAACTTTGTAATGTATTATTTCTCTTAATGTAACTATGGTATCTGTGGCAGGTATATATTCTAAACATCATTGTTTCAATAAGTATTCCATCTATGTTGCATAATATTTCTTTTTTATCCATCACCAATCTCTTGACTGGTTTGTTGAAAATTTGCTAGTTATTTATATGATACATAATCAACTGTCACGTGTTACAGACCAGTCTGAATAGACCAAAAATTGCCATGCAAATGCTTGTAGCGATTCAGTTCGTGACTCTTAAGGCTTTTGTGGCCATCTTTGTTAATAATATTTGGATTTTCTGTGAGTGCTGTGTTATTTATTTGCTTACTTACAGTTTTGACTGACATACTGCATCCTTGGTCAGAGCTTCTCTGACAAAGACTGCAGCATATATGCCAAAAGCCCAGGTAAGCAAATAAATAATGTGGCACTCCTGGAAAATCCAATATTGTTACACAGTTCTTCCCAGTTCTCGAGACTGAAGACTATAGCCTACAAGAGGTCTATCATTTTCTGTAGGCCTGCTCCCCAAGATCTTGTCTAACTTTTCCAGAACTAATGTTAGTAAACCCCTCCCTCCAGTAATTTCCAATGTGTCACTGGAGGTGCCAGTCAATTCAGCATAATCTGCCACTGCCCACAATGCTGCCAGAGGAAATATCATTTTACCATGAGTGAAATGAACTGCCATAACACCTGGGATATGTACAGATTGTTATTTAATGATTCATAGATACTGATCTCAGCATCCAATTAGACAGAGCCATGCAACACACCTCTCTAAGACCACATACATCCATATTCTCCAACCTTACCATTGGATTAAACTTTTGTATCATGTTGTTGTTATTGGGGCTTTAGGGTGCACAAGAGTAGGGTCATTAGTGCCCTTGTCAGCCTAGATGTTACTGGGGGTTATGCAACACTTTCACCTGAACTATGAACAATTAAGTTCGTGACTAGTGTAGCCTTCTGGTACCTATAATATTAAATAGGTTGGCCGCCACGCATTCGTATTAAACCCCAAATGCGAAGGGTAATTGAAATAAAGTCACTTGGGACAGTTTCAGAGTAACACAATACTTATATTCTTGATAATAGTTCACTCGTACATTGTCGATACCAGATACGTGAATAAAGATTGAACAACAGTTTCTTTGAAGATTACAGATTAAGTACATTCATACGAGAAGACAAAAACTCACAAAGTCCTCCTAACATTAGTGAGTACTACGGCATGTTAGAATTTGCCGAAACCGCTACCGCTTGAAGTTACGCGATCACTTTCCGTGAAAGAATGAGACCAGAGTGAGACTACATATTACCAAGTTAATTCTTTGAAAATTTAGCGCGGAGTGAGACTACGTATTACGAAGTTACTACTTTGAAACTCACTGAACCGATCATGCGTGGAGTTATGCAATCACTTTCCAGCATAGGAGTGAGTCAATCTGTGCTTGCTGCAAGATCTTTTATAGACTTCTCAGAGCCTATGACGTCAGCAACTTTTTCTTTAATATCTCCAAAAGTACTAAATAGTTTAACTTGAAGTTTTTACAGGGGCTTCCTATGACCATGTTCTATCAGTTTTGATATAATTTAACATTCAAAAGAGTTTCTATAATCTTATACTTTTTAACGAAACCATTATATATTCGTAATTGCCTTCATTTGGGCTATCTACTGATATCAATTTCAAATAATATTCCTTTTAGTTAAAAAGTTAATTTTTTTCTCTTAATTAAAACTGCTATTTAAATTTTGCCAAATTATTTATTTTTATACCAAAAATCGGGAACAATGCTGACTATAGCTGGTGATAAAAGTTCAGCTGTAGCTTTACTCGATTCAAAGATATTTCAAATCTTAGAGTTTTACTTTTCTGATCGCGTGTTTCAATACGTAAACAAACCGGAATATCTCTTAAAATAAACGTTTCCCAATATAATAAATACACTTTAAAATGATTCAAACGATCAGTTTTAACTGTGGAAGTGAATACAGTGAAATTCCTTCAAGTTGACAATTACTCTTCTCGAAATTTCTAAGTCCAGCATAAGCAACTTCAAAATCGGTTTATAGAATATTTTGCTGCTGGGGATAGCTAGTGGGAGTGCTTTTGGTGAGCTAAAGGGTACCTTACACCCTATTTTGAGTCATGTTAGCCATCTTTAAAACATTCCATATCTTTTACCAATTAAGTTGCAAGCAATGTTTTGCATCACGTGTGACTAATGATCACTTATCTATCAGGAAGAATGTTTATGGGCAAATGTCATTCACCCATATACCTTACCATTCTACTGTTGCAAACGCCATTGCTTAAAGAAAGCAATAACATACATTTGTTCCACAGTTTGTGCTATCAGTCCTTCCATCCCTGTCTGCAGCAGTTGGAGTTGGTTTACTAGTACATGTTTGATACACCACGCACCAAGTCTTAACCTATAATTATAAAAAAAGTATTTTTAACGAGTAGGAGAGAGAGTGCATTGAATGGGAGGAAAAAACAGCTCTTGGCTGCAACTTTGTTTACATGGGCCATTACAGTTTAAACTGATCATGTAACAGTTAATAACACATCGGCAGCAATAATAATAAGAAAAGTAGCTTATTATTTTAACAGGGTGGCCACATACCTGGAATATAGGGAATTATCAGGGAATTTAAAACAACCTTGAAATATCATGGAATCCAAGTAATTTCAAAAATTATCAGGGAATTTTAATTGCAACAAGCCAAAATTTGGAAAGTTTTTTAATAATTTATTTTAATAATGAATTTTTGCATTAAATAATTCAGCTTATATATTTTTGATGTAAAATAGCCAACAAATGCTGCATTTACACTAGCAACTTGCATCTTGTCTCGCGCTTCGTCGAGATACGACGACGAGATGTTTATGCATGAGCGCTGACACAAACTGCTGTTTACACTCTCTCTGGAACACGGCATTCGAAATTATATGTTTTTAAAAAGTAGATGACATCTAAATCAGAATTATACTACTACTTGTAAACTCAGAAGTTACATTTTTTACTTAATAAAACAGCAATCATAGAGTTGTAAGCTTATAAAGGCGTTTTGAACTTCTTCTGAGAAAAATTGAACCTTTAATATCAAAACAAAAGCCTGGATTCAAGATACCAATGCCAGCAAAAATGTGAATAGTGATAATTATAAGGATTTATAACTTTTTTTGTATTAATGATATAAGGCGAATTAAAGCAGGGACAAAATAATACATAAGATCAAGTAAATACTAACCATAGGTCTAAATAGGTCGGATTTATAAAGATTGCATCATTCAGAGCTCTTTCAAATGCTGAATCGATGCAACAGTATAAACATGGTGCTCATGTCCAGGGCCGTCGTAAGCGGGCGTGCACTGCACGCGGGCAGCACATCGAGGGGGGCGGCAAAATGAGTGATCGACAGTCGCCGCGACGAAATTTGCAGCGCGGTGTGTAGCGGGCGACCTTTTTTTTTTTTCAGCTCTACAGCTGCTTTGGGCGGCCCCAGCGACACTCGGAATGGCAACAATGGGGGCGGCAAATAATGTTCGAAGGGGCGCCAATCTCACAGTTTTTTGACCCGGTTCGGAGGAAATTTCCTAGATCCATCACTGGCTGTAGTTAGACAGGGGGCGGCATAATTGGTAGTGCACGCGGGCGCTCAAACAGCTAGCGGCGGGCCTGCTCGTGTCTTTGACTCGCACCAAATAAACCGATGCTAAGGCGAGTGGCACACGCAAGATGAGCCTACATGATTTCAGGGTTTATATAAACTCGTGTTCATGCTATCTTGCATAGACTTGCGAAAACTGGTGCGAAAGTGTTAACTCGGCAACAGAAGAAATTGAAGATGGAACAAAAGATGCTACAATAACTGAACCAGAAGATTTGAAAAAAGTGTAGCAAAAAAAAGGCATAAAAAAATCTAAGCTTTGACTGAGTCAAGTTACTGATGAACAATTTAAAAATTTTCAATTATTTTGTCTACCAAATATTGAAAGATTACTTTTTTTTTCTAGTTCATACTAATCTTATTCTTATTTTTGTGCTACTCATTTTTAATTAAGCTTCATAAGATTATTAAATTAGTTATAAAATATTCAAATAAATATTCTTAAACATGTTTATTTTTCTAATTTTGCGTGTTTTTTACCAGATTTAATTATAGCTTTAAATATCTTAATCATGTGAATAAACATTCTAACTCAGGGAAAAGTATGGCAAATTTTTCTGGAAAACCTAGAAATATCAGGGAATTTTTAAATCGTTACCTTGTGCTACTCTGTTTAAACAGTACAATGCCGTTCATACGCTGAAATCAAGTTATGCAGTTGAACTGCGAGAATTCACTGAATGCGACCAGTAGTTCTCACAAGAATTGCGTTCAGCAACAACAATAAGAAAATGGATACTAATTTGTGAGCACTTTTATCTTAAATTTGTTCAGCTATTTGACTTCACATAAAAATTTAAAAAAAATTAACCCTAGGACCAGGGGCTGCACCATTATTCAAACCTCCATCAAAATCTGACCAGAAGTTTTTGCATAAATCTTGTCCATCCAGACAGGCACTCATTTTAAAAACAGTTGATTCATTTTCTATATATCATTGACAATGCCTCAAACTCATTTTTATAAATAATCTTAACTAAACAGACTTTAGTCCATTTGCAGTCCTGTTATATTCATACATATATAATTGATATATTAATGATCTGGACCCACAGGGTAGACCACCTCCTAGATTTTCCCAATTCCATTATCAACAGCCACTTCATCACCTTCAATTGGCCATATTCCCACACCTGTCACATTCTTGTGGATATCGCCCTACGATAAGGTGCCCTCCATACCTATATGCACTTTGAGCCAACAAATTTACAACAGTACCTGTACTTTTGGAGTTGCCATCTCTTCCATATCAAAAGTTCCCATCCGTATCTGTGGCAAACACATCTGTTCCGATCAGTAGTCACTTTCCAGGTATTCCCAAAATCTATCCAAAACCTTAATTTCCTGCTGCTTGTGCAAAAGCAAAATCTCCCATGCTGCCAGCCACATCTATTCTGCACTTCCTGAAGCTGACAATAGACCTATATTCACCACCCAGTTCTCTCCTGGCCTGGAATCCGTTAATCAAATTCTTTCCTATAAGCAGGGCTTTCAATGCTCCTTCCCCGAAATGCATGTCCTCCTTCCGAAAATCTCCCGCACTTGCCATACACGATTGCTCCATCCGTCCAAATGGAATGACGCCACTCCATTATCGTGTCGTGTGTGGGGAAATTGATGTGGATTGACAGGATTATTTGGTTATCCGGTCAGTCCAATTTCCATCAGTTTCGTCCATCATGCCATCAAGCCGACTGACGGTGTGTGGGGAAAACCACGTGGAGCAACATCAAGCTATAACTCCAGTCAGCTCGTGTATGGTGAAACCGCGGTCCAAACAGTTCTCATTCTGTCGCCGACCATCGAGCAGACAACATCAGTGCCTTGAGTAGACTATGCAACATTATGCCGTTTTTTTGTTTTGAATCTGCTATAGAAATATTTGTTTTGTTACTAGTTAAATATTATTTTTAATGTAGAATTGAAAATGTTTTAAATGTTATTAAGTAACAATTAGAACAATATTATTTTCTTTTTTTACTTTAAATAATAATAATGTCGTCTCAATGGAGATTATTGAGAAGTATAAAGACATACCATGTTTGTAGGATCTCTAATCCAGACTACCATTACAAAATATAAATAAATGTGGCAATAGATCAATTGCTAATATTATTTAAAAATAAAGACATTAACGCCAACAGAGAAACCGTGGGGAAAAAAATAAAATAAAAAGATGCGGTCTTCTTTTTAAAAAGATAGTGTGATAAGATTAATTGTATATGAGCCTACTTGTTAAATATGTTGTTTTACAACATGTGACGTACCTGTTACTATTTTCGGCCTGCTAAACTTTTGTAGTATTTTTAACCCTAGATCACTAACCTTATTTTTCAACGCTTATTACTAACCTTCGTCGTTTCGACTACGCTGTCATAAAAATAGGTTTATAAGGTTTTATTAAATAAAATAATATTTCTTTTACATATTTTTTTATTATAATCAATTATTAAGAAAATTATAACATTATTATTTATTTAAATCACATATTTTTTACTTAATCAGCCTTTACGCTGAGACCATATTTAAAACACAATACTAGAAAACAATAATAAACTAGAACACAGTACTTTATAAAAAAAAAACTCAAATAATTAAAATAAACATATAGAATCAACAAAAAATAACATTTTGGTAAAAAAAACCTATGAACACATTTGTGGCACACATAAAGTTTGTGTTCACCACACAACGATTTATTGCACTTATAGCAACTAGATTTCGTCATCCTTTGTTTTGCTGATGGGCATATGGCACAAATTTTTCTTTTTTTAGCGATAGGATGACCTACAGCTTCCCTTTCTTCAGTCTCAAGTGTCAAACTCGATCTACTACTTCCTGGCAAATTGAAAATTTGTATAATAGAATCGCGCAGACCAGTTTGAAGTGTGGGCACAAGTATTCGTTTTTGCATATGTGGCTCGACTAACTTATGATGTAAACTTTTCAAGTAGTCACGCCTCGGTAAAGGTTTTTTATTTGCTTCCACATTGTTAGTTGCGTATACAATGTAACTATTTATGAATGCTATATTGAGCATTCCATAAAAATTGCATAGAGGCCAACGTCGAGTTCTGCGGCTGCAAGAAGCAAGGGAGCACATTTGGTCCAACGTATCTACCCCACATTTGGTTTGGTTATAAAATTCAACCATTGTTGGCTTCTTAGTAGTCTCATCCATCTTTCCTTCTTCATCGCAAGTTGAAAGTAAAAATACTACCTTTTGAGGTTTGGGCTTGTATGAAAGCAACGCGAGTTCATTGTCATAGCAGAAAATAGCTGTACCAGTTCTACGTGTGCTCTCGTTTTGCAACTCTGTCGGTATTTCTCTTTTGTTTGCTCTTAGAGTTCCTACTAAAGTAAGCTTGTAAGGTTCTTTTAGTAAGCTTTTGGCTAATGGCACAGAGGTGAACCATTTGTCCATTGTTACGTTCCTATTAGTGCCATGAACAGTACCTGTCAATTTTTTCACAAAATATTCTCCGAGTGGCAAGCCGTCGGTTTTAGTAAAAGAACCCAGATAGGGTTCTGCGTCTACCATATATTTCGTGGAAGTATCTACTACCATGACAATTTTAATGCCATATTTATTTGGCTTATTAGGGATATAAATTCGAAATGGGCATCTTCCGCTGAAGCCCAGTAACTGTTCATCAATAGTAAGGTAAGAACCAGGTTTGTAGTTTTCTTGACAGGGTGGTATAAAAAGATTCCACAGATCACGAAATGGAGCATATACATCAGTCTGTCTACGTTGTTGACGCGTAGACTTATCGTCAAATCTAAGGCAGCTTATTAGGAAATCAAATCTCTCATTCGACATTGTACTACGGTATCTATTTCCACAAAAAGTAGTATCAAATATCTCCTTTGATGGCAAATGGTTATCCTTCATTGCTGCAGTTAACGTAAGAATTTCAATAAGAGCTCTAACCTCACTAGCATCTGTTGATCTCTGAGTGGCGGTTGCGTTCTTGTATTTTGCAGATTTTAGTGCAATCTCAGCATTGGTATGTGTGACAATTATATTTACCATATCATCTGTAATAAAAGCAACCCAAAGGATCCAATTCATTTCTGCAAATGCGAGTAGGTCCAGGTCTAACGTGCACTATGTTTCTTGCAGCTGTTCGGCTTTGTAACCTAGGCTTTAGCGATGACCATTTGTGCTTGTCTCTTCCGCGAAGTATGTTACGCGATGGTATAATAATCAATTCATTACGCTCCTGTGCCGAAGTATTAGATATCTGATCTATTGATGGAGATGCATGGTCATTTACCTGAACGTCTTGAGCTGGAGGTGGATGTTGTAACAAAGAAGAAACCTCATCCTTGCGATCTGACTCATAAGCGGGATCAGGCTCGATGTGGTCTTCCTTCTCACTCCCTGAAGAATCGTATCTAAAATAAAAAAGTAATATACATTAATTTTATGATGTTAAAACTAAAAATAAACATAAAATATTATAAGCACAATAGTAAAAAATATAACTTTAATACTAACCTTTGTCGATGCGACGAGCCATGGTCGTTGGTCCGGCGCTCACAAGCCTCCCACACTAAAAACACTACCGTCCGTCGCGGGGGCAACGGGTCGACTGAAATTACACGGGAGTTGAAATAGGTGCGACCGCGCACTCAAAAGTTACGGCATTTTCGAATTCGCGTCATCGATTCGACGAAGCTTAGTGATCTAGGGTTAAAAGTTTTCGTAATATCACAGAGCTTATTTTTCACAATTTCCCTCTTTTTTTGTAAGTTTATTTAATTCTCAGCATTTGTATTTAGTATTTGATTGTTTGAATATCCTTTAAAATTAATTCGGGCTCATTTTACTTAGTACTTAGGATAACTAGATTGTTGTACAGCAAATTGACAACCTATTGTTGTTTGCTTTGCCTAGTTTTTCATTGTCGTGGCTGACTGGAGTGATGGTGTATGTGCTACGATTTTGGATCCAAATGGAGTGATCGTGTATGGCCACCTTAATGTGAACATCATATTGGCCCAGTCACTTACCTTCTGGCTCTTAAAGACTTCCACCCAGATCTTTACCCTACAACAGACATCGCTGCAAAACGTACAGCATGCATCTGGCCACCACTACCTATTCTAATCCTATCACAGGAGAATATATCAAAACATGCTAAATTATTTATCATTTATTTTATCCAGTAGTATTGCTTCCATGCATTCACTGCATCACTGGGGAATTAAATTTTTAACCATTTTGTTGAAGTCACTTTAATTTCACATAATTTACAGAAAAAAACTTTTTCATCTTATTCAAATACTTTCCTTTATGTAGCTCCATAATTTTGCACTTTCAGAAAATTTTGTTTTCGGCACGGCGGTATTCATTGATCCACTGCAGATTTAACACTGACTGAGGATTATTTTCAAATTTATTGCTTGCAATGAAACATTGATTGACATTGATCGACACAAGTATGCTATTGCTTTTGCTGTATTGTCAAGACAAAAAGGCGGGTGGGACATTAACATTTAGAGAGTGACATTAACGGATAACTTTAATTTTTGACTGTTGAATTCTGACCATTTCAGTGACAACTAGTTTGTTTTTTCTTCCAAAGTATAATAGGAGTACAGTTATGAGAATAATTGTCTTAATTTCTTCTCTTCTGTAAATTCTAGTTAATTCCCGGTACTATTTTTAAAAAAATTATCAGGTTTTCCTCAAAATATTACCGTATGACCATAAATATTATCGTAATATGACCAAAAGTAGGAAAATTATCTGAATACGCATTTATATGCTATATAAAATACAATCAGAAACATTTAATTCAGCTTTACAGCTGAAAAAGAAGTTAGGAAAAAAATATGAGTAGTCATAAAGATCCGAATCCTACTTACAACAGATCAAAATTTTATTTTGTTTTTACATTGACTCATTGTCAAAGAAATTCTTTCTCACAATTATGATAGGTCAACTTTCGTCCCCCACCCCCAAGGCAATCCCCACCCTTTCATATTTGGTTCGTTTATGTTGTAGGTCTGGATGAGGTTATTAACCAAAATATTGTTTTGTCTGTGTGTGTGTGTGTGTGTTTTTGTGTTTGTCTGGACCACCTGCCTTCATTTGCGTTAAGTCATGGGTCCTATCTTATTATTATATGTATAGTTACAAAGTATTTACAATGCTGCTCCTAAACCGCTTGAAACCATTGGCCAATTAGATAAAAGGCTCTTACCAATGTGGCTTCACCTCTGGATGGCCGACTCACGACCACATATTTACCTTGAGGCAGTTAACAGAAAAATATTATGAATATGATCGGGCACTACACCTTGTCTTCATTGATTTTAGACAAGCATATGACAGCATTGATCGCTCCATGTTATGGATAGCACTAGAAGAACTTGGCATCCCACCCAAATACATCAGACTCGCAGCAGCTTGTTACTCCCAATCAACTTGCCAAGTGAGATTTGGCAACCAGCTATCATCACCTTTCGGAATTCAAAATGGACTGCGACAAGGAGATCCACTGGCGCCAATACTATTCAACTTGGCCTTGGAAAAAGTAAGACGCGACACTGGCCGCAACAGAGAAATGGATATGGTGCGAACAGACACAATCCTGGCATTTGCTGACGATGTTGTGATACTTGGTGACACCAAGTAGCAAGTAATTGCTGACACTTCACGATTTCTCCTTAACGCGAATCAAATAGGGCTGGTAGTGAACGAGAGTAAAACAAAATATCTCGTTGTCTCGCGACATCAAACTCATCTCCCCTCAATTATTGTTGACGGGTGTTCCTTCGAACGAGTAAGAGAATTTAAATACCTGGGATCCATATTGACCAGTAAAAGTGAAGTAACAAAAGAGGTGCAGCAGCATTGATTGATAAACGGCAATCGCATCTTCTTCAGCCTAAACAATCTTTTCAGATCCCGGCTGATATCACAAAAAAACAAGATTCGGCTGTACACGACATTAGTACGCCCGGTAGTTTTATATGGTTGTGAAACTTGGGCAACTTCAGCAACAACTGAAGAAACAATTTGTGCGTTCGAGAGAAATATATGGGCCCGTCTACAATACCAGAGAAGCTAAATGGGAACGAAGAACAAAAGAAGACGTTTACCAGCGGTATGCAAAGCCACACATCGGCCGAGTATTATGGCAGAAGAGGCTACAGTGGTTTGGGCACATACTCCGAGCCGATGGATCTCTCCCGAACCGTGTTCTCCACTCACAACCTGCTGGAAGACGCCCAAAGGGACGACCGAAGACGAGATGGAAGGATCTGGTATTGGCAGTCCTCAAGCAAGTGGAGCCGACAGCGGCAGAAGAGGAGGCTGGGGACCGACAGCGTTGGACCACCATCTGTACTAAATGTCTCCTTTACCGAAGTTGTGACTGACTAGTGTTTTTTATTATTATTATTTCTGTCTTATTTATTTGTAATATATACCTCTGTAATTGTATAATGTGCACTATGTTTCTGTTATATTTATGGCATGTACCCTTTGTATTCTGCTATAGACCTTAAAGGCCCGTGAAAGCAATAAATGATGAATGATGATGATAGTTCAACATGGGTACTGTTTCTAATCTACAAAGAAGAAATTGTTAGTTATTGAAATTTTTGTCTGTTTCCATGACCTTGATTCATGCGCAAAGCATAAAGCTATTGGATGTATTTTTATCGGGATTTCAAGTATTATATAGCTCAAGGTCCCAGATGTCAAATAAGGTTAAGCTTCATCTTGATGCAATATCAGGAAGCTGAGAAATAAATAAAAATTTACGCAAATTTGATTCATATGCCTGGTACTTGACTCGCAATGCTTTGATAAACACTGTCGTTGATCAGAATGATGTCAGATGGTAGAATTTGTTTCCTCTGAGCTCAGCTGGACACATGCCACATTGAATCAGATTTACAATTGGTGTTTCCCAAAGCTTTTACAAAATGGCGAAATGGGATCCAGCTGGAAGTGTTATTCAATGTAAAAAAATCTGATCTTAGCAAACAGTGTTGGTGGCATTTTGGTTTAAAAGAGTAGTTTCCTAGATTTTTACATTTCACCACAACGATCAAAAAGTTGTTTAAAGGGAATCTCAATTCCACTGCCATTGACCTTAATAACCAATTTATAGCCAATCATTGTTTCCTCTTGCATTGGCAGCCAGAAGATCTAAACGTTTTTGTTCCCAGTAGAAAAACTAGAAACGTTTCTTACAGAGAAATTTGTAATTATATTTTCAGACTGCAAAAACTGTACTGAACTTACTGTTCTTTGACACCTAGTTCTCTGATTTGGCGAAAACACTGTCCTTATCCAGTCTATACATTAATAGTTCTATGAATGAAGTAAGTCAACCAGTTAGTTTGAATTAGCCCTTCACTCCTTTCCCTCTTTGCCCTCAGATAAATATATTTTCTGTTGTTTCCACCACTTTCTTCTGTTCATGCAGGAGCTTCTGCTTACTGCTGCTAATTGTTTCAGTTTTTGTTACATATTGATGTTTTCATTTAACGCTTAGGAATTCCCATCCTAATTTGTAATATAAATATTCGCTACTGGCTCTACGAGACCCAGTATGATTTCATAAGTTTGTTGCAAAACTGTTCAGTAAAAGTAAATATTTTCTGCTTAACAAGGATTATGTGTGTAACTAAAAACAACTTATTTAAGCAAATACTAATATTTATTGTTTCTACTAAACAAAAAGTTATTGCAAGAACTAACAATTTTTTCATAATTTTTTGACAGGATTTAGAGTTATCGCTATATAATCTACAGTAACTAATTTTAAACAAAGGCATCTATATTTTCTTATACAGCTATAATGCTATAACTGTAGGGAAATAACAATAAGAGATCAACCCACATAAACAGCTATGGATTGAGATCGCATTATTAAGTGGCTTTGTATGTAAAAATTAACTATTGCAGTTTTAGTAAATATGCTTCATGTGCTCTCCACACATTGGTACATAGCATTTTAAGCAAAAAGTTTGGGTTTTTTTTCCATCTTTTTTCCAGTTACATATGCCACAACACACTTTTATCCACTCGCCGATGGGCTGGATGCAGCCGGTAGTTCTACTACTGGGACCACATATCTAAGCAGTCTTCATTCTCTGTTTCTTCATTTAGATATTTTTCTATTTCATCAAGTGTCATAGGCTTATTGGCTGACATTTTCTGTGAAAAAATGAAACTGATAAATATAAAGTAGTAATATTGTGAAAAAAATATGTATTTAGTCACTATCGGATCCAGTAGATCCATACACCCCTTTTACATCTGTAGCACTCACGCGCAGGGCGCTATCTGACCCACCTATGTCATCATTGGCTGTACCACTCTATTGTTGAAAGGTACTTAGGGCGGCAATGTCGCACCCATCAAACTATAAAAGTTATGAAGAAAAATATGGACTAGTTCTGTTGGACCCAGTAGTGAGTCCCTAAGTGTTAACACATAGATTTTTTTCTTTGTTTTTAATTTCTTTTCTTTGATTTGGATCGTATTTTACTTTCATTTCTTTCATTGCTCCTGATTGCTCATCTCCTATGGTTTCTGCGGTTAACTGTGTTGAGTAATGAGATGTTAGTTGCTCCCCAACTCATTTCATGCTGGAGGGGTTAATCCCTAATATTTCTAAATTCTTTCATGTGTATGGGATTTTGTGATGCTCTGCAATCATTGTGTTAAGTGATGGTTATAGTAAGTTACATATGTAAATTGAAGTAAAAAAATGCATAATAGCTTCTGAATAATTTACAAAAATGCATTTATATAACTATAATACATGTTCATGGTCTAAGCTTCAATTCTAAGTATGTTGTGGTAGCTCAAATTACACTATTTTCCCCACTTACTTGTGAGATTATTTTTAAAATATAACATTTTTATATTCTGTCATAGTCTTGCATACTGATTTTCGTGATTGTTTAACTTTCAGAGCAGAAATTCCGACAACATTTGGTGGAAATGGAAAAGGAAAATATTGTGTTGAAACAAGAATTATCCACTGTGAAAGCTGCCCTGGATGATGAAAGGAAAAGGGTAACTAAATTTCATGTTACTAGTAGTAATTATAAACAATTTAATGAGACGGGGTGTGACGAAATCTGACAAAGGTCCATCTTAGTAAACATCACTTTAGCCGTAGGTGACGTTATACGTCATATTTTTTTGTTTTAATGTTCATATTTATTTTCATTTTTGTTTAATTATGTATTTTATATTAATTTATCTGATATTTTTGCCCACTGTTATTAGTTTTGATATTTTGCAATGTTCGGATATTATATTCAGATCACTACCCAGTTTCCTTGTCCTCTGTTTGAACTCGCCTCCTACATGGATTGTGTTCCTTGTTAAATGGTCACTAATTGAGTCACTCTACAGTATCACCCAACCTTTACAAAGTTGTACTTGCTGATGAAGGGTCAAGACCCGAAAATTTCAATGTCTTTTGTGTCCATGTCTGTTAGTTGTGTTCATACTGCCCAGCCATCATCTAAAGTAAGCAGTGGGTTATTTCCCTAACCTAATTTAATATGTAATTTTTAATTATGGAAAGGTAAAATACCTACTGTACACCAAAGTTCAATGGATGAGAGCAGCAACAACAAAAAACACTCCACGAAAAAAATATTTTGGGCTGTGCCCTTCGTCAAGACCCCAGTCAAATTATTCTATTTCATTGAAGAAGGGCATAGCTCAAAATATTGTGTTTGTGGACTGTTTTTTGTCGCTGCTGCCCTCGTTCCTTTAACTTTGGTGAGAGGTGGGTATATTTTACATTTCTGATCCACATAAATAGCACCTCACAGCATTTCTAATATTTAAAAGAAAGATAAAAATGGACCAATCACTTACCGGGTAAAAGACAGGATAGCAGAAGTAACAAAAGACACAAATTTAGGGTTATGCTATTACTCGTGAAACTATGTATCTTTTTATATAAATTGTATAAACACTGTAAATTGTGATAGAAAACTTACTAAAACTCGTCTACATCATTCTGTCTAACCGTAAATTTTGTATAAAATGCAATTGATATCTTCAAACTAAATTCTAATCATATGTAAAACTCATAAAGTAATGTAAATATGGGTGCAGAATAGACTGCATTGGAAACCATCAGACATGTTAAGAATGAATTTCAATCTCCTGCATATATGTTGAAATGTACACAACCTGTATATCCGTGGTATAGTAGTTTCTTCAAATGCGCCCTAATTTTTTAGATATTCACAAACGAACAAAATTTCATTTGAATACCAGAATTATTGCTACATATCAGTTGGCACTATGTTGTCGGCCAGGGATGGCAAACCTTTATTGATCCACGTGCTATTTCTTCTAAGGAAATGTTGACTGAAGCTATGGCGTGCCAGTAAACAATCATGTCTTTGTGATTAATGGGAAAATAAATAAAACTAAATACTATCATCTTAAAACATTATATTTGCAGCCAGAAATTTACATTTTTTATATTAAGCAAGTATAACGTCAACCGTTTTGTGTTTAATTACGTAGATGAAACTAGTACTATTTCTATTGTTGCAAATTAGATGCCAAACAGTTTATATTAGGTTCATAGTTCGTTGCTTTTAGCAGAATGCAAGATGAAATGGAGTCATCTGACAAACGGTTCCGAAGAGAGTCTTTAATGTTATTCATTTATGAAGATAATGACTCACAGGCATAGGTAGATGAAAATATTGTTAAGATAGTGAAAGCCAGCTTCTTAAGACAGCTAAATGTGTCTGGAATTGAATTCCAAGTTTCCATAATGATGGTATTGGCATTTTTACTCGCATTGTTTGATAGTCTTGCTAATACATTTAATTCCAACTACTTCCTCATTTTGATGAATCCATATTGAACTACACTGGTACTCAATCAGATGCATCTCCATTTCTTCAATTTCCAACCAATCAAATTTAGACAAGTTCAGTTTATCAGGTGTAGTTACATCAGGATACATAATAAACTTGAGTGTTTCCGCCAATTCTTTGAACTGAGAAAATCTCGATGAAAATTCTTCGATTGAAGAATTAATTACTAAAGATAACTCTTTAGTGAGTTTTAATTGTTCTGGTATTTCGTGTACATCCAATTCTCTGGTGATTTTTTTTTTTTTTCAAAGTTTGAAAAATACTTGTAATTATTGGAAATAATATCGTTACTAAAAACCTGCAGTTTAGCCTCAAAAGCACGAATGAGATCTAGCATGATAATTGTTTTGTTTGCGCCTTGAAGCTTCACGTTCAATTCATTGAAATGCTGGCACATGTCCGTAAAAAACATTAATTTCGAAAGCCAGATAACATCCACCAACTGTGAATATTGTTCCATTTTTCCCTCATTTTGTAAAAACAGTCTGATTTCTTCCAAACAATCAACAAATCTTCGAAGTACGTTACCGCGGCTCAACCAGAGAACATTGTTATACATCAGTAAGCCATTGTACACAGAGTTCACTTCATCCAACAAGGCATCAAATTTTTGCTTATTTAAAGCCTGCAACGATATGAGGTTCACTATTTTCGTGACCAAGTCCATTACATTATCAAGGGAGGCGAATCCACCTTTTGCACACAAGGCTTGTTGATGTATGATGCTGTGGAATTCGAGAATTGGATGTTCTATGTGTGTTTGTAATAAACTGATAAAACCATTTATTTTGGAGCAGCATCAGTCGTTATCGAAACAATTTTGCTTAAATCTAATTCTTTATCAGCATGTAAATTTTTAACAGCTGTACAAATATCTGTGCCCTTAGTAGTTGTTGGTAACGATGTTATCGCAATTAATTCTTGCTTGATCTCGTTTAGCACACAATATCGAGCAAAAACAGCTAAACGAGCAGATTTAGTTACATCAGTACTTTCGTCAAGACACAGCGATGTAAAAGGAGATGACTTGATATCATTTGTTTGTTGTTCTTTCACATTTTCTGCCAGTTTTAGTATTCTATCTTTTATTGTGTTTCTGGACAAAGGAGTATCTTTGATATGCTGAATTATTTTATCTTTATTTTCAAAGTCTGCAAAAAGTGATGGGGCACATGTCCACCAGGCTTCCTTCAAAAATTCTCCCTCCCTAAAAGGTTTACCATGTCAAGCAATTACATTTGCAACCGAAAAACTTGCGACACCAGTATGATAATCCTTGCTAACATACTTAATCATTGACGTCGACTGTTTATTTCTATCTTTAATTGCACATGCAATGAATTCTTTTTGCTCTGGTTCGCTTTTTTGACAAAGATGTTTCTGATTTGTTTCATAGTGCCGTTTTTCAGATGACGTTCTACATACCACTGTTACAGAACACAAAACACACACCACTTTATTACCTTTATTAATCGTGCCATATTTCTCAGTCCACCAAGGTTAAAATTCCCTATTACACTTATCTTGCACTTTTTATTTTTTTTTTACGAAACTATCCATTTTTAATAGTAGTAAATTTAAGTCAAACAAACTTAAGCAAGCAGCTGTGTTATTCAAACTGTTAAGATTTTTAAATATGATACAAGCAATTATTGAACACGATACGTATTTATTATGTATTAGAAATACATATAACCGCACAACAGAAATGTAGCCGAGAGCAGCTTAGGACGGAATAACAACTGAACTGTTTATACATTGGTCAGAGTATAAACTAAGCTAGAGATATTATTGAAGTATAGAAGGCAGTAATTCAGATTAAATAAGTATAAATAAACGATACTCTAACACAAACTATTTCATAAACTACAAGAACCATGTTTAACTGGTAAAAGCAGTCAGCGAATTTACCTATACAAACAAGTGAATAAGTTAGCGCTCCTCCTATCGCCGCGCCACCTGCACTTGCTCACTCAGTCCGTTCAGTCATAAATTCACTGGAAATCTACCACTTTTGGCAATCTGTAGTTGTTTCGGGACCGGTAGTTTCCTTATCTCATGATCTTTGTTACCATGATCGCAAATTATGTTGACAAAAAAATAAATTATTTATATCGATTAGGTTCCTACTTAATTAATGCCGTGTTCAAATTATTTGGTCGCGTGCCATCAATGGCACGCGTGCCATCAATGGCACGCGTGCCATCAATGGCACGCGTGCCACTGGTTAGCCATCCGTTATGTAGGTGGTAAAGGGTCTGCTTTATAATATACTGACACGGGCTCAAATCCCCACAGTGTCATATAGTTTTATTTATTTATTTTTTTCTTTAGATATTGTTGAGCATTAATTTTTTATTTAAATTTCATTTACGTTTACTGTATAAAAAAATATTTAAAACAAATCATATTGCTAATAACAAGCACAATTTTGGGCAATATATCAACAATCGCTTCATAATAAGCCTGGCGTGTAGCTGTTGAAATTTGGTCAGGAGTCAAATCTGTTAGTAACCTCAGATCTATCAAAAACATTTTGCAACTTTTATAAGCATTTGTCACGTTCCACATTGTCCATTTTATTCATCAAGAACATAATTTATTGATTGTAGGGGGGGAAAAAAATCTTCTCGATGCTACATATTTCGTTTAAAATACTTCTATACAAGTACAGAAACAACCATAAAAATAAACTTATTAACAAAAAGTGAATAAAGAAAAAAATAAGATTTGGGACTTTCCTGGTGTACTGCCAGACTGTGCTGTAAAAACATAATCCAGCAGTGTACCTGTAAAGACAAGACTTCATTCCGCAAAAACGATTTTCTGGGAAAAAATTATACATTATTGTGAATGTAATTTGTTTTAAATATTATTTCATGTAATAAAAGTATGTAAATTAAAAATAATGCTCAACAAATCTGAAAATAAAAATAAATATATTTGCTGAGTGGGGATTTGAACCCAGGTCAAAAATTTACAAAGCCGACATCGTACTGCCTACACCACGCTGCCAATTGATAATATGTGGCTATTTAAGGACATCTGGATTCTTTTATTGGTTAGCGAATATTTCAGATTAGGCACAATTGAAGGAACGACTGTACCATCGACACATAGAGTGTACCCTTCAACATATGTGTAGGAGATCCAGGAAATCGGTTCTTAACATGTCTGATGGCGGATTCTTGGCTGTCCAGGTAACACCGCATCATGATGTGTGCAGCCGACATTGCAACCATCCTTCTGTGGTCTTCTTCTAGGGCAGTTCTGCATGAGGCGGCGTCACCCAGATATCCAAGAATCAACTAACTCTGTCCGCAGAAGCCTACAATTACATGTCTGATAGGCTCCAAGTACGATGTAATAGGATATTAAAACAAACAAAAATTGACCTTATGCTTCTTTGATTCATGTATGCTGAAAGATACATAAAATACAAATTATGTTTTTCCGTTTGAAACTTCATATTTAAAATATTCAACAAATCGTAATATAGTAACATCTCTATGCTTCAGATAATTTTTTCTTAACAAGTTTCTTGCTAAATTTTCTTGTGACATTTCTTTCAGGAGATACTAATTTTTGTGTTGAGGTCTTAATAGTTGCGTATAAGATTTCATTCCTTTCCTCTAGTTTTTTTTCACATCTGTTTTAATATTTCTTTGTTCTTGATTTTTATGTTACTGTGTTTCTCTGATTTAAATTTTAACTTTTTTTTACTTTTCTAGTCTACTGCACTTCAGAACAGGATAATAACTATGGAGTCTAATTTAGCGAGTATACAAAAGAAATTGGATGAAAGGGATTTGACTGTTAATGTTCTCAAACAAGAGGTAAATTTATCAATTACTGTAAGCTAACAAATTATTTTAAAAAATTATCCTTGAAAGGAGTCAAATTAGTTTTACAAATTGAGATAGTGTATCAGTTTGGGGAAAACACTTGTGGCTGATCAAAAGTAAAATTTGTTCAAAAATGTTCATATTAGTACAGTATGAATCGTGCATGCCATATATCTTACCTTTGTAATCAAGTGCCAGTCAAGCTTCTGCTGGAACTTCATGGCAGTATGTGCAAATGAAAATGTTTGCTGCATGAACTGCTTGGATGGTAACATTGAATAAGAGTTCTTGACACTATACCTTGTTGTCTCTGAACTGGCAGCTCAAGGTGATGTTCCCCTCGTCTAGCTACTCAACTCACAGCCCCCTCCTGTTGCCTTCCCCTCGCAGCAGACCACTGACGTGTACAGACGGGCAAAAGGCATTGTTTCAGATAACTGGTGGCAATATTGAAACTGTTCTTAGACCGGAAGGATGATCGGTAATAGTCTTAAAGAACAGTTTACGTAGTATTGAAGAATTGCAAAGGTTCAAATACCTCCAAAATGGCCAACCTTCACTAGGAAAGGAGAAATTATAAGCTTGATTGTTACTCTTGCAAAAAAAAAAAGAGATAGAGAGAATACAGGGGTAGGTCAACTTATTTACTTATAAACTGTTCTTTCCTTCTCAAAATCATACTCCAAAACACAACCATTACAATTTCTTTTAAGTTAAACCAGACTTCGACTTTTGAAGATTGCAGATTTACGTTGAAAAATTTGTGACACTCATTCATGCAAAATATTCGAAATATCTTAAAAATCTGTCCCTCAAAATGACAATATTTAATTCAATGTAACTACTTAAGCTCCCCAAAATTTGAAATCCTTTTGACCAGTTAAAAACGTGACAGTCACATTGTAATGGCTTCTAAATAGCTCTCCAGTGTGGCATAAGCTGACTCAAATTATCATTCTCTCCTGCAACCAACAGCATTTCTGCTCAAATGTTCTTTCCTGGTATACTGAGAATGCAGTCCTATGCCTGCTACTTTTTTAACTCTAAAGATACCGAGCGTGGCGGTGTAACGGTTAGCGTTCTCGCCTCGCATTCGGGAGGACGGTGGTTCGAATCCCCGTCCGGGCATCCAGATTTGGGTTTTCCATGGTTTCCCAAATCACTCCAGGCAAATGCCGGGATGATTCCTTCAAAAGGCCATGGCCGAATTCCTTCCCATTCCTTGCCCCCCATCCTTTCCCGTCTCTAAAGACCTCGTTGTTGAGAGACGTAAAGCAGTTAAAAAAAAAAAAAAATACTCTAAAGATTGCCTGTCACTTGCCAAACCTGGCCTTCTTTCTATCCCTCTTTTCAATTGATATTCAAAAAATAATATTTATAACTTCAACTTTTTTCCCTCTTCTCTTGAAACTACTACTTGTGAGAAACAAATGTTTATTGGGGGTTAGCACCTAACAGCTTAGATCTCGACTATAACTGTGCTGTGTTGCCTTTGGATAGTTCGTTTGTGCTTGAAGATCGGTCGCCACCTGTTCGGATAACCTTAATCAGGGAAGGTAAGTTGAAATTAAAGTTTCTGTTGCCATAGAAAAACTAAATCATCATTATAAGTAACCTAATGCTTACCGAATGACAAGGGTACAATTAGACAAATGCTACTTGCTTTGTAATTTGATCTGACAAAACTATTACCAAAAATTGATTTTATTTAAAGATATGATCCATTAGTGTTTTATTTTTTACAATTCCTACTTTATCCTGCATAAAATGTATTTTGTTTCTCATAAATTCATTTCAAATTTCATTTGTTACTTTCTAGCTGGATGAAAAGGAATTGGCACTCAACAAACGAACCATGGAGAAAGAAAGAGTTAAGCAGAAGTTCAGCAACAAAATAATTGCAAAAACTGAAAAAATGTCAAAAGAAATGCAAATTAAACTTAGACAGCAAGAAGCAGAACTAAAGGTAACATTAAAAGTTGTTTCTTGGAGCTTGTTTTCTCTTCAAAATTAATTGTTTAATTCATTGTCATTCAGTGACTTTGAAAGTCTTAAAAGTACTGTAGCCATTCGATGTCTGTTCAGAAAGTTTTTGACCTTTCTGAATAACATTCCAAATTGGCATGTTGATTATGGTGATTTGCATGGGCAACTGCTACTTATCTTAGGCCTGGTGCACACATTCGTTATTTCACGCAGAATTGCCACAGTTGCAGTATGGAATACACAGAAACAAATATGGCTATGCACACACTCCTGGGGCAATGCTGTGGTGACCTCCATCCACCCTGAAGTCATTTTTTTTTAATTTCTGGTCCAAGACGCCTCAGTGGTGCCACACACGCAACTCCGGTCTCCTGGTACATTGCTCCCAATAGAGCGGTTTACACGTCTGGCAGATAACGCAAGTGTGGCAAGCATGGTGGACGTTTCAATTTATTTTAATTGTGATGGAGTGCACACTCCACTGGCAATTTTCCTACACACCCTTTTCTCCCCGTTTCCTGTACCCACCAACTTTTGCCCTCTACAAATTTTAACTTTGTTATTTCAACATTTTTGGTGAATTATTTATCACTTCTCTTGGTAACTTATTCCAATTCCTGACCACCTTTCCTAGGAAAGAAAATCTTTCCACACTTTTGTCCCTAGAATTGAGTGCCAGTTCTTCCCACACCTCATCACTAATACGCCTTGTACCCTCGCATGACACTCTTCAGCCTCCTTGTCTTCCAATGAAATCCATTTCAGCTCTTTTATCATACGTGTTACTGATTGTGTTTCTCGGTAATTTCCAGAGACAAATCTTAAAGCTCTTCCTTGAACCCCCCTCCAACTCCTGTAATTGATATCCAAAATGTGTGTCCCACACTATACTTAGAAAACATTGACACCGAGTGTTTCATTGGTGAAATTAAGAATTACCCAGAAATTTGGGATATCACATCAGAGATCTTGTCATGACCCAATCAAGAATAGAGGAGCTTGGACCAATGTATATCCTATATTTGAGGAGTTTGAGGAAAAGGACAACAAAGCCAAAAATGAAATGCATAATTAAAATAGTTTGTAACTAATATAAATTCAGTTTTAAATAAAGTATTTTACAATCTAGAGCAATATAAAAGTTTTGTTAAATTGTTTTCAAATATACAAAAGTTCTTAAATTCTTGTGCAAATGTATGCTATCAATATCGGAAACAAAATAATCCGGTAACATGTTTCTTAGATAGGCTGCTTAATAGTTCCAATTGTTGCTCTCGAGGTGTCCTTTCCAATATCAACGAAGCTTCTCTACCCATTGCATCTTGAATGTTGTATCCATCTCTAGATCTCATGAAGAGAACAAGTCTTTATCAGTAGGATGGATAAATCCAAATTTACATTAATTGGTTTATGAATAATTTTCACTTTATTTGAGAGTATACCAAATGAACTTTTAACATTTTTAAGGGCGCGTGACAATCTATAGGTTTTTCCCCCCTGACAAAACTCTACCACTAATAGGGCTTCATTATTTTTGTTGAAAGGGAAAAATGCTTCATCGCCAACAAAATAGAAGAGCATTTTTACCTGCATTCGCCAGGAGAGGTTGACCGCTCATTTCCAAGCTTCTTGTAAAAAGAAATTCTGTGGAATATAGTATTGTCTGATACGTTTCTGAAAGCTCCAACATCAATGTAACTCATAATTTGAGTCCACAATAGCTAGCAACATAACTGAAAAATAATTATAAAAGAGAGATCCACTCATCCTTGATATTTTAATTCATACATGCTTGCCATAAATGGCTTGTAATCATTTTTTTATAGAAAAGTGCGCAAAAATGACCTGCATCCCCCTATAAACTTCCAGTTGTCAGTGGCCAACCGCCTACTGCTGCACGCTGTGTGTGCTTTGAATGTTGCGTTTACACAGCGTTGCCACACCATGTAATAATGAATATGTGTGCTGGGCCTAAAAAAATCCTTAATTTTCAGCTTCTCTTGGGGCAGATAAGCTGCAATATAAACAATGGTTAGCGAAGCAGCTTTATGTGTGTGTCTAAAAGCTGACATCGGTATCACATGTTACATGAAAGCAGATTAAGAAATATAAACAGGCGTGAATAAACATAGTTCCGATGATACAATGTTTGAATAGCAGAAAAGGGATCCAATAATCATTTTAATAATAGCTTTGAACCATCCAAAACATCTTAAAAACAAGTAACTTAACATTTTGAAAACAATAAACCAAGGGTAAAATTATAAATAAAATTATTTTAAGTTACTAAGATACTAAAAGATAAGAACAGGAAGAATTTGTTCCATTTTTAACAGAGAAATAAAGAATTTTGAAGATATTAACAATTTTTCACAGTAACAGAAATAGCACGATATAAAAGAAACAAGCATATTTTTCTTAATATAACTTGAAATGGGATGAAACAACAATTAAATAAAATGGAAAAGTTTAAAGAATACAATGAGTATATTGGATAATGGGGATAATAGAGAGACAGAAAAAGTATGGGATAGTAAAATAGTTTCCTTACTTGAAAAAATCAATTTGACATCGAGATGAACTGCTAATTCGGTACTAAGTCAAAAAAGAGTTACTATTCGAGTTCTGAATATAGAAAAACACATAAGTGCTTGATTTTAAGAACATAAATTTATAAGTTTTAAACAATTTGGTGTACTTGCTAGTACAAGTACAATATCTTGGGATGTAAGAGTATAATCTATAAAATTGAAAGGTTAAATTACAACCTAGACCAAAAGAAAAAATGACGGAAAAGAAGTGAGGTCCAACTAATACCAAAGTATTGAAGATTGTTAATATGAAAAGGTTGCTAAAAATTCAAGGAATGTTGGAAGCCTTTGAAAAACAACTGTAAAAGATGTTCAACAACAGGACTGGTTCTACAAAAGTAGATACACATAATCTGATGTATTTTAATCTTTGAACATTTACCAGAGGTTGAGAAAAAAATCAGCAGAAATTCTAACAAATATTTCATCAAATACAATGAAATAAAATGAAAATGCTAGAGTACGTATAAATCGCCAGTCATGTTTCATTTATAATTTTACATAGAAACAGTGTAGAAATACTTGTTGAAAAGTTAAAATCTTGTGGAATTGTATAGTTGTCAAATGTTCAACTGCAGTTATGCTCTGCCTCACAACAAACTTTCTTCATATGTGTGGTGCTACTGACTTACATGTTAAAAAAAAAAAAAAAAAAAAAAAAGTCAAATATGATATTTTCCAGTTGCAAATAATTTTTAAAATCATCTTGGTCATTTTCCCAAAGGCCTCTCAAAAGTGGCATATGGTGATCGCTATTAAGCAATATTTTTATTTTTTGTTTTAATAGTTCCTTCTCTATTGGAACAAAAGTACATGCTATTTCCCTACTTCTCTGATTTCATTTGTGAACATGTCAATCACAGTTATAAATAAAACTGTCTCACAAAACGGCAACAATGCAAAAACTCGATGATGCCAGCTTAGAGCATCTAAAACACTTTCTAACTGGGTGGAAACTCCACTCACCATGTCAAATCTCTCAAAAATTGTGTTTACACCGACACTTGTGATGTGTATGTTCTAACCGAAGGTCCTTGCACACACAATGGTAGTTCTAAAAAAAAACATTGTCATGCTCCGGCGCAGCCCTCTGGAGTGTTGTGTATCGAACTGACAGTTTGGAACATACATGTAAATGGACCTATTGCGTGATGACATGTAAAACAGTGAGTTGGACATGATTTTGCTTTAATACCATCTGCGTATAGAATTCATAATGACAGACAATTGGTTTGTAGTCAGACTTGTGTAAAAAGGTGAACGACTGTTGCAAGTTAATTGATGAACAGTTTTCTCTGCATTGGTTGGGATGTTGAAATTTGGAGTAAGCAGGTTGCATGTAACTGTATTCTGGCATTGTCTCTATGTGGGAAGGAGCTATGGGATTGTCTTCCAAGATAGATATTTATGGAGCAATAGACAGATTAAGTTAGTGGTGCTATTGTACAAGGTGTGCTCAAAAAGTATACGACCTTCATTCATAAAAATGCTTGTATTCAGACACAATCTTAAATTAATTTCCTTCAAAGTAGTTCCCTTGGCCTCCCACATACCTTGCCCAATGATTTTATCATTGTTGGAAGCAGTGCTGGAATACCTCCTTTGGGATGGTGTGTAGCTCTTCCACTACTTTGTGCTTGATATCTTCTCTGGACTGAAATCTGGTCACTATTGGGCAGTTTCAGCTTGCATCCAGAAGTTTCAGGGAATAATGTCAGGAAAGTGGTGAGCCTGACAATGCATTGGTGTATTGTTTGGTCAGGGAACAGTTTTGGCACAAACTTTTGCTGAAATTATCTTTAGGTGCAAATCCTCAGTCAGAATGAAATGAAAGTATCCATACTGATGTCCTGTCTGCAAGTTCTCTATTAATGTGTTTCAATCTCCAGTTGAACCATAACATTTAGAGTAAGAGAAGCGCAGTTATGATTATGGCAGTAGCTACCTCTTTCACAGTGATGTACAATGACTCAGATGAAAGAGTAAGAATGTGATATGAGCAGTTGCTGTGTCCAAAAGCAGCTGAGTGATTATAACCATTTAATTCGAGTGACAAGCAAGCCAACGGGTTGTGGGCGAACTTAGCCTTCCCCGTCTAGGGCCAAAATGTTGCTCCAATAGCCAACATATTTCCCCAGTAGAGTCCACTTGATTACTGGCTGTTACCGCTGTTGATGAATGCTGTTCCCAGAGGCAGAGCTTGTTTGGGCTGATGCCTTCATTGCCTGCTGGTTGCTTCTTCTGTGTAGACTGCATTAGCTGGCTACAAGTATGGTATAGAACCCATAGCAATCCATACATAGGTTTCAAACCCTGTCCTCCCATCATCATCATTCCAATAATGACGGCGCAATTATTGCCAGTACTGGGCCCTGCTAATGTGCTCACCTGTCCCACTTCAGATCGACCAAGGTTTTTTTCTTATAGTACAAGTTCACCATCTTTGTTTTATATCTTGGAAATAATTATTTCTTGGCAAGATAACCCTTGCTTTACCATGAAAGTCAGAAGTTCTATGTTAGCTCTATGTTAATTTCTGTTTTATCGGTTAAAAGAAAAGCAAAAAAATTGAAATTGTGTTCTGCTGATGCGTTTCTTGTACGGTGATGTTAGGTTTATTTCATTTGATGTTAATACTTTACTGTTTCCTTACCTCCTTAGTATGTGAGATATTTGAAGTTGTTGCTGTGCAACTAACAGTAATTATGTTGATGTTGTTACCCCACTTCCAGAGGTAATATATCTTCAGCATTATCGATTTAGTATTTCCACTTCTCCTATACAACCATCTATGCTATGCCATGCAACTTCCATTCACCAGACAGCCGTTGGCATGTGCATGTCTGTCTCCGCTTGGTGTCTCACTTCTGGCAAGAATAGGGCTAGCGGCCGAAATATTGTGTCTATTGTGTTTGCCATTCCCAGCCGCCATCATCCGTGGTGAGTGTTGGGTATTATTTCCCGGTCCTTCCTTAGTTTTAATTATATAAATTGTCTGTTATCTACTTCATTATCTATTTCATTATTTCCATTCTTATATTATGTAAGACGAAAAGCTTATGCTTGGGGTCGAGCATAAACACTTGGTCTCAGCTATAACCGTGTGTAGCCTTAGATGTAACAGTTTTGGCTTAAATAGAATAATACGGCCGCCACATAGGTTTTTAACCAGAAAACTATGAAAAGGTAAAGTTCAATAATGATAAATAGTTCATTGCCATTTAAATAAGTATATTCTTCCAAATTTCACAAAAACAAAAACTGTACAGGCAATCAGACGACTTTTCCAAAGAAATGTTTTACAAGTTCGATTAACCGGTCAAGCCAGACCACACCCCAATAGTTCAAAGAATTAAATCACTAGTTGAAGAAAGCCAATAAAAGTTCATCACGCGCTCCCATTGTTCAAAAGTTTAGTTAATTTAGACAATCCGGAGGCCTCACTTGGAGAAATACTATTTTAACACGACATTATGGTTAACTTGAATAAAACAAGCGGCATTATTCCAAAATAAAACTTTCACCGACTACTGAAGCTAACGTGGTGTCGCGCCAATTGCTACTTGAAGACTGACTCGCTCGCTGTGGCTACTAACCAGGAAAGTTCTGGTACTCACGGAGTGTGGGAAAATCTAGTGGCTGCACTTCCCATGAGAACCTCTCCAATAACTGATCAGTTTCTCATCTCATATCTGAAGGTTTCATCATCTAATTTGACCTCGACTATAAAAATAATTCTATCTCCTTGAAACTTTACAAATCGCTAGATCTTTAAATAAATATTAACTTTAGTTATTATAAAAAATATCCTAACTTTAATCGTTTAGCCGAAAATAAATAATTTAAGTATGAACTTTCCCACTCTAGGGGAATGCCGAAGAATGTTGAAATTAAAAATATTGAAAATACTATCTTGAAAACTGTAAATCTGCTTTCTAACTTGAATAAACATAAACTTTGAAAATGAAATGCACTAATATTTTATCCAATCTAACTCGTGGTTCTGAGAACAAAATTTTGTCACGCGGTTACAAAGTTTAAACAGATAGCTTACAATTTTCATTGCAGGAATCTTTCAAATTAATCATCTTGCTGTATTTTTGTGAATAGTTCTTTTAGTAGTTAATGGTAAAAACAATTTTCTTAGAGTGTAATATCAAAAATTATTATGCTGTGCTTACTTTTGTAATCTCAGACTTTGTACCAAAGACATAATTATCAATGTGTTGGCTGTTTCAGAATCAGATGAAAGAAAAAGATGAGAAACTAAGAAAAATGAAGCAGATTCTGGTTGAGGATACATCATCTGCACCTCAGCTTATATCAACAAAGTCTGACAGCAATATTTCATTAAACCCTATTAGGTCAGATATAAATGGACTACCTACAGCAGAGTATTTAACTCCATCTTCTTATAAACTGCGCGTAAGTACAATACATTTTGGGTTTTCCATGATTTTCTCACATCGCTCTGGGCAAATGCCGGGATGGTTCCTAAAAATAGCCCATGGGTGCTTCTTGCCATATCCCATATATCCCTTCCTATGAACAAATGGTTACACATTAGGACTGGTGCAATGCACCCTCCGCCACCCACTTTTAGTGAATTGCAGAGTAATAATAATAATAATACGTTAAGTTTCCTGAGGTTGTCTGTTAATTTCAGGAAAGCACTTTTCTTGTAAGCATCCATGTAATTATTTTGTATGTTTGTGCATGTAAGCCTTTGAAGATCTTCGTCCTGTACACTGGCCAGGGATTATAACTGTTATAATGGTAAACTTTAAACGCAGTGTGATGAATAAAGTTTGGTGAACACTAGGTACAAGTTTGTACATTTACACATTTTTCTGGTTGTGGATAGAAGTGTATACCCAAAAATCGTAATGCATTTTTGTAAATTTTTTTCAGCCATAGTTGGGTTTAATCTGGTACTTCACTTTTCACTAAGATGATAAAATGTTTGGTTTTTATTTCCAGCAAAAGCGTTACACCAATCATCTTTCACTGAGAAATATATTTGTAATCTAGCTGTGGCCCGACACTTCATTTTCATGCACTATTAGTGTAATGACAGCTCTCTTAAATCGAAGATTTGGTTAAGAACAAATTGTCCGAGCATTGCCCACACCACAGTTCAAAGAATAGTAAATTTAATATAGCTTAAATGTTTTGTACTCGTAGAATAAAGTAAAAAAAAAAATAGTTAAGTCTATAAAAAATTCATTTGTGGGCAGTGTTTGCTGTTTTTCTATTAATAATAATACCATGAAGATTTTCAGGCTGATAATGTGAGGGAAAACAGTTTAGAACTGGTCAGATTTATTTGCATGGAAATCGCTTCGAATCTGATTAGCATGATCAGAAAGCTGATTTTGTCTGTTTTTATTCGCTGTGCTTGCAGAATTTGGAAATTCTACCATGATTCATTGGCATCATTTTAATAATCTAGAGTTTATAGAAGTATTTCCCACCTCAGTTCCATCAATTTTGGACAATAGGTTCTTGCTGATGGCACTAAACTGGATTTATGCAAATTGTAGCTGTCTCCACGTTATTTTTAAAATCTTTCTGAGCAGACATTTAGTCTAGTCTTACAAATGATTCACACAGACAATTTGACATCCTAATTTCCAGTCAATGTATTGTCAAAAATGTCACAGATGCATAGAGAAATGCATTGATCTCAGATATGATGATTTGTAGTCATAATGAACACATGACCAAGGAGGGTAAAAAAAGCTAGTGCCATAAATAAAAATTGGTAGAAAGCACTGGCAAATCAGCCTTTTTTCCATCAGCATTTATCTAAACTTATGCTAGCATGGTCTTGATAGCCCTTTTAGTACAACTATAACTTAATATCTAATAATACATAAGTTGAACAGGACTTTATGTGCAATCTCACTAAACATTTTGATTGTGAGAAGTGACATACCTTGTTTGCCAGGCGATTATAGATATTAGATGGATACCGTGAAAAATGTTTTTTCTGTGGACTCTGTTTCTAGTAGTTACGTTGTTAGCTCAGAGAGATTAATAAAGAGTAAAAGCACGTGTGATTTATATGATTTAATACGTCACAGATGTCACATCAATATGAAATGTATTTTAATCTACTCCTGCTACCGTGGACTGTACATTTTTTGAAACCCAATAAAAATCTGTCCAGTAACTTTAGCGTAAATCATGTTATACAAAAAAATATGATAAAAAACTTTTAAAAATAGCTGATTCCTTCTCTGTTTCTGATAACTGTGCATCAAACTAATTTTTCATAAATCAGTGTATAAACTTTTTCCTGTTTACGGTTTTACTGTAAGTATAGATTTCAATAACTTTCTTTAAATGTGGTTACAACACTTGAGAGTCCTCAGGGTAAAACCACCCTATAGATTGTGTATTTCAGTCATGGGTCCTGGAATTGCCTACTACATTTGTATAGAGCTTCTTTGCAGTTTAGGCTTGATGAATGTCACATGGTATACAGCTACTTTCGGATGTTCAGCAGCATTCCATATCCAAATCAGATTATTTATCGCCTTGTACAACAACAGCCTGATATGAAACCTGTGTTCACTGAAACTGGTTCTTTTCACCAGATTGTACCACCTAATAGTGAAATATCTTGTTCACATTAAAAAAAAAAATCTGTGGATAATGTAGTGATGAATGGGCATGTGTGTACATAGAAGCACTGAGCCTTCTGCAATCTATGTAAAAGAAATTTGGTATAGAAATTCTGTATTAGTGTTAGAGGAAGTCTGCCATGAACTCAAGAATTTTAGAACTGATAGTGTGGAACAAGATTTTAGCCACCAAACTCATTCCTAAACTGTTTTGTGATATTTTTAATGAGCATCACACTGAACATCTTTATTACCCAGCATGTGTAAACCGGTTATCACAGTTGAACATGCTGTAGTTCCCCCTTAGCCAATTTAAATGGAGACTGCAGCTTTTATTAAGTTGTATGTTAAAGTAACCATTTCAATTGAGGCATTCTACACTTTCAATGTTAGTCATATTTTGAAATTATTGTTCTTCAGTTAAATCCAGATTTTCCTTGTGAAGGCTTCCTTCATTCCCTTCAATCTCGTGGAAGTGGTTTTTCTATTAAGTTACTGGCAATTTTGGAGAAATATGTGGAATGAAATGCTGAATGCAACTCCTTTGTTAGTACGTAACAGTCACAACTGTCTTCACTACTTACCTGTATTCTGTGCTTGTATTCTTGTTGATAAAACCAAATTATAGGAAGAAAATATTCTAGAGCTTCCATGTGTGAAGAAAAAAATGAACTTCTGGGTTATTTTTAGGGGTGCATCTCTACCCGAATCAAGTGATTATAGTTTACTTCAGAAGTTTTTATTTAGCCAGGAAACTTTTAAATATTGTGTTACAGACAAACAATCAAAAACGAGGCATAGAGGCTGGATGTTTAATAATATTTTGTTAATGTGCAGTGTTGTAAAACTCTTCAATCATATATAAAATCATTGTGTTTGAGGGATACAGTGGCTGGCAGTAGATCATAACAGCTCAGGATGATCAAGGATTTTGTGACTATGGAGAACTTACTTCCAGCTTTCTTGGAGAGATAAAATTCTCCTCACTTCCATTTTAGGAAAAGACGTCGCCAACTTTCACAAGGATACTTCCTTCTCCTTCATTGAAAGGATCTGTGTTATTATGGAGCTTGTGATGTACTCTTGATGCTACACAAATGTTGCTCTGGGTCAAAAGAAAATCTTGGATCACCTGATGACCTGTCACTTATTTTAAGCAATGAGATCATGGTGACATTGTTTTTTCTATATACTGAGCTGTCTGATGGCTTAGTGGAAAAATGTTTCTGACTAGGAATAAAAAAAATCTACCTGTTGGGGTTGGTATTCTTTAAAGACCTTTTCCCTTTCTTCTCCACTGGAAAAACTTTGTGTGTGCAAAGTGAACTGGAACACCTAAGCAACTTCACATAAAGCTGTATGATTCCTTATTTAACATTATAAGATTACTGAGTTAGTTTGGATGGCCATGCGAGACAGGCAGCACTATCTTTTGAAAATCTGCCACTGAGGCTATAATTTATCTTGTCAAATGTTATAAATGTTATCATTAGTCAATTAAAAGCAATTTCATTTATAGCAATCAGATCTGCAGTATATTCTAGTTTTCATGTGGCAGGCTCGGATGTGACCACATCTTTCCCCCTGCCCTACATGAGGAAGACTAAAAAGTCGAAATATTGTGTAATTCTTTTGTTTTTGTGTTTTTACGTGTCTCGCCCTCCTGCCTTCATCTGTGGTAAGTGACGGGTAACTGTTTATTTTCCCTATCCTATCTTATTTTCAGTGCCTCGCGGCAGTTTCTTTGTTTCCTTTATCCAAGTATATTCTAGTTTGTTGCATAAAGGTAACTGTAAATTATCACTGAAGGCTACTATTTACTATTAACTTCCAGAGCCATTTTAAATAAAATTGCATTCTTTATATACCAATTTGGTTGTTCCGTGTAGAGTGGTATGGCAACGCCAAGGCACCGCCGGTCTCGTTCTGTTGGCGGCACTGGTGGTGAAGTTTGGCTGGATCACCGGCCAGCGATGCCAGCTCCCCTGGGAACAGTGCTGCAGCCACAAATGAAGAAAAGAAAGTCCGTCACCAAGCTGACAGACATCCGTGATATCACTGATCCAAAGGCCTCTAAGTACTGCCTCATGACACAAGAACAAGACTCAACTGGGGATGTTGAGACTCGTCTTTACAAGGTATGGAAGGTGACAAGTATCAAAAGTACTATTTAAGACTGATATATACGTTGTGTAGAACACTGTCACTGTTTCGTGATTTTTTTATTACAGTTTCTGTTGCAACTAATGAAACTAGTAATTGCAGTTCCAGTCAGGTTAATGTTAATTTGGTGGAGGGGATGGATCTGAAGAATTGCAGTGATTTTAGCAATTATTTTAATTGTTGCATGATGATTTTAGAAATAACAAATTGATGAGTACCCTTGGAAGTACGGGAATAGGTGAAGAGTAATTACAACAGGTTTTCTGTATTGTTATTGTCCGTAAGCTGTAGCTGTTTATTGCTGACTAGTTTGTCATCCAGTACTCACAGGAGGAGGTCACAGTGATGCCTGCAACCAGCCAGTATGTCATGAAAAATTGGAACTGACAAGTGATATTACTCAGTTGATCCAACATTCCTGCGACACCTGGAGGTGCATTAGAAACATTGTTGAATTGTTGTCAAGTATGATAAATATGTATTAACAATTTAACACATTAGAAATCGGAGAAAAAATCTGTAAATTGGTACTAAATGATTTGTCATTTATTAAAATTACCCAAGTAACTGGATGGGCAGAAATAATAAATAATAATATAGACTTTGCTAACAATACGGCTGATGACTTTTAGCATGAATTTAAATATAAAATTCTGTATCTGCAGAGGAAGTGATACTCCTATATGTTACAGTGTGAGAAGGAGAAATATCTGTTGCTTATTGTTGTGATCTGTGTAAAACAACTTCCTGCATTCTGTTCCAAGCTTAATTACTGTAAGATCTTGTTACATCTGCTGGCAAATATACTTTGAATTATTTCAATTTGTCGTTTAATGGTAATCCTAGGTTCTTGTTTTATTGGCTATTATTTCTCAATAGTTATAGTGATACATAAAAAAGGTAGAAATGTGCTGAAGTGACGCTACACAGCAAAATAAATGGAGTGGCGAGATTGTATGGAATTAGAGCTTACTCACACACATTTCCTATCTCTTTTATGGGCTGTATTTTTTTTTAAAGTATGTACTGTTTTTATATATTAAAGAAACACAAGTACATTTTTAAAACAATTTTGTTATACGAAAACCTGTACTTGAATCTACTTTTTTAACATAATTTCCACCATATTTACGGCATTTATGATGAACAATCAACTTCTGAATTCCATTCTCATAAAAATCTGCTGCCTAATTTGTCAACCGCTGCTGAATGGCTGTTTAGACATCTTCATGATGCTGATCACCTAAGTGTTTTTAGTGCAGGAACAAGTGTTAATCACTGGGCTCTAGTTCAGGGCTATAGAGATGGCAATAAAGTTGTTCCCAGCCATATGTGCAAAAATACCTTGTGTTCATTGAGCTGTATGTGTATGGCTATTGTCACGAATTAAGACAATTCCATTACTTAGCTTGCTGGGCCTTTTGTTTTGGATTGCTGGACACACTTTAGTTAAGGTATCAAAATATATATATGTGTGTGTGCGCGCGTGCGCTGGATACCCTGTATATCCCAAAACGTAGTCCATGATTTTTTGGACTGAAATTGTTTGCTTGAACTTCACTTTCTGTGGTAATGTTAAATGGAATGCAGATTGATATAAGGTTAGGCCACTTTTGCACTGACGGCCTTCTAGCAAATCCCGGCAAACGTTGTCCTGCCTGTGTATATTTATTTATCTCTGTATACGCAAATGTGGATGATCTGTATGTAATTCAAATAATATGACTTGCTGTGGGAAAATGAAATATGGCCCATACTGATAATACTCCATTATTTTTATTGGTATAAATTGAAGTAGAGGCTTTTAGCCAGTAAGTTTCTTGGTGTGCGTCTCACTCTCATCAAGTGCATCCATTTTCATACTTCTAAACTGAACATTCCAATGAATAAGTCATAAAATTCTTGCTTTGATCTCTGATAGCACTCTTAGGTGTTATCAAAATGTAAACTGATCATGAGAGTTCTTAAAGGAACTATTCTTTTTTTTTTTTAAAGTTAAGAACAAAGTGAACACTATAAAAACCTTTTCCATGAAAATATACATATATCTGCCAGCTTTCATGGTGATCGGTCAAACGATGACGAAATCTATTTATCTCAGACAAATACACCAACATTCATTGTTATATATATAGATATAACGAATATCTCGCACAGGATTGGTGAGTTGCAGTATGTATACTTCTGATCCATGTGTTTCATATCTACACTTTAAGGTTTGTAAATTGAGTGAGTGTTTGTCCATTGCGGCCCTCCTGCCTTCATCTGTAGTAAGCGATGAGTTCATTTTCTCTCTCTGCACTTAATTAGCAATAATTGAGCAAAGAAGAAATGATAAAGTTGAAGGAAGGAGGGTTGCACTGACCAAAACAAAACTGTTTTGAGCTATGCCCTAAAACATTGAAAATGAGCATATGACTAAGTTTGCATGAACATCTGCTGTCAACCAAACCATTTATATAGTAATTTGTATACGTTCAGGGCGAATAATGCGGGGGTGACAAAAGCAATGTTATGTGTAGGAAAGCAATTGACCATAAGATGGTAATATTAGTAACATAATTAGTGATGAAAAATTAACGTAAAATCTATATAAAGTAAACAAATCAATATAAAAAATATAAAGTTAAAAATTTGAATAAACTATACATGCAAGTAATGACTCTGGTTTTGAAACATTTATTGATATCACAAGAGTTTTGGGAGCTGATAGCAGCAGCAACTGACATGGTCTAGATTTTGGAAGCAACTGTTTGTCTGTGAAGATTCATTCTAATGGATTAATGGCCGATGTAAGAATTCTGGCAATGAAGGCATTTGGCTCAGGTGGCATGGTGGGGAAGGTTTTCCCTATGGTAGATTTGCAATAGGTTGTAGCAGATAGATGCAGTGAGACCTATTACCATGAGTCCAGATTACAAAAATGTCATATATATATATAGCTGAACCACACGGTTGGTTGTAACAGTGGCAGATCTACAAATTTTCTGAGCCGGAGCAAAAACTTCAGAGCCCTCCCAAGGCTGCTACTCAGGGCAGTAGAGCCCCCCCCCCCCCAAAAAAAACGTGAACTAGACACTCGGGGGCAAGTGCTCCATCTAGATCCGACATTGGGTTGTAAGATAATCTTTTGAAAAAGGATTCCTCGAATCAACTCAGATTGGCATAGGAAGAGGCTGCCACACGAGTATCCGTAACAGTGCCTCATGCCTGATGATAGATGTAGGTTCTTGAAGGTAAAGAAGTTTCTGGCAATAATAGTCTGGCAGTGATCTAAGGAAGGCAGTGCTAAAGGGGGAAGGGGGGGGGGACATGTACATGTGGTGTCATAACCGTTGCTCAAAGTCTTCTTCCATTTTTGTCCTGTTTGTTTGTGTATCTGTGTTGTTTGTCTTTTTCTTTCACTTTTACATGTCAATTTCATGTCATTTAATAGATTCTTTTGTGGAGAAATATCACCTCATGTCATTTATTTCTATTCAATTGTTGCTGTACACTAATTTTGTCACTCATGTTTTTGTTTCTGGCTTAGTCATTCTGAACATTGTAAAAACTTTATTTTTGTGATCATTTCTCTGCATACACGCCAGTGTTTTCATTACTAACTGAACTACTTTGAGTCTTATAGTTTTCTTTATATTCTGTTCATTTCCTGATCTGCCAAGATTATCATCAGATATAACCCCATCTTAGCCAGTCTCTTCTAGATCATCTGTGGTAACAATTCTTGAACAAAATCCACTCAGCCCTCTTATGTGATTCAGAGACATAGACATATTTATGATCTGGACCAACAGTGAAAACCACCTCCTTGATTTCCTCAATTCCCTTAACAATAGGCATTCTATCAGTTTCACCTGGACGCACAAACATCATCTTTAGTATTGACATTACGCAGCAAGGTGCTCTTCACACTTCTGTGCCCTTCGCACTTCTGTACACTTCAAGCCCGCAGATTTAAAACAGTACCCACACTTCAACAGTAACTATCTTTTCCACACCAAACATTCCCAACCTTATGGCCTTAAAATCTGTGGCCAAACAGCTATTCCAATCATAATTCAATTTTCAGGTACTTCCAAACCCTACTACAAGCCAAGCTCTTGTTTCCTACCGGCCAGCTTGAGAGATTGGTTTTTGTAGTAGAATGGGCATTGGAGGGTATAATAATGGGAGAGAGTTTAATAAAAGTTTGGTAGTGTCTGGAAAGAGATTCTGCATCAGAACAGATGCATCTGGCACAAATGGCTTCACTGTAAGGAAGGGAGGAATTGGTGAGGAAGGGATGACAACTGTTGAGGTGAATGAATAGTAGATTTGTAGGAATGATGTGAACAGAGGTATTTAGGATGCCTTTCTTTAAGGGAAGGTCAACACCAAGAAAGGAAAAATGTTTAGGAGTAAGTCAGGTAAAGTTGGAATTGCTATTATTTTGGCAGTTAAGGAAGTCTAGTTGGTGGTTGTCACTATGGATCCAGATCATAAAAATATCATTCATGTTTCAGAGCCACATTGGAGGTATGAGTGGATATTGTTGAGGAATTATTTCTCCAACACAGAACTCCAATGGAGTTATTAACTTTTTCGTTAGTTAGATGTTGCCCACTAACTGAAATAAAAGTTGTGAAATACAGTTTTTTATGAAAGTTGTAAATTCTTCAGTGGAGAATAAGTGCACATTCACTGCTAGAAAACAAACTTTACATGTAATGAGGCAACTGTACCATGGTTACAAATGATTGTGTGAAGGGGTTTAGGACATGCAAAATCCCTAGTTCATATTACTAAAAGGTGATAGTAACCACAAAATGTTATTAGTGTCCATAACAAAGCTGAAAGTATACTGAGAGTCCATTTAGTGAAAAGTATATGATAGCTGGCCTTGGTGGCTGTATTTGAAATTATTGTGAAAAGAGCATTCACAAAAATATTCTAAGTGGCAAACAGCCTTCTTGTGTTTGTGTAAAGTCACATTACTACAATTTGCTGACAGTATGTGCAGACGCTAAATAATAAATAAACAGGATTAGTTCGTCGCCTTCTCAATGTTCAAAAGAGGTTTCACCCAGCTTATAATTTAACATGGTATAAGATAGTGCAACTGTGGTGATAGTAATTTTATGAAATTGATTGAAAGGGATTATTTTTTAAATTTTAATGTGGTGGATTGGAGGAATTTTGGAACAGTTGTAAATCGTTTTATTATGATGCCCACGTAAATAACTGCATGCAAGCGAGCAACATAAAATCGGAAATGAGTATTGGCCGACAATGGCCTTTGACTGAGAAGAGTCTATTTTGTCAAAAAAAAATAAAATTGGTTTCTTCACTGGAAGTATAAAACAATTTTTATTTTTTTTTCTAAATTGTAGAAAATGTTTTATTTGATCCTGTTTATTTAGTATATTCCAAATTCACTGTGGCCATTAATACACATTTTGATATTTTTTGTCTGCACTTATTTAATTTTGTGAACCTTTCCTGTTTGTATTTTAGTATATAGTGCTCATATTGTGATAATTTCCATACATTTAATAATAGGATAATATCAATGAAACTGCCGCTAGGCAGTGAAAAATAAGGAAAGACAGGAAAAATAACCCATCACTTGCCACAGATGAAGGCAGAAGGGGTAAGACAAACACACAAATACGAACACTTTACAGTATTTTGGTGTATAAGCTTACTCATGTGAAACATTCATATGGTATGTCTGGATGTCAACATAAAAACATGAACACATTTTATAACATTAAGGAGAATACCCTTACCCATGTTACAGGTGAAATGTATGGCAAATAGAAATATTTCTCTCTGCAATACGTCTTACCTCGAACATGCATAAGGGTATTAATATTATAAAATGTGCTCTTGTTTGTGTATTCGACTTGGTCCTCCTGTCATATATGGTAAGTGGCAGGTTATTTTCCTTGCCATATTTTACACTGCAACAGTTTATATTTATTTTGTTCCCTACAGTTATTTGTCAGTGCTTGAAACAATTTTCTGCAGTGAATCCTATGAAATGTACAATTCCTGTTAATATCTGTAACTATTTCTTCATGCTTCAACAGATAATAGATATTTCCAATTTATAGTAGGATGTCTTTCATGTAATTTCTCCACCTCTTTTATTTAGTATTTATAATCTTTTTTTCTGCTCTTCAGGGTGATGTTGTTCCAACTGTTGGTGGTGGAGCACAGATTATTTTTAATGACATGGAGACTCTGCGACAGCAATCCCCGACATCATCGCCTCCTAGAAAAAGGAATTTAGAATCCACAGCACAGTTGCCAGATTTAGAAGCTAAATGTGCTGTTTCACTTGAAGGCCACCCTAAAAAACCTAGGTTGTAATGTCACTGTTGGAAGGCTACTATTGTCATGTCAATCAGTTGTGTATTCATGGGTGTGGATTATGCAGATTTTATTTTTTTTAAAAGGTGAATAACCTTTTACCGGTTGAGCTCCCTTTTTTACATCAGTATTTCTTGACTTTACTTGACACAATATTTTATTATACCTTTGTTTACTGAGGATGTACTTAACATTTTTAATCCATTGTTTCAATTATATTTTTAATTCCTTTTTTATAAAATGTTCCTACTGATATTTTGATGTACATTTTATGTAACTAGTTACAATGTAAAATAAAATTGTATATATTTGGTTTTTATGAACTAATTATTTAAGAATTTCATGGAAGGAAAACTTCGAATTAACACTATTATACAATCATTTCAACAGGAAATGCAAAATAAAGGCTGTAACAAATGATGGTACAAATTTTCATTGTTTCTTTTAAAGAACATGTTTCTAAACCTTTGGGCTTTATGATTATGTTTGATGGGAAGGGATGTTGTAAGATATTGCAATACTGCGTATAACTTTATTAGTTAAGACAAATTACTTACTCATTTCAAAAGTTGCAGTTTGAAATTTGTATTTCAACTACCATCTTCAAATGACTAATCTCCGAAGTGTTATCAGAGAAGTCGTTCAGTATTTTTTGTTTGGGGGTTGGGGACATTGCAGATTTATCACGACAGATATTGAAGCTGGATAGTTAGTAGTTTACACCCAAGATTGAAAACATTGAATACACCCCATTAAAATATGGGTTCCATTGTTAACATCTCAAGATTTCCCAAGCTGATAGTCATTTAATTTCATCCATAATTGAATGGCACACATTTTGCTGAATCTTTAGTGTATAGAAAACTATTGATGCAATTAGCACAGAAATCCAAAAAAGTCAAATCGATTTTAAATACTTGATAAATATTTAAAAAGTGTTGTTTCTGCACTCCCAACAGCAGTGCAAGCTAATAAATCAGCACTTGCAAAATAAGTCCAAAAAAAGCTTCAAACTTGCTGATTAGTAGGATCAAAAGATACTGGATAGCAAATCAGGATAGAGGAAGAAAACACAGTTGTGTTGATTTAAATGAAACAACTGCTAAGTATAGTAGAATAATTAACTGTATGGAGACATTAATAATTTTAATGATAGTTCTATTTTATTTTTTACAAAATAGCATGTTTCATAATGTCTTTATTTCCAGTTTTTAGCACTTTTCAAATAATAAAAAAAAACACCTGTAATCTGCTTAAAAATTCTATAAATCTTTTCTTCGTACAACTTAAAAAAGTTAGTAGAGCAAAAGTTACAGTGGCCTGAACTTAACATTTGAAATTGGTTGTTTAAGTTATATTCAATTTCTATTATGTTTATCTCTTTGTACTAATAACTTTTCATTCGTGTGGTATCAGATATGTAGTATACATACAAATATTTGAATATAGTATTGTAACCAAGCTGTCAAAGTGCTCTTTTCAGTTGACTAAGCGTTCGTGGCTGATAGGCATAATACTTCCATCACAAAATGGGCTGTTCTTTTCCGTAAATTCTCAATACTATTAGTCCGTCCCTTGCCATATGAATTTCACATGGCTAGGTGAGAATGCACAAATGTAATATATATTATCTATTTTGTACTTTTTTTTCTTCTTCTTCAAAATTTAACCTATGAATTGAAATCTAGAATTAACTGTACCTACTTCCTAAATTATGCACTATTCACATTTCATTTATCTTTGTGCTGTTAAACCTAAATGCTTAATGGAGTTTTCCTTTTTAATGTCCGAAAGCTTATTTTATACTTGTTAGCAAGAGACGTCTTTTATTATTATTATTATTAATCATTATTGCCCTTGAGGACAGTGTTTTAAACTCAAATTATTCATGATTACTCAGTTTTTGTTTGTATTTGTCTTCTTCCTCTTCTCTTCCCAAAACCTCTTCATACGCTCACTGTGTTCCTGTTTCCTTTGTTCAGTCCACTTTGTTCCTGTTTTCTTCTGTATTTTAAATTTTGAGTTCATAATTTTGTTCCTGAATTGTCCCCTTTCCCGTGTCATTTCCTTGCTGATCCCTGCGTGATTCAAGTCCTCTTCTATTTCCTGGAACCAATTGGTTTTCCTGAGTGAACCATTTACCACATCAAAGATCCTCTTTGTGAGTCTAGTGCTGTTCATTCGCTGTAAATGTCCATAGAATTGTAATCTACGTCTTCTGATCATGTCTGTCAATCTATCTGTATGTTCGTATAGTTCTTTCGTTGGTCTTTTCATCCATATACCGTCTTTATATATTGCTTCAAAAAATTTCCTAAGGATTTTGCGTTCAACTTTTTCCGCTTCTGTTATGCCTGAAGCCCCAATTGTTGTTGTTTCTGATGCATATAATGCTTCTGGCAGTACCACTGTTTTGTAATGTCTGAGTTTGGCCTGTCTTGATATATTTCTTTTGTTATAATATGACCATGTGAGTCTATAAGCCTTCTGAAGCTTTTCTGATCTTCTGAATTTCATAGCTTGTTAGATCCTCCTACTTGTATGTATTCCCCTAGATATTTGAATTTCTCAACTCTTTTTATGTTTCCAAATTTTGTGTATATTTTTTGTACATTGTTGTTTTGTTTCTCCATGTACTGTGTTTTTTCATACGAAATTTGTAGCCGTTTTGGCGGCAATTTGATGTAGCTGTTCCATGCATCTTGTGCTTCCTGCCTATTGTTGCTGAGAATTGCCAGGTCATCCGCAAATGCCAGGCATCTGATGATTGTTTTGGTATGTCGTGTTCTTCCTAGCTGTATTCCTTTGGCCTGCGTTTTCCATTGTTTTATAACTTTGTCCAATACCATGTTGAATAAAATTTGTGATAATCCATCTCCTTGCCTGACACCCACACAAATTTTGAATGGTTCTGATGTTTCTCCCATAAACTTCACTTTAGACGTGGTATCCGTGAGTGTTTATTGTATCAGAGCCCTTGTCTACGCCGTATTCTTTCATTATGTCAAAGAGCATCTGTCTGTCTATGGAATCATATGCCTTCCTGAAATCCACAAATGTTACTACGGTATTATTTGTTTGTCTTATCTTCAGGAGTGTTCTCAGATTCCAGATTTGTTCTATGCATGATCTTCCTTTTCTAAAGCCTGCCTGGTATTCACCTATTTGTGGATCTACCTGAGGTTCTAGCCTGTTCAGTAGGGCTTTGGAGAGGATTTTATAAATGACTGGCAGCAAGGAGATACCTCTGTAATTGTTGGGATCCATCTTGTCACCCTTTTTATGTAAGGGACATTTCCATTCTTGTGGAATTTTCTTTGTGAGATTTTCGTCTCCAAGCTTCCAGAACTCGGCAATAATGCCATCTTTTATTTTTTATTTACCTTGCATCTTTAATTGTTTTAAGTTGCCGTCTATCATACATTGTTAATACAGCTTCACTATCAGAAGTCCGCAGAATTCTTTATTTGCCTATCAAAAAATGCATAAGGGAACAGTGTTAGATTACTTTTACCTGTAAAATAGAAATGTAGAAAGAAAGTTGTCCTATTACACTCCTTGAAGTAATGTCTAAATTACTGGAGACTTGCCCTTTGTGACAACACAGTGCGACTGTCCTGTCAGGAAATCGGACATCCACTACGCTGCTCCATACGCTTGAATCTTCACTGAGGTAACTGTCTTAAACTTTCAGAAAATCAAGAAAAACTATTAACTTGCTATCCTGCATCAGTAGCTTCTGCCATGATAGAGTATTGCGTTTTACGTTCTCTCTTCTTCCCAAATCTGTGCTGGTTAGGAATTATTATTCTCGCTCTTTCCAAGTATGTCTTCGTGCATTATACGGCCAAGTGTGGTGTGTGAGCAGTAATGCTCTGGCCTTGCAATTTTCGAGGACGCTGATTTGAATCCCAGTCTGGCCATCCAGATTCTGACTTTCCATGGTTTCCCGAGATCACTCCAGGTGAATGTCGTGATGGTTCCTTCAAAAGCCCATAGCCAAATTCATTCATGTCTTTGCCACACCCTCTCCCTTTTCTCCCGTCCTTTTCTGCTTCTAATGAACTCTTAAGAGGCATAAAGCTATAAGAATAAAAGTACTGTGTGATGAGCTCCAGAAACCTTGTATAGTTGATGTTAAGAAATATTGCTCGGTAGTACGTGGGAGTGTCTTTGATAGAATTTCTTGAAATTGGTAATAAAAACCTGTGGGATATTCTTTTTCCACCCTCTGATTTATTTTGTATGTCAGACATGGAGGATTCAATTTAAGTTGTGTACTATAAGAATTTTAGTTGGATCTATACAATCTTCAGAATCTTGAAGATAAATCCATCTCAAACTTAACAGCATGTGGAAAACTGGAATGACTTGCACATTTTCTTTATCAAATGAAATTAATGTTAATTATGTCAGTCTTGACATGACTCATTAATTTCAGACTTGTTAATGGTGATGCACTTTTTGCACAGCAACGATTTTTTTTAGGGATTGTTTTGAAGTTTTTAGCTGGCGGAAATCGTTAAATACTTCACACATTTTACTTTACCTATCTGGCTTCAAAATTAATCCATTAGGCCAACCACCAAAAGATGTAGTGCACAAATTCAGACTGTGCTTTATATCGAAGTATTTAATCCCGATTTCAAAAGTTAGCATCATTTTCAGATCCGTGTTTATTTTTTTTTTTTTTTTTTTTTCAAACAGCAAACCAGATGACGATTTTGGTACTGGGCAAGTCTCTTCTTGACCAAGGAACAAACTTGGTGTTTTGGCCAGTTAGCTTATGCAACTGCTCCCTTATGGCTTCGAGTTCCATATATCTGTCTGAGAGGCAATGGGCTAAATGTGTACGGCAGTTCTATCATTACCGTGGCGCCAAAATCTGATGATGAATTCTTGGAGAACTCGACGAAACAAATCGAAAATAAAGAATAAAATTTTTTGATATCTCGCTTGGTTTTCGAGATGTAGCATGTTAAAAATCAGCCGTAGGTATAGTTCCTTCTGCTTTTGATGGTTTTTCTTCTGGTCCAGGCCGTATTTCAACCTAACAACAATCACTAGGAAGAAAATAAAACACCTATAGTGCATTTCCACCATGTAGATATAATGGTTTTGGTGAAAAAAAAATTTTTGGTCCAGGCCGGATCTCACCCTAACCTCATCACTTTTGAGATACAATATCTCGAGAACTAAGAGAGATATCAAAAAACTTTATTGTTTATTTTCCATTTGTCTCATCGAGTTACGTAAGAATTCATCATCAAATTTGGCTATAGCGAAATTTTTCTTCTGGTCCAGGCCGTATTTCAACCTAACTACGTCAATTTTGAGATACGATATCTCGAGAACCAAGCGAGATATCAAAAAATTTTATTCTTTATTTTCGATTTTTGTTTTGTCGAGTTCTATAAGAATCAATCATCATATTGTGGCGCCACGGTAATGATAGAATCCCCATGTGTACTTTTTGTGAGCATGACACACAGTTATGATTTTGATAGGGCCGAACCAGTCAATAGATTCTTTTCCATCATGTCACTACCTCTTGTGATTGGTGCCGGGCCATTTGAATGTTATCAACAAAGCTACAAGTGCACAAATCGGGTCAAGTTTACATTACAATACAGTAGCTGTGCTATTACACCAGTGGCAGTTCGTACTGGTGTATAATGAAATTAATTACGATAATTTATGCTACGCTTATTAGGAATCCTGCTATAGAAAATGTTGCTATTACTCGTAGTTCTGATGCATTTAAGGTGTGTCCGTATAATTTTATTTTGTAGTGGCAATATAAGTGGAGATAGTGGTTAGGTTGAAATGCAACTTGGACCAGAATGTTCTTTTTACAGAATTAAGCACGACGACTTTATTTTTAGTAATAAATAAGCTGGTTTTATTAGTGATGTAAACTACTCCCCGCAAATCGACCACCTCAACATGCTTTTACACACAGCAACTATTCCGGCACACAACTGGTAATGTTTAGAAAGGAAAAGCTAATCAACGAGAACCATCATTTCTACTGTAGTACACTAATCACGCACCCTTTTTTTCTAACAATAATTGCAGTTGAAGAGTAGAGATGATCTAAAACCAAAAATAGACAAACTATGAAGCACCAATGGAAACCTACAGCATGACGATTTCGGAATAAACAGGATTAGTTGTTAGAAATATAAATTACTAACTTTTAAAGAATAGCAGGTGTGGCTAATCGACAGCAATCGTCAGATGCTCGGATTACACAAAGGTTAAAATTAAGTATTACATTAGCGCCAACTACGGCCGAATTTATGTACTCTGGACGGCTACTCTACTGAAACTTCAACGAGAAAAAAATCAAAGATTAAACAAAGCTAACAATGAATAAATAACAAAATACAGAACTCATGACCACTGAGATATTAGTCTGCCTACAGTTATGCGTCTACTAATGGTAGGTCATCGGTGACTATGACTATCACCCACAGTTTTCTTCCGACCATTCACAAAAATTAACGTTTTTTTTTTTTGAATGGTACAAATGATAGAAAATTATTAGATTTGGGTGCTTCAAATGATAAGGAAAAATCAGAGATCTGTTGTAACTACATTACGCGGAGTTCAATACTGAGGTAGTTAACCGCAAGATATAATTTTCAAGCAGTAATTTAGTTGTAATACACCACCATAATACATTACTTTTGGGCAGTAATTAGGAAGTAATCTACCTTGGATCATTCTAGCGGTACAGGACGTATTAAGTCCTAAGTACTGCTTGAAAATATTGTTATTGACTAACGGTGTCTTCAGGTCATTCGAAGTACAGCCGAATTTCCATATCCAGTTAATCCAAGATATTAATGAGGAGTCACCCCTGAGTTAACTTTTTTTCTGTTTGCTATGCAATTTTCCATGAATAATATACCTGAGGTTCTTTGCAGCCACATTTCCAATACATTCGGGGGTAACGTGAAAAGTTCTAGGCCTCGCACAGAAAGTGTCAGCATATTATTATTTTTTTGTGATCTTGGTACGCATGTTACAATAACGAATGTCATGTTTCAAACATATCTGTAAAGATGTTTCCTTTATGCGGATTTTTAAAAGTAAACTATTGTGTGTGCCTCGTTGAAATTGTGTACTGGAATATTGTGCCATCATACAATTCTTTGTCTTGGATGGCTTAATTTAATTGTGACGTGCGCATGCTCTCGTGACAATTTCCTCCACACCCATTCCCCCTGTTATTTGTTTTTATCTCAAATTCTTTGAGTGTAATTTCCCCACGCTCCTCTTTTAACTATTTTAAAATACTTTGTTTGATAAACTTTTTGTACGTGCGAGTAACAGGAGTTCCGTGTGTGAGGTGTTACCCATAAATTAAATGGAGAGAGCTCTTGGATCTACAAACTATTTTAACGCCAAGATCAAGCAAACAGCAACCACCAAAACATTTTTTTTTTTAAATTGTTGGAAATGGGACCTTCTTCCTTTAACACGGTGGACGATTTAAATGACTTAGTTGATTTATAATTTCTGAATTCTCTGATAGCTGAACTACAAGCGCAATTGGTTGCAAAGAAATCTCGTAAAGATTGTTTGTTAATTATTAACTTTCTACTTCAGTTGAAAAATGTGTAAACTGCATTGAACTTATCGTTCTTTTTCGCATAGTTTTGTGCTTCGGCTAAAGCTGGAAGACTTAGTCACTGCCAAATCATTTGTTTAAGAGGGCGGGGCGGTCTGTAAATGAATAGCTCACGTGAACGTAGTCGCGGGCAAACATTGGTTGTTAGTATAGTAATGAATAATGTATTCGATATGTTCCGCTTTCTAAATTACTAGATAATTGCTTCTCTCTAAATACACAAAGGAAATCAATTTGATGATTCTTCTTTGCACATGAGTAAGTAATAATTATTTCTAACGCTTCTCTATACGTTGTGATTTTAAAGCAAACATGGTGAAGGCTACGAAATTTCTATTTAAATTTTAAGCGGCTGTCACACTTCAGAATTAAGAGATTAGCAATTGGCAATATTATTGCTAATGGATAGTTTACATAAAATTTTAATCGTGAGTCTCACATTGAGGCAACTCGATATCACCTCTGCAAAAATATTGATTATTGCGTCAATGTAATATTGGGGGATATGCATTGCATGCTGAAAAGCTATGGTTATGACATACTTACGCATAGAGATTTGGCGTTGTGTTTGTATTGTTTTATTTCATTAAAAAAAGTCACATTGTGCGATGAAGCAAGCTTTCAATACCAAATTTATTAAATTAGTCGAAAAATATCCATGCGTTTAAGATTACACTCAAGCTATTAAATAGCCTCGGGAAGAAATTGGCTCTGAATTGAAACCTTCAGGAAAGTAATTATGATTTAATATCTTTTTTGCAGTTTAAATGTTTTTATTTCCTTGCGAAAGTAGGCCTAATGTATTTTCATAAAATATGTTTTTAAGTGACTTCTAATTTGCTAAGCAGTTTCATCGTTATCAGATTGTATGGTAAACTATTTCAGATGTCCATCCATCATCTTCTTTTTTAATCTTCCTTACTTTATTCTCGTAAAGTGGTATAAGGGTTTGGGGGAGACTACGAGTATATTACTTTCTTCCAACCAACTGCCATCCTCCTAATTTCGTGGCGCACCGTTTGTACAAGTAAGGCTCTGGCGGCTGAACGATTCCCTATAGGCGTATAAGGAACCACCCACTGCTTACCAACGGCGGAGCGGGGCCACCCGCATACCCTTGATGTTGGAAACGACCCTTAAACGGTGATGAATCCGAAGCGATCGACGGCATGGGGATGCATGCAGAAGTGTACGGGAAGCCAATGCATTAAAGGACCAAAGGGTATTTGGAGCTCATGTAACACTTTCAAATTCCATATAAAATAATGGTTTCTTTCTGGGTAAAATACTCCCATAATCGAATTTCCGAGTGGGGACTGCTCAGAAAGGAATCATCAGAATTGAAAGCAACATTCTACGAGTCTGAGCTCCAAGTGCTCTGGCACAAATATTTGCACCACGATTTATTAATTCTGTAAATGTAGGGTGGACACAGTACTTTTGTACTGTCTCCCCTTCATATTAAGTCCTACCACATTAAAATCCCGCTTCGGGGGTCTAAAGAATACTGAGGTTAGTATGAATGCTACTCACCAATTTTTTAGATATGCAGTCTAACTATTGCCTATTACTAGTAGTTGCTATTGCTTGAGTATGAGAGATGGTGCAGTGTTTAAAACCTTTCCGCTAAGGATCGAGTTATGTATTTACAAATTTCTCTCTGCTGTTTTATGGTGATTGCAAAATGATGAAATATTGCAAAAGCGCTAAACTATTTCCAAATTGTAATCTAATTTTGCTATTAAATATGATGCTGATTTTTTAACCAACAAATTATCAGTCCCCGTTTTTCTTGCAGTTTAATATCTATGGTCATTATCGTCATTCAATTTTTTTTTTAGCAGGTTTCAATGTTTTGGTAGTGTCAGCAGTCTTAACCTATACATTAAGTTTACCTCAAATCCCCAGTGGTAAAAGATAATCAGTAATTCACTTTTTGCACTACAGGATTGTTGTAATGAGCATTTGGCTTTTTGAAAGGTAAAGTAGTGTTTCTTTATTCTTAACAATAATCAATTGATCGGAAAATTGAACAATTTTTTTTTTGTGTAGCCATTACTTTTCTTCTTTTTTACTTTACTTTCATGTAGTCATTCAGCAGTATTTATTTAGTTCCATGTTTCTGATTTTATTACATCGTTTGAATGAATATAGTTACACGTGTATTGCAACCATTATAACTGGCATCCGCGATGCAGAATATGGCGTGACGATTTTGGTACTTTTAATTTACGTTGCTTTCATTGGCATCAAACTGTTACAGTGGTATCTCCAAACTATGCAAGTTGTTCCAATTGTACCGTGACCTGTAATTGTAACCCTATTTACTAGTCGCAGTGCTACAAGAGTTGCAGCAGTAGCGGATCCAAAATTACGATGTTGTCAGGGGTGTGCTAGATGCTTTTGGGAGGGGGGGAGTGCTTGAGCACCTTAGCCCCCTCCCCCTAAATCCGCTACTGAATTATAGTATTGCAATAACATGTCCAGCAGCGTCAGTGTATATTTAATGCGGACGTCAGAGTCATGACGCTTATGAAATTAAACAATTACTAAATCCTCGTGGCATATGTAGTGCCATGGAATGTCATTCTGGTCCAGGCTGCATTACATCCAAACGACAATTTACTCCAATTATACTTCTAAAACACCACGTATCAAATGCTTCAATTATCCTTCGTTCTGGTATTCTGAAAGTGCGGTGTTGCTTTTATAAAGTAATGTAATCCATGCATACAGTTTTAGAAAGCTCTTTTAGAGTCCTCTTTGAATTTAAGGGTTTACGGTTTTTTTGCTAGAGCTGTAGCCATCAGCCATTGGTCATCAGTTATGGTTTTACTGACTAAATAACAAAATCCTACTTCTTACTTTAGCTGATCCCGTTTTTGCTACTATATTCAAGCTATAATGAATGGTAACAGGATTTCTATTGGCTGCGTATTTCGCCTCTGTCGTAGCCGTCTCAGTTTAACGTGGAATCCGAACCACGGAAGCGTTTTGGCATACTTCACATTACACAGCAAGCTGTGCTAAAGGTGAAAGTTGAGTTAAGGGACTATGAAAATCCCCGCCGAGATAGGGATTCCAACCGGTAACCTTTCAATCTCCTGCTAGACACCTTTGGTGGAGGAGTTTTCATACTAGTTAACAAAAATTACCACAGTTCACTGGCGTTCATAGATCAAGACCATAAAAAACATAAAGGGGCTGGTGAAAATAATATTACTACAGATTTCTTAAAGATAGCCGGATGTGAAAACGTACCTTAACTTGAAATATTATTTAAATTGAGTCTGGATACTTGCTGCTTACCACAGGACTGGAAAAGTGCAATAGTAGTACCGGTACATAAAGGAGGGGTGAGAAATAGAGTTGAGAGTTACAGGCTAATCAGTTTGACATCAGTGGTAGGTAAATTAATGGAAAGATTGATATGCAACCACATCAGAAATATATGTGAGGAATGTAAGTGGTTTTCAAGCAGGCAACATGGGTTCAGGCAAGGATATTCATGCGAATCTCAGTTGGTGGGATATATGCAAGATATTTCAGATGAAATGGACAAGGAAGGCCAAATTGATAGTGTAGCACTAGATCTGTCAAAGGCGTTTGACAGAGTAAGCCATAAAATTGTAGTAAATAAGGTAAAAACCATTGGAGTGGATGAGAAAGTGATTTGCTGGGTAGAAGAATTTTTAAAATGTAGAAAACAGAAAGTTAGGGTAGGAAATGTAGTATCAAACGAAGTGGAAGTAAAAATGGGTGTGCCACAGGGTAGCGTATTGGGACCATTGCTATTCATTATTCTAATGAATAATTGTGTTGATTGTTTACTATCTGAAATTAGATTGTTTGCAAATGACATAATTATCAAAACGGTAGAGGACTGTAAACAGTTGTAGGGTGATCTGGACAGGATATCTAGTTGGGTTGGTAAACATGGAATGAAGATAAATGCAAAGAAGGGTCAGCTTATTAGATACACAAATAAAAAAACAAAAGGTTAATTATGAATATAAGTGGGGAAAGAATTGCTTGCTGAAGACTTGAAATGTAAATATCTTGGTATTACTTTTGATAACAAGCTTAACTGGGCAGGACACATTGGACAGGTGGTAGGAAAAGGTATCAAAGTTCTGCACTTGTTGGAGAGAGTAATGAGGGGATGTGCGAGAGAAGTAAAGGAATTGGGTTACAAAACTTTGGTCAGACCATTGCTCGAATATGGTAGTGTAGTAAGGGACCCTCATTTTACGTATCAAATACAGGAGTTGGAGAGGGTGTAAAAAAGAGCTGCTAGATTTGTTTCTGGAAATTATCGCAGAATGACAGATATGAAAAAGGAGCTGGAATGGGATTCATTGCAAGTCAGGAGGACGATGAGAAGGGTCATGGGAGTGTACAGGGTATATACTGGCGATGAGGCATGGAAAGATATTGCAATAGGTATGAAAAGTAGTGCATGGAAGGGAAAAGATGACCATGATTACAAGATGGCACTCGATTTCAGGCACAAGGGTGTGGGAAGATTCTCTTTTTTAGGTAAGGGTGTCAGGGATTGGAATGAGTTACCAAGAGAAATGATGAATAATTTACCGAAAACTTTGAAAGAATTTAAAGATAAAATTGGTAGTGGGCAAATGTAGGCGGGTGCAGAATAGGGGGAGGATGGGTGTGTAGGGAAATTGCCACCGGAGCCTGTGCTCCATTGCAATTAAATAATAATAATAATAATAATAATAAACCACTGAGCGACCAGACCCACTACATTCAAGTTACATGTTAACTGTTCTTTATTCAGTTATGGTGAATTTTAGATCCAAGATGATTGTAGTTGCATAATTCACAAAAGAATAATTAAGAATCTTATTAGGGTGAAGCGGAAAGCCGTGCTCTTGTTTACTCTTAGAAGTTAATCAAAAATTGTTTTCTAAGTTCACTTCTATTCTGTCTATAGGCGTTGTCGCTGATGTGGCAGTCAATTGTGATCGGAACCACAACCTTAGGACAAGTAACTTTTAAGAGCATTATGGTTGATGTTAAACTAAAGACGAGCCACCGAGTCAGACCGTTGGGGATGACATCGTACCAGTCACTCCCACTCATCTCTTCATGCGAATTATCTGTGTCATAAGAACTTCAAATGGACTCACGTCTTATCTTAAATACGACCTGGACCCTTCTTATCTTAAATACGACCTGGACCCTAAATCACCATTATTATTCGATGACGTTTCCGCTGTGTAAAAATTGAAATTCGGGTGGGGTGGGACATTTTCTCCACCAGCGAAATACTGTTACTGACCTGTTGAAATTTGGATTAACTGCTTCCTTATAGTGTCCTCTTCACGTTTAGCACTCTCCTTTTCTGGAAAAGTCGCCACGAATTAAATTAAAAATGCCGAAATATGGGATGCTCCGCAACCGCGAAATGTTAGCAGCACTGAAAAAATGACACAAAAATTATCGGTACAGGCATCATATCAACCTAAATAGGTTCGTTTTGTCATAGTGATCATGGTTAGGTTGAAATTCGGTCTGGACCAAGAGTAAAAATTTTACGGGTAATTCGTTCTGCGGCAGGCCATGTCGCAAACCAGAGACAAACTGTGCATTTGTTTACAACGGAAGCAATCGATTATCTCTGACTGCTTATATCGATTCCAAGATGGTGAGCCTTACAGTACTGCATTTCAAATAAATATTTTTCTGCTAATTTTATGCGACGTTTTGCAACGGAGTGAAGTTAAAACGGCAAGAAGATATTACAACAATGAATTAAACCAACATTTCAAGAGATTAGCATTGATTTCGCAGCGCCGGCGGCAACTAATAGCAGCGCTGCAGTGTCATATTTAGGCATTTTTAATTTAATTCGTGGTAACTTTTCCGGAAAAGGAGAGTGTACAACGTGAAGAGGACATTATAAGGAAGTAGTTAATCCAAATTTAAAAAGGTCAGTACCAGTATTTCGCTGGTGGAGAAAGTCCCACCCCACCCTGAAATTCCTTTGTGTGACGTTCCAAGTGATAGGTTCAGTGAAGAAACAATTGTAATTATCGACGAAGGTTATCTCCTATACGCTGTGGTGTGACCCAAACCATCCTCTTTCGGTCAGATAGCAGCGTAGACTTTTACTGCATTTCTGGAGCATAGAAAACAGATTAGAAAACGTTCCATAACATTTGTGACATTTTTATATCATGATACAGTTTTCGACGAAATTTTTTCATGAAATATTCATGGGTGTGTCGCAGTTAGAATTAACATTGTATACGCGTGAAGAGTTCACGGTAATCATAGCCAGAAAGTGTCCATTCTAAATTCTTTTAATTTTGGAAGACTGTAATGTATTCTAATAGAATAGCACATCACTTTCTAAATCGTAACTACTTTATACCGGTCGGTTTCTCGTGAACTCTATCGCTTTTCTTTTGCCTTATGGGGAGTCAAATACATAACAAACTAGAAGAATCCATTTGTGTAGGAGTACAAAGACATATTCCACGTTTCGCTACCATACAAGTGCTGTGCTGCATAGATAGAGTTTTAAAAAGGTCTTTCTAATTCTTAGATCAATATTTGAAACTAAAAGATTTCTCTTTTTCATGAAGGCTCTTTTTCCTAGTGCTGTTCTGCTTTTAACATCATTCTTGCTTCGGCCACCGGTTGTAATTTTGCTTCCCAAATAACAGAATTCACTTAAATCTCCTATTGCATCCGATCCTATTTTGGTATTTAATCTACTATGATTGGTATCATTTCTGCCACATTTCATCACTTTGATTTATATTCAATCCAAAATCTTCCTTCAGTATTTTTTTCATGTCATTCAGTAACTTCTCAATATCCTAAGCCCTTTCTGCTAACAAGACAATGTTATCAGAAAACCGTAGCATACTGATTTATTCTCCCTGAACACTTATGCCACATGGAAATTTTTCTTCGACTTTCTTTATTGCTTCTTCCACATACAAATTGAATATTAACGAGGATAGACTACAACCTTGTCTCACACCTTTTTTTAACTGATGCATGTCTCTCGTTATTCTCTACTTTTATTATAGCCACTTGATTCTTACATAGTTTATAGAGTATTCTTCTATCTCGATATTTTATACCTGACTACTTTAAAATTTGAACAATTTGTTCCACCTAACATTATCAAAAGCTTTTTCTAAAGCAACAAATGCCATAAAAGTATCTTTGTTTTTCTTGATCCGCCCTTCAAGTATTAATTTTAAAGCCAGAATTGCTTCCCTTGTACCGCGTTTCTTCCTAAACCCAAACAGATCTTCACTTACTATCTCTTCTACTACCCTTTCCATCCTTCTGTATATTATTCTGGCCAGTAATTGTGAAGCATGAAAAATATACTCACCAGTAAATGAATTATAGTAAAAATAAGGTAAAGCGCAAACAGATAGGTACGTTGCGAGATTGTCACAAGGACATAAATTTCATCGCAATTAATAATAGTAAAAACTACAAATCTATGTCAGTCGCGACCGTTAGCTGAATACGGTCACTCTTCTAAAGGCTCCTCAACACAAATCACCCATGATGGGGGACTAAAAAAGTGGTCATCATGGACGCGATCATGAGTTGCTGTCTGTGAATTTTCATTTACTGTCTGTTGTCTGTTGACAATGGATGTCAAAGTGATAGCGGCTTGTAGTGATGACGGATTAATAAGTTACTCTATGATACTCAATCATAATTTTATAGATTCCTTGAGGTTTTGTTTTAGTTAGGTTTTTGTTTGTTGTGTTGTTTGATGGCTGAACTCAACCATCGCAAATTCCATTTACGAACCGTGCAACCTCAGAAGGAAGGCTGGGTTTGGCAGAACATTGTAAAATAATTAATTTACTGTACTAAAGTTATGATGAGTACAAAGAAAGGCTTATGAATCTTTTATTAATCAGATAATTTCTATAACGTATTTAAAAAAGAAGAAAAGGCGACCATGTAACTAAAGATGAGATGACCATAATGTTCCGGAAATAACTGGAAAACATTAAATAAATACCAGGCAGAAACGATACACAAAGAAAAATAAAACAAGCTGGTGATATCTACAGGGTGTCCCTGATTTCAGAATTAAATATCTCGAAAACAAAGATCGATAGAGGAATGCAGTAAACGGTATGTTTATTGTGACAGCTGTAAGAAGTGTATACCGCAGTGTGAAATAATAGTTACAAAAGCTGCTAACAGATGGCGCTGTAATCGCCATACGTAATGCCTAAATAGTGATCCGAAGCTCAGGGTAGTGCCAATGGTGAACATTTTGAAAACATTGTGATGTGATTGTTTGCAAAGATTGTTTTCATACGATTATTTCACTTATGTATGTTGATATGAGCTGTACAGCGTACAGCGCCATCTGTTAGCAGCTTTTGTAACTATTATTTCACACTGCTGTATACACTTCTTACAGCTGTCACAATAAACATACCGTTTACTGCATTCCTCTATCGATCTTTGTTTTCGAGATATTTAATTTTGAAATCAGGGAGTCCTTTTCTGGACACCCTGTATATGCTTAGTACATATAACCATTATCGGAATGAGAATCAAAAACAAAAAAAAGTCATGTAAAATAGATAGGGGAAGAGAAGATGGTGGATGTTGACTATTCACCGCAACTGAACAAGGTACAGAGCCTCGTATTATTATTGTGCTAGGTATTAGGCAACTCTTGCCTGCGACATCGTTTTCACTTCTCCGTCCATACACATGTTATCCCCGCCCCTCCCCCCAGACAAACCATGAACAAACAACTAGCCGAACTTCTAGCAGAACCAAAATTAGAATTTGATAACTTCGATCGAATATCATCAAGCGACTTTGAATATCTAGTGCAAAAATATCTCTGCGAAAAAAGTCAAATTTTGGACCTCTGCGTGCGACTGAATGATGGGCGATTGTGTGGACACGCGCACGATCATCGGCACGCATTGCTTTGATGTACCGGAAACTAACCGATCGCTCACGATTACTCACGATTATAGACGATGATGGCCACTCACAGACAATTATGCCAATTGTACTTGCCTATAGTGTAAGGGGGCATCCATAAATTACGTGAGGTGAAATAGGGGGGAGGGGTGTCCGGTGAAATCTCACCAAAAGGGGGGGGGGATTCTACGGAAATCTCACGTGAGGTTTAGAGAAAAATTATGATTAAAAAAACACAACACAAATTGCGCGAAAGTCGATTTTTGGGGGGTATTTCGTCTACAAGTGGCGGTGTGACTGGATTTTGAGGGGTGAGACCTAGGGGGGGATTCTCACGCCCCAGATCCCACCAGAAGGGGGGGGAACAGATCTCGCGAAATCTCACCAGAAGGGGGGGGGGCAGATCCCACGAAATATCACCAAAAGGGGGGGGGGGAGTCCGGAAATACGGAAAAACACCTCGCCCCCTTTAGATACCAGGCGTTATTCGATCTGGACTGATCATCTAGAGCAGTGTTTCCCAACGTGGGGCCCACGCCCCACAGGGGGGCAATTTGGTTTTTTTAGGGGGGCAATTTATAAATTGACTTGATACGACTTAACCGCTTTCTCTTCGGGTTATTTAAATGCAATGTTAGATATAGGTACAAAATATAGCAAAACAGCAGGGCTGTAAATAATTATTAGATATAGTTTCGTTTGATATTAGCAAAATATATCATCTGGATGATTTGAGTCGTCAACTTGACCTTTTTGGTATTCATCGCGTAATGTTCCGCCTGTCTCGGGAACCCGGATCTTTTAAAACGCGCCAATAACGCCGTTGTTCGTGATTTTTCCATCTTCATACACAGACGGAAAAAAAAATCCCAACACCAAGAAAAAATTATTGTAGAGTAATGAAATTTGGACAATGCATTTGTCAAGTTAACATGTTTAATTGATTAAATTTTCAAGATCACAGGTTAATTTAAGCTCAAGAAAATGCATTTCAAATGTGAAATACTGTTAAATTAATAGCCGGTGTAACCTCCAGAATTTTGAATGCAAGCCTGCAAACGTGAATGCATTGTGTCATACAGGTTTCGAATGTCACTTTGTGGTATGGAGTTCCATGCTTGTTGTACTTGTGCTGTCAATACTGGGACGGTCAGTGCTGGCTGTGGATGATGCTGGAGTTGTCGTCCAATGATATCCCATACGTGTTCAATTGGAGACAGATCTGGTGATCTCGCAGGCCAAGGTAACATGTCGACACTCTGTAGAGCACGTTGCGAGACAACAGCGGTATGAGGGCGAGCGTTATCCTGTTGAAAAAACTCCCCCTTGAATGCTGTTCATGAATGGCAGCACTACAGAAATTCGAGCTGCAGTTGGTACCACAGTGACACAACGAACTGTTAGAAATCGGTTACTTCAAGGACAGCTCCGAGCCAGGCGCCCTGTAGCGTGCATTCCACTGACTACAAGCCATCGCCGTTTGCGACTCCAGTGGTGTCAAGCCAGAGCTCATTGGAGGACGGAGTGGAGATCTGTTGTGTTTTCTGATGAAAGCAGGTTCTGCCTTGGTGCCAGTGATGGCCGAGTGTTGGTCAGAAGGAGGCCAGGGAAACGCCTGCAACCAAACTGTCTGCGGCCTAGACACACTGGACCTACACCTGGAGTCATGGTCTGGGGAGCAATTTCCTATGACAGCAGGAGCACTCTTGTGGTTATACCAAACACACTGACTGCAAATTTGTACGTCAGTCTGGTAATTCAACCTGTAGTGCTGCCATTCATGAACAGCATTCAAGGGGGAGTTCCTTAAACTGGCCACGGTCGACTTCCTTCGCGTTTCGTGTCTCGAGTCAAACCTCGTCTCTAATGACATCGCTATCGACCAGGCGTAAAACCGTAAGAAAAAAAGTGTCCAGTGGTAGGTAGCTAAAATATGAGAGAACCGCATCAGAAGACTCAAGCAGCATATATCAAATTATCTCATAAATGGAAACCATTAGAGACATTTAATTGATTTCATGAAAAGCTTAGTAATTGTTCAACAACTTTGTGAAGTTTCTGCAGGATTCTTTACAAGTAAAATATTTTCCTGTATCTTCAATTGAGATTTGTCTTCGATTTCTGCTACTGTTATTCCGCACATCTGCCTGTTTGCTTAGATTGCATGAATTACCCTAATTGTTTGTTGAACAACAGTTTAAATACAGATAATGTTCTTAATGTATGTGATTAGGTGTCTCCCGACGGGAGTACAACAAATGAAGTATGGCGGCGTACTGGCGGAATTTTTAAAGCCGCCAGTACGCATCTGTCAAAATGGTCAGCCAAACCGAATATAAATATCAGAACATACTATATTCTTCAAGCGACAGTGGCCACTGCATTAGGAACAGCAATCGCATGGGGTGTTTGCAGTTATGTAGAAGGTATGCTAATTTTACTTTTCTAGAAATATTCCTTTTTCTTCGTTAACTGTTCCTACCTAAAATTTCATAACTTTAACTGACTTTAATATTTTAGTTTATCCATATGGGAAGTATTTATTCTATACAAATCTTTGGGGATTTCTATCATTACCGTGGCGCCACAATCTGATGATTGATTCTTATAGAACTCGACGAGACAAATTGAAAGCAAAGAATAAGTGTTTTTGATATCTCGCTTAGTTCTCGAGATATCGTATCTCAAAACTGACGTAGTTAGGTTGAAATACGGCCTGGACCAGAAGAAATTTTCGCTCTAGCCAAATTTGATGATGAATTCGTATGTAACTTCGGCGAGACAAATGGAGAATAAAGAATAAAGTTTTTTGATATCTCGCTTAGTTCTCGAGATATTGTATCTCAAAAGCGAGGAGGTTAGGGTGAGGTCCGGCCTGGACCAAAAAATGTTTTTTCACCTAAACCACCATAGCCAACACGGTGGAAATGCACTGAAGGTGGTTTATTTCTTCCTAGTGATTGTTGCTAATTTTAAATACGGCCTGGACCAGAAGAAAAACACCAAAAGCAGAAGAAACTATACCTGTGACTGATTTTAATATGCTATATCTCGAAAACCAAGCCAGATATCAAAAAAAATTATTCTTTATTTTCGATTTGTTTCGTCGAGTTCTACAAGAATTCATCATCAGATTTTTGCGCCACGGTAATGATAGAACTGCCAAATCTTTTACCAAAGGGTGAAGAACAAATATTTAATTGCAAAATTACAATAGCATAAAAAGTTTCATAAACGTGTATGCACTTGTGACGTAAAGATATTTCCCTTTCCTCAATAATAATTACTTTTCACATATTTAGAAAGTTTAGAATTATTCTAGTGGGAATAATACAGTTAATTTTTACTATATAGTCTGTATGATTGTATGTGAAATGTTTTTAATAGTTAATTAATTGGCTTGGGTATCTATACTTAAATGTGAAGTATGTATTCGAACGTCAGTCGTAGCCACGGTAGTTGCATCACATTATAACATTGTTCATGGTTTAATTAATACGATAACTAAGCAGTCCACGATACGTTTTAATTTAAACTTGTTTATTTTCTTAACCCTCTACTGCATGGTGTTGTCAGATGGCAACAAACTAAAGATTGATTTATAATGGCAAAAAAATCAGTCATATATGCATGGTGTTGCCAAATGGCAATCCAGAGATGATAGCCATCACAGTACCCAACAGTTTAGTTTCGCACTGTGGTAGAGGTAGTAGAAAATCAGCAGTTTCTAGGTGAGATCGTTAGGCTTTAGAAGTGCATAAGAGCCTTTTCAAAAATATTTTTTACAATATACACACAGGAATAAGTGGAATTATTTAAATAAGGTAGGTAATCTGATATATTTAACTTGCAGAAAATCATTGTTTTACAATAATGTGGCCCTATACATAATCTTGAATGGAAATTTTGTGTGTGTTAACATTTGGCAACAATATGAGCATAGCTTTGTAATAATCACTGCACCACTGCCTGGTTCCTATACAAAAGGGATGCCGCAACTAATGGAATACATTTCAAGAATATACTTCATTTGGCAGATTTCAAGAAAACTATAGCTAGAAGTTTTTTTTATTCCATGGGAAAAAAATGCAATAAAAAAGAAGGAAGACCCAAATCTGATTCAATTGAGAGGTCACATATAGCTAAGAAGAAAAGAGGTCCAGCTGCTGCACTACCTGAAAAAGAAATGCGGATGGATGGGTTTGGACATTTGCCTATTATGGATCAGAAAGGTAGATGCAAGATTCCTACATGCAATGAAATAATTAGAGTTAAATGTGTGAAATGCAATGTGCATCTATGTCTCACTACAGCAAAAAACTGCTTTCTAAAATTTCATACAGAACAATAACATAAAGCAAGGTTTGATGTTCTAAAAGTGAAAGAACAACTTCGTTAATGATTAGACTATTACACAATGTGTATTCTTATCTGTAAAACATACTTTTTTGTTATTTCAATAGATACAAAGTATATTTGTGAGCCTATGTGTCAATACTCTTGGGTATCATATCGTGGAAGTCTACTATCATGTTATTTCCACATGGCAACAAACCTAAAATATGAAATAAGTATCTAAATAATACATATTCAATAGTTTTTCTTAGTTAATTGTCATTTCAGACCAATATCCCATGATTTGTACATTTTTCGTTAGAAAAAAAAAAAATACTAAAAAAACTCATGCAGTAGAGGGTTAAACACGTCGTCAAAGATACTGGTTACATGGATACATACAATCCAGAGATTGCATACAACACTTCTTCCACAGACAATACAGTTCCCGGCCGTCGCAAACTGAGTCAGTGTAAACTACTACTGTCTTTCTGCTGATTGCTATATATAAGCAACATCGAAATTTCGAGAACATTTCAAAAGCATCCGACAGATATTTCTCGAACATTAAAAATACTTAAACAATTGAAACATATTAAAAACGATCAGAATTAATACCAAATCATTTACAATCAATACAAAATGGTCAGAAATGGAAATTAAAGATACTTAAACACAAAATTATTCACAGAAATAATCTTAAATTGTAGCCAATTGTTCTTTAGACCACGTAATTTGCGTTAATAGTGGGGAATAACGAACATTTAAGCAGTTCTGTTCTTAAACATATTAAATGGCCTCTAAATAATTTCTTTTCATAAAATAAAGTCTATATACACTGATTTACAGAAATTGCAAAACAAACATACCAGATCATATTCAACCAAACTCTAGCTTACTACCAATACTTTATAAAATACAATTTCATTTAATTTTTGGTTTGAGGGCTGTTACAGAATATTCCTGAACTACAAATAGGTTATTACATTAAAAAAATACAGTTAATGTTTGCAATAATTTCTTTTAATACTTTAAATCAAACCAGTTCAGTTTAAATTAAAATTTTGAATTGCCAGATTGTTCTAATACAGAATTCTTGACTATATCTTTAGTAGTTAACACTGAATATGGTGTAGTATCGGATACACATTTTGGGTGTCAAATACAGTAGTTGGAGGGGTGCAAAGAAAGGCTGCAAGATTTGTATTTGGAAATGTCGCAGAACACAATCAGAACCAATGTGATAAAAGAGATGGAATGGGTTTCATTAGAAGACAGGAGGAGAGTGAAGATTGTCATGGAAGCGTACAAGGCATATATTGGTGATGGTTGGTGGGATATTGGTAGAAGAATTAAGTGTAACGCTTGGAAGGACAATGTTGATCATTAGCACAAGCTGGCAGTCGATTTCAGATACAAGGTAGTGGGGAGATTTTCTTTTATATGTAAGATATTGAGGAACTGAATACTTACTAATGGAAGTACTGAATAATTTTTCAAACACATTGAAAGAATTTAAACTTCAAATTCGTAAAGGTGGGAACACTCAAATAATTTAAGACTAACATTAATAAAAAGGGGAAGATAGGAGTGTTTGGAAACTGCCACCGGAACATACATTGAATAGCAATTAAAATTAATTAATATTAAGTTATTATGCATACGGTTTATTTCGCTTCCTACATACATACTTACTTCCTCTTCGTGGATAAACCAAAAGCCTGTTCCGACCTCATTCTTCCGACCATCTCTTCCGAAGTCTTCCAATGTCCCTTCTGCCTCTGGGATAGTACTCCAGGGCAAGCTAAGGAAATCTGTCATTTCTCATCCGTAGGACGTGGTTCTTCCAGTTATCACTTTTTCGGTAATTCTATCATTTAGCGGGGAGATATTCAGTTGTTCACTAATTTCCTTATTCCTCCTCCTATTATTTAGGGAATACCCTTTACTGACCTTAAAAACTTCATTTCTGATGATTGAAATTTGTTTTTGTATTGTGTTTTATTTACGCATGTTTCACTGCCATATAGCAGAGTCGGTACGGCCATTGTTTTATAAAACTTGAGTTGAGTCTCCTCTCGTGCTTTACCTTTCAGTGTTCGTCGAATTATTCCACACATATACTGAAATCGGTGAAGTTTCTTCTTCACCTCGTTATCCTCACTAAAAGATAATTCACATCCGAGATAAGTAAAGCTGGAGGCTTATTCTATTGGCTGATTGTCTACCACTATTTTAACTCTGATAGGGTATTTCCCTTGCCATGCCATAACTTTAGTTTTTGCACGAGACAACTGCAGATTGTATCTTGCTGATAATGTTTTGTATATGAATTGCTTTTGAGGTCCTACTTCATTTTCCTGGAGGATAAATTGGTCATCTGCAACAACATAGTGTTTATATAATTGTTGTTGCTTATTTTTATACTAGGATGGACATTTTCTTTCCATTCCTAACTAAGTCATCTATATATGTATTGAAGAGTGTTGGAGACAGGCTACAACCTTGCCGCACTCCTTGGATAATCGCTATTTCTTCGTTTATTTCCTAGATCTAAGAAGATTTGTGTCCTTCTATACATATCTTGAATAACTTGTATTAAATGCTCTAGATATCCATTTCTTTGCATTATTTCCCATAGTTTTTGTCTGTTTACTTTATCTAACGCCTTTTCATAATCTATAAAAGCAATGAAAGTCTTTAAATTAAATTCTATTCTCTTTTCCAGTAGTTGTTTAAGGCAAAATATATTATCTATGCAGGATCTTCCTTTCCCAAACCCATATTGTTCTTCTGATAGGAGAGTATCTGCTATTACTTTTAGCCTGTTATTTATTATTTTACATATATTTTGTAGCCCGTATTTAATAAACTAATTCCTCGATAGTTATCACATGAATTCCTACATACTTTTAACTAGTTTTAAACTTACGAAGCATACCTCCAATTTTTTTCTTTGTATTTATTGATCCAGATCAAAAGAAGTCAGAAACAGCAACTTGTCCTCACTCAGAACGTCTTGGCCGGTACAAGAAAGGACTACCCGAATACACTACTGAAGAAGTTGCTCAACACACTGAGAAAAGCAAAGGAATTTGGGTTACGTATGGTGATGGTGTCTACGATATCACAAAATTTGTTGACCATCATCCAGGTGGGAACATAATTCTTGATGCAGCTGGCAAGTCTGTGGAGTCATTTTGGCAGGAGCACACCATCCATCATTGCCGTCGTGTGTATGGTATGTTGGAGGAGTACCGGATAGGCAATTACGTATGTGACGAACCTTTGTATAATGCAGTTAAGGAGTCAGAGATTTCAGCTAATGAGACAGACAGTTTTAGTTATGAAGATTTCTTAGATTTTTACGTTTGATGCTCTGGAACTTCTTTTATTCTTTCAAGACTATATTTAAAATGAGAAATCATTTGGACAAATGGTGTCAGTACCTGTCTTACTTTTATATTTTTGGCAAGCAGACATTTCTGATGTAAAGATATTCATATGGACTTTTCAAAAGATAATTATAAAACTTTCTGTTTTCCTGATTAATTTAGATGTGAATCAACACTGACTCATCCCTACAACTTGTAAACTTCTGCAACAAAGTAGGTTTTAAAGTCAAATGAACATTTATTTATTTATTAGCATTTTTCAGTGTAGTTTTGACAACTCCTTGTTCCTGATTTATAAAAGTAACATGCCAAATTATACCACATACAATTGAATTTTATATGCAGAAAATATCAAATTTAGTTAATTCTGCGCATAAAATATGGAAGGAAATGCTATTCACCTGGATAAACACATGCACGTATAAATGTTTAAATTATTTTCATATAACACTATATAGCTGGTGTTTGACATTAGACACCAAGGACAGGGTAAAAAATTAGACACATATTTAATCAAATCAATAAAAATTTCATAACTGTACATTAGCTGTCCCACAATGAATCGATTTCGCAACTGAGGATTTAGGTGGCGACAAAATATCAGTATTATACAAGTGATGAATTTTTCTCCATTTCATACATGATTATCTAAATGCGTTGATCCAGAATTTGATGTACTAGTTCGGAAAATAGAGAAATACAAGCACAATTATCAGACATAGTGCTGTATCTACTGTCTTATCAGTTGATTTATACAGCATTTCTTTTTATGTTTTGCAGGATGGATATATCGTATACATTTGGTTTTAGCTGCAAAATGATTTGTAGTAGAAGTGACCTGTCCTTTTAAATTACACTATGTAACAAAATTTTGTTTAAGTTAATTTTGTTGTTGTTTCTGATGCAATGTGTTTCAAAACACTATGTAAACACAATTTTGAATGTGGGAAATTGTTTTTAGGGAAATGCCATCGATTTTCGTAATTTTAGGAAAATGCATTTATTTAGAACAATGTATGCTTGTTTATATATACCAATGAAACAAATCAAAAGAAATCCTTAAATACAACATTTGAAAAAATTTAAATACAGTAAATATTTATTACAAAAGTTATAAAGTACATGAAAATGTTTTCATGTCGTGTACAGTGTGCTTAAAAATGTGTATTTTCCTACATTTCCTCTTATACTTTACATCACTCTCTCTGATCAGTCCCCAGATATAATCACCAAACATTCGCTAATTATACTGTCCCTGGTACCTTCCTTAAAACAATTGTAAGTCCTGATGGAACCTTTTGCCCTGTTCCTCTGAATATGCACCCATATGAGACTTTAAAACATCTAGATGCGAGTGGAGTACATGCAGCTTTAGAAACATTCTGCACCCCATTGCTTTGTAGTTCTTCAGAAGACCCTCTACCACAACCCTATAATTGTCCATTCTGTAATTACCTAGGAAACCATTCACAACATCCCCGAAGCTCTTCCAGGCCTTTCTTTGAACTGGGAGAAGCTTGTTGATGAATGTCTCATCATGAAGTAATTTTTTCACTTGGGTCCCCACAAAATTCCATCCTTTATCTTACCTTCTGATAGTTTGGGAAACACATTTTGGAGGTTCTTCATTGCATCTTATATTGTATACAAGCCTTTAAAAATTGCTTGATGAGTCCAAGCTTAATATAGATGGGAGGCATTAGTATCTATTCCTGCTCGACAAATGGTTCCCACTTCACAGTTTTCTGGCTAACCACAAACTCCGACCTCAATGGTCACTCAACAGTCTGAAAATGTCTGCCTGTATCCCTGCTATCCCATAGACAGAGAAAGCAGGGATTCTTTGTGTTTCCTCCTTGTAATCCCATCAGAAATGCAATCATTTTGAAATCACCAATTACTTCCCACTGACGTTCAGCATATTTTACCACCTGAAGGAGATGTTTAAAACTTGAGTATTCTTCCCTTAGTTGAGTCGAATGAGCGATTGGAATTGAGGGATACTTGTTTCCTTTATGGAGGAGAACAGCTTTCAGACCCTAGCAGAAGCTATCAATGAAGAGTCACCAGTCCTTTGGATCATAGCTAAACCATATTTCTTTGAAAAGAGTGACCACTTTGTGGCAATAGTGCAACTTGTCTGTCAGAGTGAAGTATTGTGAAAAGATTTTATGTCGTTTCCTCCGGTTGGATATCTTGCAACTACACTCCTGGAAATTGAAATAAGAACACATTGACGCCGGTGTGTAAGACCCACCATACTTGCTCCGGACACTACGAGAGGGCTGTACAAGCAATGATCAAACGCACGGCACAGCGGACACACCAGGAACAGCAGTGTTGGCCGTCGAAGGGCGCTAGCTGCGCAGCGGTTGGGCACCGCCGCAGTCAGTATCAGCCAGTTTGCCGTGGCATACGGAGCTCCATCTCAGTCTTTAACACTGGTAGCATGCCGCGACAGCGTGTACGTGAACCGTATGTGCAGTTGACGGACTTTGAGCGAGGGCTTATAGTGGGCATGCGGGAGGCCGGGTGGACGTACCGCCGAATTGCTCAACATGTGGGGCGCGAGGTCTCCACAGTGTTGTCGCCAGTGGTCGGCGGAAGGTGCACGTGCCCGTCGACCTGGATCCGGACATCAGCGACGCTTGTGTTGAGTGGTTGAGGTCGTAACTGATGGGTAGTTACCCGTTTGCATGCGGAGTATTATTAATGCAGTCACGAAGCGGCTGCCATGGGCGCCAGACACCGCGCCTCACGCAAGTCACGAATTGGCTAAACCACCGACTAAATGGCCACCCTCAGCAATTTGCAAGTAATTTGAAAAGAACATCTTGCGGGCGCCTTCACCGTGAACAATCTTTGATGGTTATCTAGCATCATCAAAAATGAATCACGGAAATAACAGCGCATCTCCTGGAAGTTTTTCTTTTAAAGCGAAGATTCCTCCACAGTTTTCTCTTGAATACATAACAACTGGTAGAGCGTAAACCTTAAAATTACCCAAAACTTGAACAGGTAAAACCTTGCGTGTTAAAATGCTTTGGCTTCTCATATTTCGTAACGATTAAAATTCCTTGAGATGTGTGAGCCTCTTGCTCGGACAGCATGCTGATCTGCTGCTGAACTGTTCCCTATCGCCGAATAATCATCACTTCTTCGAAACTGTCGCCAGTTCAGTTACTCTTGGCAAGAAGATCCAAAGCTTGGATCGAAGCGACTCGAAGTCAGACGAGATGACGGCGAAAATATTGAATATTTTATAATAACCGTAAAACTTATTTTCGATGGTAACAGTGGAATGTGGACGTACAAGATGTGTCTAGCACTCAACAAATTAGTTCGATACCGTTATCCTAATCATCAGTTTTTTACCAGAAATGTTCCGCGAATGTTCCCTGTAGCATATACAGACATTTAGTGTACTAACATTATTATTATTACTCCACGATTCACTAAAAGTGTGTGGCGGAGGGTGCATTGCACCTATCGGAAAGGATTATGGATTGGAAGGGTTATAAGGGACATGGCAGGAGGCGCCCATGGGCTATTGTGAGGAACCGTCCCCGCATTCGCGTGGAGTGATCTGGGAAAACCATGGAAAACCCAGATCGGGATGGCTGGAGTGCTTTATCGAAAGCTACTCCTGTCGGATTTTAAGTTTACTCGCCCGGTAAATCCTTTCTATTCCACTCCCTAATCCCTCGTGGAAAAAATGAGTAGAGAAATGAATCGGTTCTGGCCCTGATTTCTCTTATCTTATTTTCGCGGTCATTCCGAGATATGAATGTTGCAGGTAGCAATATTTGTTTGCTGTCATTCCGAAATACGTCAGTCGAGAATTTTTCAATTAGCTTCCGTCGAGAGCAACGCCTTCGGTGCTCCAGGTCTTCCCAACCTAACTCCTTCAACATCGCACTTACGCTTTCCCTCCAACTATATATACCTGTCACGAATCGGGCGGCTCTTCTTTGGACCATCTCTAATGCCCCCATTAATCCCTTTACCAGGTTAACACTAACTTTAGATCGTAATAGATAGCCACTTCATCATTAACCATATACTCATTGTGTATGCAGGAAGTAAGTTCCATGTTATGCTTGTTTCTACGGTTTCGTCGTTTGAATTTTGCTCCAAGAAACTCATTCCTTGCAAGTCACTGTTCTCTAAAATCCAACATAGCAAATTCCATCATCCGAGAAACATAACAGCGCAATTCCCAGAAATCTCAGCTTGTCTTACGTGAATACGCGAACAATACGTAGGACAGAGGCGTCATAAAAAGCAAAGCACTGAATCATAATGTACGTAAATGATACCTGACGTGATATCGGATAATACGCTACAGCATGAAAGTGAGTAAAGAGGGTTTTTTACCCTTTTTCTTAAATAAAAGAAATTAAGTAATTAAGCCGGAAGCACTCTATGCAGCAGCGACACTAGTCATGGGGAGGAAAGGACAAATGGAGAAATTGGAAATCAAAGAGAGGAAAATTTTGAGGAAGATCATGGGTCCCAAATTCCAGAATAACAAACAAGTTTTCTACAGAAACGAAGCCCTCTACGCAAAGTCTGAGAGACTCTCCGAAACCATGAGAAAAAAAAGGATTGATTTCTATGGACACATATTCCGAATGAATCCTAACAGATTAACAAAAAAAAATCTTTGACTTCTTTTATAAAAAAATACTAAGCCCAACTGGTTTAAGGAAGTGGAAAAGGATTTGAGAGAACTCCAGATTACCGAAGTGATGTTAAAGAATGGTACAGCCAAGACCGTGACCAAAGACAAAAGTAAGAGGTTCCAAGTTGCGATAAACACCAGAAAACCGATTCAAATTTCAGAAGAGGAAAGAAGGAAGAGATCAGATAGAATGAAGAAATACTGGGAGAAGAAGAAAACGCAAGCATCCAAGAAGTGATTGATCTGACGTACCCCAAAGATGGGTGATTCGAAAAAAAAAAAAAAAAAAAAAAAAAAAAAAAAAAAGAAATAAAATAAAAATTATTTATGTTTCACAACACCGAATTTTAACACAATTGCCAATTCACATAAAATACGGAACACGCTGTTTATTAAAAGTAAACGCAATTTGACAGAAATTCAGCATAACTTTCTGAGTAATATACAGTAGAACTCCAATTATCCGAACTCCGATTATCCGAATCGCTTTTTTTTTAACTAAGACGGAAACGTATTGCGAAAAGGCTTCCCCTCTTTTATAAAAACCAACCCAAATTTCGGATGACTTTGTTTACCGAGTGGTACGGCGAAATTTTCATCCCTGAAGTGCAAAAGCACCAAAAATCTCTTGGAAAAGAAGGCATTTTCAACATATATACAATAATTAATTAAAATAGACCCTTTTTCGGAAAAAAATCCGATTATTCGAATTTTTGATTATCCGAATAGGGTCCGGTCCCAATTGATTCGGATAATTGGAGTTCTACTGTATATGGCTTTGGTTAAAAAAAAAAAAAAAAAAAAAAAAAAAAAATCTAGTCCTAGTGATTTAAGTTTCATAGGAATCCGATCAAGTTATATAAACCCACAAGGTACGTTGACAAACAACTATGGACCTTCAAAAAGGAAATCTTTCACAGAATCTGGTAGACGAGAATAGGATCATGTACGACTTACATTACACGAGAGATGTCCACCCAGCCTAGTGGGTGAGCGGAACACTGGGGCCAGTATTCGGGTATTCGGGAGGAAGCGGGTTCTAATCCCTGTCCCACCAACACAATTTCGGTTTTCCATTGTTACCTGAAATCACTCTAGAAAAATGCCGGGATGCTTCCTTTAAAATGCCACTGCCCAATTGCTATTCGCTCCTTGTCTCTATCCCCTCCATGCACTAATAACCTGGATGTAGACGAGCCAAAAATGGATGGCAGAAAAAATTACGGGAATGGGAACCAGTGGAAAGATATAAGGATGTGACGTTTCTGATATAACAAACGGTCAAATGAGCTGTAGAAAAGGAGCGTAATTAATAAATTAAACATGCACATATATATATATATAGGGTGTTACAAAAAGGTACGGCCAAACTTTCAGGAAACATTTCTCACACACAAACAAAGAAAATATGTTATGTGGACATGTGTCCGGAAACGCTTACTTTCCATGTTAGAGCTCATTTTATTACTTCTCTTCAAATCACATTAAACATGGAATGGAAACACTCAGCAACAGAACGTACCAGCGTGACTTCAAACACTTTGTTACAGGAAATGTTCAAAATGTCCTCCGTTAGCGAGGATACATGCATCCACCCTCCGTCGCATGGAATCCCTGATGCGCTGATGCAGCCCTGGAGAATGGCGTATTGTATCACAGCCGTCCACAATATGAGCTCTAACATGGAAAGTAAGCGTTTCCGTACACATGTCCACATAACAAATTTTCTTTGTTTGTGTGAGGAATGTTTCCTGAAAGTTTGGCCGTGCCTTTTTGTAACACCCTGTATACACTGAAGAGCCAAAGAAACTGGTATATGCAAACACATAGATATATTATAAACACTCAGAGTACGGCGCTGTTGCAGACAACGCCTATATAAGATAACAGGTGTCTGGCGCAGGCGTTAGATCGGTTACTGCTGCTACAATGGTAGGTTATCACGATTTAAGTGAGTTTGAACGCGGTGTTATAATCGGCGCATGAGAGATGGGACACAGCATCTCCGGGGTAGCGATTAGGTGGAGATTTCTCCGTACGACCATTTCACGAGTGCACCGCGAATATCGGGAATCCGGTAAAACATAAAATCTCTGACACCACTTGCAAGAACTGGATCAACGACGAGTGAAGAGAATCTTTCAATGTGACAGAAGTGCAACCATTCCGCAAATTGCTACTGATTTAAATGCTGGGTCATCAACAAATGTCAGCGTGCAAACCATTCATGGAAACATTATCGATATGAACTTTCGGAGCTTAAGGCCCACTCGTGTACCCTTTCTAAATGCACGACAAAAAGCTTTACCTCTCGCCTGGGCCCGTCAACACCGATATTCGACTGTTGATGATTGGAAACATGTTGCCTGGTCTGACGAGTCTCGTTTCCAATTGTATCGACCGGTTGGACGTGTACAGGTATGGAGACAACCTCATGAATTCATGGATCCTGCATATCAGCAGGTGACTGTTCAAGCTGGTGAAGGCTCTGTAATGGTTTGGGACGTGTGCAGCGTGAGTGACATGGGACCCCTGATACGTCTAGATACGACTCCGACAGGCGACACGTACGTACGCATCCTGGCTGATCACCTGCAAGTTGCAACCATTCATGTCCATTGTGCATTCCGACAGACTTCGGCAATTCCAACAGGACAATGCGACACCCCACACGTCCAGAATTGCTACAGAGTGGCTCCAGGAACACTCTTCTCAGTTTGAACACTTCCGATGGCCATCAAACTTTCCAGACATGAACATTATTGAGCATATCTGGGATGCCTTGCAACGTGCCGTTCTGAAGATATCTCCAGCCCCTCGTACTGTTGTGGATTTATGGACAGCCCTACAGGATTCACGGTGTCAATTCCCTCCAGCACTACTTCAGACATTAGTCGAGTCCATGCCACGTCGTGTTGCGGCACTTTTGCGTGCGCGCGGGGACCTACACGATATTAGGCAGATGTACCAGTTTCTTTGGCTCTTTATTGTATGTATATATATATATGTTTTGCTTATGGCTTTACGCCTTGCCGATGTCGATGACATAAGAGGCGGGAAAGGACTGGAGACAAGGAACGGGAAGGAAGTCGTCCAAGATCTGAAATCTGGATGCCCGGGTGGGGATTCGAATCGGCGTCCTCCGGAATACATGGCCAGAGCGTTACCACTCATCCTATACACTCATTGAGTGTATATTAACAGCTGAGGCCGAGAAAAGAAATTACAGTATTTAAAACAGATAATCGGCATGAAGTAGAGATCGAGAAAGGATACAGAAAACTGTAGATTTTCATCAAAGCACTCGAGAGAAATATCACAAACTACTTTTTCTTTCAGTAATAATATAAGTAAATTCTCTTCTTCAAAAACTCGAATTGTTAAACGAAATTGCAGAAAAAAATTTTCGGTATGTTTTTTTCTTGATATCCTTGTTCAACGCAGTAAGGCGGAACTAGCAAATTGGGCGCATGATCCCAGCTCGCTTCCACGGTAGAAATGCAACTTAAGCTCCAGCAGCCGGCATGCTGTCATCATTATCTTGTGTCCTCCACTGTTGTTTGTTGGCGAGCGACGTAATAAGCAAGACAATAGGCGCCTGTCAACCAGTAGCAACCAGTCCTGAAGACAGAAAGGTAGGTACAAGTCTATCGTTTAAACATTTTTAACTTATAGACAGTGAAAACTTGGTTTCTTGCAGTCACAAATTACAAATACGCAAATTCATAACGTTAATTCGGCTGTTTGTATATGATTTCATGGTGCCGACGTATTTTCCTACGAGTACATATTTTTTAATTTTTTTTTAATTTTTAAATTTTTTTTTTAATTGCAATGGAGCACAGGCTCCGGTGACAATTTCCCTACACACCCATCTTCCCCCTATCCTGCACCTACCTACATTTGCCCTCTACAAATTTTATCTTTAAATTCTTTCAAAGTTTTCGGTAAATTATTCATCATTTCTCTTGGTTACTCATTCCAATCCCTGACACCCTTACCTAAAAAAGAGAATCTTCCCACACCCTTGTGTCTGAAATTGAGTGCCAGCTTGTGGTCATGGTCATCTTTTCCCTTCCATGCACTATTTTTCATACCTATTGCAATATCTTTCCATGCATCATCGCCAGTATATGCCCTGTACACTCCCATGACCCTCCTCATTCTCCTCCTGTCTTGCAATGAATCATATTATAATCAGTTCTGATCTAATCACATATTAAATTATTTTCTGATACGATAATACTTTTTGTTTATACTAGAGTGGTAACATCAGAGGCAGGCTGTTAACAACAGTGAAATAATTTAAGGGAAAATGTGCATGAAGTATGTTTTCTTCTATCAATGTTTCCGACCGCAGGCGGTTAGCATGAGAGCCCTTCCTTGGAAGCGTCTGGGAAGATGAACTGGGGTGGCTTTCCGTTATCTTCACCATTGTGATAGTGAGTGTGTTTAGTGTAAAACGTTGTTTTATGTTACGGATGAGAGATGAAAGAGGGTGAAACAAGGTGCCATTGCATTCAGGCCTACTATTCCGAAGGGACCAACTGGCTGTCGAGCTTAACGTCCCCATTCCATTGACGAACAGGAGAGGTTTGGAGCACAGATTGTTGATTAGAAATTTTACACCACCACATTTCTTACCCTGCCCATCAGGTCCTGGTGATGAAAATTTCTTTCTCCAGCAGGACCCAGTGAGGTACACGACCTAACCATTTGTGATTTTTAATATTAGTAAAAAAAAAATTATTTAGCATTTATAATTGTAAATACTAACATTGAGTTTCTAAGGTCACAGAATTTCAAGAGAGGTATATGACATCTTTGGTAAAGAAAAAAAAAGAACAGTTGAAGAAAAGAGAGGAGTCGAAGAGAAAATGAAATGAGAGAAGGTGTGGATGAGAAAAGCTTAATGGAGCATCTGTAAAAAATCCTGGCGGGATTTATAATGGAAAATATTCGCCTAAGGGCAGAAGATTAATATAATGATAAAGTTAATGAAACATGAAAGTTGTTATTGGTAATTGATTGTCATTTGAAAAATAGAAGATAATAAGATAAGTGGATGGTTTTTTATTTCATATTGAAGTTATAATAAAGATAATGGAGTTGATTCTTAAAGTACATTTGGTATGATTGTTTAATAGTAGTGTTATTTCAGTGGTGGTGTCGAAAGAAAACCAGCGACGGACATAGAGGGATAAATAAAGATCCAATTTGAACTAGTCTGACGCAGGAAACATAAGGAAAAGTAGTATATTTAAGTGGATAAAGTACATGTTTCATATTTTCTAAAAATAAAGAACCTTTCAACCCGAACGAACTAATCCCATGTCAGCACTGGGAACCATCACGACGCCGCAACGGAGGACTATAAAGTATATGCAACTCGTAAATTATCACTGAGTAAAACAGCATTGCAAATACTTGCTTTTTCTTCAGCACCTTTTCCCAACGTGTTCACAACCAATATGAATGAAATTTCGTATCGATTTACTGTCATCGCAGAGAAAGTTTTGGTCAAAATCTCTAAATATTAGAGGAAACATATTACACAAATTTAATAGGTTTTCAAGAAGCTCTATTGCAGGGCCCGAGCGGCGAAATACCACATTACGTTGAGTTCGTCTTCAATCGATCACTCCTTGGTTCGTTTTACCAAAGATATGTGATCGTGTGATCAAAGATATTACGTTCCTTCTATTACTTACTACTAGCAATGAGCAGGTAATCAGTGATAACAATTTAAAAATGTAGTGGAAAGAATAGAATGACTTTAATAAGTACATGGACGCACATATGAAATTACTGGAAATAATGCATAGAAAATAGCTCTAATGAAATTCAAAATCATTACTGATAAAATCTTTCCCCTCGGAATATCTTTCTGAGTCAGCAGAAGGGTAAATAATGCATTAGTCTTTACGTATAAAATTCTTCATGACAGCTTCCGAAGTTTTCAGTCATGAACAAGGCGGAAGACTTCTGTCGAACCTCGGCTTAGACTGAGCTCCTGAACCGTGTCTCGGTAGAGGGGGAATCACGTGAAGCCCTACCATTGGTATTTTGACCCTTACTAGGTACTTTTAGAGATGCTATACAGTGGACCCCCGATAATCCGGCCCCTGTCTAATCCGGCGCCCCCTGTAATCCGACATGACTTTGAATTATGTTTGACAATCTTCGCTAATGTAGATCACGCAGGTTTGAACAGGTCACAACTCGTACGCGCCACCGCTATTGTGCTCGACGCGTATGCATTGTTTTACTTAGTTTGAATTTGACTACTAGTGATAGCGGTACGGCCTAGCGTGCGTTCATTGTTTACTATTTATTCATTGTGTATTAGGTATAGTACCTAGTAATGTCGTCACAAACCCAGAAGCGAAAGCACAAAACGTTGACAATTAAAGAAAAATGTGATATTTTAGATCGCTTAAATCGCAATGAAACTTTCAGTAGTTTAGCAAGTGAATACGGCGTAGGCCGATCTACAATTTATGACATTAAAAAAAAAAACCACAAGAAGATTAAGAAGTTCGTGTCAACTACTGACTGCGGGCCAGGCAAGAGACAGACACTCAAGAAAGCTGAACATCCAGAAGTGGAAGAAGCTTTGTACATGTGGTTTCTTCAGGAAAGAAATAGGCATGCACCAATTTCGGGACCCATGTTGGCCATGAAAGCTAAGTTTTTTTATAAGGAAATAACAAAAAAAGATGATTTTGTGGCCAGCAAAGGATGGCTAGAACGTTTTAAAAGTCGTCATGGCATACGTTTAATGACTATTACAGGAGAGAAACTTTCTAACGATGCCACCTGCATAGAGCCCTTTAATTTAAGATTTTTGCAAAAGGTGAACGATTTAAATCTTGACCCGTCACAGGTGTACAATGCAGACCAATCAGGGCTTTTTTGGCGTGTGATGCCTAACAAAACTTTCGTTTCTTGTAACGAAAAATCCGTACCTGGACGAAAAGTGAGTAAAGAGCGTGTAACCATACTACCATGTGCTAATGCTGCAGGTACACACGCGCTTAAGATGGTGGTCATTGGGAAATCTAATAAACCAAGGGCATTCAAAAACATTGATTTACCTGTACACTATTACGGACAAAAAAGTGCATGGATGACAAAAGACCTTTTCAAAAAGTGGTTTGATGAATGCTTCGTACCTGAAGTTAGAAAATGGTTAAAAGATCATAATTTTCCTCAAAAAGCGTTGTTGCTTCTTGATAACGCTCCCGGTCATCCGTCTGAAGAAGAACTGACAACTGAGGATAAATGCATCACTGCGATGTTTCTTCCGCCAAATTGCACTGCACTGATTCAACCAATGGACCAGAACATCATTCAGTTTGTTAAGCAAGACTATAAAAAAAAACCTACTTCTGAGAGCCGTATCAAAAGACCAACCAATAGAAAAAACTTTAAAAGAATTTAATATGAAAGAGTTGGTTTTTGCTCTTAGTCAGTCGTGGAGTGCGTTACCGTCATCAACTATTAAATCATCTTGGAAAAAGTTATGGCCAGATATAGTCACCACTCCTAGCAACGATCCACAAATCAGTGTAACTTCGGAAGTTATAGAACAAGTCGCTACTGAAACACAGATAAGTCCGGAAGATTTGGAAATCTGGTGCCGTGGAATGGATAAAGAAGAAAATCTTTTTCATGAAATGTCTGACGAAGATATTATAAAAGAGGTTTCTAATTATACAACAAACAATCAGGAAGATAACGACGACGTGATTGCAACTGCTCCACAAGTCACAGAACAAGACGCAGTTAACGCTTTTGAGCTAGGTTTACAATGGGCTGAAGAGAATGGTACATCCTACAACGAACTTTTACTTTTGAGAAGACTGAGGGACAAAGCTCTGATCTCGCGTTATAACAACCTTAAACAAAAAAAAATTGATGAATATTTCAAAGTTTCATAATTTGATATATTCACTACATGATTTTGATTAATAATTCTTGATTATTTTGGTAGATATGTATGTGCATTTATGCTTAATTTTATAATAAAACGTAAGCTCTCAATTGTTATTTAATTTACTAAATTCGACTTACATAAATTAAGTATGATTTGTACTTCAAAGTACTGTACATATGTACATACAGTATAACATATAGATTCTTATCATTGGATATGTAATTTGTCGGATTACAAGGTACTCTTTTGTAAAAAATTCCGGACTATAGCGGTCTTAGGCAGTTGCTCTATAATCCGACAAACTCGATAGTCCGACACTGCCCTGCATAATGTTTGTCGGATTACCGGAGGTCCACTGTATTGGGAAGCTTGTTTCCCACGGGAAGTGCTTCTGCTTAGCCTTGAAGCTCTGCTGTGTGGAACGGAAATAAGTTACTTGTCTGAGGTCTGAGAAAATTACTCCGAGTGAAAATATTATATTTTACAGCTTAAAATCACTCATTATGGTACACTATTACGTCCTCATGAAGTTGTAACAGACCTATATAAAACCGTCAAATTCATGGCGAATTAAACTGTTAATGAACAAATTACACTAGTGCGTTTGTGAATATGGCTGCGCCTTCGCTTACTACTCTACACTTACTATCAATTGGTGTTTAACGAATCAATACTATGCCCTTAACCAAACACAAGTGTGTTTGTACGAATTTTAAAGTAAAGTTATGAAAACGCTGAACACATGAAACATTGAATACGTTGATCCTTGTTTATTAAAAAGTGTAATAAACATTTAAGAAACCTAAGTTCTTAGATTCAATAGCTATTTAATCCACCGAAACATCCTGGTAACGGGATAGTGAAATAAATATAAGATGAAGTTTTCATCGCATTCTAACCAAACCGGTTTCATTGAGAGTCCTTGTTAAGTACCAACATATTGAATTTCTTCAGATTTTTCAGTCTTATTGTTGGAAAATTAATGAAGATGACATATTCCTTAAGAGCACACATCTCACTAAATACCCAGGTAAATAAAAATTTATTAAAACAGCATTCGTAGCAGTTTAATAACTATTCAGCGATATAAAATTCAATGGAGAACGGGAAAAAACATGATCCATTTGTAATAGGTAAGGGGGAGTGACCTTTTTACTCGCAGAACGACATTAATTCTGCATTGATAGGGAAGGAACAACATGTCGCCTTCTCGTTCACAACTAATTTATGTTTTAACTCAGGACAAATTTTTTATACCGTATACCAATTAAAAGTGAGATAGGTGAATAAATTAATGAGTTCATTACCTTACTAGGTATTGAAAAAAATATTTTAACGATATTTAGGGCAGAATAGCAACTAACAGAAGTAAAACAGCTAGCGTTAAAAAATAATTGAGACTCAAAAATCTCACTGACTAGGAGAAACAACCAAATGTTGGTTTAAAAATCAGAAATATGTATGTTTGGTATGCATACCACAAGTGTCCGTAGGTTTATCATCCTTCCGTTAATTATATGAGGAGATATTTTTTGTGTGTTTGTGTATGGATTTGTTTTTCGATTAATAAAAGATATCTTCCAGTGAAATTTCACCACAAATAATTTATTACGAGACTGTTTGTTAGTAACAGAATAGTAGGGGAAAAAGGTCTAAACATCTGATTCAATACAATTTCAGATTAAAGTTGGTATTAAATGCTAACAGCTTCACTTTTTTTCAGATTTTTTATTCATATGGTTGGAAAATTAAATAGGGAGGGTATTTTTCACGACTTTACAGGTACTCATCGAGTGAAATACATAACAAAATAAAAATGTCATAAAACAATATCGCTAGCATTTTCGAGTACCTGTTCAACAATGCCACTCTCGATGTGGTACGCGAAAAAAAAAAAATCATCCCTTCTTTTGTTGATCTATGCTTGTGATAGAAGTGTTTGATGACGTCGTCTTCTGGCCGTATTGCTCCTTGAAGACAGCTTATCCGTCACCACATTTGCATTAGTTGACTGCAATATGGTGGGTTTTTTTTCAGTTTCTTTTTTAACAATGTGTATTTCTCAAGTACATGAAAACCTATGAAAATACAAATTTCAGTTTGCTTTATACATAACGAGTATAAAATGCCCTCATTTCACTCATCATTCGTAATTGGTTTGATGGTACACTTGTCGAATCCGTATTAATGTATAACTGGCAAGTTGTAAAACTTCTATGATTTTAGTATACTTCTCGGTTAAGGAACCAAGTAAAAATGTAAACGTGCAATGTTTTGACGGCTTTTCTCTCCATCATCTTCAGATCCGGCCTAATCACACATTGCGACAGGTCTGCAAGTGGTTTTGCTGCACAATGGCAAAATGTCTTCTGTACTTGTAGCGTATGCCAGTTTGATTAAATATATTTTTGAAATTTTGTAAGAGATACACATTTAGTCAGTACAGTGAACATAAAATATACCCTGACACTTTTTGTAATGATGTTGGGGGCACAATAAGGCTGCACAAAATATATCTGTTTCTTTTGTGAATTCTTGACAGAAGGAATCACCATAAAAATAAGTGAATAAAAAGAATTGGCCTCAACGAAATTGGGGGAAAATTCATCCTAAGGTTTAAAAGCTCGTAAAGATTTGCATCTTCCCTAACTTCAAATTGAGCAAGGTCTTTTAAAACAATTTTAAAAAAAACCCCTTTAACTTATAGGAAGAAGTTTATGCAGCTATAAAACATATTTCCTCGCCTTTCACTACCAAATATAAAGGACGGTGTTTTTGTTAAACCTCAAAGTCAATAACTTCAGATCAACATCTAGATTTTGAACATGTCTAAAGACGAAGAAAAGTAAGCATGGATATTTTTCAAAAAGTTTCAAAAAATTTCCTTAGAAGAAGAATACCTCAAAACTGCAAGGACATTGGAGAATCAGATAATTAATTCATCCGTATTTTTTGAGGAATATATCTCTGAAAGTTAACTTTCTGAACTCTTGTCCGGATTCCACAGATGAACAGGACAAAACGTATCATAAAGACAAACATCAAGTAAAAGTTGCATACAAAAAAATGGATGTTTTATATGTTAACAGATAACTGTTGGAGCAGTATTAGAGACAGTCGAACAAAAGAAAAAATTAAAATTATATACACAACTTCGTTTCTTTGATATGTACTCTGTATGCTGCGTGACATGTCACAACTATTTAATTTAATTGCAATGGAGCACACGCTCCCGTGGCAATTTCCCTATACAACCATCTTCCCCCTATCCTGCACCCACCTACATTTGCCTTAAACAAATTTTAACTTTACATTCTTTTAACATTTTCGGTAAGTTATTCATCATTTCCCTTGGTAACTCATTCCAATTCCTGAACCCCTTACCTAAAAAAGAGAATCTTCCCACACCATTGTGCCTGAAATCGAGTGCCAGGTTGTGGTCATGGTCATCTTTTCCCTTCCATGCACTACTTTTCATACCTACTCCAATATCGTTCCATCGCCAGTATACGCCCTGTACTCTCCCATGACACTCCTCATCCTCCTCCTGTCTTGCAATGAATCCCATTCCAGCTCCTTTATCATATCTGTCACCGATTGCATTCTGCGATAATTTCCAGAAACAAATCTAGTAGCCCTTTTTTGCACCCTCTCCAACTCCTGTATTTGATACGCAAAATTTGGGTCCCATACTACACTACCACATTCGAGCAATGGTCTGGCCAAAGTTTTGCACCCCATTCCTTTTACTATAAACGTTTATTTACGTATATTATTTTCCTGAGTATAAATATTAAAACTTAAGAACGTCTAAAAAATTCAATAACTCACAAATACGAAAATTTAAGAACAGTTTTGATATCAGCACAAAAACTGCTGTAAACATAAAAACTTATTTCATAAAAATAAATAAATAAAAAGTACTTTATTTTTCTCAACCATGGCTGTCTGCCTTTGGTTGGCAATGATCACACGATACCAACAGTTTTTTCAAAAGTTGTTGGAAAGGTTGTTGGGAAATAACACTTATACGCCATTTGTGGACTCTGATTGTACTTGGCATACAGTCTCGTTTCTGACAACTATAGTGTACCACTGTGTAGTAAAGGTAAAATACGTAAAACAACGAAACACGTATCTTTGTATTCTCTCATTGAATTCACGACAAAGGTTATGTGTCTTTACTAATGATCGCGGTAGCAAGGACTAGAGAGTTTTTCTTAGAAATATCCTTTTCTGACGGGGAGGATGTATTTCAACGAACTTGTTTGTTGTGTTGCAGAATGGATGACATTGGCAACGCTACAGAGAGGGTAGAAGAGTGCCATGCTGAGTACCTGCCTTCCCTAGCTGAGTACTACGGATGTAAGTTCACTTAAATATATGGAGACGACGCAAGAGACCTTCACCACCCATTGAAGTGAAGCAGGGCGGAGGAGGAGTGGGGGGGGGGGGGCATGGCCGGAGTGGAGGGGGCACGGCCGCTTCCATACAGACACGGGGAATATGTACAAAAACCTCAAGGGGACTCTAGGATAAAGGTGACGCCGCAATCTGGTAATGGATTATTATGTAACTCGATATGAAAAATAAAAAATGAAGAATAAAATTTTTTGATATCCTGCTTAGTTTTCGAGATATTCTGTCCCAAATGTGAAATGGTTTTGGTTGAAATTCAGAAGAAAAAATTGGTCAAAGTCAAATTTGATGATGGATTCTTATTTAAAAAGACGAGACAAATGAAAAATAAAGAATAAAAATTTTCGATATCTCACCTAGTTCTAGAGATATACTGTATCAAAAGTGAGGTGTCTTAAGTTGAAATGGAGAAGAAAAATTTCGCAAAAGTCAAATTTAATGATCGATTTTTATGTAACACGACGAGACAAATCGAAAATAAAGAATAAAATTTTTCGATATCTTGCTTAGTTTTCGGGATATACTGGGAACATCGCAATTGTTTGGAATCGCAATATCGCCGCTGCCGCCACTGCGCATGCGCGAGCCTGCTTCACCAATTTAACGTCACTTCTCCTCCATATATTTCCTTCCTCCATGGTTCACTTACCCCTGACTCATATGTTCACATCGAGTAGAATCGCAAACATTTCGTGTTAATATAGACCGTAATACTAGATCTGTCCTACATCAGCAGATTGAATATAAATGTAGCTTGCGCTGTCATAACTATTTTCATTGATTAAATGAATTTTCCATGAGTTGAAAACAGTTATCGGCGAACGACAACCTTCAACTTTACGCCAATCCTCCGTATACAATTAGATCTGACCTATCTTCTTTTGTTCCCTAAAACGAAAATTATTCTCACAGAATCTGTTGATGTTATTAAAGAAAATTTATTAGGATAACGTGTCGTCACTACAGAAGCGTTCCAGAAATGTTTCATGCTTTAAATTACGGATCTGACCTATGGACATTTGAATGGTATATTTCGAAGAAGACAGGAATTTTCTAGCAGCGTGGCAAAAATTTCAGTTCAAGAAATTCGGTATCATATGGCAAATATTTCATACACACAAATGAGCCAAAATATTATAACTACTTGCTCAATACCTTGTTGATATATCTTTGGAACGCAATACAACAGTGATTCGGCGTGGCATGGATTCGACAGTACTTAATAATTTTGTAGAGGTGTTTGGCACCAAATGTTTATATAATTACAGGATCAAATGAACCTGATTACAATCGCCATATATATATTAGAAGGTAATTTTTCGTGGCAAAACCTATTTCTTCGTTTATACGTAACATAAATCAATAAATGAGGTCCCATTTTAAAGATTAAGTTCTCCACTTCTAGCGAATGTTTAATTGAGATTTGTTTGTTTATAATTCAATATTTTATTTTCTACAAAGTGTGGATGACTACTGTTAGTTGAAAGGAGCTACTACATGTGGCAGCACTATGTCTGTGGCTCCATCTTCACGGCTGAGAACAACGGCTTTATTGCCTAAAGGTGGCCATACACGATCGCTCTATCCGACCAAATGGAGCGATGTCACTCCATTATCGTTATTGATGTAGATGAAATGAACTGACAGCATTATTTGGATATCTGATCAGTCCAAAATCCATCAGTTCCGTACATCATGCCATCAAGCCGACTGACGGTATGTGGGGAAAACTACGTGATACGACATTAAGCCAACATTCCAGTCGGCTCGTGTATGGTGAAATCGCCGTCTAAATACTTCTCATTCTGTCACCGACCACCGAACAGGCAACATCAGTGCCTTAGTGGACTACACATAATTTGTATACTATTTTTTGTTTTTGTTTTGAATGTGCTTTAGAAATATTTGTATTATTTTAAATGTAGTGTAGAAAATAATACAGTTTTAAATATTATTAAGTAACAATTAGGACGAAATTATTTTTTCCCTTTTTTTAGAAAAAAAAAGAAAATAATAATAATGCCGTCTCAACATGACATTGTGTTGGAAATTATTGAGTATAAAGGCTTGCCACGCCTATGACAGACCTCTAATCCTGATTACCATGACAAAATAAAAAGAAATATGGCAATAGATCAATTGCTAGTATTATTTAAAAATACAAATACATTAAATAAAACAGAGAAACCGTGTTGCGAAAAATAATAATTCTTTGCGGTCTTGTTTTTAAAAAGAACATATAAAGATAAGATCAATTTAATACTAACCTGCTTGTTTAAATATGTTGTTTAACAACATTTGACGTACCTGTCACTATTTTTGGCCTTCTAAACTAATTAAATTTAATAAATCTGTTTTATAATCATTTTGTAGCATTTCTATAAGTTTTCGTAACACCACAGAGCTCATTTTTCGTCATTTCACACAATTTTTAATGTATATTAAACTATCAACATTTGTATTCAGTAAGTTTGAATATCCTTTAAAATTAATTGAGTCTCATTTTACTTAGTACTTGGCATAACTAGATTATTGTATAAAAAATTGACAGCTTTTTGTTGTTTGCTTTGCCTAGTTTTTCATTGTTGTAGCTGACTGGAGTGATGGAATGATGGTCTGTCCCAAAAGTAAGTAGAATAAATCCACGAAAAACAATTTATTGTATATCGAAGTACAAATTACTAAAATTCTTCAAAATAGCACCCTTGTGCATCGACACACCGTTGCCAGCGCCTCTGCCAGTGGCGGTACGCTTCCTGGAAGGCTTCGACTGGAACCTCGTTCAGGCATCTCGTCACGGCCTCTTTGACGTTATCCAGCGTTCCAAAATGGTTGCATTTTAAGCTCCTTTTTATTCTTGGGAACAAAAAGAAGTCCGCCGGAGCCAGATCAGGGCTGTAGGGCGCTTGGGGCAGCGTTGCCACCTTGTGCTTGACTAGGTACTCGGTCACGATGGAGGCGGTGTGGGGCAGCGCCTTGTCGTGGTGCAGTCTCCAGTTGGCAAAGATCTCCTTCCGGACGCGTTGCACTCTCTTCCGTAGCTTTTCGAGAACTTCCAAATAAAACTTACTGTTCACTGTCTGACCCTGAGGCACAAACTCTTTGTGGACAATCCTTTTGAGTTGAAAAAGACAATGAGCATTGCCTTTACCCGGGACTTGCTCATCCTTGCCTTCTTCGGCCGCGGGGAATTCTTTGTGTGCCATTCTGCACTTTGTCTTTTTGACTCAGGGTCGTACTCAAAGACCCATGTTTCATCACCAGTAATCACGTTATCTAAAAAATTCGGGTCACTTTCACAGCGTTCCAAGAGATCACGCGAGATTGCCACACGAGCAGCCTTCTGATTGGGCGACAGGACTTTCGGGACCATTTTGGCACACACCTTTCTCATGGCTAAATCTTCTGTAAGAATGCGATGCACTGTGGTTTTTGGAATATTGCACTCTTCTGCTAACATTCTGATACTCAGGCGTCGATCGGAATTGAGCATGTCTCTCACTTTTTGCACATTTTCGTCGCACTGTGTCGTTGACGGACGTCCAGAGCGTACATCGTCGTCAACCTTCTCTCTACCCTCCTGGAACATTTTGTGCCAGCGGAAAACCATTCCTTGGGACATTTCTTCATCTCCATAAGCATCCTTGATCATGGTCAAGGTCTCCGAACCCGATTTTCCGAGCTTAACACAAAATTTTATCGCGTATCGTTGCTCCACGGAACGTGACATCGTGAACTCGTGACGCGACTCTCGAATCAGGTCCAAGTCTATCAGCGATACGCACACTGTAACGGCCTGCAGACAACTGACGCAGGTCGCGTTGCTTTCCTAAGACTCCCCACCACGTTTCCCGCCAACAGTCACCCCACTCCAGTCGTCCGCGTCGGCGGGAAAAAATCATTCTACTTACTTTTGGGATGTCGTCCAAATGGAGCGATCGTGTATGGCCACCTTTAGAGCCCAACTATTTAGCATCGCGCTATCTTCCAGTAGATTCCGATGTCTGTGTTGCAGCTGGTGCTCCTGCGGTGATTGCAGCTTCCTGTGGAGGCGCCGTGGCCGTAGTGCTAACATGCCTCCTGTATGCCGGCACACTCAGGGAGGTGCTCTCTCGTAAAGGGAGTGACGTCAAGGCCAGCACTGCCATCGTCACCTCTATATACCCGGTGAGTCAATGGCCGACGAAGTTAAAGTTTACTGCTGCATTACATCATATGCTATCACTCATTAATTCTTTAATTCTGTATTGAATTCCAAAGCAGTCATTCACGGAATATACCGACTAATACAATATTACACAGACATACTCGTATGCCACATATGCAGGGGGCCAACAAGGTGTAAGGCAACCAAAATTTTCATTTATTCTCTAATTTTTATCTTGTTAGTAGGCTGATTTTAACTGTATATGCGCCGGCCTCATTTTTTTTAGTGAATCATAAAATATGTTTAGCACTCTCAGACAGGGGCGTAGCTACGATAGGGCTAGATGGTGCTGTGCACCGGGGGCTCCACGCTCAGGGGGCCCCCAAACGCAGCTGAGGGGGGCCCCAAGCGCAGCCCATTGGACCCCCAAACGCAACTCAAAGGGGCCCATCGGCCTTCAGGGGAAATGGGCGACTTTTTTTTAGCTCTGAGGGCCTTGTGAACCTAAATACGCTACTTCTTAGGGGACCCCAAGCATAGTTCAGGGGGCCCCTACCAGCAACTTGCCAGAGCTGAAAAAAAAGGGTCGCCCAATCTGGCCTGAGGGCCCAAAATAATTTTTTTGCACCGGGGCCCTTGTTGACCTAGCTATGCCGCTGCTCTCAGATGTAAAATTGAATTAATCTGGCGACTGCCTCACTACTTCTAATTGTTGGTTGTGGTAGATGTGATTTCGCCGCTTTCATTGCTGTTTCTCTTCTCCTCTGTCTGTTTTCTTTTAGAAAAAATCTGAAGATGAATCTACTAAAATTATCAAAAATTATATATAAAAAACTGTTCAACAGGTGCCTCTTAGAACTCCACTGGAAAGAAATGGATGATTGGTTCAAAAATTTTCCTAACGTATTGCTTTCAGTGAACGTGGGGAACGCTCGTACGATCACACCTTTTTAATTTATTATTATTATTTTACCATCGTATGCCAAGTACAAAGGGCCGGCGTTAGGGGGGGGGAGAGTGTAAGAGGGACCAATGTGCCGGGGCCCACCCCTCTGATGGGGGCCCTCCGCTTGACAAGTTATAGAGCAAAAAAGGTCGCCGATTTGGTCTAAGGGAGGGCCCTAACCGATGAATTGGCTAAGGGCCCCCAACTGGTTACGTGACTGCTAAGAACGCTTGCTCCGGGACCCAAAATCCTAGCGCCGGCCCTGCAAGTACAACAAAATATGTCAATTAGATAACTAAATCTATAGATTCAAGCCATCTTCTGGCAGCTGGCCCAGCTTTATGCAGTGTGAGAAGGCATCCAGATAGTCTTCTTGCTGTACAGTCCAACACAATGTGGTCAGCAGTTTGGCTACCACCACAGTTACACAACGCATCTTCACGGAGACCCCACTTACGCGTAATTGCATTGCACACTCCGTGACCTGTGAGAAATCTGTTCAATTGACACCAAAGACGCCTAGGCAAGTCAAATCCTGGAACACAGGTTGTCGGTTTATAATCCCACAGTTGTGTGGGCTGTTGGCTTCCCACTCCTTTCTCCACTCTTCATACAAGTTAAAGTTGTTATGTTTGAGATTCGCTGCTTCCATGTAGGCAGGTATCCCCAATTTTAGTCGTGTGTGAGGCAGCTGAAGAAGGTCATCATGAAGAGGAATCATGTTGTTTTCATCCACTCCTTCCAATTCTCTAAGCAATATCGATTTCCTCCTCAAATGTGGTGGAGGAATGTTGGAAAGTACAGGCAGCCAGGGTAGACCTTAATATTCTCATAGCAGAATTAAGCTGGGTATCAACTTTGGCAGTATGAGCACTACCAAGCCATGGAGAGCAACGGTATTCTGCTGCGGAGAATGCCAAGCCAAGGACTGCTCCTCGAAGAACTTGGGCTCCTGCACCCTATGACGTACCAGCCAGTTTCTTAACAAGGTTCACATGGGTCTTCACTTTCTCTGCAGTGTTAGATAAATGCTGACGAAAAGTGAGGGATCAATCCAAGGTAACTCCCAGATATTTGGGGTAGTCTTTGTGTTCTACTCTTCCAAAGGGTCTGAAGGTTGGTCTTATTCTGACGTAGGCAAGCTGGTTTGAAAGGTTGAAGCAAACAGCCTCTTTGTCAGATTAGGTATTAGTCTCCACTTAGAGAAGAATGTGTAGAGCTGGTTAAGACTCTGAGAGAGTCTACCTTCACAAATCTGGAAGTTTCTATCGTGGAAGGTAATAGCTAGATCATCAGCATGCTGATATTTCCTGCAATTTAGTTGAGGTATGTCCGCAATATATAAATTAAAAATCACAGGTGCCAACACCGAACCCTGAGGCAGTCCATTGTTCATAACACGCCAGCGACTCTTTTGGACCGCGCAGTGGACCTGGATTTGGCGATTACTCAGCATGTTTTTCAAGAGTTCAGCTATTTTTTTTACACGGTTCAGCATTTAGGAATTTGGGGAGGAGACCCTATGAGCTGCCCATCTCTTTTTAATGAAGCTAATTTAAGAAACGAAAGGAGAGGCATAATGCTTCTATAACAAGTATGGCTGCGAAGTCCTCTACCAACACTTCACGGTGATATGCTGAAGTATCCCTTAGTGCACTATGATCTGAAGGTAACGGCAAGATTTCCAGAAGCCGCGTGAAGCACCATCACCGATTAAGTGAATGTTTTGTCTCTGTGGTAAACAATATCATTTCTAACACCTGTATAATATGTTTATTTCCTTGTACAGGTGTCATCGTTCATCGTGTACCTGTCGGTGGTGATTCCTCGAGCGCAGTTCCTGATAGAGGTGGTGCTGCAAGGGTCCTTTGTGGTGTGCCTGTACCAGTTTTTCTGCCTGCTGGTGGCGTACTGTGGAGGAGAGGCTCAACTGGCAGCCATGATCCGCCCCGCAGCTCTGCAGCCAGTCACAGGACCCTGCTGCTGCTGCCCATGCTGTAGACTGTGCTGCCGCCCCCTAGACGTCAGCAAGTGAGCAAGACCACTCCTCTAAATTCCTTACCTCTATAGCACGTACAGTTAACAGAGGCGGCTCAAGGTCAGTCTGCTCTATCCCCACTCCTCTGCCCTTACCCCTACATGCGGAAGGGAAACTTGCCACTCGCTTACCTGGCCACTGCATTCAGCTCTGAAAGGTAGGAAAGGAGGGGGTGGGAAGATGGTGAGCGGTGTCATGGGAGCCACCAGTTTGGAATGAATTGAATTTAATTACGGTGGATCGCATGATCCAGTGACAATTTCCCTAATCACCTAATTAAACTTTTTTTAGTACTTTTATTATTACTATCTTATATACTTTCAGTGTTAAATTCTTCCCCCATCTATTTTTGCGATTTACGAATTTTAATTTTAAATTCGTTCAGCGATTTTGTTAAGTTATTCATCACTTCCCTTGCTAACTTATTCGAATCCCTAACACTCTTGCCCACAAAAGAAAATTTTCCCACTCCCTTGAACATAAAATCGAGTGCCAGCTTGTGCCCATGGTCATTTCAATGCAATACTCCAAATTTTTCGACCAATATCCTTCCAAGCCCCATCAGCAAAATACGCCTCGTACTTATACCACCACTCTCTTCACCCTCCTCCTTTCCTCCAATGACTCCCAATCCTTTTCCTTTATCATATGAGTAACTGGATACGTCCTGTGGTTATTTCCGGAAATAAATCAACTGCTCTCCTCCAACTCCTGTATTTGATAATTGAAATGTGGGTTCCAAACTACATCACCATATTCAAGCAATGGTCTGGCCAAAGTTTCATAACCAATTCCTTAATTTCTCTGGTATATCCTCTCATCACTCTCTCTAATAAATGAATGGTAGTGTAACCTTTTACTACCACCTGCCCGATGTGTTCTGCCCACTTGAGTTTATTATCAAAAATTATGTTAAGATATTTAGACTTCAAACCTTCAACACGTAATTTCTTCCCCATCCTATAATCATAAACAACATTTAGCTTCTTATCTGTGTACCTAATAAGCTTACTCTTCTTGGCATTTTCTTCATTCCATTTCCTATTCAGGTCACCCTGTAGCTGTTCACAGTCTTCACCCGGTTTGATCCTACTACATACCATTGTCACCTACAAGCACACTAAATTCTGACTTCTTCTTCTTTTTGTGCAGTGTACAGATACAAAGTAGTTTTTCCGCCAATGCGATGGCCTTGTCACTAGCTGATTGAAGATCTGATTGAGATGCATTTATTCCGAGTTGTGGGCATGACAATATATGTACCATAGTTTCGATCTCGTTGCAGAACATGTGATATCTGGTTGTTCTCCAAGGTATCCCCTTGAAGCGAGAATGTCTTTGCAGCCACCAACTACAACTCAAAGCCTGTCCAGTGTCTTCCATATGGGCCATGGTTGTTCAGACCCAGTTGGTAGACCTTTTTCCGGCTTGATCCAGTCGATGTTGTGTCACGCTCTCTCCTTCCAAGCTGATATTCTGTTACTGCTTGGTGTTCCTTTCAGTGGCGTTGAGGTCTTTAAGAAGCTTGATGGGTATTTCAGTCTCGATAGTGCTGCTGCATAACCATGTAAAGGGAGTCCAGTGTCTTCTTCCGCTCTGAGCTATGCCTTGTTGGGAACAACTTCCCGGCGAATCTCTCCAGGGGCGATGCCAGCCAACATTTCCACCTTTGCAACAGGCGACGGTCTGAGGCATCCTGTGATAAGTCGGCATGTTCAATATCCACAGTCTTAGCATGACACATAACAGGCATACTCTGCTGCGGAGTAGCACAATGCTAAGGCAGAGGTGCGGATGACTCTTGGGTTAGCTCACCAGCTTGTTCCAGTCAACTTGCTTACGATATTGTTGTATGATGATATTTTCATCTTGACGTTGCGGAAATGGTTTTTAAAAGTGAGATTTCTGGCAAGAGTTACGCCGAGGTATTTTGGAATATCATTGTGCTGCAGAATAGCTCCATTCCAGGTTACATTAAACTTTCGCTTAGCGTACTTATTCTTACTGTAAACCATCAACACAATCATTCATTAGAATTATGAATCGCAATGGTCCCAATACGCTATCCTGTGGACTCCCATATTCACTTTCACCTCGTTTAATACAGCATTTCATGCTATAACGCTTAGCTTTTACCCTTTTCAGAAAATCGCTATCACTTCTTCATTCCCTCCAATAGTTTTCAACTTATTTACAACCATTTTATGGCTCACTATCAAATGCCTTAGAAAGAATGAAGGATTGAAATGCTTGTTTTGGATGTTTTAACTACACTAGATTGTTTTGGTGGTTCGGATTCAGCATCAAATTGCTGTTCCCCTTCACATTTTGTAATTACCTGATTAAGTTAGGTGGCGACGAGGGAATCTGACTGCGAATCCAACTCTGTCAATAAGGCAGTCGAATTCCTCCTCGGGATTTCTCGTGCGATAAAGATATACTTATATTTATTTACTGCGCTAGCTAAAATAAAAATCATCAAAGTCTATATACTTCACTGTCGCCTCTTGGTCTGTGTGGTAGTTACGTCCGAGAGACTGGTTTCAAATGACCAATAGGGCGGGTGTGATGTAGTGTAGGGACTGCAGAGTAAAATAAGCCGGAGTGGTATCATTTAGACCATCCAAGATAGTTGTTTGTTCTTCTTTCCTCGATTTTCGACATCTAGGGTCCTCACAAAATAAATAAATCCATTAATCTTCACGGTTTTTTTTATTCTTTTGATTAGTTCTTCTTCATTTAGATTTACTGTTTCTTCCTCTCTTCTGTCCAAATATTAATTTAACTTTTCGTTTGGTTGGAAACTCTTGAAGTTTTTTCTTAAAATATGGAAGGTGTTATGTATTGTTTTATGACTTCCCTGCCAATTTTTTCCTTATACCTTCATTTAGTAGTCACCATTCTTGCTTTATTTGAACATTCAGAAATTAGTTTGTTATTGTCCATCCTCACAACGTGATCAAAGAAACTACTTGTTTCTAATCGTAGCTGATGATCTTAGGCTATCCGTGGTAAACAGAAGGGGTTCATGAACACAAAACCACATAAGCCTTGCAACTTAAGAGAGTTTTGTTGACTTAGTCTTAACGGTTCGTCGACATCGAGGTCTGAATTGGGAGAGAATCCCGGTTAAGTAACAAGAAGAAATTTGGAATCGATATCGAGTTCTATCGAATTATAGTACTGTACGTTAACGCTCAGACGTATACCTGACATGGTTAGAAACGAAGATGTACGGTTCCCTTGAAGTCTTCACTTGTGTTCTGGCTGGCTCTGTTGTAGAACAAACAATGTGTGTTTGAATCATCCATTCTGCAAGTTATCAAGGTTTGTCCGATAGTCACTTCGGCTCCTTTATAAGGCCCGCTTATATAGGGAAGGTTTGCTGTCGCAAATTTGGTGCTGATCCTGCTCCATTATCCCGTTCTGCAGTGGGCTGATTGGTGTAGAGACAAAAGTCTAGCAAACAAGTGTTTTTACGTTCACTAAAAATAGACATTTACCTCTGTCAAAACTGTGCTTCGTTCATGTGAAATATTCTTCCATGTTTCGGATTCAACGTTAAATTAAGCAGGGGCGTAGCTACTATGAGGCTAGTCGGTGCAGTGCATCGGGGCCCCTACGATCAGGGAGCCCGCAAGCATACCTCCGGGGGCCCGAAAGCGCACCTCTGGGGGCCCCCAAGCGCAGTTCAGAGGCCCACGAGCCTTCATGACAATCTGGCGACCCTTTTTTTATAGCTCTACAGTCGTCTAAGGGGGCCCCCCTGAGGCACAGGAAGCCCCTCACTAAGAGCACTCTCACTGCTCGGGGGGCCCCTAAGCACAACTCAAGGGCCCCATCCTCAGCTCAGGGGGCCCTTACCCGCAATACAAAGCAAAAAAAAAAGGTCACCCATCTGGCCTGAGGGCCCAAAATAAATTTTTTGCACCGGGGCCCTTGTTGACCTACCTACGCCACTAAAATTAAGCCATCACTCCCACTCCCCCCCCTCTTTATTCGTTGGGATTACCATTTTAGGCTATGGCACAGGCTGATGGCATGGAAAATGGAAACTCTTTCACTAGGACTTTTTAAACTACATAAGATTTCCTTTGTTGGGTACTATTGTTATTCATGGCTATCAATATACAGTGTGTTATTATAATGTGTCCATCTTGAAAGGAATCGGTTTGTATAGTTTATTCCATTCCGTTCCCCAACCTTCACCTTCTGTGAACGTGTTGTTTACGATCCACAACCACACAGATGTTAACAAAAATCCGCTGCCACCGTTTCTAATGGGATCAACCTTCTGATTTTATATTAGATTCCGAAGCAATTACCTTTCGGAATATTAAACAAACTGAATGATGCATGCTTTTTTCCTCGAATACTGCAATGCCACTCCTCTCAAACATTCAATACTATTCGGGAAGGAAAAGATTAGGGATAATTGTGACATAGAAACTGAGTACATATACCATTTTGGTGGCTGTTGCAGACGAAACCTCAACCGGGTGCGGGTGTTGGTTTTGCAGCTGCCGGTGGTGCAGTGGTTCTTCTACTTGGTGCTGTTCGTCCTCCGTGCCGAAGACCTGGTGAGTTAAATACTGAAGTAAAGTTTCACCTACCAAGCTACTTATAGTTAAAACATTTCATAATTGTAAAACTTGATATGAGATCGTAGGTTTTCCCGGCGAATCTGATGTTTTAAGATTACTCGAGCATGATCGTAGTTCAATTGATCCGGCTGTATGCCCAAGAAATCTTCAAGCAGTATAGACTTTAGTTTATTATTTTCAATATTTGCTTTTTCATGCATAATGTTTTTTACCATTTGATGTTGTGTATGAATTAGACGGAGGGTCACCCTTCTGGGAACAATCAAGTCCACATGTCAGATCACTGGTCCAGATATCAGTCTTGTCACGTGTGGGAGTTCTTAGTGGTTTGTGTTAACTTTACTTTTAAATCTCTGGGTTTTTGGGGCGGGGCGGGGGCGTTATTTATAACTTTAATAATATTTAAGCCATTTATTAAATTTTCTTTCAGCCCTGAACTGCCGAGCTCTTTCTATTGTACGCCAGAAAAGGTACTATCCACTATCAGACTTACCGACTGCTTTGGCCAACAATTACCTACTAATATCTTTAAAAATGAAACTTTCCGGCACACAGCCAATATTTGTCTAAGTAAACTGCCCTCTCTTGAAGTTAACTTCTTCCTTGGCGAGTAGAGCTCGCCGACCACCCCAGCTGATCAGAAATAACGCCACTGATCAACATCCAATGCGTCCCCACACAGCTTAGTCGTTCTGGCTCTGACGAAATATATTCTTCCGTAGTTATGCATTCCCTTACACACACCCTTTCGATCGCGGTATCCAGGATGTTTCAGTCGTAATAGAGGTAACCTCCCTTATTTGCATGAGTCATTAGTCTGCGTGCCTTTTTTAATTTAATTGTGATGTAACGCACGCTCTGGTGGCAGCCTCCCTACACACCCATTTTACCTCTTTCCTGTACCCACCTAGTTTTGCCTCTACAAATTTCAGTGTTTTTGGTAAATTATTCATCATTTCTCTTGATAACCCATTCCAATCACTGACCCCTTTACCTACTAAAGAAAATTTTCTCCCATCCTTGTGCCTGAAATCGAGTGCCAACTTGTGGCCATGGTCATTTGCCCTCTACGCCAGTTTCTCTTTAACTGCTCTTACAGTGTTCCCTTGTTTTTCTTAACGCTTTTGCTTGCCTTAATGTTAGTTTCTTGATTATTTTAGATGATTTTTTTTTTAAATATTGATTCCACTCCTAGCATTTGTCACTTACAAACCATTTTTATAAGCCGTTGTAGAAACAACTAGAACTTTTGACAGTGTTTTCCTCTCATTATGCAAGATTTGCCTCGTTTCTGGTATAGAATGCACAACTTCTCTTATGATAAGTTTGGTCATTGGTCCTTTATACGAGGGTTGGAAATTAAATAGTGGCAACTATTTATTCACAACAGATACAAAAGCTTTACATGTTTGCACCTGTTACTGTCCTTCAAAGTAGTCACCAGCGTTGTGTAGAACCCGTTGCCAGCGATGTGGAAGGCGTAGTATACCGTTAGCAGAGCCTGTTCTGTTAATGGTGCGAATGGAGCAGTTTACTGCCTGTCGAATCTCTGGAACAGTTCTGAAGCGAATGCCACGAAGTGGTTCCTTCATCTTCGGAATCAAATCAAAGTCACAAGGTCTTAAGTCCGGAGAGTATGGTACAATACTTGCCAGCCCCATCGACCGAACAGAGCAGCCACAGCTTGTGCTGTATGCGCCCGCGCATTGTCGTGCAAAATGATGTGTGGGTTGCGCAGAAAGTGTTACCACTTCTTTCACAAAGCTGGTCACAGGTGATGCTCCAAAAATGAACAGTAATACTGTGCATTGACGATCTGCCGTGGAGGAACGTAATGGGTTAGGATAACACCATCACAGTCGTATACGAGAGTCACCGTAACTTTCACCATACTGGGGCTTTGACGCACTTTCGACTTTCGCGGCGACCCATAATGACGCCATTCGTTGGACTGGCGTTTCAGTTTTGGCTCGTACGAAGTGGCCTATGTCTCATCCAGTGTTACGATACGGCGTAAAAAAGCCTCTCCTTCGCGCTCATAGCGCTCCAAGTGCGTCTGAGCAGCGTCGTAACGCATCCATTTCCGCATTTCCATCAATTCATGCGAACCCATCGTGATGCAATTTTTCGCATGCCCAGGCGTTCCTTCAGGATGCGAAGCATAGTCGTATGCGCTAATCCGGTTTCGTAGGCGAGCTCACGAATCGTCTGGCGTCGACCACTGTCCAGTAACGCGGCAACAGTATGCACTTCTTCTTCAAACACGCGAGGACGACCTGCCCGATGCATGTCTGCCGCAGTTTGCCGACCTTCGTTGAAGGCGTTTACCCAACTTGCCACTGTTCTGTATGGCAACGCCGATTCCCCGCATGCCTCTTGAAGACCTTGATGACACTGTCGTGCTGTACGACCTCTGGCACAATCAATCTTGATCCAACTCCGTTGTTCTTGTTTCGAAAACATAGTGACACCGTTACGTTAGACCGCTCGCTCGCAAGTGACTGCGTTTCCCTCGATTGTGCGCACACCGGGGACGTGGGACGGGTGAGTCCATTTGCTCGGAGAAAAGGTAGGTATGTCAACAACGTGTGCTATTCCATTGCATAGTGTCTCCACAGCAGTGTTGCCACTATTTAAGTTCCAGCCCTCGTATGTGTCTATGCCACAGTGGCTACAGGTATTTTTTCTTTCAGATAGAGCTGACTTTTGTTTTCTAGATCTTAACATTTTATGCACTTTGTGAGTAGTGTGTAATCAGTGAACTGACGTTGTTCAAATTTCAATGTAAACCTTACGTTATTATAGCAGAAGTCTCTTCTCTGATGGACTGACCTCGACTGATTGGTGGACAGTGGCTTTGACTCGCGGGTCCGTGCTAAATTTAGTTGTTAATCCGCCCACTGATTCTATTCTGTCCATTATATCTTAAAAGTTTTAATTTTTTCCAAATTCTACTGCCTCTGGAAGATCAAACATGACGAAGGGTCTTCTCTTCCAGAGTTCCACACATTTCAGTTTTTCATTTAATTCTCTTGTCCATAATATTCTTCACATAACTTGCTACTGAGTCGTCGCAATCATTTGTTAGTGTTAAGTGTTTTGAGAAATCTTATCTTTTCTTTTGCGGGTTTTAAGATTCTAGCTAGTTTCTCAGCTGCTGACTTCGGACTTTTCCCTGATTTAAAGGAGACAGATAATACACTTATTGTATAGGAAGTCAGTTTTGGTTTGAATAACGAAGTAGCCCTTGACACAGCTACTCGGGGCCACTTTCGAGTTCTTTTGATGTCTTAAGTTATCAGTTTCTTAGCTCAATCTCTTGTTTTCATTTTGAAGATCTTCGCCCTCCCTTCAGCGCTTGCTACAGCTATTGCCAAATACATTTGCTTATCCTTTATCTTCCTTAGTAGTAGTAGTATTTTATTTGTCCTCTAAATCATATGCATGTATTTTAAACATAATGATATGAGACACATCAATTATAAAATATGATTTATATTTACATTACGTTATTTACATTAAATGAAATCATACAATTCAAATATTCTTCTACAGAGTATTAAAGGTATGACATCAACAATTTCTCAAAAATTCACCTTTCTGATGTTGCTTTTACATTATGCGGTAATTTATTGAAAAGCTTAATCCCTATGTGAAATGTTCCATTTTGATACATTTTTGTTTTTTTATGCATAATATGCAAATCTGATTGTTTCCTTGTGAAATGGTCATGTACCTCGTTATTTGTTTTAAGAGCTGCATCTTTACCACAAGATTCCCATGATTTGTGATTTGTCATTATTCTTATTGCTTTCTTCTGAATTTTGAAAGTACTTAGTGCATCTGATGATAAACCCCAGAATATAATTCCATACTTTATTCCAAAGTCTGCATTTTTCAAAGTTTGTTTACTAGTAGTTAATTTTAAGATACGTAATGCATAACAGATTTGATTTTAATTTAGAGTTCAAATATTGAATATGTCTATTCCATTTAAGATCAGATTGAATCCATAAACCTAGAAATTTTGAATCTAATTTATTTGCTAAAGTCTGATTGTTCTAAATAATATTTGGGTTGGCAGGGTTCCTGTTTTGAGCAGTATGGAAATTTACTGAAATTGTTTTGTCACAATTTATTATTAAATGATTGTTTTTGGACCATTCAGATGGCTGTTTAGTGGTTTTATTAATACTTTGCTGAAGAACTTCTTCGGTTTCACCTTTCATTATAAGTGTTGTGTCATCTGCAAAGAGAATGTTATCATGTGACTCAACATTTTCATTAATGTCATTGGCACCTGGTTGGTTGATTTTTTCTATTGTTCTCATTTAGAAGAGCAACTATGTCATCGTCCGTGACTGCTACCTACTTGGCTGCGCGTTGGGAAGCACTTTCAGTAGCCGTAGAGGGCACACTCGCTTAACCGCAACGAACCACTGCGGCCGTGGTGTGCTGTCAACAGAATAGAGTGGCTCAGTGCGTCGTCGTGTCATGGCCGGGTATAAGTTGATGAAGTGGTAATGCGGAATCCGAGCTGTGTACTTACGTTATCAACGAAAACGAACGTTATTCGCACTTGTTCGTACTTTCACCCAACTACGCTCAGGATTCTCACGTTTAATCGGTCTATCCTATCAAGTATTTTGAATCTGTTGTTATTCCACACGATTAAACACTAGAGCTACACTGCACCATAAATGATCTATTGCGGTCAGGATTTGCATTAATTATTGAAAATAATTATTTCTGTTCCAGCTTTTGTTAAAATTTTTAAACATTGGGAAATCAGTCGGGAACGCGATATACTCGTAAATGAAGGCGAAATTAAGTTTGCATTGAGTTAATTTCACAAAATCAGAGTGGCAAAACAATGTATATAATACAGTTGTGGACACCATAACAAAATACTTTAAGAATATCCTTAACACAACATGATAAATGTTATCACTAAAAAGAGAATACAAAAACCACAGACTCTATAAGCATGACAACATTAATTTTATAAGATTTACCTCAAGGGCTTGATGAGCCAGATCATTTTACATCTCGGGGCCTGAAAACATGACTAAATGGCAAGAGAACAGAAAACTTTCATAACACAACACTGTTGTTGACTTTTTTAAATTACTCGAGAGGCGGTCACAGTATGACAGCGTGAGTCGTTGCCTGGAAAGAGAGAAACTTGTTGCAGGGCATAGCGTTGGGGCGAAGATCACTTTACCAGCATATGTGGAGTTTCAGTGGCACCTTCCATGCAGCATGAGGGCGAAGTCGCGTAAAGGTCGGGCCACACTAGACCGGACCGCACCGCACCTGGCCCGCAACGCACCGTCACTCGGCCGATTCTCGGTTCGCCCCCCTCGCGTCCACACTGGTCCATAGCACGGCCGTGTGACGGACGGGTTCCTGCTCGGTCTCCTTTAACGTATACACTTGGCTATTTCACGGAATTAATGTTAAAAAATTAACTTAAAAGTGATTTTGGTATCGTAGCTGCGGCTACCACCCGTACTTTATTATAGAGTACTGTACTTTATAATCTACGAAGGTAATAAAGTACGCTAAAAAACTTTTTTTGTGAGACTCCTGTTATCTCCTAATTGTTTGATCTCTTATGCACAAAAATAGTATTCCAAAATCGTTTTAACAAATGGTCGTCACACTGTATTGAAAGATTTTCGTGTAATTCTGTATAGTCACGATTAAATGTCAAGCGTCACTCACTTCACATTTAACGTGTTTGTTTTGGTTGAAGTTCCTTTTCCAGTCACTCAATATTTTTTTAACAGAAAAGAATAAGATTATTATACATTTTTATTTTAATGCAGACCGCAAAGATTCCGTAAAATAATAATAATTTCATGTGATCTAAAAATTCCAGTCACGGAGTTACTTATCGGCTGCGCAGTATACCTCTATCGTTGTCACCTAATTTGAAAAAGAAAACTACAGATTAACGTGAAATTCGTAACACGGAGCGTCCTAGCATTTTATTAACAAATCAAAGCTTTTCCAGAGGTGAATGTCAATTTTACGTTCCATAAAAATTACAGCTGAGACAGGGATTTGAACCAGGGACTTTCATTTCCCCAATTGTACGCCGTAACCTTCTGAGACAAGAGACAAATCTGGTTATAATCAAAAATTATTATTCAAACATAATAAAATAAATGTACTTATAATTTATTTTTGCCATGCCAAAACACAAATGTACTTTATTATATGATTGAATACATATTTTCCATTACTTCTAGATTCAGATTCTTGCGGCGAGTGATTTGGGAACGGAAGGTCCCCGGTTCAAAATCCGGATCTCGGATGCAATTTTTACAGTCCTTAAAATCGACTTTCACCACTGGAAAAGATTTGATTTGTTAATGCGAACATGCAAGGGCTCTAACTACATTTTACGAATATCTGATGAACCTGAAGTGAGGCTGAAAAAAAAAAAAAAAAAAAAAAGTACACACTTCTAAAGCAATCAGTAACGTTTAAACAATATTTAGTCGTAAAGGACCGGAAATTTCCGAACTCTTTCTATACAGTTCTCCATATCGACCAGCCCGACAGCAGACCGACACCGGGCCGCACCGTCAAAATATAAACCAAATTTATCCCTGCCAACACACGGCCGTGTGTCGGCCGACACGCGGTGTCGTTTGAACTCACTTCAATCGAGTGAGCGACAACAATAAGAATAGTGACGGTGCGGTGCGCCCCGGTTGCGGTGCGGTCTAGTGTGGCCCGACCTTAAGGCGACGTTTTTGTAAAGGTCCGTTCCCACGATCTCTTGTAACGGAGGCCGCCCCAGACGTATAACCCACAACACGCCGTGCATTTGTACAGATTACTAAATTCGATGGCGGAATTTAAGCGTGCGCTATTCCCTCTTCCTGATATCCAGCGTGTCTATATAGATTCGTTGTGATTTTTACAGGCGCTGTACCAGGCAGTGTACTTGTTCGTGCAGCCGGTGCTGGTCGCGTCCATGATGTTCGCTATTTGGGGCACCAACATGATGCTGGAGCTCCTCGGACCCTCACTGGAGCTGCAGGGACACCGCGCGAAGGCCAAATTCATCGCTCTGCAGGTGGTTGTCATCTCCAACGTCATTCTCAGCACCATCTCCAAACTGGTGGCTGGAGCACTTCCATGCACGTTCCCGCTGTCGCCGTCGCTCTACTGCAGTCGTGAGTTCTTAACTATACTCTGGCTCAAACACTCGAAGGCACAGTCACTTCATACAAAAACACTGACCTGACCGTGAGTAACCAAGGGTACTTTGGCACCAACACTCTGTAAGCACCTTTGGCAAATTCTAGTTTTGCTTAGGCTGGACTTAAAAATTTCGAGAACAGTAGTTTTCAACTTTAAGGAATTTCCCTGTAATCGTTCCTGCAGTTATAATTCGCCATAAAAATCATTTTAAAGTGTATTTATCATATCATGAAACGTTTATTTTAAGAGATATTCCCGTTTGTTCGTGTATTGAAACACGCGATCATAAAAGTAGAAATTCTAAGATTTGTAATATCTTTAAATCGAGTAAAGCGACAGCTGAACTTATATTACCAGCAATAGTCAGCATTGTTTCCGATATTTTGGCAGTAAAATTAAATAATTTGGCAAAGTTTAATTAGCGATTTTAATTAAGAGAAAATAATTAACTTTTTAATTAAAAGGAATATTAATTTGAAATTTATATCAGTAGACAGCCCTAATTAAGACGATTACGGACATATAATTGTTTTGGTAAAAACTTAAAGCATTTGTCTAGTAATTAAGTTTTTGAAAATAAATTGTCGTGGATTGTTGTTGACGCGCGTAAAAATCCAGATCACATGGATTTTGCCCGATCGCATTAGAATGTGTCACTAAGCGAAGGTTGAACAAGGCATTTAAAACTAATCACTTAAAAATACTCACTAAATATCCATTGATCTTCTATTAAATAGGTCTAAACACTGTCAGACTTTAATTGCTGGGTCATATTTTGGCTAGGCCGCAGTAGAAAGTTGTGTTTCGGCTGTGACGTCATTGAACCTATTGAGTCCGCCATGTTGGTACTCTGGTGTGACAGCCTGCGAGAATAATGTCTGCTAGAACTTTGAATTTCTGAAAAGGGGTTTGGTCGGTAAAATTTCTCTCCACACTCTGCAATATTTTGGAAACGAGTGTTAGATTTGCCTACTTAACTGTGAAATGCATTTTAGTAAATGTGACTTTGAAATAAAACTTTGAATTTTCGGAAAGTGAACTTTTGTGATGCAGTAGTTATCTTGCAACCTTTTCTAGATTTGTGGTTTAGAAACAGATCTTGTGGCGACCTACAAGCATTTAAGTTTAGTTTCTGTTAGGCTACATGGTCAAATTTAAATTACTTTGTGGAGATTGCACAGAACTTTCCATCCACATAAACTGTTAGTTGAGGCGCTAAGGCGATACTACATCCCCGGTACCAGCCTTGGGTCTTACAACTCCAAAGCGAAGAAACTTATAAATGTGCGGTGCAATGTCACTGCTGTCATTTATACTCTTCCAACTCGAGACCATTAGAGGCAGGAAATGACTGGGGTGCGAGGAACGAAAAGGAATTCGGCCAAGGCCTTTTTGTTGGAAACAAACCGGCATTCGCCTGGAGTCATTTCGGGAACTGTAGAAAACCGAAATCCTGATGATCGGACTAGGATTCGAACCCACCTCCTTCCGAATGCGAGGACAGAACGTTACCGCTCAACCACCACGATCGGTGGGTTGTTTGCTCTATACGCATGGGTTATTCTGTTTCTGAAATGTTTTCTGAATTCAACATTCCTCAATCCACAGTATCAAGAGTGTACCTAACAGAACGCAATGGACGACACGTCCACTTAATGACAAGTCCAGCGACAACTGCGTCGAGCAGTCAGTGTTGCCAAACAGGCAACATAACGTCAGAGAACATCAACACTCAATTTAGAAAGCACGGCAGACGTAGGCTCTTTTCACTCAATACCGTTCTGATCGAATGGGCAGAAACTCGAACGGTGCAAATCCGAAAAGACATACTCGTTCACATTGTATGGTTTCTGTACGACTTTTTTCTATCACAAGTTCCGTGTTGTTTGGTGGTATGGTATTTAATGAAATTATTTGTTTACAATTCATTATGTTATATAACCGTCAACGAAAGATATATATATATACATATATATAATTTTTGTGTAATACTGTTCTATATTCTTGAAATAGTTGATTAAGATATTGAGCGCTGAAAGAAAATGTACACAAATTAACTCAATATGCCTTTACTGAACAATATAACACAGCAGAATGAAATACAAAGAAGACAGCAAACATATTTTTAAAGAAATAATGAAGTAATACACAGACAAACACCGACTACAATGGCTCGAGGGCACGACCATCCGATTTAAAACCGTCTAAAGGTCTGGCCACACTAGACCGCACCGACACCGCGCCGCGTCCGAGCCAACACTCGGCCCTGTGTCGGCTCGCCCCCCTCGCGTCCACACTGATCTGTAGCACGGCCGTGTGACGGACGGGTTCCTTCCCGGCCTTCAGTCTCCTTTAACGTATACACTTGGTTGTTTCACGGAATTAATATTAAAAAATTACCTTAAGAGTGATTTGGGGATTGTAGCTGTGGCTACCACCCGTACTTTATTATAGAGTACTATACTTTATAATCTACGAAAGTAATAAAGTACGTTAAAATACTTTTTTTGTCTGACTCCTGTTATCTCCTAATTGTTTGAACTCTTATGCACAAACATAGTATTCCAAAGCTGTTTTAACAAATGATCGTCACACTGTATTGAAAGATTTTCGTGTATCTCTATACAGTCACGATTAAATGTCAAGTGTCACTCACTTCACATTTAACGTGTTTGTTTTGGTTGAGGTTCCTTTTCGAGTCAATCAATATTTTTTTTAACAAAAAAGAATAAGATTATTATACATTTTTATTTTAATGCAGACAGCAAAGATTTCGTAAAATAATAATAATTTCATGTGATCTAAAAATTCCAGTCACAGAGTTACTTATCGGCTGCGCAGTACACCTCTATCGTTGTCACCTAATTTGAAAAGGAAAACTACAGATTAACGTGAAATTCGAAACACAGGTTCCTTCGCGGCCTTCAGTCTCCTTTAACGTATACACTTGGTTGTTTCACGGAATTAATATTAAAAAATTACCTTAAGAGTGATTTGTGGATTGTAGCTGCGGCTACCACCCGAACTTTATTATAGAGTACTATACTTATAATCTATGAAAGTAATAAAGTACGTTAAAATACTCCTGTTATCTCCTAATTGTTTGAACTCTTATGCACAAACATAGTATTCCAAATTTCCACCAGGCCATGAACCCAGGTTGTCAGGAAGACACCGTGCAAGCTCGCGAGGACTCAATCCTGGTATGGGCTGTGTTCACATGGCATGAACTGGGACCAGACATTGACTGGAAATAGTTATGTTCAGAGATACTTAGAAACCATTTGTAGCAATTCATGGCCCTCATGTTTCCAAAGAATGATCAACTTTTCCAGAACGACAATGCACTATGTCACCGGGCCAAAATCGTTCACGATTGGTTTGAGGAACATTCTAGACAATTCCTGAGAATGATTTGACCACCTATATCACCAGGCAGCTTTGAGGCGGTGGAGGTGAAGCTGACAACAGCTCTTGAAGATATGGCCAAGTATTATGATGCTAATCACTTGAAGCCCAACCCTTGAAAAACACAGGTCTGTGCATTCCATCTGAGAAACAGAGAAGCCAGAAGGAAGTTGAACATCAACTGGGGGCGGCAACAACTACTACACTGCGATACCCCAAAATATCTAGGAGTAGTGCTTGATCGATCTCTCAAATTCAAAATCCATTGTTAGGATCTGAAACTTAAAGTATCTGCCCGGAACAACATCATCCGGAAACTTTCAAGTACCTCCTGGGGAGCACATCCAAATGTTCTTCGTACATCTGCCCTGGCACTTAGTTTCTCTGCAACAGAATACTCAGCACCAGTTTGGCAAAACTCTGCACATGCTAAGCAGGTTGATATAGCATTGAATGATACTGGTCGCATTGTAACAGGTTGCCTAAAACCAACTCCTATTAGTAAAATATACCAAATCATGGGTATAGCACCACCTGACATTCGTAGGAAAACAGCTGCAGAGAGTGTAGCATATACGCTAAGACTAGTTTTTAAGTATTGACATTAAGTGACAATTATCTTTGGCAGCGGGCGCTGCCAAAGAATAATATAATTAGTATGAGAGAGGTAATCGCAGTAAGACAAAAGAGAGCAACGACTGTGTTAAACTTGCGAGAGTTTCTGTATTTTGGATTATGAATTTGAATAAACGTCTAATGTTGTTGGTGTTCCTTATATGTGTGGTTTTTCTTGGTGTAACAAATATTGTTTTCACTTAAAGGCATTACATTAATATGCAACAACTGCTGAATTAAATAAAAGGAATCATCGGCAGTTTATAACCTGGCTTGCCTGGTAAGGTTGGAAAGAATAATATAGCCTTGTTATATTTGGCGACCCTGGACCAGAATTTACGGGTGTTAATTACTACTAATGAGCATAGCACCCTAAACGACTGGAATTTTCTGATGACGCAGTGGCAGCGGTGAGTTCCAGATTTTTATTCTACGCAGCGCGGCAAGTAGAGAACATTTCAATTTATAAGTTCTGAGGTGAAAGTAATCATCAGTCATATAAGAAAAAGAAAAAAAAAGAAAAGAAAAGTAATTAAAATTTGAACACTGAGTGAATGATGTACAGTAAAGAACTTGAAACTGAAGCAGTAATTGTTATTGAGAATGTCTTTCTTCATTAGTAAATCATTTATTATTTTGATAAGGAGTGTGTAGTGTATAGTAAAGAAGTTAAATATGAAGCAGTGATTTTTGCTGTGGGGATTGGCTCGCCTGAGTAGTAAAACTTTTGTTGTTGCTTGTAATATATGTATTATATATAATAATTGTATGAAATTTGCTAGAATGAGTGCCGAAAAGAGTACAGACCTAAAGAGTATGGACCTTGAATTGATATTAAATGCCATAATGCAAATGAGACAAGGATTTGTACAGAGCCAAGAAAAAACCAGACAAGACATTAATGAAAAAATCACGCAAGTTATACAAAGTAGTCAAGAATCTGAGAAAAGGATTACGGATAGTATTAATCAGAATATTAAAAGGACAGAAGAATTGATAGTAAGTGTGTCTGGAAGAAATTTGAAGGTGGAGAAGGAAACAGAAAAAGAACTGAAAACAATGAGGGAAGATATTATTGAAATCAAGCAAGTTATGGATCAAGATGTCGTTGTTTTAATGGATCACTATATGGAAGAAAAGGAGAAAACTATTGTTGAAACTGTAGAAGCGTCATTAAATAAAAAAATAGAAGAAAGTCAGAAAAATGTGGAAAATAAAATGGAAGAAAATTTTGAAGGCCAAGTACGAAGTTATGTAGAAGCTGTTGAAGAAAAAATGAGTATAGCAGAAGCACGAAAAGAGTCGTTAAAAGATACATTCGAGGAAGAAGAATTAGCAGATAATGATAGTGAGTTACCGTTAAGTATTAACGAAAGTGAAGAAATTGAAAATATTCCTAGCGTCTATGGAGAAGAGTACGAATGCAGAAGTAGTGAGAATGAATATGAAGAAAATGATGAAAGTGGGATAAGAATGTTTTCAATAAGGAGGTATGACGAAGAAAAAGATGAAAATGTATTGCAGATGGGGACCGAAGAAAAGAATATTGTACCAGGTCCAGGTAGCAATAAAAGAACGAATGTATTTTTCCGGCGCGGTAATACAGAAGCCGCTACATATGTTTCTTTTGACGGGAAAGATGAAAAGGGATCGATGGAAGTATTGTTTCAGGACACAATCGATGACGGCCGACACCAAATTGCTTCAAAGTATTTGAGAAAAGAGGACCCACCTGATATAAGTACAAGAGAAGTAGTTGAATGGTCTCATGAAAAGGAAAACTGGAAAACAAGGAAGAAATTACATGAAGGATTGGAAGAATATGAAAAAGCGGCAGAAAGGAATTGGAAGAGGCGGAAGAAAAAAGCTACGGTAGAACTACGTGTATGCAAGAAGCTTATCGGGGGCAAGTATTTCCATTATCGATTCGTTTGTAGAATTTGTTTTTTGGTGAAAACTAGACAAAAGTCTTGTGAAATAAATTGAGATTATAAAATTCTTTAAAATATATCATGGACCTTTTAAGATTGTTGTTAAGCCAAATGCGAGCGCCTATTTGCTTGCTTATCCCAAATCTAATAAAATACTAGGATTAAGAAATGTGGTCGATTTAAAATTGTATAGAACAAAGGACTGAAAAGATAAAATGTTAAGTAATTGTCAAAGTAATATTGTATTGATCTTAAAACAGAATAGTATCATAAAAGAAACATGAAAAGCAATCCAATGGTTCATTGTAATGTTATTGTTAACGCCTTGTTGTGATGAAAAAAGTAGCATGATAAAAGTAATGGTTAAGATTGAAATTTGAGCATGTTTAATCTGAACTGAGAGTACGTGTCAGGGCGAACGAACAATAATAGAATTGGACGCTATATAGTGCATATGATGCCAGATTTAGTGACAAACAAAATTGTAAATAGTGAACTGATATAAACTGTGAAAATACTTTGGATTTTTAATCGAAATTATTAGCATAGTGTGCCATTGCAAACTAAATTTCAGAAGAACTGTTGGACATTGTATTCAAGGAGAAAATGTTGTCATCCATTGTGTAGTTCAATAACTTCTCGGCAAATTAAAAATTGTGCTAAATTTATTAATCTGCCTCGAAGTGGGGGCAGGTGTAGCATATACGCTAAGACTAGTTTTTAAGTATTGACATTAAGTGACAATTATCTTTGGTCAGCGGGCGCTGCCAAAGAATAATATAATTAGTATGAGAGAGGTAATCGCAGTAAGACAAAAGAGAGCAACGACTGTGTTAAACTTGCGAGAGTTTCTGTATTTTGGATTATGAATTTGAATAAACGTCTAATGTTGTTGGTGTTCCTTATATGTGTGGTTTTTCTTGGTGTAACAAATATTGTTTTCACTTAAAGGCATTACATTAATATGCAACAACTGCTGAATTAAATAAAAGGAATCATCGGCAGTTTATAACCTGGCTTGCCTGGTAAGGTTGGAAAGAATAATATAGCCTTGTTATAAGAGGGAGAAGAGGAAACAAGAAACAGACCCCAGACACCCTTTGTTTGGACACGAACCTCAACCCACAAGGCTGAAGTCAAGGAAGAGCTTCGTACAATCAACTACAGCCATAACATCTTCTACTGGAGCACGCCGTCTAGAACTATGGCGAAATTCGTTGCCTGAAGATCAGTGGAGAAACATCAAACACCGGCTGCGGGATGTAATCAGCCATATGCTATATGGAAGGCTCTAAACAGATTAAGAACTGAAGTGTCCCGATGTAAATATAATATTAAAACTGGGGGTACACTAATGACAACGATCTATGTGAATGTGGTGAGCTTCAGAACCCACAACATCTTCTGATATGCAGGAATCTCCCTGAAACCTGTAATATCGACGACCTTTATAGGGCAAACGAGAAGGCCATCAAGATTGCGGAATTCTGGTCACATTCTATTTAATTGTGTTTATAGTTTAATATTAATTAATTAATGTTATTTGTTTTTTCAACTTGTTATGTCCTGGACACGAGAAATAAATAAACCAGGCATGAATACAATTAAAGGTATATGGGACATGATTGAAAGGTTAGTTCGTACACAACATTCTAAATGGGCAGCACTTTCGTTATTAAGGATGGTTGTAAAGGAAGCATGGCTAAATATTTGTTCAGAGGCCTTCAGATGACTTGTTCAGTCAATACTATGTTGGTCTGCTGCACTTCGCTGGGCAAAAGGAGATCGCATACGATATGAGGAGGTATCCGATAACTTTTGGAACTTAGTGTATAAAGTTGTAATAAAAATGCGCAGTTTCCTCCAGTGAGTAAAACAAAAAACATGAAGTAACCGAAATGCTTTAAAATTTTAATAATATGTGGCACAAAAAATAGTAATTACTTTATTCCAAGCATTAGGAGTCTTTATAAAGGACTGATGTGGAAAAAATGAAAATAAATGTGGATCTAACTCTTTATATGGAAATTAAGCTAAGGAGGAACAAATTTCATTTGAGATGATATATGCTGTCACAGCGGAGTTGAATTCAAATTGTATTTTCGAACTACATGCAATATAGGATCTGGTTGTTGTTAGCTATATTTCTGGTAGATGTGCTTATATTTCGATCGGTACAACGCCAAGATGCTATAAGCCAGGATCAGCATGTTATCAAAGAAGACACCAAATTCTGATGACTTAAGATTGGAAGAAACTCCTGTGGCATTAAAAACCTATTGAGAAATATTCGATTTTCTGTTCATCCTCCCTCCATCATAGTCGGAACGATAGATAAAAGTGCAACCGCAAACACGAAACAATCAAGACGTGTACAACTCGATTCCAGCGGGACACCTTATCATTAAGCTACAGAATTCAGGATAAGGCACAGGAACTTGCCTCAAACATATTTGGCATTTAGTTTGAAAACCCTTGATTTATCAAAATCCGTAAATGTTTAGATTTAGGGGGAGAAGCATCAGGAAAAAACAGCCTCACCAAATGATGTTATTCAACAAAATGGAAAGTTATTCTAAAAATATGGAAGTTTTGTTTTTACTATTTTTTTCATTACTCTAGTCCAGGGGTCCCCAAAGTGGTCGATACCGACCCCTTTGGGTCGATAAGAGATCTCCAGGGGTCGATTAATACAGAGGGGTCGATTAATACTAAAGAGGATCAGTTAAACTGTACAGGGAAAAATAGGAATGTCCTACTAAAAATCAGTTCAATAAATAAAAGTAAAGCTCATCTCAATTCTCGTCTGTTTGCGAAGTCATGTGAAGTAAATGATGAAACATATGACAAGTTAAAACAGTACAACAACCACCTGCTTTTTTTGGCAGGTCTTTATTCGAAATTTATTCCATCTATCCATAGTATTGATCCTGTTTTTTTTTTTTTTTTTTTTTTTTTTTTTTTTTTTTTAGATTATAATAATAGTGGAAAGTATCACGTTTTTATGTTCATTTTATTGGGTGAATTTTATAAATGATTTCGTTGAGTTGTTATGCAGGTCTCCTTATTGCTTACCACCACAAAAGCCAAAAATGATTTAATGTTTTTATTAATTACTTGTGGGGGTCGATAAGAAGGCAAATATCGTATCAAGGGGTCGATGGGGTAAAAACTTTGGGGACCCCCGCTCTAGTCTATAATACTTTTATTAACACATCACAGTATTTACTAGGATCAGCTGTCAATTATTTCACCATAAATGTACATTCGAATGGATATTAGTTTAGTTTACAAATTAGGTTAGGAATACACCTTTAACTCTGTTTTATAACGTTTTATTGGACAATTACAACAATCATTATTTGTCCTTTTTTTCGATCATTTATATGTTTACGAAGTTCATGTATATTTCACTCGTTAACATGCCACACACTTACTCATAATCTCCTACGCCTCATCGGGAGGCATCTTCCAGGTTGAGAACGCCTGTTTTAAACGAAGTCAGTCTCTCTAATTCAAATAATCTTTTAGAGAATAATATATTGTTTTTAGGTAGGCCTTAAACATTCCCTTGAAAAGGTCTGGGTTTTCTCCTCCTTCAGTTTCCTATGGAGTGTTGTCTAAATTCACTTCCTAGTAGAAGATGCTATTTAAATGTTTGAGATTTCCTGATAATGACACGAAAGAAACTGTCTGTGACGAATTCTTTAGCGTTACTTCTGGTATGGTTATACAACTGAAACTATACGGAATTGCTGTCAAAATACCTCATTATTATAATATATCCTTACAAATATTTGAAAACTAAATTAATATTTATTTTGGTTGAAGCCCAAAAAATTAATCAGTTTGATAGTATTGTAAACAGTAGTAAGATAGTATTGAAAATGTGTGTAATAGTAAATAAATTTTAGTTATTTGGTGAACGGCAGCCTCATCTGCTGTTCAACAAAAGAGATTGCTCTAGAAAAAACTGAAATCCATTGTGTTCGGTTTTTCCCAGTGGCCGTTGACATGGCGGTGCTGGTGGTGAGCATAGCTTGTGCTGCCTGGAGCCGCAGCTTGTACTGCAAACAACCAGCTGTGCAACTGACTTCAACATACAGCGTCGACACCTCGTGAAATCTAGTCGGACACACTTCGACCTGGAAATAATTTTAATTTGGTTGTTTCCCTTCGATCATGTGGTGCTCCTCGTTGACAGATATTGTGTTGTGGAAGTATACTATGAAGCAAATTTTAAGTCTTCTCCATTGTAGACGACTTTACGGCAACGTAATTATATGATGATATCCTTCCTTTTGTAATGAATAAAATGGATCTCAGTATTTTTCGAAGAGAACGTTGAAGACAGAATACCGAAAAGATATTTGTTGGAAATTTCGTCTTTGATCATGTCGCATCAATGTTACTGTTAAAATTGTAATAATTTGTTATTAAATCTGCATCCCGTTTATTAAATGCTTGTACATTTACAAATCAAACCATACCAGCATGGTTCCTAGGCAAAGTTTTGTTTTAAGTCACTATCTTGTTTACTTACCTAAATTGTGAGGTCGAGATCTCTGAAGCATAGATGTTTGGTTAGCAGTTGCTAAAGAAATTTTTATCGTTCATTAACTGGAAAGGAAGGCAGGACAGGAAGACAAACAATTCCTCATATAACAAAAGCCTAGTTTACGCCACAAAATTACCACAGAAGGTCCATCGAAAGAAGTTGTTGAATTTGGCGTCAGATTTTATGAATATAGAGATTTGAAATGGAATTCCACCTTCTTTGTGCTTATCTTCATTTTTTACATAATAATCTTGTCGAAGGTTTGGAACACAAACATTTAGATGCAGGTTGAACAGTTCCTTTCCTCTGGCACTTGAAAGCTAAGGTGTTATCCAAACAACACAGCGTTTATGGGCAAAGTACCAAGTTGACAGCAAATTTTCTACACATAACTTATACTATGACCAAGTGAAAGTCTCCAAAAATTCCAGTCGTGACAGAATAATCTAGGAGGGCTACCAAACTTACATGTATAAAAAAATACGGAGGATTTTGTTTTTTTCTAAAAAAATTGTTCATCCACTGATATAAATTTTTTTCTCTCCTTCAACATACTCCCCTTCAGCGCTTTTTTCCAATCTCCAAAGCACTTTTTTTTTTTTTTTTGTAACAGCTTTACGTCTCTTTTTAACATCGAGGTCTTTAGAGACGGGAAAGGATGGGGGGCAAGGATGGGGGCAAGGAATGGGAAGGAATTCGGCCATGGCCTTTTTGAAGGAAGCATCCCGGCATTTGCCTGGAGTGATTTGGGGAAACCATGGAAAATCCAAATCTGGATGCCCGGACGGGGATTCGAACCGCCGTCCTCCCGAATGCGAGGCGAGAACACTAACCGTTACACCGCCCCGCTCGGTCCAAAGCACTTCTCGGACAATTTTCTGTAAGGTTCTAAGCTCTCATGGGTGCCAGGAGGGGGGGGGGGTGCAAAGGGGTGCACTTGCACCCCCCTGCTATGAAAGAAAATTCACAAAAAAAGATAAAGAAACAAAAATTTTATTATTAAATTCACTGTTTGAATAATAACTTAAGGCGCCTAGGTTGTTCAACACCTTGTTAATAAATTCAGTATCCTTAGTTAATAAGTGTTATATATAATGTATACAAAAAATATACAGATGTACCTCCCTTAAAGTAATTCTGCCGGCACCCATATAAGCTCCTTCAGCGATTCTATCTATCTCTCTTCAATGTTAACAAAACATCGTCGTTTCATGGTTATTTTCAGTTTTGAGTCCTGTTTTTGATCGAAATTCAAAAAAGTTTGCTGCCACAAAATATAAGGCAAAAATATCCGAAAAACTATTATGAGCTAAATGACATGTCAACATCATTGGCAATTTCTCTGGTTATAATAATTTTCCTCACTTTTTCGACGTTGTCTCTGTTGTACCGAGTTGTCAAGTGGGCTCGTCACCTTCAATGTGTTCACAGCATTCTTCGAACGTTTGTATCACTTGTGAACAATTCTTTTATTCAGAGAATATTAACCAACTGCAACATTTACGATATGTTGCTGCAGTTTATTCCATTCTTAAAGTAAAATTTAATTTAAAAATCGCCGAGCGTACCAAAACGCTTGTAAGTATTTCAACAGCAAACAACAGACTAGCATTCAATATGGCTACCTATCTTAAGTGTAACAAAACACAGACGATTTTACTTATGGCTGTACGCCTCATCGAGGTCATTAGAGGTGGGATGAGGCGGGGTACAAGGAACGGGAGGGAATTCGGCTATGGCTTTTTGAAGGAAGCATTGCGGCATTCACCTGGAGTGATCTGGGGAAACCATGGAAAACCCAAATCATTTGACATCTAGAGTGATACGTTTGAACTAGCGAATTCACCTAGTGTTTTACAAATATGAAGAGCTGTAGTGCCGACTATAGGTTAAAAAATTGGAAAACGCCATGAAGCACGAGTCGAAACCCAATTAATTACTGTTTCGTACTCAAATTATCTTAAAAGCTAATCGATTTGGGAGGGCAAACTCCAATCACTTGGCCAGAAAATCAATGCTTCGAAGATTTTTTCATATATACGCACGTTTGTTCAGTATAGTGTTCCCTCAACTTCTCATCTGGCCATCCATATTTCGGTTTTCCGAAATAGCTCCAGGTGAATACCAGCATGGTTCCTTCAAAAGGCCATGGGCGAATTCCTAATCCTTTCCCATCTCTAATGGCCACACCATCGACAAGGTGGAAAGCCGTAAGAGGAAAACAAAATCACCGCTTGTCCTCTTTTCAATGCCGGATCTGGGGGGAGGGGTGCAAATTGGATCACTTGCCCCCGGCAGAAATCATGATTAAAACAGTTAAAATCTGAGAAATTTAGCAATATAAACTCTGTGTTGGCTGGGTAAGAAAACCGCATACAACTTAAGTAGGAAGTAAAGAGAAATTGGGGTTCAGCATTTATGAATGCTAGGCAGGCAATAGTAGAGCAGGCCACATTTCCAGAAGATAATGAAGGATCTAAATTCAATAACTAAAAATGAAAGACTATAGTAGTAGTATAAAATATATTTTTCTTTGTCCTTCATGATGGAAGAATCTGAATCTCACATACCTAGGAGGAAGAGTTGTATACCAGCTGAAGTAATAGGTACTGTTCAGTTGACATTAGAGGTGGCAACACACAAAACAGTCTGTTCCATACACTTTGAGAAAAATAGCAAAAAAACTATGTTGAGATAATGGACAATTTCTATAAACCCATGCTAGAATATTCTTGGAATGAAAAAAAAAAATACTTACTCTTTGATAAAATGACAAACTCAAAACTTCAGATTTATTATGTATGTTATGTATTCTGTCACTAATGTGAATTTAAGTATTTTGAGACAGCTCCAGTCTATATCTTCAACATTGTTCTGCCACTTATAATTTTTCCTCCCTCTATAATAAAATCTGGAGAAATACTGGACACGTATTAAGAAAGTTGGTAACTGAAAAATACAATTCAAAATGATTCTGAAATATGTAACTACTATGTATAACCCCAAATTCTGAGATAGGTGTAGCAATTATTGTTATGCAGTAAACCTTCCAAATACACTAATGTACAACACAGCTGTATTTGTTTGATTGGTCCAAGGTGACAGGTCTAGATAAAATTCTGATTGTTTTTTAAGTGCCCAAAATAAATAACCTATTTTCATCGGAAAGATTAATTTCATTCAAACAGCACTACGTTATCATAAATTAATCTAGTGATTTGTAATAAAAGTCGGGATAACATGTAGTCTCAAAATGGTATAAGCATTAGAATGCGACAGTCATTACCACCATCACAATTTTACATCTTCCCAGCTGCCTAAGTAAGAACTTTCTTAGGGGGTATGCTCCTAATGTGAATTTTTTTACTTTTGGCTTTACGCCTCATCAACGTTGAGATCCATAGAAGTGGGATGGGATTGAGGATAAGGAATGGGAAGGAATTCGGCCATGGCCTTTTGAAGCAGCATCCCAGCATTTGACTGGAGTGATTTGGGGAAACCATGGTAAACCCAAATCAGAATGCCCGTACGGGGTATTCAAACCGGCGTCCTCCCGAATGCGAGGCCAAAATATTAACTGCTCACCCACCACGCTCGGTCGTCCTGTGAAGAACTCGCTGAGTTTTATAGGTCATCTCCTCATACGCAAATTTTACACCTACAGTGCTGAATAACCCAGGATACAAATCAGTATCTCAAACTTGTTCCACATTGCTTCCAATGTGAACAGTGCATATACAATTATTCATTAAATATGAAATTTTGGAAACTATAAGATACCAATATCAAAACATAAGAGATTATTCCGATTATCAAGGCCATCACATTCTCAGAACCCTATGCCCCAACCCCCAACAAAATGCAAATAATTTGTACTAAAACTATCTCACACAAACGTGTTTTTATAAGCCTATATAATATTTCTGCCAAGCTGTAATCTTGAAACTTCTATACATGATGACTTTGGTAATCACAATGACTGCAATGAACATGGAATGTGTATTTATTTGGAATGCAACATTTAAAATTAAAACAAACAAAAAAGACATTTATATGCAAATAGTTTAAAAGCAGGCTGGTTTATTTATTATATGTTAACTGAAATGCATTCTTGAGAACATTGTTCATTTTTCTTTTTCTTTTTACAATACGTCCTTTCTTGATCCTCTTTTTTAACACTTTTTCCCAAACAATTTTCTTTGGAAGAGAACTATGCAACGCCTTAGGTAGTCCTTCAGATTCACTTGGTTCCGATGGCTGCCACGATACACCGGCATCAAAATCAAGACACAGTGCATCTTCATCCTTCTGCCATGGTAGTATACCTAAAGCACACTTGTCCCATTCAAAGCTATCTGCAAACAGAGATTACAAAATGAGTAATTGCATAGTTAGTTTCATTATAGTGGATCGAAATAATTAAACTGGATAATTTGTTTTTACAGTAAATACTGGTGCTCTGTAGTTTTGGGTCCAGGTTTGGAAATAGAGCATATATAAAAAGCATTTACAATGGCATTAAACACACATTCCATATCAAAACAGATTTCTTAATGGAAATATTTCTTCTATCGATGGTTTCTGTACCAAGCAGGTACGGATACACACAGTTATTAATGCATGTGTGGGGAGGAAAACAACAACAAAAAAAATGAAAAAAAATCCTGGGAGGTAACTAACAAATTCCTAATTCAAGTTTTGGTAATGTGCTGTGTGTATTGGTGTCACAAACAACAACACATTTTTGCCTGTCATGTGTCGGTTACTGAGGAGGCCATGAAAAAAAAAATTGCAGCAGTCTTTAAAGTAGTATTATTCTACTTTAATCATTATGAAATGGGCAAACATGAGAATGAATAACGATCCTACAACTATTGATTTGTTTAATTAAATGATATAACCAACAATTCTGACTGGGTTAATTGAGACATTTTAAGACATGTTGCATGACAATATGAGATCCCATAAAACAATGTCTTTAAGATGTATAAAAATGCAAAATGTGAAATTCTGCAACACACAGTCTACAATACAGCTCCAGACCTATCATTTTTGAAATTTTTGCAGTGGATATTTCCATATTTGTATATGATAATAGTCTGGAAGCACATATGTATTGAGCGGTATAGAGATTGGTACAGATATTTGTAGATTCTGGGGAAATGCAAAGGAAAGTAAGGCAACTGTTCCACAAGGAAAAGTTGTTTTCACTAAGACAGAGTTATAAAATATGGAATAACAATTCTTTATGACATTTATGAAATTTCAAATGCTTATCAAAAAAATTAATCTACTATATTAATGTTTCCATCTAGAGCTGACAAGAAAAACCCAACAAGGTATTAGGTAACAGACGATCGTTAAAAAATAGAGGGATGTGAAAAAATTTCATTTGCTTTACCAATAGCCACTAAGGAATAAACGATCACAAAACTGCATTATTTCCGGAAAATAATAATGCCGTAAAAATTTCATAGTTTATTCTCGTAAATGCAAAACTGAAATGGATGTTTATGAAAATAAACCTTGAACACAGAAGAAAATACATCAAAAACTGTTGGGACTGAACAAGCAAAAACAGCAATGAGCACAAAATTGGAACATTAAACGATGAACTGGCTCAATTGAAAGTCTGTGTAAAAAGCCTTCACCCCTTTAACAAACAAAGTAAGCAACCTTTTTTTTCGTAATAGATAGAAGTAATGAGGTCAAATTAATGGATTTATTGGTCTGATCCGTAAAGAGATGAGGAAACATCGAGCATTTCTGTTAAATTTATTGAACTACTTATCACTCTATACTAAATGTGAAGTAAGATTCTTAATTTCACTCACAGCATAACACTTTCCTACTTATTATATTATTTAAAAATGTACATGAAGCTCAACAATCCATTATAATTGAGCATTATCCAGCTAGTTCATAAACTGACATGGGCGAAAATTATCTGAGGAAGCAAGTTGGGAAAGTGGGGTTGTGTGTGGGATGGACACAAATGGTGGTAGAGGCTGGGACGTGGGGTTGAGGGTGGAGATGTAAATGGAATCAGTATTCTCAGGGGAAGATTAAAGTGATTTGGAAGTAAAGCATTTGGGGGGTGGGGGAACCACTAGAACTGTAGTATAAATAAGAAAGGATAGGGAAAATGACCCATCACTCACTAGAGTTGAAGGCTGACATGAGTGAAAAACATATTTGATGAACAAAAACATATACATTATTTTGGTTTACACCTTATTCATGTGATAAGAAATCAGCCATATGGTTCAGGAGGTGTGCCCAGGCCGAAGTTTACCACATTACTGAGTCATACTGTATACATTTTTGTTCTCGCATGTTTTTCACTCACCTTCAACTTTGGTGATTAATGAGTCATTTTACTTAGCCTTTATTATTTATACTGCCTGAAATCTGTCTCCTTTTTCCTTATTACCATTACAACTATAACATGTTATGAGAAGTGATGGGCAGAAAAATGATTTATTTGGAGCCAAGGCAAAAGAATTGTAAATGAAAACACCATCTGTTAGCAACTGTTGCTATCAGATTGTGTTTTCATTTACAATTATGTAACAAGCAACCGGAGAAGGATGACCAAAATGCTATATAAGAAAAGGAACATCTGGTTACTGTTACATTAAACCAATTCTTACTGACCTTAATGAGCTATACAAATTTCAGCGGCCTGAAACAAGTACAGAAGTTGTGATTTGAACAAAAAAACCTAACCCTGAGAAATAATAGACAGAAAAGTGCTCAGCAATGACATATTCCAGTATAGCACTTATTGTAAACTGATTTTTAAATAGCAAGTTTAAGTACCATCACTCCTTTTCCAGCAACCGGAATCTTCTGTAACAGAATGAATTTCTTCTACTGTTTCTCCAACTGACGCATTTTCCACAGCAGCTGGCACATTTTCTAGGTCTGAAACAGTGTACACCCGCTCTTGATCAGTGTCTTCTTCAGGATCTAAATCCAAGTTCTGGGACTGACCAGTATAAATACTTACAACTGATGTTAATCTATCTCTTACATTTTCTGGTAAACCAATAAGTTCCAGCATCCTGGAAAATGAAATAATACTATTAACATAATTTACACCTACAATTAGAAATTAAAAAAAAAAAATTCACAAGAGAGTACAAAAATTAACATTCTATTTTAAAACATGTATGGAATCAGAAATATAAATCTCTCATGTAACTACATCATCCATCCTGCACCACCAAAAACTAACCATATCCCTGAATTTGTCACACTGTTCTCTCCAGTTCTTGAGTTCATCAACAAAGTCCATCTTAGATATGGTTTTATACATTACTTTTTTGATAGGCACAACCTTCTCCATAAAAGTCTTTTTATTGATTACATGTTTTTCAACAGAAAAATAAAATTGGACCATAAATACTTATTTCTTGAATCTAAGTTAGGATAGGGAAAATAAACAGTTACCCGTCACTTACCACAGATGAAGGCAGGAGGGCGAGACACGTAAAAACACAAAAACAAATGAATTGCACAGTATTTCGACTTTAGTCTTAGTCATGTGGGAGGCGAGACATATAGCAGGGGGAAAGATGTGGTCACATCCCAACCCGCCACAAGAATCACTCTTGAACTCCACAGGCACCAGATATCCAGGTGGCTTAAACTCTGGTAATACTATAATTCATGAACCTAACACTTATTTAATAATTTTCATGTTAGGCCTAGTACTTTTATATTATTACTTCTTTAAATTTTTACCAGCATTTTGAATGATTCTATATGTCTCCAACAATCCGCCCTTCATTTGATAGCATTTGGCATTCACACACAAACTAACTTGCCAAATGTGTAATTATCCTATTGCATAAGAACTCTCCTAAAATAATGTTCATCTTTTTCACAGCCCTTCTGCATTCAACTTTGGTTGGTTTACAAATGCAGTCCTTATTTAATTTTTCTTTTTTAAATTTTTAGTTATTTATTTTTTTCAGTTATTTTTACTCTGAACTAAAGAAAGAAACAATAATTTACAAGTGTCAGATCACAAGACACATCCAAATTGTCGAAGGAAATAAACTATTTGGTGTTAACAAAAGGAGGCTAAAAAAAAAGCAAGTAAAAGTAATACTAAAATAGTCAAAACTAGGATCTGTATCACCTGACTGGGTAATTACAAATTCTTAAACATCAAAAGGTGAAAATAAATGAATTTTTTAAACTCTTCTTTTATTGTAAAACTAGCTCCTGCCTGTGACTTTGTCCACTTAAACTAGAGAAGCTCTGCGACTTTATCCCTTGCCTTGTAATAAATAATCATTATCAATTTACTAAAATTTGCTACAAATAATGTGAAGAATCAAAATCATCGATAAAATCAGTTTCAAATTACACTTTTTGAAATAAATTTTATGTACAGGCAACTGTTCAATGTTTTACATCGTGGAGATGATGTTAAAATTAAAATTGTCTATAAACATTCAAAAAATGTTAACAGAAGTTAATAGGTAAATCAAGCTTTAGTAGGGAGAATTTTTGTTTTCTTATCTTAGTCAAACGTGTGAAAATTGATCTAAGAGCACAAAATTTTGAAGGAAAAAAGCTTACTCAGTCAAAAAGATATTAGTCCACTTGTTGGGTGATAGAAGAATTCTTCTTACATCATCCATGGACAAAATTTTCTCAGGAAACTCTGACATCCTTAAAGTCATAACATTTTTTTAGTTCTGGTCTGTTTTCTACTTCTGTGTTCAAAGCAGTCCTCCACATTTCTTCAGAGATGTCTTTGGTAGTCCACAGGCAACTGGAATGTGCCATTTGGAGAATAAGTTGTGCCTTTCTGCATGCCAAACAAAGTTCACGCATCCACAATGCAGCAATGTGTTGCCTATGATCATCTGATGTCAAATCTACAAGTAGATGGACCAGGTGTTGCAAAAGCACAGGAAGCACATCGAGATGCTGATTCATCGAACTCAAAATTGATTCCCATAGTTCTTTCAACCAGAATGGTAGCTCTTCACCTGCATCTAAAATTTTTGAGACCGAACATTAATAATCAATAAAATTTGCATTATTCTGAATAAATAAAGAAAATGACATATTAATTAACTGTTAAGCCAGAAAAGAAAATGGGTATAATTGAATGAATACCATGAAAACCAAAAAAAGAGAAAAAAGCATCAAAATAATTATGAAGGTAAAAAATAAAAATTGACAGGCAAGATTGGGTAAACATAGTGGATGGTCAAGGAAGTGTGGGGATAGACGACAAATTTCAAACTTGAGAAAAACAGGAATTTCTTGTGACCGAAGTGGGAAAATAAGGCAGTCAGGAGAGGCAGAATATATTATCCCAAAGATAGTCTGTCAATCAATACAATACAATACATTCATTTTCGATTGATGCCAATATAAGAGACTGGCTCTGTGGGATGTGGAAAGTTGTCAATTTACAAATAAACAATTGCATAACAAAATAATACATACACCAAAAGATATTACATTAATTACGTCAACTACATTTACATAAACTGCTGGTAGTTTATTTTGTAGACACCTTAGAAATAAATTCTTCGACAGAGTAGAAGATCTGAAGATCCCAAACGGAAACTTCAAAAGGGCTGGAATTGTTATATCAGCTAGTGATAGATCTAAACAGCAGAGAGGCTTTCTCTCTGTTTTATTTTAACATAGGAGATGGTACAGAATATTAAAGATGATTTACACAACTTGTTTAAAAACAATAAAAGCAAAATCAAGAGTAGGAATGCCTGGTGTAACGTATCTATAAGCTTGCCAAAAGCATTTCTATTAGCTATTCTAAGTAGTTACAGACTTTATAGATCAATTTCAAAGTCGTTTGAGTGGAACATAAAAATTTCAGATAAAGTAGTTTTTACATAACAACAAAGTAGTTTATCAACCTTAACCGATTTTGTTGCATTCATTTCCACCAATAGAACTCATCGTCAGAATCATTTTAAAGTGTATTCATTACGCCCCAGAAAAATTTAGTTTAAGAGATATTTGATTTGTTTAAGTTCTTAAGCCATGTGCTTAGTGAGAATTAAACCTAAAATTTGAAATAACTTAGAATAGAGTAAATGTAAGCTAATAACTGTAGAACCACAGTTCAGGTTAAACACTATTTATTTTCCCACTTTCAATATAAAACACTCCCTTACCGTGGTCACCAACCAAAATTATTCTGTAACACACTTCTTCACCTGTAGGTCGCAGAGTTCGTGGGAGAGAAGCATTCACTCGATTCTGACTGAGGTCACAATTTGCATGTCTACTGTACCAAAAAATGTTGAATTCGTCAAAGGAAATAACTAAAACTACTGCTAATATAAATACATACAGCTTCATTTTACAACGAACCGACTAAACCTAGCTGGTAGGTGTAACCTCCGTAAGATATACATATCACATACAAGCTGCACATTTATATCATGAATAGATGGGCATGAACAACGAAATAGAAAACATTAATGAAACGATGGAGATATTCAACAGTCTTCCACCAAGAGTAAAGCTTCTTGGTCACTCATGAAAGTACTACTGCAACTTTAAACAGTCCCTTAACATTTAACACACAATACTGAGAATATTGGTACTTGGGAGGGTTTGGGAGAGGCTATACTAGCCTTTTCCAACCAAATGTCAACCTCTCCTTCACGTGATGCACCCTGTTTGCATGGACGAGGCTCTGGCGACTGAAAGATTCCCGGTATAAGGAGTCAGCCACTGCTTGCCAACGGCCTCCGAAAGGAGGACGGAAGAGTGGGGAGTGGTTCAGGGCACCATCTTGCCCTTGGGGTTGGAAACGGCCCCTAAAGGCGGATGAATCAGAAATGATCAATGGCACGGGGATACAGAAGGCAACGGGAAACCACTGCATTAAAGACCCAAAGGGTATCCCGAGGACATGTAATTCTCTCTAATTACATATATCATGATGGCTTCTTCCTGGGTAAAATATTCCGGAGGTAAAATAGTCCCCCAATCGGATCTACGGGTGGGGACTGCTCAGGGAGGAGTCATCAGAATGGATAGAAACATTCTACGAGTCGGAGCATGGAATGTTAGAAGTCTTAACAGGGCAGGTAAGTTAGAAAATTTAAAAAGGGAGATGGAACAACTTAAGTTAGATGTTGTTGGGATTAGTGAGATTAAATGGAAGGACGCACAGGATTTCTGGTCTGGGGAACACAGGATAATTAGCACACAAGCTGTCAATGGAGTCACTGGTGTAGGATTTGTAATAACGTGTGACTTATTATGAACAGTTTAGTGACAGGATTATTTTGATGAGGTTAGAAACTAAGTCCGTCCCAACCAAATTAGTACAAGTGTATATGCCAACGTCACAGGAAGATGATGAAGAAATAGAAAAATATACGCCGAAATTGAGGAATTAATCCAATATGTGAAGGGAGAGGAAAATCTAATAATCATGGGTGATTGGAATGCAACAGTGGGAGAAGGAAAAGAGGGGAATACTGTAGGAAGTTTTGGTCTTGGAGAAAGAAATGAGCGAGGAAGCAGATTGCTAGAATTTTGTGAAAGATATAAGCTAGTAGTGGCAAACACACTGTTTAAGAACCATGCAAGAAGAATATACACCTGGAAACGTCCTGGGGATACAGGCAGATATCAGCTAGATTATATCATGGTCAAACAGAGATTCAGGTATCAAGTTCTAGATTGTAAAGCTTACCCAGGAGCAGACATAGACTCTGACCATAATTTGATAATAATGAAGTGCAGGCTTAAATTAAAGCGAATAAGGAAGCAGTATAAACAGAACAGACTGGAAGTGAATAAACTGAAACAATATAGCACAAGAGAAAAATTTGCAGAAATGTTAGACTTAGGTCTGACAAGTAACTCTGAAAGGAGTTCAACCGAGGACGAATGGAATGCATTAAAGACCAAAATAATGAAAGCTGGTAAAGAAACATTAGGCTTTAGGGAACAAGCTGCCCGAAAACCTCGGATCACAGAAGAAATTTTAGAGTTGATGGATCAGAGGAAACGGTAAAAAATGCTCAGGATGAGATAGGAAGAGAGCAGTACAGGCAATTTAGAAATCAAATAAATAGGAAATGCAAAATAGCAAAAGAAAAATGGCTACAAGCAAAGTGTGAAGAAGTAGAAAAGGAAAAGGTCATAGGAAAAGTAGATGTTGCATATTGAAAGATCAAACAGAATTTTGGAGAAATGAAGAAAAGAGGTATGAACATTAAAGATGCTGATGGGAAACCTCTTTTAAGCTCAAAGATAGAGCTAATCGATGGAAAGAATACATTGAGAAACTGTATGTTGGGGACGTCTTGAACAATAGTGTAATGGAAAAGGAAGGTGATGTCGACATTGATGACTTAGGAGATCCTGTTTTAAGGACAGAATTTAATAAAGCTCTGAATGACTTGAAAGCAAATAAGGCAGTTGGAATTGATGAGATCCCTGCAGAACTTCTTAAATCCCTAGGAGAGGAAGGAATCGAAAGATTATTCAAGCTAATATCAAAAAGTTATGAAACAGGAGAAATTCCAACTGATTTTAATAAAATATCATCTTCACACTTCCAAACAAAGCACAAACTGACAAATGTGAGAATTATCGCACCATTAGTCTAACAACACATGCTTCAAAATTATTGACCAGAATAATATACAGAAGAGATAGTAGGTGAACATCAGTTTGGGTTTAGGAAAAATCGTGGTACAAGGGAAGCAATTCTGTCTTTAAGATTGATACTTGAAGGGCGGATCAAGAAAAACAAAGGTACTTTTATGGCATTTGTTGATTTAGAAAAAGCTTTTGATAATGTTAGGTGGGACAAGATGTTCAAAATTTTAAAGTAGTCAGGTCTAAAGTATCGAGATAGAAGAGATATAAACTATATAACTATATAAGAATCAAGTGGCTGTAATAAAAGTAGAGAATCACGAGAGACATGCATCAGTTAAAAAGGGTGTGAGACAAGGCTGTAGTCTATCCCCGTTAATATTCAACTTGTATGTAGGAGAAGCAATGAAGAAAGTCAAAGAAAAATTTCCATGTGGCATAAGTTTTCAGGGAGAAAAAATCAGTATGCTACGA
>JARYHS010013631.1:167104374-167145375 GCA_031002005.1 Vandiemenella viatica | reverse complement strand
TGTATCGAACTGACAGTTTGGAACATACATGTAAATGGACCTATTGCGTGATGACATGTAAAACAGTGAGTTGGACATGATTTTGCTTTAATACCATCTGCGTATAGAATTCATAATGACAGACAATTGGTTTGTAGTCAGACTTGTGTAAAAAGGTGAACGACTGTTGCAAGTTAATTGATGAACAGTTTTCTCTGCATTGGTTGGGATGTTGAAATTTGGAGTAAGCAGGATGCATGTAACTGGTATTCTGGCATTGTCTATGTGGGAAGGAGCTATGGGATTGTCTTCCAAGATATGTATTTATGGAGCACTAGACAGCTTAAGTTAGTGGTGCTATTGTACAAGGTGTGCTCAAAAAGTATACGACCTTCATTCATAAAAATACTTGTATTCAGACACAATCTTAAATTAATTTCCTTCAAAGTAGTTCCCTTGGCCTCCCACATACCTTGCCCAATGATTTTATCATTGTTGGAAGCAGTGCTGGAATACCTCCTTTGGGATGGTGTGTAGCTCTTCCACTACTTTGTGCATGATATCTTCTCTGGACTGAAATCTGGTCACTATTGGGCAGTTTCAGCTTGCATCCAGAAGTTTCAGGGAATAATGTCAGGAAAGTGGTGAGCCTGACAATGCATTGGTGTATTGTTTGGTCAGGGAACAGTTTTGGCACAAACTTTGCTGAAATTATCTTTAGGTGCAAATCCTCAGTCAGAATGAAATGAAAGTATCCATACTGATGTCCTGTCTGCAAGTTCTCTATTAATGTGTTTCAATCTCCAGTGGAACCATAACATTTAGAGTAAGAGAAGCGCAGTTATGATTATGGCAGTAGCTACCTCTTTCACAGTGATGTACAATGACTCAGATGAAAGAGTAAGAATGTGTTATGAGCAGTTGCTGTGTCCAAAAGCAGCTGAGTGATTATAACCATTTAATTCGAGTGACAAGCAAGCCAACGGGTTGTGGGCGAACTTAGCCTTCCCCGTCTAGGGCCAAAATGTTGCTCCAATAGCCAACATATTTTCCCAGTAGAGTCCACTTGATTACTGGCTGTTACCGCTGTTGATGAATGCTGTTCCCAGAGGCAGAGCTTGTTTGGGCTGATGCCTTCATTGCCTGCTGGTTGCTTCTTCTGTGTAGACTGCATTAGCTGGCTACAAGTATGGTCTAGAACCCATAGCAATCCATACATAGGTTTCAAACCCTGTCCTCCCATCATCATCATTCCAATAATGACGGCACAATTATTGCCAGTACTGGGCCCTGCTAATGTGCTCACCTGTCCCACTTCAGATCGACCAAGGTTTTTTTCTTATAGTACAAGTTCACCATCTTTGTTTTATATCTTGGAAATAATTATTTCTTGGCAAGATAACCCTTGCTTTACCATGAAAGTCAGAAGTTCTATGTTAGCTCTATGTTAATTTCTGTTTTATCGGTTAAAAGAAAAGCAAAAAAATTGAAATTGTGTTCTGCTGATGCGTCTCTTGTACGGTGATGTTAGGTTTATTTCATTTGATGTTAATACTTTACTGTTTCCTTACCTCCTTAGTATGTGAGATATTTGAAGTTGTTGCTGTGCAACTAACAGTAATTATGTTGATGTTGTCACCCCACTTCCAGAGGTAATATATCTTCAGCATTATCGATTTAGTATTTCACTTCTCCTATACAACCATCTATGCTATGCCATGCAATTCCATTCACCAGACAGCCGTTGGCATGTGCATGTCTGTCTCCGCTTGGTGTCTCACTTCTGGCAAGAATAGGGCTAGCGGCCGAAATATTGTGTCTATTGTGTTTGCCATTCCCAGCCGCCATCATCCGTGGTGAGTGTTGGGTATTATTTCCCGGTCCTTCCTTAGTTTTAATTATATAAATTGTCTGTTATCTACTTCAAACATTATTTCCATTCTTATATTATGTAAGACGAAAAGCTTATGCTTGGGGTCGAGCATAAACACTTGGTCTCAGCTATAACCGTGTGTAGCCTTAGATGTAACAGTTTTGGCTTAAATAGAATAATACGGCCGCCACATAGGTTTTTAACCAGAAAACTATGAAAAGGTAAAGTTCAATAATGATAAATAGTTCATTGCCATTTAAATAAGTATATTCTTCCAAATTTCACAAAAACAAAAACTACAGGCAATCAGACGACTTTTCCAAAGAAATGTTTTACAAGTTCGATTAACCGGTCAAGCCAGACCACACCCCAATAGTTCAAAGAATTAAATCACTAGTTGAAGAAAGCCAATAAAAGTTCATCATGCGCTCCCATTGTTCAAAAGTTTAGTTAATTTAGACAATCCCGAGGCCTCACTTGGAGAAATACTATTTTAACACGACATTATGGTTAACTTGAATAAAACAAGCAGCATTATTCCAAAATAAAACTTTCACCGACTACTGAAGCTAACGTGGTGTCGCGCCAATTGCTACTTGAAGACTGACTCGCTCGCTGTGGCTACTAACCAGGAAAGTTCTGGTACTCACGGAGCGTGGGAAAATCTAGTGGCTGCACTTCCCATGAGAACCTCTCCAATAACTGATCAGTTTCTCATCTCATATCTGAAGGTTTCATCATCTAATTTGACCTCGACTATAAAAATAATTCTATCTCCTTGAAACTTTACAAATCGCTAGATCTTTAAATAAATATTAACTTTAGTTATTATAAAAAATGTCCTAACTTTAATCGTTTAGCCGAAAATAAATAATTTAAGTATGAACTTTCCCACTCTAGGCGAATGCCGAAGAATGTTGAAATTAAAAATATTGAAAATACTATCTTGAAAACTGTAAAAAACTGTAAAACTGCTTTCTAACTTGAATAAACATAGGAAAATTACTTTGAAAATGAAATGCACTAATATTTTATCCAATCTAACTCGTGGTTCTGAGAACAAAATTTTGTCACGCAGTTACAAAGTTTAACAGATAGCTTACAATTTTCATTGCAGGAATCTTTCAAATTAATCATCTTGCTGTATTTTTGTGAATAGTTCTTTTAGTAGTTAATGGTAAAAACAATTTTCTTAGAGTGTAATATCAAAAATTATTATGCTGTGCTTACTTTTGTAATCTCAGACTTTGTACCAAAGACATAATTATCAATGTGTTGGCTGTTTCAGAATCAGATGAAAGAAAAAGACGAGAAACTAAGAAAAATGAAGCAGATTCTGGTTGAGGATACATCATCTGCACCTCAGCTTATATCAACAAAGTCTGACAGCAATATTTCATTAAACCCTATTAGGTCAGATATAAATGGACTACCTACAGCAGAGTATTTAACTCCATCTTCTTATAAACTGCGCGTAAGTACAATACATTTTGGGTTTTCCATGATTTTCTCACATCGCTCTGGGCAAATGCCGGGATGGTTCCTAAAAATAGCCTGGGTGCTTCTTGCCATATCCCATATATCCCTTCCTATGAACAAATGGTTACACATTAGGACTGGTGCAATGCACCCTCCGCCACCCACTTTTAGTGAATTGCAGAGTAATAATAATAATAATACGTTAAGTTTCCTGAGGTTGTCTGTTAATTTCAGGAAAGCTCTTTTCTTGTAAGCATCCATGTAATTATTTTGTATGTTTGTGCATGTAAGCCTTTGAAGATCTTCGTCCTGTACACTGGCCAGGGATTATAACTGTTATAATGGTAAACTTTAAACGCAGTGTGATGAATAAAGTTTGGTGAACACTAGGTACAAGTTTGTACATTTACACATTTTTCTGGTTGTGGATAGAAGTGTATACCCAAAAATCGTAATGCATTTTTGTAAATTTTTTTCAGCCATAGTTGGGTTTAATCTGGTACTTCACTTTTCACTAAGATGATAAAATGTTTGGTTTTTATTTCCAGCAAAAGCGTTACACCAATCATCTTTCACTGAGAAATATATTTGTAATCTAGCTGTGGCCCGACACTTCATTTTCATGCACTATTAGTGTAATGACAGCTCTCTTAAATCGAAGATTTGGTTAAGAACAAATTGTCCGAGCATTGCCCACACCACAGTTCAAAGAATAGTAAATTTAATATAGCTTAAATGTTTTGTACTCGTAGAATAAAGTAAAAAGAAAAATAGTTAAGTCTATAAAAAATTCATTTGTGGGCAGTGTTTGCTGTTTTTCTATTAATAATAATACCATGAAGATTTTCAGGCTGATAATGTGAGGGAAAACAGTTTAGAACTGGTCAGATTTATTTGCATGGAAATCGCTTCGAATCTGATTAGCATGATCAGAAAGCTGATTTTGTCTATTTTTATTCACTGTGCTTGGAGAATTTGGAAATTCTACCATGATTCATTGGCATCATTTTAATAATCTAGAGTTTATAGAAGTATTTCCCACCTCAGTTCCATCAATTTTGGACAATAGGTTCTTGCTGATGGCACTAAACTGGATTTATGCAAATTGTAGCTGTCTCCATGTTATTTTTTAAATCTTTCTGAGCAGACATTTAGTCTAGCCTTACAGATGATTCACACAGACAATTTGACATCCTAATTTCCAGTCAATGTATTGTCAAAAATGTCACAGATGCATAGAGAAATGCATTGATCTCAGATATGATGATTTGTAGTCATAATAAACACATGACCAAGGAGGGTAAAAAAAGCTAGTGCCATAAATAAAAATTGGTAGAAAGCACTGGCAAATCAGCCTTTTTTCCATCAGCATTTATCTAAACTTATGCTAGCATGGTCTTGATAGCCCTTTTAGTACAACTATAACTTAATATCTAATAATACATAAGTTGAACTGGACTTTATGTGCAATCTCACTAAACATTTTGATTGTGAGAAGTGACATACCTTGTTTGCCAGGCGATTATAGATATTAGATGGATACGGTGAAAAATGTTTTTTCTGTGGACTCTGTTTCTAGTAGTTACGTTGTTAGCTCAGAGAGATTAATAAAGAGTAAAAGCACGTGTGATCTATATGATTCAATAAGCCACAGATGTCACATCAATATGAAATGTATTTTAATCTACTCCTGCTACCGTGGACTGTACATTTTTTGAAACCCAATAAAAATCTGTCCAGTAACTTTAGCGTAAATCATGTTATACAAAAAAATATGATAAAAAACTTTTTAAAATAGCTGATTCCTTCTCTGTTTCTGATAACTGTGCATCAAACTAATTTTTCGTAAATCAGTGTATAAACTTTTTCCTGTTTACGGTTTTACTGTAAGTATAGATTTCAATAACTTTCTTTAAATGTGGTTACAACACTTGAGAGTCCTCAGGGTAAGACCACCCTATAGATTGTGTATTTCAGTCATGGGTCCTGGAATTGCCTACTACATTTGTATAGAGCTTCTTTGCACTTTAGGCTTGATGAATGTCACATGGTATACAGCTACTTTAGGATGTTCAGCAGCATTCCATATGCAAATCAGATTATTTATCGCCTTGTACAACAACAGCCTGATATGAAACCTGTGTTCACTGAAACTGGTTCTTTTCACCAGATTATACCACCTAATAGTGAAATATCTTGTTCACATTAAAAAAAAAAAATCTGTGGATAATGTAGTGATGAATGGGCATGTGTGTACATAGAAGCACTGAGCCTTCTGCAATCTATGTAAAAGAAATTTGGTATAGAAATTCTGTATTAGGGTTAGAGGAAGTCTGCCATGAACTCAAGAATTTTAGAACTGATAGTGTGGAACAAGATTTTAGCCACCAAACTAATTCCTAAACTGTTTTGTGATATTTTTAATGACCATCACACTGAACATCTTTATTACCCAGCATGTGTAAACCGGTTATCACAGTTGGACATGCTGTAGTTCCCCCTTAGCCAATTTAGCTAGTTAAATGGAGACTGCAGCTTTTATTAAGTTGTATGTTAAAGTAACCATTTCAATTGAGGCATTCTACACTTTCAATGTTAGTCATATTTTGAAATTATTGTTCTTCAGTTAAATCCAGATTTTCCTTGTGAAGGCTTCCTTCATTCCCTTCAATCTCGTGGAAGTGGTTTTTCTATTAAGTTACTGGCAATTTTGGTGAAATATGTGGAATGAAATGCTGAATGAAACTCCTTTGTTAGTATGTAACAGTCACAACTGACTTCACTACTTACCTGTATTCTGTGCTTGTATTCTTGTTGATAAAACCAAATTATAGGAAGAAAATATTCTAGAGCTTCCATGTGTGAAGAAAAAAATGAACTTCTGGGTTATTTTTAGGGGTGCATCTCTCCCCGAATCAAGTGATTATAGTTATTTCAGAAGTTTTTATTTAGCCAGGAAACTTTTAAAATATTGTGTTAAAGACAAACAATCGAAAACGAGGCATAGATTGCGTCCCTTAAAATGTCCCAAGATTTTTTATTGTTTTTTGCTGTGGCTGATGTTAAATAATATTTTGTTAATATGCAGTGTTGTAAAACTCTTCAATCATATATAAAATCATTGTGTTTGAAGGATACAGTGGCTGGCAGTAGATCATAACAGCTCAGTATGATCAAGGATTTTGTGACTATGGAGAACTTACTTCCAGCTTTCTTGGAGAGATAAAATTCTCCTCACTTCCATTTTAGGAAAAGACGTCGCCAACTTTCACAAGGATACTTCCTTCTCCTTCATTGAAAGGATCTGTGTTATTATGGAGCTTGTGATGTACTCTTGATGCTACACAAATGTTGCTCTGGGTCAAAAGAAAATCTTGGATCACCTGATGACCTGTCACTTATTTTAAGCAATGAGATCATGGTGACATTGTTTTTTTCTATATACTGAGCTGTCTGATGGCTTAGTGGAAAAATGTTTCTGACTAGGAATAAAAAAATCTACCTGTTGGGGTTGGTATTCTTTAAAGACCTTTTCCCTTTCTTCTCCACTGGAAAAACTTTGTGTGTGCAAAGTGAACTGGAACACCTAAGCAACTTCACATAAAGCTGTATGATTCCTTATTTAACATTATAAGATTACTGAGTTAGTTTGGATGGCCATGCGAGACAGGCAGCACTATCTTTTGAAAATCTGCCACTGAGGCTATAATTTATCTTGTCAAATGTTATAAATGTTATCATTAGTCAATTAAAAGCAATTTCATTTATAGCAATCAGATCTGCAGTATATTCTAGTTTGTTGCATAAAGGTAACTGTAAATTATCACTGAAGGCTACTATTTACTATTAACTTCCAGAGCCATTTTAAATAAAATTGCATTCTTTATATACCAATTTGGTTGTTCCGTGTAGAGTGGTATGGCAACGCCAAGGCACCGCCGGTCTCGTTCTGTTGGCGGCACTGGCGGTGAAGTTTGGCTGGATCACCGGCCAGCGATGCCAGCTCCCCTGGGAACAGTGCTGCAACCACAAATGAAGAAAAGAAAGTCCGTCACCAAGCTGACAGACATCCGTGATATCACTGATCCAAAGGCCTCTAAGTACTGCCTCATGACACAGGAACAAGACTCAACTGGGGATGTTGAGACTCGTCTTTACAAGGTATGGAAGGTGACAAGTATCAAAAGTACTATTTAAGACTGATATATACGTTGTGTTGAACACTGTCACTGTTTCGTGATTTTTTTATTACAGTTTCTGTTGCAACTAATGAAACTAGTAATTGCAGTTCCAGTCAGGTTAATGTTAATTTGGTGGAGGGGATGGATCTGAAGAATTGCAGTGATTTTAGCAATTATTTTAATTGTTGCATGATGATTTTAGAAATAACAAATTGATGAGTACCCTTGGAAGTACGGGAATAGGTGAAGAGTAATTACAACAGGTTTTCTGTATTGTTATTGTCCGTAAGCTGTAGCTGTTTATTGCTGACTAGTTTGTCATCCAGTACTCACAGGAGGAGGTCACAGTGATGCCTGCAACCAGCCAGTATGTCATCAAAAATTGGAACTGACAAGTGATATTACTCAGTTGATCCAACATTCCTGCGACACCTGGAGGTGCATTAGAAACATTGTTGAATTGTTGTTAAGTATGATAAATATGTATTAACAATTTAACACATTAGAAATCGGAGAAAAAATCTGTAAATTGGTACTAAATGATTTGTCATTTTATTAAAATTACCCAAGTAACTGGATGGGCAGAAATAATAATATAGACTTTGCTAACAATACGGCTGATGACTTTTAGCACGAATTTAAATATAAAATTCTGTATCTGCAGAGGAAGTGATACTCCTATATGTTACAGTGTGAGAAGGAGAAATATCTGTTGCTTATTGTTGTGATCTGTGTAACACAACTTCCTGCATTCTGTTCCAAGCTTAATTACTGTAAGATCTTGTTACATCTGCTGGCAAATATACTTTGAATTATTTCAATTTGTCATTTAATGGTAATCCTAGGTTCTTGTTTTATTGGCTATTATTTCTCAATAGTTATAGTGCTACCAAAAAAAGGCAGAAATGTGCTGAAGTGACGCTACACAGCAAAATAAATGGAGTGGCGAGATTGTATGGAATTAGAGCTTACTCACACACATTTCCTATCTCTTTTATGGGATGTATTTTTTTAAGTATATACTGTTTTTATATATTAAAGAAACACAAGTACATTTTTAAAACAATTTTGTTATACGAAAACCTGTACTTGAATCTACTTTTTTAACATAATTTCCACCATATTTACGGCATTTATGATGAACAATCAACTTCTGAATTCCATTCTCATAAAAATCTGCTGCCTAATTTGTCAACCGCTGCTGAATGGCTGTTTAGACATCTTCATGATGCTGATCACCTAAGTGTTTTTAGTGCAGGAACAAGTGTTAATCACAGGGCTCTAGTTCAGGGCTATAGAGATGGCAATAAAGTTGTTCCCAGCCATATGTGCAAAAATACCTTGTGTTCATTGAGCTGTATGTGTATGGCTATTGTCACGAATTAAGACAATTCCATTACTTAGCTTGCTGGGCCTTTTGTTTTGGATTGCTGGACACACTTTAGTTAAGGTATCAAAAAATATATATGTGTGTGTGCGCGCGTGCGCTGGATACCCTGTATATCCCAAAATGTAGTCCATGATTTTTTGGACTGAAATTGTTTGCTTGAACTTCACTTTCTGTGGTAATGTTAAATGGAATGCAGATTGATATAAGGTTAGGCCACTTTTGCACTGACGGCCTTCTAGCAAATCCTGGCAAACGTTGTCCTTCCTGTGGTATATTTATTTATCTCTGTATACGCAAATGTGGATGATCTGTATGTAATTCAAATAATCTGACTTGCTGTGGGAAAATGAAATATGGCCCTTACTGATAATACTCCATTATTTTTATTGGTATAAATTGAAGTAGAGGCATTTAGCCAGTAAGTTTCTTGGTGTGCGTCTCACTCTCATCAAGTGCATCCATTTTCACACTTCTAAACTGAACATTCCAATGAATATGTCATAAAATTCTTGCTTTGATCTCTGATAGCACTCTTAGGTGTTATCAAGATGTAAACTGATCATGAGAGTTCTTAAAGGAACCATTCTTTTTTTTTTTTTTTGAAATTTAAGAACAAAGTGAACATTATAAAAACCTTTTCCATGAAAATATACATATATCTGCCAACTTTCATGGTGATCGGTCAAACGATGACGAAATCTATTTATCTCAGACAAATACACCAACATTCATTGTTATATATATAGATATATTGAATATCTCGCACAGGATTGGTTAGTTGCAGTATGTATACTTCTGAGCCGTGTGTTTCATATCTACACTTAAAGGTTTGTAAAGTGAGTGAGTGTTTGTTTGTCCATTGCGGCCCTCCTGCCTTCATCTGTAGTAAGCGATGAGTTCATTTTCTCTCTCTGCACTTAATTAGCAATAATGGAGCAAAGAAGAAATGATAAAGTTGAAGGAAGGAGGGCTGCACTGACCAAAACAAAACTGTTTTGAGCTATGCCCTAAAACATTGAAAATGAAGCATATGACTAAGTTTGCATGAACATCTGCTGTCAACCAAACCATTTATATAGTAATTGGTATACGTTCAGGGCGAAGGATGTGGGGGTGACAAAAGCAATGTTATGTATAGGAAAGCAATTGACCATAAGATGGTAATAATAGTAACATAATTAGTGATGAAAAATTAACATAAAATCCATATAAAGTAAACAAATCAATATGAAAAATATAAAGTTAAAAATTTGAATAAACTATACATGCAAGTAATGACTCTGGTTGTGAAACAATTATTGATATCACAAGAGTTTTGGGAGCTGATATCAGCACTAACTGACATGGTCTAGATTTTGGAAGCAACTGTTTGTCTGTGAAGATTCATTCTAATGGATGTAAGAATTCTGGCAATGAAGGCATTTGGCTCAGGTGGCATGGTGGGGAAGGTTTTCCCTATGGTAGATTTGCAATAGGTTGTAGCAGATAGATGCAGTGAGACCTATTACCATGAGTCCAGATTACAAAAATGTCATATATATAGCTGAACCACACGGTTGGTTGTAACAGTGGCGGATCTACAAATTTTCTGAGCCGGAGCAAAAACTTCAGAGCCCTCCTAAGGCTGCTACTCAGGGCAGTAGAGCCCCCCCTCCCCCCAAAATAAAAAAATAAACGTGAACTAGGCACTCGGGGGCAAGTGCCCCATCTAGATCCGACACTGGGTTGTAAGATAATCTTTTGAAAAAGGATGCTTCGAATCAACTCAGATTGGCATAGGAAGAGGCTGCCACACGAGTATCCGTAACAGTGCGTCATGCCTGATGATAGATGTAGGTTCTTGAAGGTAAAGAAGCTTCTGGCAATAATAAAATCGCAGTGATCTAAGGGGGAGGGGGACATGTACATGTGGTGTCATAACCGTTGCTCAAAGTCTTCTTCCATTTTTGTCCTGTTTGTTTGTCTTTTTTTTTTCTACCTTTTACTCATCTTGACATGTCATTTAATAGATTCTTTTGTGGAGAAATATCACCTCATGTCATTTATTTCTATTCAATTGTTGCTATACACTAATTTTGTCACTCATGTTTTTGTTTCTGGCTTAGCCATTCTGAACATTGTAAAAACTTTATTTTTGTGATCATTTCTCTGCATACACGCCAGTGTTTTCGTTACTGACTGAACTACTTTGAGTCTTATAGTTTTCTTTATATTCTGTTCATTTCCTGATCTGCCAAGATTATCATCAGATATAGCCCCATCTTAGCCAGTCTTTTCTAGATCATCTGTGGTAACAATTCTTGAACAAAATCCACTCAGCCCTCTTATGTGATTCAGAGACATAGACATATTTATGATCTGGACCAACAGTGAAAACCACCTCCTTGATTTCCTCAATTCCCTTAAAAATAGGCATTCTATCAATTTCACCTGGACGCACAAACATCATCTTCTTTAGTGTTGACATTGCGCAGCAAGGTGCTCTTCACACTTCTGTGGCCTTCGCACTTCTGTACACTTCAAGCCCACAGATTTAAAACAGTACCCACACTTCGACAGTTACTATCTGTTCCACACCAAACATTCCCAACCTAATAGCCTTAAAATCTGTGGCCAAACAGCTATTCCAATCATAATTCAATTTTCAGGTACTTCCAAACCCTACTACAAGCCAAGCTCTTGTTTCCTACCGGCCGGGTTGAAAGATTGGTTTTTGTAGTAGAATGGGGGGTGGAGGGTATAATAATGGGAGAGAGTTTTATAAAAGTTTTGGTAGTGTCTGGAAAGAGATTCTGCATCAGAACAGATGCATCTGGCACAAATGGCTTCACTGTAAGGAAGGGAGGAATTGGTGAGGAAGGGATGACAACTGTTGAGGCGAATGAATAGTAGATTTGTAGGAATGATGTGAACAGAGGTATTTAGGATGCCTTTCTGTAAGGGAAAGTCAACATCAAGAAAGGAAAAATGTTTAGGAGTAAGTCGGGTAAAGTTGGAATTGCTATTATTTTGGCAGTTAAGGAAGTCTAGTTGGTGGTTGTCACTGTGGATACAGATCATAAAAATATCATTCATATTACAGAGCCACACTGGAGGTATGAGTGGATATTGTTGAGGAATTATTTCTCCAACACAGAACTCCAATGGAGTTATTAACTTTTTCGTTAGTTAGATGTTGCCCACTAACTGAAATAAAAGTTGTGAAATACAGTTTTTAATGAAAGTTGCAAATTCTTCAGTGGAGAATAAGTGCACATTCACTGCTAGAAAACAAACTTTACATGTTATGAGGTAACTGAACCATGGTTACAAATGATTGTGTGAAGGGTTTTAGGACATGCAAAATCCCAAGTTCATATTACTAAAAGGTGATAGTAACCACAAAATGTTATTAGTGTCCATAACACAGCTGAAAGTATACTGAGAGTCCATTTAGTGAAAAGTATATGATAACTGGCCTTGGTGGCTTCATTTGAAATTATTGTGAAAAGAGCATTCACAAAAATATTCTAAGTGGCAAACAGCCTTCTTGTGTTTGTGTAAAGTCACATTACTACAATTTGCTGACAGTATGTGCAGACGCTAAATAATAAATAAACAGGATTAGTTCGTCGTCTTCTCAATGTTCAAAAGAGGTTTCTCCCAGCTTATTATTTAACATGGTATAAGATAGTGCAACTGTGGTGATAGTAATTTAACAAAATATGAAATTGATTGAAAGGGATTATTTTTTAATTTTTAATGTTTTGGATTGAGCGTGGTGGTGTAACGGATGGCGTTCTGGCCTCGCATTCGGGAGGACGGCGGTTCGAATCCCCGTCCGGGCATCCAGATTTGGGTTTTCCATGGTTTCCCAAATCACTCCAGGCAAATGCCGGAATGCTTCCTTAAAAAGGCCATGGCCAAATTCCTTCCCATTCCTTGCCCCCATCCTTTCCCGTCTCTAAAGACCTAGCTGTTGAGAGACTGAGAGACGTAAAGCAGTTAAAAAAGGAATAAAGTTTTGGATTGGAGGAATTTTGGAATAGTTGTAAATCGTAATATTATGATGCCCACGTAATTAACTGCATGCAAGCGAGAAACATAAAATCGGAAATGAGTATTGGCCGACAATGGCCTGTGACTTAGAAGAGTCTATTTTGCCAAAAAAAAAAATGGTTTCTTCACTGGAAATATAAAATATTTTTTATTTTTTTTTCTAAATTGTAGAAAATGTTTTATTTGATCCTGTTTATTTAGTATATTCCAAATTCACTGTGGCCATTAATACACATTTTGATATTTTTGTCTGCACTTATTTAATTTTGTGAACCTTTCCTGTTTGTATTTTAGTATATAGTGCTTATATTGTGATAATTTCAATACATTTAATAATAGGATAATATCAATGAAACTGCCGTTAGGCAGTGTAAAAAAAGGAAAGACAGGGAAAATAACCCATCACTTGCCACAGATGAAGGCAGAAGGGCTAAGACAAACACACAAATACAAACACTTTACAGTATTTTGGTGTATAAGCTTACTCATGTGAAACATTCATATGGTATGTCTGGATGTCAACATAAAAAGATGAACACATTTTATAACATTAAGGAGAATACCCTTACCCATGTTACAGGTGAAATGTATGTCAGATAGAAATATTTCTCTTTGCAATACGTCTCACCTCTAACATGCATAAGGGTATTCTCCTTAATATTATAAAATATGTTCTTGTTTGTGTATTCGACTTGGTCCTCCTGTCATACATGGTAAGTGGAAGGTTATTTTCCTTACCATATTTTACACTGCAACAGTTTATATTTATTTTGTTCCCTACAGTTATTTGTCAGTGCTTGAAACAATTTTCTGCAGTGAATCCTATGAAATGTACAATTCCTGTTAATATCTGTAACTATTTCTTCACACTTCAACAGATAATAGATATTTCCAATTTTTAGTTGGATGTCTTTCGTGTAATTTCTCCACCTCTTTTTTTTAGTATTTATAATCTTTTTTTCTGCTCTATAGGGTGATGTTGTTCCAACTGTTGGTGGTGGAGCACAGATTATTTTTAATGACATGGAGACTCTGCGACAGCAATCCCCGACATCATCGCCTCCTAGAAAAAGGAATTTAGAATCCACAGCACAGTTGCCAGATTTAGAAGCTAAATGTGCTGTTTCACTTGAAGGTCACCCTAAAAAACCTAGGTTGTAATGTCACTGTTGGAAGGCTACTATTGTCATGTCAATCAGTTGTGTATTCATGGGTGTGGATTATGCAGATTTTATTTTTTTTAAAAGGTGAATAACCTTTTTACCGGTTGAGCTCCCTTTTTTACATCAGTATTTCTTGACTGTACTTGACACACTATTTTATTATACCTTTGTTTACTGAGGATGTACTTAACATTTTTAATCCATTGTATCAATTATATTTTTAATTCCTTTTTTATAAAATGTTCCTACTGATATTTTGATGTACATTTTATGTAACTAGTTACAATGTAAAATAAAATTGTATATATTTGGTTTTTTATGAACTAATTATTTAAGAATTTCATGGAAGGAAAACTTCGAATTAACAATATTATACAATCATTTCAACAGGAAATGCAAAATAAAGGCTGTAACAAATGATGGTACAAATTTTCATTGTTTCTTTTAAAGAACATGTGTCTAAACCTTTGGGCTTTATGATTATGTTTGATGGGAAGGGATGTTATAAGATATTGCAATACTGCGTACAACTTTATTAGTTAAGACAAATTACTTACTCATTTCAAAAGTTGCAGTTTAAAATTTGTATTTCAACTACCATCTTCAAATGACTAATCTCCGAAGTGTTATCAGAGAAGTCGTTCAGTATTTTTTGTTTGGGGGTTGGCGACATTGCAGATTTATCACGACAGATATTGAAGCTGGATAGTTAGTAGTTTACACCCAAGATTGAAAACATTGAATACACCCCATTAAAATATGGGTTCCATTGTTAACATCTCAAGATTTCCCAAGCTGATAGTCATTTAATTTCATCCATAATTGAATGGCACACATTTTGCTGAATCTTTAGTGTATAGAAAACTATTGATGCAATTAGCACAGAGATCCAAAAAAGTCAAATCGATTTTAAATACTTATCAAATATTTAAAACGTGTTGTTTCTGCACTCCCAACAGCAGTGCAAGCTAATAAATCAGCACTTGCAAAATAAGTCCAAAAAGCTTCAAACTTGCTGATTAGTAGGATCAAAAGATACTGGATAGCAAATCAGGATAGAGGAAGAAACCACAGTTGTGTTGATTTAAATGAAACAACTGCTAAGTATAGTAGAATAATTAACTGTATGGAGACATTAATAATTTTAATGATAGTTTTATTTTATTTTTTACAAAATAGCATGTTTCATAATGTCTTTATTCCCAGTTTTTAGCACTTTTCAAATAATAAAAAAAAACACCTGTAATCTGCTTAAAAATTCTATAAATCTTTTCTTCGTACAACTTAAAAAAGTTAGTAGAGCAAAAGTTACAGTGGCCTGAACTTAACATTTCAAATTGGTTGTTTAAGTTATATTCAATTTCTATTATGTTTATCTCTTTGTACTAATAACTTTTCATTCGTGTGGTATCAGATATGTAGTACACATACAAATATTTGAATATAGTATTGTAACCAAGCTGTCAAAGTGCTCTTTTCAGTTGACTAAGCGTTCGTGGCTGATAGGCATAATACTTCCATCACAAAATGGGCTGTTCTTTTCTGTAAATTCTCAATACTATTAGTCCATTTTTTGCCATATGAATTTCACATGGCTAGGTGAGAATGCACAAATGTAATATATATTATCTACTTTGTACTTTTTTTTCTTTTTCTTCAAAATTTAACCTATGAATTGAAATCTAGAATTAACTGTACCTACTTCCTAAATTATGCACTATTCACATTTCATTTATCTTTGTGCTGTTAAACCTAAATGCTTAATGGAGTTTTCCTTTTTAATGTCCGAAAGCTTATTTTATACTTGTTAGCAAGAGACGTCTTTTATTATTATTATTATTAATCATTATTGCCCTTGAGGACAGTGTTTAAACTCAAATTATTCATGATTACTCAGTTTTTGTTTGTATGTGTCTTCTTCCTCTTCTCTTCCCAAAACCTCTTCATACGCTCACTGTGTTCCTGTTTCCTTTGTTCAGTCCACTTTGTTCCTGTTTTCTTATGTATTTTAAATTTTGAGTTTATAATTTTATTCCTGAATTGTCCCCTTTCCCGTGTCATTTCCTTGCTGATCCCTGCGTGATTCAAGTCCTCTTCTATTTCCTGGAACCAATTTGTTTTCCTGAGTGAACCATTTACCACATCAAAGATCCTCTTTGTGAGTCTAGTGCTGTTCATTCGCTGTAAATGTCCATAGAATTGTAATCTAAGTCTTCTGATCATGTCTGTCAATCTATCTGTATGTTCGTATAGTTCTTTCGTTGGTCTTTTCATCCATATACCGTCTTTATATATTGCTCCAAAAATTTTCCTAAGGATTTTGCGTTCAACTTTTTCCGCTTCTGTTATGCCTGAAGCCCCAATCGTTGTTGTTTCTGATGCATATAATGCTTCTGGCAATACCACTGTTTTGTAATGTCTGAGTTTGGCCTGTCTTGATATATTTCTTTTGTTATAATATGACCATGTGAGTCTATAAGCCTTCTGAAGCTTTTCTGATCTTTCTGAATTTGATAGCTTGTTAGATCCTCCTACTTGTATGTATTCCCCTAGATATTTGAATTTCTCAACTCTTTTTATGTTTCCAAATTTTGTGTATATTGTTTGTACATTGTTGTTTTGTTTCTCCATGTACTACGTTTTTTTCATACGAAATTTGTAGCCGTTTTGGCGGCAATTTGATGTAGCTGTTCCAATGCATCTTGTGCTTCCTGCCTATTGTTGCTGAGAATTGCCAGGTCATCCGCAAATGCCAGGCATCTGATGATTGTTTTGGTATGTCGTGTTCTTCCTAGCTGTATTCCTTTGGCCTGCGTTTCCCATTGTTTTATAACTTTGTCCAATACCATGTTGAATAAAATTGGTGATAATCCATCTCCTTGCCTGACACCCACGCAAATTTTGAATGGTTCTGATGTTTCTCCCATAAATTTCACTTTAGATGTGGTATCCGTGAGTGTTTGTTGTATCAGAGCCCTTGTCTACGCCGTATTCTTTCATTATGTCAAAGAGCATCTGTCTGTCTATGGAATCATATGCCTTCCTGAAATCCACAAATGTTACTACAGTATTATTTGTTTGTCTTATCTTCAGGAGTGTTCTCAGATTCCAGATTTGTTCTATGCATGATCTTCCTTTTCTAAAGCCTGCCTGGTATTCACCTATTTGTGGATCTACCCGAGGTTCTAGCCTGTTCAGTAGGGCTTTGGAGAGGATTTTATAAATGACTGGCAACAAGGAGATACCTCTGTAATTGTTGGGATCCATCTTGTCACCCTTTTTATGCAAGGGACATTTCCATTCTTGTGGAATTTTCTCTGTGGCCCAAATATCTGTAGTAATTTTATGAATTTTCTTTGAGATTTTCGTCTCCAAGCTTCCAGAACTCGGCAATAATGCCATCTTTTATTTTTTATTTACCTTGCATCTTTTATTGTTTTAAGTTGCCGTCTATCATACATTGTTAATACAGCTTCACTATCAGAAGTCCGCAGAATTCTTTATTTGCCTATCAAAAAATGCATAAGGGAACAGTGTTAGATTACTTTTACCTGTAAAATAGAAATGTAGAAAGAAAGTTGTCCTATTACACTCCTTGAAGTAATGTCTAAATTACTGGAGACTTTGCCATTTGTGACAACACAGTGCGACTGTCCTGTCAGGAAATCAGACATCCACTACGCTGCTCCATACGCTTGAATCTTCACTGAGGTAACTGTCTTCAACTTTCAGAAAATCAAGGAAAACTATTAACTTGCTATCCTGCATCAGTAGCTTCTGCCATGATAGGGTATTGCGTTTTACGTTCTCTCTTCTTCCCAAATCTGTGTTGGTTAGGAATTATTATTCTCGCTCTTTCCAAGTATGTCTTCGTGCATTATACGGCCAAGTGTGGTGGGTGAGCAGTAATGCTCTGGCCTTGCAATTTTCGAGGACGCTGATTTGAATCCCAGTCTGGCCATCCAGATTCTGACTTTCCATGGTTTCCCGAGATCACTCCAGGTGAATGTCGTGATGGTTCCTTCAAAAGCCCATAGCCAAATTCATTCATGTCTTTGCCGCACCCTCTCCCTTTTCTCCTGTCCTTTTCTTCTTCTAATGAACTCTTAAGAGGCATAAAGCTATAAGAATAAAAGTACTGTGCGATGAGCTCCAGAAACCTTGTATAGTTGATGTTAAGAAATATTGCTCGGTAGTACGTGGGAGTGTCTTTGATAGAATTTCTTGAAATTGGTAATAAAAACCTGTGGGATATTCTTTTTCCACCCTCTGATTTATTTTGTATATCAGACATGGAGGATTCAATTTAAGTTGTGTACTATAAGAATTTTAGTTGGATCTATACAATCTTCAGAATCTTGAAGATAAATCCATCTCAAACTTAACAGCATGTGGAAAACTGGAATGACTTGCACATTTTCTTTATCAAATGAAATTGATGTTAATTATGTCTGTCTTGACATGACTCATTAATTTCAGACTTGTTAATGGTGATGCACTTTTTGCACAGCAACGATTTTTTTTAGGGATTGTTTTGAAGTTTTTAGCTGGCGGAAATCGTTAAATACTTCACACATTTTACTTTACCTATCTGGCTTTAAAATTAATCCATTAGGCCAACCATCCAAAAGATGTAGTGCACAAATTCAGACTGTGCTTTATATCGAAGTATTTAATCCCGATTTCAAAAGTTAGCATCATTTTCAGATCTGTGTTTATTTTTTTTTTTTTTTTTTTCAAACAGCAAACCAGATGACGATTTTGGTACTGGGCAAGTCTCTTCTTGACCAAGGAACAAACTTGGCGTTTTGGCCAGTTAGCTTATGCAACTGCTCCCATATGGAGCTTCGAGTTCCATATATCTGTCTGAGAGGCAATGGGCTAAATGTGTACTTTTTGTGAGCATGACACAGTTATGATTTTGATAGGGCCGAACCAGTCAATAGATTCTTTTCTATCATGTCACTGCCTCTTGTAATTGGTGCCGGGCCATTTGAATGTTATCAACAAAGCTACAAGTGCACAAATTGGGTCAAGTTTACATTACAATACAGTGGCTGTGCTATTACACCAGTTGCAGTTCGTACTGGTGTATAATGAAATTAATTACGATAATTTATGCTACGCTTATTAGGAATCCTGCTATAGAAAATGTTGCTATTACTCGTAGTTCTGATGCATTTAAGGTGTGTCCGTATAATTTTATTTTGTAGTGGCAATATAAGTGGAGATAGTGGTTAGGTTGAAATGCAGCTTGGACCAGAATGTTCTTTTTACAGAATTAAGCACGACGACTTTATTTTTAGTAATAAATAAGCTGGTTTTATTAGTGATCTAAACTACTCCCCGCAAATCGACCACCTCACCATGCTTTTACACACAGCAACTATTCCGGCACACAACTGGTAATGTTTAGAAAGGAAAAGCTAATCAACGAGAACCATCATTTCTACTATAGTACACTAATCACGCACCCTTTTTTTCTAACAATAAATGCAGTTGAAGAGTAGAGATGATCTAAAACCAAAAATAGACAAACTATGAAGCACCAATGGAAACCTACAGCATGACGATTTCGGAATAAACAGGATTAGTTGTTAGAAATATAAATTACTAACTTTTAATGAATAGCAGGTGTGGCTAATCGACAGCAATCGTCAGATGCTCGGATTACACAAAGGTTAAAATTAAGTATTACATTAGCGCCAACTACGGCCGAATTTATGTACTCTGGACGGCTACTCTACTGAAACTTCAACGAGAAAAAAATCAAAGATTAAGCAAAGCTAACAATGAATAAATAACAAAATACAGAACTCATGACCACTGAGATATTAGTCTGCCTACAGTTATGCGTCTACTAATGGTAGGTCATCGGTGACTATGACTATCACCCACAGTTTTCTTCCGACCATTCACAAAATATAACGTTTTTTTTTTTTTTTTTTTTTTTTTTTTTTTTTTTTTTTGAATGGTACAAATGCTAGAAAATTATTAGATTTGGGTGCTTCAAATGATAAGGAAAAATCAGAGATCTGTTGTAACTACATTACGCGGAGTTCAATACTGCGGTAGTTAACCGCAAGATATAATTTTCAAGCAGTAATTTAGTTGTAATACACCACCATGATACATTATTTTTGGGCAGTAATTAGGAAGTAATCTACCTTGGATCATTCTAGCGGTACAGGACGTATTAAGTCCTAAGTACTGCTTGAAAATATTGTTATTGACTAACGGTGTCTTCAGGCCATTCGAAGTACAGCGGAATTTCCATATCCAGTTAATCCAAGATATTAATGAGGAGTCACTTCTGAGTTAACTTTTTTTCTGTTTGCTATGCAATTTTCCATGAATAATATACCTGAGGTTCTTTGCAGCCACATTTCCAATACATTCGGGGGTAACGTGAAAAGTTCTAGGCCTCGCACAGAAAGTGTCAGCATATTATTATTTTTTGTGATCTTGGTACGCATGTTACAATAACGAATGTCATGTTTCAAACTTATCTGTAAAGATGTTTCCTTTATGCGGATTTTTTAAAGTAAACTATTGTGTGTGCCTCGTTGAAATTGTGTACTGGAATACTGTGCCATCATAAAATTCTTTGTCTTGGATGGCTTAATTTAATTGTGACGTAGCGCATGCTCTCGTGACAATTTCCTCCACACCCATTCCTCCTGTTCTTATTTATTTTTATCTCAAATTCTTGAGTGTAATTTCCCCACGCCCCTCTTTTTACTATTTTCGAATTTTAATTTTAAAATACTTTGTTTGAAAAACTTTTTGTACGTGCGAGTAACAGGAGTTCCGTGTGTGAGGTGTTACCCAGAAATTACGCGGAGAGAGCTCTTGGATCTGCAAACTATTGTAACGCCAAGATCAAGCAACAGCAACCACAAAAGCATTTTTTTTAAAAAATTGTTGGAAATGGGACCTTCTTCCTTTAACACGGTGGACGATTTAAATGACTTAGTTGATTTATAATTTCTGAATTCTCTGATAGCTGAACTACAAGCGCAACTGGTTGCAAAGACATCTCGTAAAGATTGTTTGTTAATTATTAACTTTCTACTTCAGTTGAAAAATGTGTAAACTATACTGAACTTATCGTTCTTTTTCGCATAGTTTTGTGGTTCGGCTAAAGCTGGAAGACTTAGTCGCTGCCAAATCATTTGTTTAAGAGGGCGGGGCGGTCTGTAAATGAATAGCTCACGTGAACGTAGTCGCGGGCAAACATTGGTTGTTAGTATAGTAATGAATAATGTATTCTATATGTTCCGCTTTATAAGTTACTAGATAATCGCTTCTCTCTAAATACATAAAGGAAATCAATTTGATGATTCTTCTTTGCAGATGAATAAGGGGGCGTCCATAAACCACGTAGCTCCATTTTGACCTCCAGTGAACCCCCCCTCACCCCCACGTAGCCCGACGTGGCTTATGCCTCTACCCCCCCCCCCCCCACACACACACACACACATACACACACACGTAGCCTTTTTCCATAATGACTCCAGAAGACATTTTGTACTGTTTTCTCTTGTCAGGCTAACGAAAATTACATACGGGGATAATTAAATAGCAAAAATAAATATTTACATGCTGTTGTGTGTCCTCTATCTCATTTTAACTATGACAAATGATATGAACGAAAAGCTACGTGGCCTGGCTCGAACCCCTCCCCCCCCCCCCCTAGACCGAGCCACGTAGTTTATGCACAATCCCTAAGTAATAATTATTTCTAACGCTTCTCTGTACGTTGTGATTTTAAAGCAAACATGGTGAAGGCTATGAAATTTCTTTTTAAATTTTAAGCGGCTGTCACACTGCAGAATTAAGAGATTAGCAATTGGCAATATTATTGCTAATGGATAGTTTACATAAAATTTTAATCGTGAGTCTCACATTGAGGCAACTCGATATCACCTCTGCAAAAATATTGATTATTGCGTCAATGTAATATTGGGGGATATGCATTGCATGCTGGAAAGCTATGGTTATGACATACTTACGCATAGAGATTTGGCGTTGTGTTTGTATTGTTTTATTTCATTAAAAAAAGTCACATTGTGCGATGAAGCAAGCTTTCAATACCAAATTTATTAAATTAGTCGAAAAATATCCATGCCTTTAGATTACACTAAAGCTATTAAATAGGCTTGGGAAGAAATTGGCTCTGAATTGAAACCTTCAGGAAAGTAATTATGATTTAATATCTTTTTTGCAGTTTAAATGTTTTTATTTCCTTGCGAAAGTAGGCCTAATGTATTTTCATAAAATATGTTTTTAAGTGACTTCTAATTTGCTAAGCAGTTTCATCGTTATCAGATTGTATGGTAAACTATTTCAGATGTCCATCCATCATCTTCTTTTTTAATCTTCCTTACTTTATTCTCGTAAAGGGGTATAAGGGTTTGGGGGAGACTACGAGTATATTAGTTTCTTCCAACCAACTGCCATCCTCCTAATTTCGTAGCGCACCGTTTCTACAAGTAAGGCTCTGGCGGCTGAACGATTCCCTATACACGTATAAGGAACCACCCACTGCTTACCAACGGCGGAGCGGGGCCACCCGCATACCCTTGATGTTGGAAACGACCCTTAAACGGTGATGAATCCGAAGCGATCGACGGCATGGGGATGCATGCAGAAGTGTACGGGAAGCCAATGCATTAAAGGACCAAAGGGTATTTGGAGCTCATGTAACACTCTCAAATTCCATATAAAATAATGGTTTCTTTCTGGGTAAAATACTCCCATAATCGAATTTCCGAGTGGGGACTGCTCAGAAAGGAATCATCAGAATTGAAAGCAACATTCTACGAGTCTGAGCTCCAAGTGCTCTGGCACAAATATTTGCACCACGATTTATTAATTCTGTAAATGTAGGGTGGACACAGTACTTTTGTACTGTCTCCCCTTCATATTAAGTCCTACCACATTAAAATCCCGCTTCGGGAGTCTTCAGAATACTGAGGTTACTATGAATGCTACTCACCAATTTTTTAGATATGCAGTCTAACTATTGCCTATTACTAGTAGTTGCTATTGCTTGAGTATGAGAGATGGTGCAGTGTTTAAAACCTTCCCGCTAAGGACCGAGTTATGTATTTACAAATTTCTCTCAGCTGTTTTATGGTGATTGCAAAATGATGAAATATTGCAAAAGCGCTAAACTATTTCCAAATTGTAATCTAGTTTTGCTATTAAATATGATGCTGATTTTTTTAATTTATTTTTATTTTATTTTTTATTTAATTTGGCCTGAAGCGCCAAATGGCACTATACAGCCATCAGCTATTTATACAGATAATTGGCTTGGTACAAATGAGTAAAGCATTGTACAGATAAACAAATTTACAGGATAATTATAATAAACTAGTAATTTCACATCAGCTGGAATATTTCTCAAAAAAAAAAAAAATACATGCATGTTTACAAAATGAAAGATTAGTAAAACAATTAAATAGAGGACTCTGTACCAAACTAACAAATTATCAGTCTCCGTTCTTCTTGCAGTTTAATATCTATGGTCATTATCGTCATTCAATTTTTTTTAGCAGGTTTCAATGTTTTGGTAGTGTCAGCAGTCTTAACCTATACATTAAGTTTCCCTCAAATCCCCAGTGGTAAAAGAAAAAGATAATCAGTAATTCACTTTTTGCACTACAGGATTGTTGTAATGAGCATTTGGCTTTTTGAAAGGTAAAGTAGTGTTTCTTTATTCTTAACAATAATCAATTCATCGGAAAATTGAACAATTTTTTTTTTGGTGTAGCCATTACTTTTCTTCTCTTTCACTTTACTTCATACGCCGTTTCATATAGTCATTCAGCAGTATTTATTTAGTTCCATGTTTCTGATTTTATTACATCGTTTGAATGAATATAGTTACACGTGTATTGCAACCATTATAACTGGCATCCGCGATGCAGAATATGGCGTGAGGATTTTGGTACTTTTAATTTACGTTGCTTTCATTGGCATCAAACTGTTACAGTGGTATCTCCAAACTATGCAAGTTGTTCCAATTGTACCGTGACCTGTAATTGTAACCCTATTTACTAGTCGCAGTGCTACAAGAGTTGCAGCAGTAGCGGATCCAAAATTACGATGTTGTCAGGGGTGTGCTAGATGCTTTTGGGAGGGGGGGAGTGCTTGAGCACCTTAGCCCCCTCCCCCTAAATCCGCTACTGAATTATTGCAATAACATGTCCAGCAGCGTCAGTGTATATTTAATGCGGACGTCAGAGCCATGACGCTTATGAAATTAAACAATTACTAAATCCTCGTGGCATATGCAGTGCCATGGAATGTCATTCTGGTCCAGGCTGCATTACATCCAAACCACAATTTACGCCAATTATACTTCTATAACACCACGTATCAAATGCTTCAATTATCCTTCGTTCTGGTATTCTGAAAGTGCGGTGTTGCTTTTATAAAGTAATGTAATCCATGCATACAGTTTTAGAAAGCTCTTTTTGAGTCCTCTTTGAATTTAAGGGTTTACGGTTTTTTTGCTAGAGCTGTGGCCATCAGACATTGGTCATCAGTTATGGTTTTATTGACTAAATAACAAAATCCTACTTCTTACTTTAGCTGATCCCGTTTTTGCTATTATATTCAAGCTATAATGAATGGTAACAGGATTTCTATTGGCTGCGTATTTCGCCTTTGTCGTAGCCGTCTCAGTTAAACGTGGAATCCGAACCACGGAAGCGTTATGGCGTACTTCACATTACACAGCAAGCTGTGTTAAAGGTGAAAGTTGAGTTAAGGGACTATGAAAATCCCCGCCGAGACAGTGATTCCAACCGGTAACCTTTCAATCTCCTGCTAGACATCTTAACCACTGAGCCATCAGACCCACTACATTCAAGTTACATGTTAACCGTTTTTATTCAGTTATGGTGAATTTTAGTTCCAAGATGATTGTAGTTGCATAATTCACAAAAGAATTATTAAGAATCTTGTTAGGGTGAAGCGGAAAGCCGTACTCTTGTTTACTCTTAGAAGTTAATCAAAAATTGTTTTCTAAGTTCACTTCTATTCTGCCTATAGGCGTTGTCGCTGATGTGGCAGTCAATTGTGATCGGAACCACAACCTTAGGACAAGTAACTTTTAAGAGCATTATGGTTGATGTGAAACTAAAGACGAGCCACCGAGTCAGACCGTTGGGGATGACATCGTACCAGTCACTCCCACTCATCTCTTCATGCGAATTATCTGTGTCATAAGAACTTCAAATGGACTCACGTCTTATCTTAAATACGACCTGGACCCTTCTTATCTTAAATACGACCTGGACCCTAAATCACCATTATTATTCGATGACGTTTCCGCTGTGTAAAAAATTGAAATTCGGGTGGGGTGGGACTCTCCACCAGCGAAATACTGTTACTGACCTGTTGAAATTTGGATTAACTGCTTCCTTATAGTGTCCTCTTCACGTTTAGCACTCTCCTTTTCTGGAAAAGTCGCCACGAATTAAATTAAAAATGCCGAAATATGGGATGCTCCGCAACCGCGAAATGTTAGCAGCACTGAAAAAATGACACAAGAATTATCGGTACAGGCATCATATCAACCTAAATAGGTTCGTTTTGTCATAGTGATCATGGTTAGGTTGAAATTCGGTCTGGGCCAAGAGTAAAAATTTTACGGGTAATTCGTTCTGCGGCAGGCCATGTCGCAAACCAGAGACAAACTGTGCATTTGTTTACAACGGAAGCAATCGATTATCTCTGACTGTTATATCGATTCCAAGATGGTGAGCCTTACAGTACTGCATTTCAAATAAAAATTTTGTATCTGCTAATTTTATGCGACGTTTTGCAACGGAGTGAAGTTAAAACGGCAAGAAGATATTACAACAATGAATTAAACCAACATTTCAAGAGATTAGCATTGATTTCGCAGCGCCGGCTACAACTAATAGCATTTAGGCATTTTTAATTTAATTCGTGGTAACTTTTCCGGAAAAGGAGAGTGTACAACGTGAAGAGGATATTATAAGGAAGTAGTTAATCCAAATTTAAAAAGGTCAGTACCAGTATTTCGCTGGTGGAGAAAGTCCCACCCCACCCTGAAATTCCTTTGTGTGACGTTCTAAGTGATAGGTTCAGTGAAGAAACAATTGTAATTATCGACGAAGGTTATCTCCTATACGCTGTGGTGTGACCCAAACCATCCTCTTTCGGTCAGATAGCAGCGTAGACTTTTACTGCATTTCTGGAGCATAGAAAACAGATTAGAAAACGTTCCATAACATTTGTGACATTTTTATATCATGATACAGTTTTCGACGAAATTTTTTCATGAAATATTCATGGGTGTGTCGCAGTTAGAATTAACATTGTATACGCGTGAAGAGTTCACGGTAATCATAGCCAGAAAAGTGTCCATTCTAAATTCTTTTAATTTTGGAAGACTGTAATGTATTCTAATAGAATAGCACATCACTTTCAAAATCGTAACTACTTTATACCGGTCGGTTTCTTGTGTACTCTATCGCTTGTCTTTTGCCTGATGGGGATGGGGAGTCAAATACATAACAAACTAGAAGAATCCATTTATGTAGGAGTACAAAGACATATTTCCTGTAATATTTGGGCATAACACTACAAAGCACCATGAAATGAGAATAGCACAAAACTTAGGTCGTTGCTAAAGCTAACCTCTAGACCACGACTCATATATCGAACTTTAAAGAATTGTAACATATAACAAAGATATAGCAAACTAAATAGGCTATTTGACAGTATTCAAAATATATTACAAATTGTAGTCATTCGCGTAGATTAATGCTTAAAGAAGCTATTTTTGTAAATTTGAAAAGAAAGATGGATTGTTTTTAATTTAAAAAGCGAAATAAAAATCAAATTTTTCTTGGCTCTTGTCACGTGACTGAAAACGCTCTGGGATTGGAGATTGCTTTAGTGACGTCACCTGCCGGTAGGAGCTACGGCTGCGTATGGAGTGTTTGTTACCCGCTATCCAAGTTTTCAACTATTTGCTGCTGGTTACCTCTTGTTTATAGTGAGATTTTGCGTTGAATATAAAATGAAGAACAATTTGCAGAAGCCTACAGCGGAAAAATACCGAAAATTATTTGTCGGACTAGCTATAGAAACAACCATTGACTCTTATTCTATGGAGCTTGAGAATTTAATAACTTCAATTCGAGAATTATTTATATTTAAACTGGAAGTTAGAGATTAACAGATATACCTTCATAAGAATGTCTAAAATTTTAAATTAAGTTAGTTATTTTAGGAGATATTTACAAGAAAAATGCGTGTTGTATAAGGTAAGCACTGGATGTTGTTGACAATTTTTCTTAACTACAGATAAATAATTATAGATAAATTATAATTTATTTCCAACGAAACTGAATTTATTGTTTATTTATTTATCGACCGCGTTCACTGCACCGCACGTAGAGAATGATGTGATGTTTAAGTGTTCACTATTAACGAGAAGAAAAGTAACGATGCCATGGTGTCCAGGTAGCTGCAGGGTTAAAGAATGCTATAGGAATTTGAAGATCCTTTATTCAAACCTTGATTAGGATAATATTTTTTTCGTGTGTACATTTTTTTTTTCTGTTTGCCGTTTGTTGCTTTACAGAATCATGTTTTTATTAGAAGAAGTATAAAACGTCATGCAACGTTTGAACCATAAATTGCTGTCGTACAAGAAAACATTTATAAAAAGATTACCATCTGCTTTTAATTTTGAAACATACCAGAGATACATCATCATTGCAACAAAACCCAAGTACTCAGCGGTGAATTTATTTTAACAATAACATTGCACGCTAATCTCGCAACAATTCCGGAACGCTTTGAATTCTTTTTGTTGGAATTTTCACGTGACGATTCAACTGTATGTTGCCTTTCTGACATAAATGCATATATTTAAGCGGTATTTACTTTTAATGCGCAAGTAATTTTCAGTTTTTTTAAAAAAAACTTTTTATCGGTGTGCAAGTAACGTCCAGTTTCAGCTTTGAAATCTTTTTTGATTATGACTCAAACGTTTATAAAATTCTTGTTATCAAAAAATTTGTGAAACATTCGGAAAAAAATTTAATGTTTTGGTGGATTTTAGAAAAAGAATATGTGGCGCTACCAACAGCAACTAGTATCTAAAGAAAACGCTCACAAATAACAAAACATATTCTAAAGCGAGGATCGAACCTAAGAACCCTAACTTTACTGATACTCGCCTTAAACAGCGTTCTACATCATCTCAAAGAAATTACGGTGCAAATTATATTTACAGTAAATGATATGCGACTTAGTCGCAGTGTCGTCGGGGTTTCTATGAGCAAGTTGCAGCGACTGTTTTTCCTGTTTCAGCTAATGCGGGAACACTTGTGTTTATTTGGAGAGTTTTTATTGTTGTGGTTGTAGATTGATGTACTACACACTATTTATAAACCTTATTTCCAACAATTTATACACAAATTCAGAGAAACAAACCAAGCCTTACTTACGTAGAGTGAGCACCTGCTGGCAAGTGACGTCACGAGTGTCGTTGGCCCGCGCCAGGCAGCACAGGAGCGTTTTGGCGGACTTTCAAATCCTCTAAATTTTAACGTTGAATATTACGTAAAATAGGCACTTTTGTCAAAAAATAATTAGTACTAGGTAAATAACATATAGGGCCTATTATAATTTCATCAAAGTATTTCGTTTTAAATAGGAGGTTTCACCGCTGTCTTCCTTTACTGTTTTCATTTATTTTTGTAAATTCTTCATCCTTTTGTGATAGAATTGTTAAAATAAATGTAGACATACCATCAAATCGGGTCTGCAGCAGAATGTTACTGACTCCCGCTTTATTTCATTTTAAAAATATCAATATTCAATACTTTTAAATCAATAACAAAGGTATAGGGCAAACAGGCGATTAGATTCGTAATTGTTGTTGTGTCGCGGTTACAACAATCATTCAACATCAAAGCCAGTACCTCATTGATCACATGGATCTTGCGGTAATAATACAATAACTAACCCCAGACAAAAGGAATAAAGCTATTGTACCTTGTTGTTTCTTCATTGAATTCTGGAACTGCAAAAAGTGCTACTAGATTTTTTGTTGTTGAAATTATCGCAGAATGCAATCAGTAACAGATATGATAAAAAAAGCTGGAATGGGACAGGATGAAGAGGGTCATGGGAGTGTACAAGGCGTATATTGATGATGAGGCATGGAAAGGTATTGGTTTAAGAATTAAAAGTAATGCTTGGAAGGTAAAGGATGAACATGACCACAAGTTGGCACTCGATTTCAGGCACAAGGGTTTAGGAATATTCTCTTTTTTAGGTAAGGGTGTCAGGGATTGGAATAAGTTACCAAGAGAAATTAGGAATAATTTACCAAAAACGTTGAAAGAATCTAAAGTTAAAATTTGTAAAGGGCAAATGTAGGTGGATGCAGGAAAGGGGGGAAGATGAGTGTGTAGGGAAATTGCCACCGCAGCGCTCGCGTCATTGCAATTTAATTAAATATTATTACAACATAACAAATGCAGAGATTCATATCACAAACTATTAGACAACTCTTTTGTATTGTAAATTAAACTATGAAATAAAATAGAAGGTATCAAATCTTAAAATAAACACATGTCATAAATGTTTGAAATCAGTAAACCTCATTAATGAATGATCAATGAAAAACCAATAACTGTCTCAAATTATCCATACACATTTTCTGTTTACAAATTATTCACTGTAAATTTTTATGTTAAACAAAATTTAAAAAAAAAACTACCAAATTAGTCCTTAGGTTGTCAAAATTAGTTAGATGCGAGAGCTGTAACGTGTTCGTATCTATAAGACAAATGCGAGTAACGAAATGAATTTGTGAGTAACGATTCGGTACTTCGAGTCAGGCGACGAACCCGTTACTTTTACAGCTCTATCCAACTTATTGGACAGCCGTGTAGAACTACCGTAGGATGCGCTGATCCACTTACGCTATTGCAAAGGGTCCAGCAAGATGTTCCAAGCAGTCCTTTCCACGCGAACTTCCTTGCGGCACTCCAATGTACTTATCGTAAACTCGGAGGACGTTTTCTCCAATCATGATTCAACGCCTACGGCTCGCCGTAGGTCCTGAATTTTTATATATATACACAGACGGAAAAAAAAAATCCCAACACCAAGAAAAAATTATTGTAGAGTAATGAAATTTGGACAATGCATTTGTCAAGTTAACATGTTTAATTGATTAAATTTTCAAGATCACAGGTTAATTTAAGCTCAAGAAAATGCATTTCAAATGTGAAATACTGTTAAATTAATAGCCGGTGTAACCTCCAGAATTTTGAATGCAAGCCTGCAAACGTGAATGCATTGTGTCATACAGGTTTCGAATGTCACTTTGTGGTATGGAGTTCCATGCTTGTTGTACTTGTGCTGTCAATACTGGGACGGTCAGTGCTGGCTGTGGATGATGCTGGAGTTGTCGTCCAATGATATCCCATACGTGTTCAATTGGAGACAGATCTGGTGATCTCGCAGGCCAAGGTAACATGTCGACACTCTGTAGAGCACGTTGCGAGACAACAGCGGTATGAGGGCGAGCGTTATCCTGTTGAAAAACTCCCCCTTGAATGCTGTTCATGAATGGCAGCACTACAGGTTGAATTACCAGACTGACGTACAAATTTGCAGTCAGTGTGTTTGGTATAACCACAAGAGTGCTCCTGCTGTCATAGGAAATTGCTCCCCAGACCATGACTCCAGGTGTAGGTCCAGTGTGTCTAGGCCGCAGACAGTTTGGTTGCAGGCGTTCCCCTGGCCTCCTTCTGACCAACACTCGGCCATCACTGGCACCAAGGCAGAACCTGCTTTCATCAGAAAACACAACAGATCTCCACTCCGTCCTCCAATGAGCTCTGGCTTGACACCACTGGAGTCGCAAACGGCGATGGCTTGTAGTCAGTGGAATGCACGCTACAGGGCGCCTGGCTCGGAGCTGTCCTTGAAGTAACCGATTTCTAACAGTTCGTTGTGTCACTGTGGTACCAACTGCAGCTCGAATTTCTGCCGCAGACGCAGTACGATGTGCCACAGCTGTACGCCGAATACGGCGGTCTTCCCTCTCAGTAGTGCCACGTGGCCTCCCGGAACCCAGTCTTCTTGAGGCAGTACCATCCCTTGACCACTGCACCCAACAATCATGCACAGTGGATACATTCCGGCCAAGTCTTTTTGCAATATCGCGAAAAGAAAATCCACCTTCTCGTAGCCCTATTACATGACCTCGTTCAAACTCGGTGAGCTGTTGATAATGGCTTCTTCGTCTTCTTAAAGGCATTCTTGGCTAACATCAACTCACTATGTCAAATCTCAGCGGTAAATAACGTTCACAAACTTTACAGCGCGTATTTAAAGCAAACCTGATTTGCAAGCTCTGAGTAGCGCTACTAGCGCCACACTTATGCGCGAAGCGCGAAATTTGAATCGATGTCATCTTTCAGATGTATAAACACGCCTACCAAATTTCGTTTATCTAACACAAGTCTTTCTTGGTGTTGGGATTTTTTTTTCCGTCTGTGTATATATATATATGGCTTTTGGCAGCTGATGCCATACAGCCAGCTCAATGTGTTATATTAAAGCTTCCAGTGAATCAGTTAAATCCAGTGCTTATATAGTCTTCAAAGTGCGGACGCCACAGGACGGACAGGACACACACACAGACACACAACACTTAACATCCATGCCCGCGGCCGGATTCGTCCTGAAAATTGGACTGTGGTTGGGCCGCTAGATCGTTGGAAAGGTGAGTGGCGGGCACGGAGATGTGTGGGTAGCCTGGCCTTGTGTTTGACGCTTTTGTTTGTTGAAAGACGAGGCAAAAAATAAGTTAATATGGCAGTATTATATGCAAATAGCCTTTGCTTATGAAAAATGTAGAATCTGTGTTAAAAAAAAAAAAAAAAAAAAAAAAAAAAAAAAAAAAAAAAAAAAAAAAAAAAAAAACTTATTTTAAGTTTGATAATTATGTACGTTTTCGCGGCGGCAATGCTTGATAAAAACTTCTCGGGTTTCAAGCCGCGTCAGAATTGAGCCGTCTGGCGACGTTTCGGAAGCTTGCACTGCTTCCATTGTCAAGCCCCCGCTTGACATTACATTATTTTAAGTTTATTTTTGATAAAATATTAAAATCTAAATAATTATTCATTTATTTTTCCATCTCCGCTTCCACAAAACATTCGCATCAGGGGCGTAGCTACTATGGGGCAACACAAAGCAAAAAATGGTCGCCCCTGAGGGCCCAAAATAATTTTTTTGCACCGGGGCCCTTGTTGGCCTAGCTACGCCACTGATTCGCATCCGCGGATATCAAGCACTGAACACCCGCAAAGATAAACTCCGTTACAACCTAATTTGTTACCATCTTACTACTACTGAATTATCTCTGTAACTCCATCTTGAACTAAGCCACTGGCGGACATTAGTATTAAATAATAACTCCCGCATCTCGCCGTGTCTCCACTACCACATCTAACGTAGTGGATGGCTGTGCCACTCTGGCCTCGCATTCGTTTTTTTTTTTTTTCCTTATGGATTTACGCCTCGTCGACATCGAGGTCAAGAGAGGCGGGATGGGACTGGGGACAAGGAACGGGAAGGAATTCGGCCATGGCCTTTTTGAAGGAAGCATCCCCGTATTTGCCTGGAGTGATTTGAGGAAACCATGGAAAACCCAAATCTGGATGCCCGGACGGGGATTCGAACCGCCATCCACCCGAATTCGAGGCCAGAGCGTTAACCACTCACCCACCACGCTCTGTCTCACATTCGGGAGGACGCAGGCTCGAATACCCGTTCGACCACACAGATTTCGATTTTCCAAGGTTTCCCGAAATCACTGCAGGCGAATACCGATATGGTCCAATTCCTTCCCGTTCCTTGCCTTCTAGTCCATTCTCGCCACTAATAACCTGGAAGTTGACGAGGTGTAAAGCTATAAGACAAAAACGAAAGAGGAAAAATATGCTTTCAAAAAGCCAGGACCGAACTTTCCCGCTCTCGCACCGGCCTTAGTAACTAAGAAACTTTGCTTCTGTATAATAGAATGGTTATCATATGAGCTATGCCAGGACGCTCCGTGGTTCGGATTCCACGTTAAACTGTAGGTCCCAGAGGAAAGGAGCTGGCTTTCCTACCTCTGATACTTTGGCTTAGTATGCCTCCTTCGGGAGGATCAAACCAACCTTCGGGTTGTGGACTAAGTTAAGTTTAATAGAATGGTTATCACAGAAATAAGTTGGAAGGTTTACAAAAGAGGGATGCTTAATTTTTCTATTTAAATTATCGTATAACACATTTAGTAAGTAACATCATAACGTAGCTAGGCCAGGAGACATTGAAAGAATGGAGATGGTAGTAGAGACTCCTGGTTGTGTGTAGTGCATACCTTGGCGATGAGAATCAATCCATACTTGATCAGAATTAGGAATAGTTTGTTGAAGCAAGGAACGTAAATTGTCATGTTTGATTTCAGACCTCAGAGAGTGGGAAAGTTTTCTTTTGTCGAGAATGGAATAAATGATCGATAAAGATCCTGAAATATATATATTTTCTGTCGTCAGTCTTTCGACTGGTTTGATGCAATCCTCCATCCCTTCCTATCTTGTGCTAACCTCTTCATCTCTACATATCCCTTACAACCCACGTCCTCAATTATCTGTTTTATAAATTCTAATCTCTGTCTTCCTCTACAGTTCTTACCTTCGACTATTCCCTCCACCAGCAAATTAACCAATCCAGCATGTCTCAAAATATGACCTACCAGCCTGCCTCTTCTTTCTGTAAGCTTCTTCCATAAACTTATTTCCTCGCCCATCATTTTCAAAACTCGTTGATTTTTTACTTTGTCTGTCCACTTAATTTTCAGCAATCATCTGTAACACCAGATTTCAGATGCATCAATTTTCTTTCTTTCAGGTAATCCTAAAGTCCACGTTTCGCTACCATAAAGTGCTGTGCTCCATAGATAGAGTTTTAAAAAGTTCTTTCTAATTCATAGATCAATTTTTGAAACTAAAAGATTTCTCTTTTTCATGAAGGCTGTTTTTGCTAGTGCTGTTCTGCTTTTAACATCATTCTTGCTTCGGTCACCGGTTGTAATTTTGCTTCCCAAATAACAGAATTCACTTACATCTCCTATTGCATCCGATCCTATTTTGGCATTTAATCTACTGTGATTGGTATCATTTCTGCCACATTTCATCACTTTGATTTATATTCAATCCAAAATCTTCCTTCAGTATTTTGTTCATGCCATTCAGTAACTTCTCAATATCCTCAGCCCTTTTTGCTAACAAGACAATGTTATCAGAAAGCCGTAGCATACTGATTTATTCTCCCTGAACACTTATGCCACATAGAAGTATTTCTTTTACTTTCTTTATTGCTTCTTCCACATACAAATTTAATATTAACGAGGATAGACTACAACCTTGTCTCACACCTTTTTTTAACTGATGCATGTCTCTCGTGATTCTCTACTTTTATTATAGCCACTTGATTCTTACATAGTTTATAGAGTATTCTTCTATCTCGATATTTATACCTGACTACTTTACAATTTTGAACAATTTGTCCCACTTAACATTATGAAAAGCTTTTTCTAAATCAACAAACGCCATAAAAGTATCTGTTTTTCTTGATCCGCCCTTCAAGTATTAATTTTAAAGCCAGTATTGCTTTCCTTGTACCGCGTTTTTCCTAAACCCAAACTGATCTTCACTTACTATTTCTTCTACTACCCTTTCCATCCTTCTGTATATTATTCTGGACAGTAATTTTGAAGCATGAAAAATATACTCACCAGTAAATGAATTTAAAGTAAAAATAAGGTAAAGCGCAAACAGATAGGTACGTTGCGAGATTGTCACAAGGACATAAATTTCATCGCAATTAATAATAGTAAAAACTACAAATCTATGTCAGTCGCGACCGTTAGCTGAATACGCTCACTCTTCGAAAGGCTCCTCTACACAATCGCCCATGATGGGCGATTAAAAAGTTGCCATCATCGTCGCGATCATGGATTGCTGTCTACATTATCGTGAGGCTTCTCTTCACAATCGCCTATGATGGGGGACTAAAAAAGCGGCCATCATGGACGCGATCATGAATTGCTGTCTGTGAATTTTCATTTACTGTCTGTTGTCTGTTGACAATGGATGTCAAAGTGATAGCGGCTTGTAGTGATGACGGATTAATAAGTTACTCTATGATACTCAATCATAATTTATAGATTCCTTGAGGTTTTGTTTTAGTTAGGTTTTTGTTTGTTGTGTTGTTTGATGGCTGAACTCAACCATCGCAAATTCCATTTACGAACCGTGCAACCTCAGAAGGAAGGCTGGTTTTGGCAGAACATTGTAAAATATTTAATTTACTGTATTAAAGTTATGATGAGTACAAAGAAAGGCTTATGAATCTTTTATTAATCATATAATTTCTATAACGTATTTAAAAAAGAAGAAAAGGCGACCGTGTAACTAAAGATGAGATGACCATAATGTTCCGGAAATAACTGGAAAACATTAAATAAATACCAGGCAGAAACGATACACAAAGAAAAATAAAACAAGCTGGTGCTATCTATATGCTTAGTACATATAACCATTATCGGAATGAGAATCAAAAACAAAAACAAAAGTCATGTAAAATAGATAGGGGAAGAGAAGATGGTGGATGTTGACTATTCACCGCAACTGAACAAGGTACAGAGCCTCCTATTATTGTGCTAGGTATTAGGCAACTCTTGCCTGCGACATCGTTTTCACTTCTCCGTCCATACACATGTTATCCCCCCCCCCCCAGACAAACCATGAACAAACAACTAGCCGAACTTCTAGCAGAACCAAAATTAGAATTTGATAACTTCGATCGAATATCATCAAGCGACTTTGAATATCTAGTGCAAAAATATCTCTGCAAAAAAAGTCAAATTTTGGACCTCTGCGTGCGACTGAATGATGGGCGATTGTGTGGACACGCGAACGATCATCGGCACGCATTCCTTTGATGTACCGAAAACTTACCGATCGCCACGATTACTCACGATTATAGACGATGATGGCCACTCACAGACAATTATGCCAATTGTGCTTGCCTATAGTGTAAGGGGGCATCCATAAATTACGTGAGGTGAAATAGGGGGGAGGGGTGTCCGGTGAAATCTCACCAAAAGGGGGGGGGGATTCTACGGAAATCTCACGTGAGGTTTTGAGAAAAATTATTAAAAAAAACAACACAAATTGCGCGAAAGTCGATTTTTGGGAGGTATTTCGTCGACAAGTGGGGGTGTGACCGAATTTTGAGGGGTGAGACCTAGGGGGGGATTCTCACGCCCCAGATCCCACCAGAGGGGCGGGGGGGACCAGATCTCACGAAATCTCACCAGAGGGGGGGGCAGATCTCACAAAATATCACCAGAAGGGGGGGGTGTCCTGAAATCCGGAAAAACACCTCGCCCCCTTTAGATACCAGGCGTTATTCGACCTGGACTGATCATCTACAGACACATTTCAGGGAATATGAAAACTATTGACCTACCTCCCTTCAGTCGGTAGAACAATCGAAGGCCCACTATTGCCATAGGTACTGTATAGTGCATGGGTCCAAAACATAAACAGTACCCAGTGGTCGAGCGTGCTAAGTGAGCAGTAACGCTCTGAACTCGCATTTAGGAGGTCGCAGAGTCGGATGCCCTTCCGGTTATCCAGATTTCGATTTTGCGTGGTTTTCCGTAATCATTACAGATGAGTGCCTGGACGGTTCCTGAAACTGGCCACGGTCGACTTCCTTCCCGTTTCGTGTCTCGAGTCAAACCTCGTCTCTAATGACATCGCTATCGACCAGGCGTAAAACCGTAAGAAAAAAAGTGTCCAGTGGTAGGTAGCTAAAATATGAGAGAACCGCATCAGAAGACTCAAGCAGCATATATCAAATTATCTCATAAATGGAAACCATTAGAGACATTTAATTGATTTCATGAAAAGCTTAGTAATTGTTCAACAACTTTGTGAAGTTTCTGTATGATTCTTTACAAGTAAAATATTTTCCTGTATCTTCAATTGAGATTTGTCTTCGATTTCTGCTACTGTTATTCCGCACATCTGCCTGTTTGCTTAGATTGCATGAATTACCCTAATTGTTTGTTGAACAACAGTTTAAATACAGATAATGTTCTTAATGTATGTGATTAGGTGTCTCCCGTCGGGGATACAACAAATGAAGTATGGCGGCGTACGGCGGAATTTTTAAAGCCGCCAGTACGCATCTGTCAAAATGGTCAGCCAAACCGAATATAAATATCAGAACATACTATATTCTTCAAGCGACAGTGGCCACTGCATTAGGAACAGCAATCGCATGGGGTGTTTGCAGTTATGTAGAAGGTATGCTAATTTTACTTTTCTAGAAATATTCCTTTTTCTTCGTTAACTGTTCCTACCTAAAATTTCATAACTTTAACTGACTTTAATATTTTAGTTTTATTCATATGGGAAGTATTTATTCTATACAAATTTTGGGGATTCTATCATTACCGTGGCGCCACAATCTGATGATTGATTCTTATAGAACTCGACGAGACAAATTGAAAGTAAAGAATAAGTGTTTTTGATATCTCGCTTAGTTCTCGAGATATCGTATCTCAAAACTGACGTAGTTAGGTTGAAATACGGCCTGGACCAGAAGAAAATTTTCGCTCTAGCCAAATTTGATGATGAATTCGTATGTAACTCGGCGAGACAAATGGAGAATAAAGAATAAAGTTTTTTGATATCTCGCTTAGTTCTCGAGATATTGTATCTCAAAAGCGAGGAGGTTAGGGTGAGATCTGGCCTGGACCAAAAATGTTTTTTCACCTAAACCACCATATCCACACGGTGGAAATGCACTAAAGGTGGTTTATTTTATTCCTAGTGATTGTTGCTAATTTTAAATACGGCCTGGACCAGAAGAAAAAACACCAAAAGCAGAAGAAACTATACCTATGACTGATTTTTAATATGCTATATCTCGAAAACCAAGCCAGATATCAAAAAAAAATATTCTTTATTTTCGATTTGTTTCGTCGAGTTCTACAAGAATTCATCATCAGATTTTTGCGCCACGGTAATGATAGAACTGCCAAATCTTTTACCAAAGGGTGAAGAACAAATATTTAATTGCAAAATTACAATAGCATAAAAAGTTTCATAAACGTGTATGCACTTGTGACGTAAAGATATTAATAATAATTACTTTTCACATATTTAGAAAGTTTAGAATTATTCTAGTGGGAATAATACAGTTAATTTTTACTATATAGTCTGTATGATTGTATGTGAAATGTTTTTAATAGTTAATTAATTGGCTTGGGTATCTATACTTAAATGTGAAGTATGTATTCGAACGTCAGTCGTAGCCACGGTAGTTGCATCACATTATAAGATTGTTCATGGTTTAATTAATACGATAACTAAGCAGTCCACGATACGTTTTAATTTAAACTTTTTTATTTTCTTAACCCTCTACTGCATGGTGTTGTCAGATGGCAACAAACTAAAGATTGATTTATAATGGCAAAAAAATCAGTCATATATGCATGGTGTTGCCAAATGGCAATCCAGAGATGATAGCCATCACAGTACCCAACAGTTTAGTTTCGCACTGTGGTAGAGGTAGTAGAAAATCAGCAGTTTCTAGGTGAGATCGTTAGGCTTTAGAAGTGCATAAGAGCCTTTTCAAAAATATTTTTTTACAATATACAGGGTGTTTGAAAAAGAACTCCCTAGTTTTAATGTGTCATAGAATCTGTAAAAAGTGATATACACTATTCTAGTTTGTGGTGTTTGATTAAGCAACACTCTAAGTTTTGCCGCCAAGCAGTTGGCAGACCTGCTTGACCTTGAGACGGCGCCAGGGAACAGTTCCCTCAGTTGTGTTCGGGCGTGCAGTGCGGTGCAATGTTTACTCCACAGCAAAAAGCGCAGTGTGTTATTTGGTTAGTGCAAACTGAGTCTGTTATAACAGTCCAACGTAATTTTAGACGTCAGTATGGTGGTGAACCTCCTACACCAAAAACTTGTGTTTTTCCAACAAGATGGCGCCCCTCCTCATTACAGTAACCATGTGCGCGCGGCTCTAGACATTCGCTTTCTGGGAAGGTGGATAGGGAGAGCCCAATTGCTTGGCCACCACGAAGCCCGGACTTAACCCCTCTGGACTTTTTCTTTTGGGGACACATAAAAAATGTTGTGTACAGTGAAAAAATCCGAGACATAAACCATTTACGGGAAAGAATCGTCACGGCGGTTGGGACAGTTACACCTGATATGTTGGTGAATACATGGCGAGAATTTGAATATCGTCTCGACGTGAGCAGGGCAACAAATGGATCCCATGTTGAAGTGTACTGATGTTAAACAAAACTCGAAGGTTTTCTCTTTCACTGTATGTACTTGTTGATGTATTTTTTCATTAATTTACACATTAAATGTATACCTAAAACTAGGGAGTTCTTTTTCAAACACCCTGTACACACAGGAATAAGTGGAATTATTTAAATAAGGTAGGTAATCTGATATATTTAACTTGCAGAAAATCATTGTTTTACAATAATGTGGCCCTATACATAATCTTGAATGGAAATTTTGTGTGTGTTAACATTTGGCAACAATATGAGCATAGCTTTGTAATAATCACTGCACCACTGCCTGGTTCCTATACAAAAGGGATGCCGCAACTAATGGAATACATTTCAAGAATATACTTCATTTGGCAGATTTCAAGAAAACTATAGCTAGAAGTTTTTTTTATTCCATGGGAAAAATGCAATAAAAAAGAAAGGAAGACCCAAATCTGATTCAATTGAGAGGTCACATATAGCTAAGAAGAAAAGAGGTCCAGCTGCTGCACTACCTGAAAAAGAAATGCGGATGGATGGGTTTGGACATTTGCCTATTATGGATCAGAAAGGTAGATGCAAGATTCCTACATGCAATGAATAATTAAGAGTTAAATGTGTGAAATGCAATGTGCATCTATGTCTCACTACAGCAAAAAACTGCTTTCTAAAATTTCATACAGAACAATAACATAAAGCAAGGTTTGATGTTCTAAAAGTGAAAGAACAACTTCGTTAATGATTAGACTATTACACAATGTGTATTCTTATCTGTAAAACATACTTTTTTGTTATTTCAATAGATACAAAGTATATTTGTGAGCCTATGTGTCAATACTCTTGGGTATCATATCGTGGAAGTCTACTATCATGTTATTTCCACATAGCAACAAACCTAAAATATGAAATAAGTATCTAAATAATACATATTCAATAGTTTTTCTTAGTTAATTGTCATTTCAGACCAATATCCCATGATTTGTACATTTTTTCGTTAGAAAAAAAAATACTAAAAAAACTCATGCAGTAGAGGGTTAAACACGTCGTCAAAGATACTGGTTACATGGATATATACAATCCAGAGATTGCATACAACACTTCTTCCACAGACAATACAGTTCCCGGCCGTCGCAAACTGAGTCAGTGAAAACTACTACTGTCTTTCTGCTGATTGCTATATATAAGCAACATCGAAATTTCGAGAACATTTCAAAAGCATCCGACAGATATTTCTCGAACATTAAAAATACTTAAACAATTGAAACATATTAAAAACGATCAGAATTAATACCAAATCATTTACAATCAATACAAAATGGTCAGAAATGGAAATTAAAGATACTTAAACACAAAATTATTCACAGAAATAATCTTAAATTGTAGCAAATTGTTCTTTAGACCACGTAATTTGCGTTAATAGTTGGAATAACGAACATTTAAGCAGTTCTGTTCTTAAA
>JARYHS010013631.1:167073376-167103374 GCA_031002005.1 Vandiemenella viatica | reverse complement strand
ATCCATGTAGTATGATTTAGTATTGTGCGCTGAGGATTTCACACACAGATAGTGCGTTAAATTGAAGTCTGTAAGAAAAAAGTTGCATAAATCTTCTTATTCATATTGTAAAATTGTCTTTCTAACAGTATATGTAAATTGGATACAAAATTTCAGTTGAAAATAGTTATAGTGGGTCTTGGATAATAAATGCTATAAAAATATTCATTTTTTTGCAATGATGGATATGATTTTTTTTTTTACTGTCTGCTGAGGTATCAGATTTGTTAAAAGTACTTATTTAGTTACTTTGTCAAAGCCATATTCAAAAGAAACATTGCTACAATTTTCCTGTAAACTTTAGGAGACTACACATCACCATAAATTTTGAAAGAATTTTCAGATCAATGGTTTTGAAAATGAAGGCAGATTAGACTTTTTGTGGCTTTTGCCAAAAGCTGGAACATATTGTGGAATAAAACAACAAAGCCATCATTAGACTCGTGGTTGGATTTTGTTTGATACCCTTGATGATTTTCTACAAGTTTTCAAACCCCCAGTATATCCACCTTAATTGTTTTCAGCCCCACAATTTCACCAAATTTTACATTATGACCCTGCTTCTTAAAAGTTGATGTGTGCAGTTAAAAAAGTTATAAGGTTCAATAATTAAACTAAGGAAGAAGGAAACTGCTTTAGGCTTATTTAATATAATTGTAAGGAAAGGGAAAATGACTCATCACTCACCAAAGTTGAAGGCAGCGACGAGAGAAGAACATATATTACGAACACACAAAACCTTATTCATGACAGAGAAAATGAGTCATGAATAAGGTTAAATAACCGAAATATTGAGTTTATTTGTGTGTTCGTAATATATGTTCTTCTCTCGTCGCTGCCTTCAACTTTGGTGAGTGATGAGTCATTTTCATTTTCCTTACAATTAAGTTATAAGGTTCATAATTTGTGAGGGTTTGACAGATTGTCAAGTGAGTCGATCCATAAGGGATCAGTCTTTCATTTAGAAGGTATGGATGGAGCTCTAAAATGGGAATATTCATTTGTGTCTCATTTATCAGCAGAAGAATATAATTTGCAAGTTTAGAATCAGAGAGGAATTTACCTTAGAGAATAAAATTATGGCCAAAACATTTGTTGATCATAGTGCATTTGTGCTTGGTGACTTAGTAAAACTTTGGGTGGATGCTTGTAATAGTTTATATTTTCTGTTTTACATCTATCAAGTCACATCATCAATGCTTAGTAAACACCAATAGATGTTGCTACAAGGTGCCAGTTTCCATGTTTACTGAATCTGTTGGTTGAAACCTTCACTAGATAGGCTATCAACAATATTGCAGAAATTAATTTGTCAACTGTATGATATTAACTTTCAGTATGCAAACACACACACACACACACACACACACACACACACACACACACACACACACACACACACACCTCTGCCAATGTCAAACCCACAAAGCTACAACAATATCTCCCCTCTAACAGCTGCCATCCATCTCACACGAAATGCTCCCTCATCTACAGCCTAGCAACCCTAGGCTGACACATCAGCTCTGACCAAGAACTCTTTACCCTTTAATCCATCAACCTGACCTAAGCTTTGTATATCATAATTATTTTTCAGAATCTGTCCTCAAACCGATATCAGAAGTAAAAAAACTATTCACCACACTGACACTCACAACCATTTTTCTCGCCCAGTTCTCTAGTAGCCTGGAATTGGTCTTGGCTCTGACCTTCTCAGAACTTTTCCTGAAATGTGGTGATTGTTTTGAACTGTCCTTCCCACACACCCTGTGTTACATATAGCACATAACCTAAAAATATATTTGTGCACAAATACCAAACCTTTAATGTTCCTAAACTACTCTACTGCTATGTCCTTAGTAACAGGCCTCATTGCATGACTTGCAATATGCATATATCTACCACAAACTATTGTAACCCATCACTGGCAAAATCTACCCCATCATGATCCATACCACCTGTGCCACATCCAATCTAATATACCAGTTCACCCTCTATTGGCAAAATTTTTACATTGTTTCACCTCTAATGCACTATCCATCAGAATGAACGGTCACAAGCAGACAGTTTACTCCCAAGATCTATACCGCTCCACCTATCACAAATTCTTTATTACAATAACTGTTTCAGAATCATAGCCATTGGAATACTTCCTGCTTCCACTCTCCAGTTTGAACTCTGCAGGTGGAAATTGGCCTACCAACACATTCTGGAGTACACATCACCTGGCTTTAATCTCGGACAATACCTGCCTTCCTCACCCTGTTATAATTAATTTATATGTATACCTTATATCATTTTTTATTTGTCATTATCGTTTTTGAAAAATGTAAAAAAGTTCCTCTTATTGTATGTCTCATTTTTCTTATTTCGATTAATTTGTTTATTGCATTTAATATTTCTGATGATATTGTTGCTCTCCCCACAACAGCCAATGGTCAAATCCATCATATGTGGCTGTGGCAGATAAAATACACCCACCACTCACCAAAGTTGAAGGGAGGAGGGCAGCAGCAACACACAACAACACACAAACAAGAAACTACAATGTTTCATGTGAAACCCCCTTCTTCAAGAACTTGAAGGGGTTTTCACCCGAAATATTGTATTTTCTTTTTTATTTGTTGTTTTGTGTTGCTACTGCCCTCCTTCCTTCAATGTTGATGAGTGTTGGGTGTATTTTACCTGTCCTTTAGATGTAAATATTGCCTCGCGACATTTCTTTCCTTTCATTGTTACCTATAAGTATGGCTGTGTCGCCCGCAGGTGTGTACGCGAGCTCAGTCACATGTTTCTATTTTCGTGAAAGAGGGTATGGCCCAAAATTTTTGTTTTTGCAACTGCCATCCTTGCAACTTGGTGAATGGAAGCTATAATTTATCTTTCCTTTCCATACACCAAAGTGCTAAATACCGCACTCGAACTCTCACTAACTGCTTTTGTGACTCATCTGAACATGCAACCTTTCTCCAATCATCTAGGATCCAAGCGATACATTCACAAGCCCAGGAGAGGCACTACAGCAGATAGTGTTTTGTTAACAGTCCCATCAACACTAATTTTTTTCCATTGTTCACATGGATAGCTTCAATTGTTGTTGTTGTTGTTGTCGCTGTTGCTTTTGATTGATGCAGTGTTGCCTGTATGTCAACAGTGACACCTAGACACAGACATCTATAAAGTTATGAGTGTGTGGATATTATAACAATAAATATAGTGTAGTAGCCCCCCTTGCCTTGTATGGCGTTAGTTCAAAAAGTCATCAAAGTCCCATGGATAAATATGCAGCCATTCTTCCTCAAGTCATCCACGATTGTGAAAGTGTTGTCTGTGCAGGACTTGAGCACAAACTGACCTTTTCATAATTTTCCAAATACAGACAGTTTGATTCATGTGTGGTGATCTAGGTGGCCAAATCATTTTCAATGTCCAGAATGTTTCTCAAACAAATCAGGAATGATTTTGGCTTGGTGACAGGATGCATTACCATCCTGGGAAAGTCCATCGTTGTTTGGGAACATGGAGGCCTTTAATGGTTACAAGTAGCTGATCGTAACCATTTTCAGTCAATGGTCAGTTCTGTTTAACCAGAGGTTCCAGTCTATGCCACATAAAAACAGTTTATACCACCACCAGTTTGCACTGTGCCTTCCTAACTATGTGGATCCGTGGCCTCATAAGATCTGCACCACACCCTTCCCAACTGCAGTCGTGACTCATCTGATCACGCAACTTTTTTCCAGTCATCTAGAGTGTAACCAATGTGTTCACGGGCCCAGGAGAGGTACTGCAGCAAGTGGCGTTTTGTTAACAGAGTCCCATCAAATTTAATTTCTCTCTATTGTCCACACGGACAGCTTCAATTGTTATTGTTTTTGATGCAGTGTTGCCTTCATATCAACAGTGACACCTCGACACAGGCATCAGTAAAGTTATGAACCTTATGTAGATATTACGACAGTAAATATTAAGTTATTCATTTTGTAAATAGGCTCCATATTTCCCAGAAGTTTCCCAGCCCATTTCATTCCTGTGCTGGGGCCACATTAACGTTGTCTATAACAATAATTAGCATGCAAAAATATCTGATAAAAATATGCGTTAAAAAGGGTGGCTAAACTTAACGCTTGATGTCATAATGCATGCTATAGACAATGCATTATTTCAAATAAAAATAAAAAAAACTGATTTTTCTCAAAACTTTTCTTTTTGGACCTGCATCTCTTTCCTCCCTTCCCATCTTCATATGGTAGTTATTTATTTCATTGTTTTAGCTTTGCGAATATCATAAATAGCTGTGTTTTGTAAACGTAAGTATACATGTATTAAGATACAAATCATATGTGTTATTTCTATAAGTTTTTTTTTTTTTGTCAAAAGCCTGTATCTTCCTTTATACTTAACCAAAATCAATGAATGAGGTGTCATTTTAAAGCATATGGTCTCCACTTTGGACACATCATATTTTAAGAAATGAAGTTTTCGGAATTCGATGCTTAAAGGGCAAAATGTCAATATTTCTAAAATGCTGTTTTCTGTGTTACGAGTCATTTATCTCCAATACCTATCTGAAATCGTTTAATGAAGTATCATTTTAAAGATTAATATCTCCGCTTTAGTGACGTCATACATTAAGACAGAAATTTTTCGGAATTCGATCCTTAAAGGGCAAAAGTATCAATATTTTTGCAATGAGTTTTTGTGTCATGAGCGATTTATCTCCCTTAATATCTAACCGATATAGATAAATTAGGTAACATATTAAAGACTGCTACTTTATTTGTGCGACTAATGATGGTATTCTATAGGTGTGAAGTGTAGTTCTCTTTCAGCTTTATTGTAAGTGTTGGTGGATGCCATCTTTTGTAACCAGCTTGTATGCAGGGCTCATGATGGGAAATACAAACTGTTAAGTTATTTAGAGGATATAAATTGATAGCCATAACAAGATAAGTATGAAATAAGTAACAACCACTAATCTTACACAAGTTGATCAAGAAGATATGGTCAGCCACTTTGTTGTCAAAGGCAATAGGCATCAACTACTATTCCGCATTCTGAGTCTGTTAATTCATGTCTTGTGGCTGTAATCACATCAGAACCTTTCCCAAGCCTCACTAGAGTATAATTGAAAACCCTGACACTTCACGGCACATTAATAGTTTTCTTACATGGTGTTGCTGTCATTTAGATATTTGCATCTTCCCAAACCAAGACTTCATAATGAGGAAGAAAATGCTTTAAGAAGTGATAGGGAAATCCAACCCAACAATTACCAAATATGATGGCGACTAGTAACAACAAACACTAAAAAAAGATGAACACGAGTAACACAATATTTTTGTGTTTTATCCTGTTTTTACAAGGAGATGAGACACTTTAGAAAGTCAGATGTGATCACACTGATGGCCACTTGGTGAATGAAGGACCCAAATATCGCTGTGTGGACATGTAGTGTCAAGAATGGGGGGGGGGGGGGTGATAAAATACTGGATCAATAATTCTGAAGAAATATTTTCTTATGAAGTGGGGGCAACATCGCAAAATTAATTAATCTGAAATGTTATAAACATTAATAGAAAATTTTAAGTAGAAAATATTAAATTTAAGATTTATAAAATATAATTAAATAATAAGTGATGGGTCTAGTGGAAGAATTTTATCAGAAATTAAGGTATGGCATAGAGGATATGCTGGTTATTTAATTCCCATCTGCAGAATTCAGAGTAGATTTTAGTTTCAAACCTCACTGTAAAACAGTTGTTTAAATTGTTCATCCTGTTGGTACTGGTATGTTCTGCCACTGGAAGAAATAATTTGGCTATATAAACTGTTTGCACATTGTTATTGTGGTAGTGAGTGGGTTAGTGGTGAATCAGTACAGTGGAAACAGGTGAGTTGAAATATGGGATGTGTTGCACAATGATAAGAAAAGTTTATCCTGTTGTCAGAATGGAGCAGGTGGTTGTAGGGATGCACACTGCACATTTTGTAGGGTGGTGGTTTTGGAAAATTAGGTGAAGACTTGTGAACCAAGATATTCTGGAGATAGGGTGGTCTGCTGAAGCATGTGGATGGGACAGAGGGCAGGTTTCTGGGGAGAAGTTAAGCGTTTCGGGGAAGGAACGCAGGAAGTCATGCACTCCACTAAGAATTAAGTTAATGGACTGAAACTCAGGAAATGAAGCTGCAGTTAGTTTTACGAGGTATGGCATTGGAGTAGTTACATGGAGGGTGGTTTGTATCACAAGAGATTTATTTTTGTACTAGATCAGGGGATAGAAATGATAGAAGAATATGGAGAGATTCTTCAGTAGAACAGATGTGTCTGCCATGGATGGCCAAGCCATAAGGGTATGGGAGGGATGGCAACTATTGAAGCAGGTATTGATGTAGTTTTGTATGTTTGATGTGAACAAATGTGGGTAGGCCACCTTTCTATAAGGAGATGTCAACATCAAGAAGGGTGAAATGTGTGGAAGTAATTCCAGATGAAGTAGATGAGTTTTAATTGTTTAGGGAGTTGAGGAAAGTGGTTTTCATTGTTTATTCAGGTCATAAAAATATCATTTAAATATCTGAACTGCATAAGAGGTTTGAGTGAGAGTTTGTACAGTATTTGTTGCTCCAGGCAGTCCAGTTACAGGTTTTTGTAGGATGTAGCCAAGTGGGTACTGGGTATTGTTGCTGCAGACGGCCCAGGAAAAGGTAGCATAACATGGAGGGGTTTGTTGTTCCCAACTGTCATCTATGGTAAGTCTTGGATTGTGTTACCTTATCCAACTTTAGTTTGTCATAAAGCATTTTCCTGCTAATTATACAATAAACTATGATACAGAAACGAACCACCGCCCACCTTAGATGATGGCTGGGTAATTGGACACGTGTAACAGACATGCACACAAATACATTGAAATTTTCAGGTCTTGACCTTTTATCAGCTAGTAGAAAATTATGGTGGGTGGGTGTTGTAAATGTGAAGTTACACATCGCCTCTTGTTAGTGATGGTTCACATTAGGTAGTAGGGAGCAGACCCTCTGAACTCAGAATTTTGGAACTTGTCTAACAATACAAACTGGGCATCAGGCAACACTCGTGGCTTCAATAATTGTTTCACAGTCTCAGCGATCGGATTACTCCCTGGACTCTGATGGAGGTGGGAATATTGAACTACCACCATTCTGAAGACCCGGCTAAAATTTCAGGTAATACCCTCTTACCTCACCGCCATATACACCTAGCACTTGTTAGAATATATACATTTCCACTGATATTATTGCTCTCCCACCATCTCCAATTGTCAAAATCATCATTAACGTGGCTGCATTGACCATGGGTGCTTGAACGATTATAGTTGCGTATTTCTACTTTCTTGAGAAAAGGCATAGTCCGAATTCTTTATTTTGCTGCTGCCCTCCTCCTTTAAGCTTTGATGAGTGGTGGGTGCAGTTATCCTTCCTTCGGGTGCTTGCTGTAGGAGATTATATATGTCATCTTTTGTGTAATCACAAGGAGAAGCACAGTTAAAAGACTACTATTAAAAAAAAATCCTTACAACATTTTTTGCTTTACGTTAGTTTACAGGTATTTTCATGTTAATGTGTTGCAATATTTAGTGATTGAGTGCTGTTCATTTTGATATACTCCACAGGTAACATAAATAACTCGCTGATGACGCTAAGATCTTGCCTAGAAATTCTGAGAGAAAATCAGCTGCAAGGTACAAATAAAATGGTACCCTACCGGGACTCAAGAATCACACATTTGTTCAAGAACTACTTTGATGGTGAAGGTCAAGTTTCTGTCATAGTCTGTGTTAATCCAAGAGCAGATGACTATGATGAAACAGTGGTGAGTATATAAATTTTCATAGGTGTCATTTTGAAAAAGTGCACTTGCTTTTCTTTTCAGGCTTTGCACTGTGTTTTATCACTATTGATGCCAGCAAGAAAACCGCAGTGCAAAACCTGAAAAAATGGAATAGTGGTTATGCATTGTTTTTTGATATTATGTTAGGGATAGTGATTATACATTATCAGAGATTATAAACAAACAATTGGACTAATCTGAGGTGAATACACTGCAATACGGTACACTGTATCTGATTTGGAAAACTGATACCTAATGCTATTTGTTGTATGGAGTGTCTATATGTCTAACATTGATTTTGATTCATGTAATTGTTTGCTTTTCTTTGTGTAAAATTGTTTTATCAGTATTCTTAGCTATTTTCTGTTCACTAATAAAAACAAAGTATAAAAACAATTTTCGCTTCAGATATCGATTAAGGGAGGATGGGCATTCACACAATTAGAAGATTGTATTATGTGAGACAGGAGGAAAATCGGTGTATATTTATTTGTTTCATATGGCACAAGGATACAAAAACAGTTACTACATGGAATCACAATAAATAGAACCAAACATGGATGTTACTACAGACTGATGTCCAATGATTGAAGCTATTCAGTTGCTTTATGAATGTGATTCATTGTACCACTGAATTTCCTAAGAGGGCATTCCATGGCGCTGTGGTGAATAGTTTGCTGATTGTTACATCGGTCACAAAAAGAATTCGCTATCATTCCCCACTTGTACATCCAATAGTTGCATTTACTGTGGGCTGTTCCCATCCCACTTGGTTCAGTGTCATCCAGGTTTTCCTAGGTAGTTTGAATCCAGGAGGCTGTTTTGTAGTATCTTGGATTAGTGCCCGTTTGTCAGGGTTGGAATTGGTCCACACAGTGCACCATGCTTCGTTTATGTTGAAGTGTTTTTGGACCAGCACTTGACCAAACTTCCACATTGAATACCTAGATTTTAATCTATTTGGAGCAGACTTGATGAATTAGAAGCTGTGGATGTCTTCAACATTTCTGCCATTATTGTTTTAAAGCCACTTGTCTCCAGAGACTTGGTGGGGGGATGTTAGAAAGTACAGGCAGCTAGTCTGTAGGTGTAGATTTCACAGTTCCTGATGATGTTCTCATTGTGTCATTTAGCTTTATTGTGTGGCTGCTACTTAGCCATACTGGACTGCAGTATTCAGCAGTTGAGTGTACTAGGGCATTCCTGAAACTTAGTGAAGGATTATATTTTGAGTTTTGATTTTTGCCATTGTTTTACAGATATATTCTTTATATGTCAATGACCGGTCCAGAATCAGGCCTAGATAGTTTGGATGAGGATTGTACTTCAGTAACTGGTCTCTGAACTTTGTGAGGTCCATAGTGGGCTTGTCTATTGTTAGATAAAAAGAGCTGACCTCTGTCTTATTTATATTCAGTTTCAGGGGCCAAGTGTTGAAGTATTTGTTCAGTTTACGAAGGTCACCTGCAAGAATTTTTTCAGATGTTTTGAAGTTGCTACATTGTGTTGTCATGACCATGTTACCAGTGTATATAAACTTTCTAGAAGCAGTGGATGACAAGTCTGCAGTGTAGATGTTGAAATGTAGTGCATAAGATGGCAAGGTAATTAATGAGAGGCAGCATCTGAACTTCTTTGAAGATAGAATAATTATTCTGATGCATCTTTTTATAAAAGTAATTAGAAACCCTTGTTTAGTTTTGTTCACAATGCTTCCTTGATGCAATATCTGTTTAATACATCTAAACAAAAAAATGTACTATTATCTTCAGCAGAATATAAAGGCAGTGCTTAATTTAAATGTAAATTGCTTACGGGATTAACGCTGCGTTGAAATATTCTTTCTTCTTCCCGACGTTTTGACCAGGGCTTAGGTCTTCTTCAGGGGCCGTCTATCGAATCTGCTACAGACTGGGATCTGCTGGAGACTGGCATGGCTGGTTGTTTATGTATTTGTACAACCATGGCTGGTTGTTTACATATTTGTACAAACAGCCACGCCAGTCTCCAGCAAATCTCTGTCTGTAGCAGATTCATTAGACAGCCCCTGAAGAAGACCTAAGCCCTGGTCGAAATGTCGGGAAGGAGTATTTCAACACAGCGTTAATCCCGTAAGCAATTTATATTAATATGATGGTTGCAAAAACAGAAATTTTTTTTACAATGCCTAACTTAACAAAATTTGGCTGTTGGTTCCATTTCTTAGTTAATTGTAAAGTCTAAAGAACTCTACTTTAACTCTAGAACTTACAAATCTTCCCCAACTCTTTGATCAAAGAAATCATCTTACCAGCTGTGCATTGACGAGTAAACTTTTTCTTATTAATAGTTGTAGAATAAGTTGTGGATCATTTCGCTATTACAGAAATTTTGCAATGCAATGTGAAAATTCCTTTAAGCTTATATCTAATATGATTTTTTTCTTCACAAACCTCCTTCCTTCAGCTTTGGTAAATGGTTGTTTTTTTTTCCCCCTTTCCTAGTTAAAATTCTTTTCAAGACATATAAGATTCTTTTGGTACAATGAATGATTGCACTAAACTAACAGCCAAGAAAGTTATTTTCATTGAGATACGTTGGTGAAGATTGAACTGTTCTTATGGTTTTAGTAATATAGTGGAACAGTATTTAGAGGAATGACTAGATATTTTTTGGGCTGCGTGCTTAAAAAGAAAGATTGGATTTTTTAAAAGTATTTCAGCATGGTGATATGGTAATCCTGTCTATACTCTGCTTATGATGAAGTGAGCGTGGAAATAAGGGCAGCAGGAGTAGTAGGAAAGCAGTGGCTATACCATGTGATGAGAAAGGTATGGAATCAGGCCACAACTCCTAAAGACTGGAAAAAAGGAATAATTGTACCTACATTTAAAAAAAAAGAGCAGGAAGGAGTTTAAAACTATAGAGGTATTACACTGATATGCCACTGTGCCAAAGTGTATGAGAAGATCGTTGAAAAAAGAATACATGACAGGGTGGAAAAAGGGCTAAGGAAAGAGCAGTATGGCTTCAGATCAGGGAGATCGTCGGTAGATCTGATATTTGCTATGAGACAGCTGCAAGAAAAACATTATGAGTATAGAAAGGATCTACTGTTGGTATTCCTCGATATCGAGAAAGCATATGATTGTGTGCACAGGAGTAAGGTATGGAAGGCCTTGGACAAGAGAGGAGTTCCCAAAGAAACCATCAAGAGAGTGACGGAACTGTACCAAGGAAGTGTGAGCTATATGAAAATAGGGGAAGGAAGATCAGCTTGGCTGGAACAAAGGAATGGACTAAAACAAGGAAGTGCCCTATCACCACTACTTTTCATTGTAATCATGGATGAAATAATGCAGAAGGTGGCAGCGAGGATGGGAGAGGAAAACATGAAGGTTATGGCTTTTGCGGATGATCTGGGGAGGTGAAGAAGAGGAAGTGTAGCGGCAGTTGGATGTATGGACAGACAGTGTGGAGGAATATGGCCTGAAATTTAATGTAAAGAAATGTGAGTACATGGTAACAACCAGGAAAAAGAATAGGGTAGCCCAAGGAATTGTGATGGCAGGGGAACAACTAAAGAAGGTAAACAGGTTCAAGTACTTGGGGAGTGTATTAGAGGAATGTGGAGGAAATGATGGCGAGATAAGTGAAAGAGGAAGACAAGCAGAGGTGTTCCTAAGGAGAATTAGAAGCCTGTTATGGAATAAAGAGGTGCCACAGAGAAGCAAGAGAGTAATCTATCATATGTACTATGTGCCTATCTTAACTTATGCTGCTGAAATGTGGACAGTGAAAAAGTGGGACATCAGCAGAGTACAAGCAAGTGAAATGAAGTTTTTAAGAGGTAGTATGGGAGTCACTAAAATAGACAGAATAAGGAATGAAGTGATTAGACACACCATAAAAGAGGAACCCCTACAGGAAAGGGTAGAGAGGACCAGACTGAGATGGTATGGACATGTGGAGGGTGTACGGAAGAGAGGAGAGGACTGGAACAAAGTGGTGACAGAGAGGTGGTGGGATGAAAGAAGCAAATGGAGAGGCTTGTGTATAAAGCAGACCCGGCCAGAGGCTGGAAACTGTTGATGATGATATAGTGTTCATATTGGAGCTTTGATAGTAGCATAGAGTCGTGTTTTATATTGCAGGTAATTGTCAACCGGCCAAATATTTAGAAATCCAGCTTATTCGTTTCGTAGGGGAGCTGCATTGCAACAGTCTAAAAAATTGTAAGAGAAATAATTATGAAAAATTCTTCAATCAAAGGAACAGGATTTCATAAAAATAGCTGAAGATTACCACGATATTTGTAATTTTTCAAACTGCACGAGTGCTGTCTATGGAAGAAAAGTCAGAGTTACTTTTCCTGCGCACTCTGATTTGATGTTTCACAATTACAGGAATTTTTTTCTATTGTTCTGCAAGGATTGGTCAATGCTAATTATAAATTCATTACCATTTGGGCTGGAGGTTATGGTAAACAGAGTGATGATGAAACAGTTAGATCTGCTGCTCCGTATGTCTCTTTAACTGAATATCCCGAATCCCTTTATCAATTTCTGGAATTACTGAACCTCGTGTTTTTATAGGTGATGAAGTTTATTCGTTTTAAAATAATTTGTTAGAGCCTTATGGGCAATATTTAGATGCAGGCAGAGGATACTTCAGTGCTAGGTTATCAAGAGCATGAAGAACCATCGACTGAGCTTTTGGTATACTTTATGCTAAATGGAGAATTTTAGCCACAACAATAGAAACTTCTGTAGACGTAGCTGACAATATTATTAACACCACTTGTTTCCTGCATAAAGTTGTTATTGATAGAGAAGGTACTGAACTTAATGAAATTAACATTAAATCATAAGAATTTGACATCAACAAATATTGGAAGGCCAAATTAAACCGCAGGAAATACTCGCAGCTTATTTAAAATCTACTTTTGTTACAACCCGAAATAAATTAGTTTGAATATCTTCACTATATGCATTTAAGTTGATATGTATAATTTAAATTACTTGTATAAAAAAATAAAATTTCTATAAACTATGCATCATTTCTCTTTAGCTAAATTAATATTATTTTTTTACTTTAATCTTAAGTTTATAATGGTCACACATTAAAATGAGTTTAAATTAGGGAAATTGTACTAGATAAAAAAAAATTACAGTTATCTGTTGTATGACATCCTGTGCCTAGAACAAATCTGTTACGATAATTTTTGTATTTGAAGTCCACCAAAAGGGACCTAATAAAAATTTCACCAATCAAACAGTCGACAACCATCGCTGATAATAGCAAAGAAAATGCAAGCAGCGATTAGCGTCGCTCTCATCGCTGCTCTGCTAATATGCGTTGCTCTTCGCCCGCTCCAGTATAAACACCTCCTTTGTCAACAATGTTCACTTTTCTTCGCTTTGCTAGTATCGTCGCTCTAATCGTTTATTGCAACTCCAACGTAAACACACCCTAAGGAAAAATGTGTAGGTTATTTATGATCGAGGTGAACTGCAACTGTCATTGACCTAGAGGAAACTTTAGAAGGTATTTTTTTCCAGCAAATCAGGCTCAAAATGTTGGCTGAAAGTAATGTGCACATTTATATATATTATTTTTTTAACTGCTTAACGTCTCTTAACAGTGAGGTCTTTAGAGACGGGAAAGGATGGGTGCAAGGAATGGGAAGGAATTCGGCCATGGCCTTTTTAAGGAAGCATCCCAGCATTTGCCTGGAGTGATTTGGGAAACCATGGAAAACCCAAATCTGGATGCCCGGACGGGGATTCAAACCGGCATCCTCCCGAATGCGAGGCCCGAACGTTAACCGTTACACCACCACACTCGGTGCACATTATAGGATTCCTTCTGTTTGTTACTTGATATTCTTATAATCATTGAAATTTTATGGTTTAAGAGCTTATCCAGTTTCAGATTCCAAATTAGATGTTTGTTTTCAACTCACAAACTGTATTTAACTAATTTCCATTTTAAAATATGAATGGGAATAGCGTTTGCTTGTGAAATGTTTTAACTGCTGTGAGATTTAAAAATGCCATCTTTGTGGCCTAGGCCACTACTTAATTAACCTACTTACCTCCTGTCCACATGAAATCAGGATCTGCTTCTTCTACAGCTATGATACGGTCTCAGTTGGGTATGTTCTGTAGTTCTACAAAGCTTTTAATGAGACCCTCTTGTGACCTAAATGTATAGATGGGATTTTTATTGTATGGGTATAGGAATCCACCACTTTATTTAGATCCTCAATATTGTAATTTCTGAAATTACATCATTCTACATCCTGTGGGCTACTACGAGAATTTGTATTCCATGTTAAATCCTCCATCTCATCGTAAGATTCCATGACACATATGTCTCTGCAGTCACTTGCCTATAATATTTACTTATATCCATTGTCTATTTGTTGTCCACAGGTATTGTAAGATTACCCAATTTGACCCTGTATGCACCGGTTAAAACTATTCAAATTTCAGTAAAAAAGCCTTAAAAATTTCTTTGGAGGTATTTAAATACAGCATTTGTACAAAGGGTATGCTTGTTCTGTGAGCTATTGATTACAGTTCTAATTGAAAGTTTTAGGAATCATGTAGTTAAATTTGATACTGAGATGGTCTATTAGGGCACATTATGTCTAAAGTAGAATTTGAGGGATCCACGTTCAAGCATTTTACATGAGAGTATTTAATTAATGAATTATTAATTTTTTACTTTTGTTTTCCATGACTTGAAAACTGGGATAGTGTATTGTTGGATTTCATTCAAAATTAAAGAATTAAATGAAGGTTGTAATGCCCTCATTGAAAACATTCTCACAAAAGTTTAATTGCTTGTTAAAGTGAGCTTACTGTGGATTTAAAAAAAAAAAAAAATATGTAGAAAGTACTTCCGACGTTTTGTAGGAAAGGGCTTGCCAATTCAGAATAGCAGAAGTGACAAAAAAGAACAACCACTTAACATATAAAACTTTGAAACAATGGAGTTTTTTGGCATAAAGCCTTCATTGCCAGAAGCAAAAGAAATGATGTGATGCGATATGAGACTAGAATATGACGGGGTTTTCCCAACTCCGTCCAGTGCACTGGTTTTTCTCCTGTTAATTTAAAAATTCAATTTTCCTTCACATCTCATGTTTTCCTTTTTTTACACATCTTTTCCATCTTGTCATCTGTGGAAAGCAGCAATTCCATTCTCAGCCTGAAACTATTTTGAAACCTAAAAGTTAAGAATTTTGTTTACAGAAATTTTTAAATTTGAAAATAGGTGTATGATTTAAAGTATATTTAAAAACTAATGTTTTTCAGCAAGTCATGAAGTTTGCTGAAATGACTCAAGAAGTTCAAGTTACCAGACCAGTGCCAGCTAAGATGGATCTTGACTTTTTGCCAGGAAGAAGAAAGGCAAACCAGGTAAAGTTGTTGTTTAATTTGTCATATGGTAAAATATCTCATTTTTTCCTTTGAACATGAGTCAATCTTCCTAAAAGAGGAAGTAGCTATACAGTTTAATTGTTGTGAGGCCTAATATATGTCATTTTTAATATTTCCCTTTTTTTCCTACCTTGACAGATGGTGAAGCAAGCTGTGCAGTATATTGAACAAAATGGAAAGAGGGATGATTCTCCCATAGATATTGATATAGGACTAGTCTACAGGTGTGTTAAAAGAGACCATATTGCTCAACACAGGTGGTTCTTAAAATAGATTGATGTTGGTACCAGCAGATAACTAAAGCAGTAGGCTTCTCAAGTAGCTGTTATGTGTAATGGTATTAACTAATGTTTCCTCTGCTGGTGTGAATTCTTTTGATATTATTGTTGATTCTGGTAATATTTCCCATCGTTCTGATTCAGGGTGGCCAAAAACTGGGAATATCGGGAATTATCAGAAAATTTAACGCAACCTTGAAATATCATGGAAATATCAGGGAATTCAAGGAATTTCCAAAAGTAACATGAATTTTAATTGCAACAACCCAAAATTTGGAATTTTTTAAATAATATCTCAAAATTTATTTTAATAATGAAATTTTGCAATAAATTATTCAACTTACATATTTTTGACATAAAATGCCAAATTTAAACTCTCATCTCGCCTAATGCCTCATCAAACAATTCGATTACGAGATGTTCGTTCACAAGCGCTGACACGAACTGTTGTTTACACACTCTCTGGAATTCAGCATTTGAAATTATATTTAAAAAGTGTATAACATCTAAATCAGAATTATAATACTACATGTAAATTCAGAAGTTATATAATTTACTGAATAAAATAGCAGTCATAGAATAGTAAGTTTATTGAGATGTTTTTACATTTCACTAAACAGTTTTACACATTCAAGCAAAGTATGAAACAGATGTTTCAAAAAATTGTGTTTGTGGAGAGTCTTTGAAATTCTGTGGAATGCCACAAGCTGGTTTTGAACTTCTTTTGAGAAAAATTGAACCTTCAACAAAACAAAAGACCAGATTCAGGATACAAATACCAGCAAAAATCCAAATAGCGATATTACATGGCCTTAGAACTTTTTTGTATTAATGATATAAGGTGAATTAAAGCAATGACAAAATAATATGTAAGATTATGTAAATATTAACCAAGAGTCTAAATAGACCTTCTTCAGAGCTCTTTCAAATGCTGAATCGATGCGATAGTATAAACATTGTGCTCATACCTTTGGCTCGCGCCAAATAAAATCAAAACTTTAAATACCTTAATCATGTAAATAAACTTGCTAAATTAGGGAATACTGTATTATACTTTTTTGGAAAACTGGAAGATATCGGAATTTTTACATCATTACCTTGTGGCCACTTTGTGATTTCTTGCTAAGATTTGAAAATACTTTCACTAATTGCTGAAATAACTCGGAAGTTAAAATGCATTGTTTATTTGAGCTACAAAAGCTTTTTTTTTTTTTTTTTTATTTCCCTTTCAGTTTGGGCCCACCATTTCCAAGAGTAGATATGGATAGTGCAGATGATGAGAAACTGATGAGAGAATTAATTATGTATCTAGAAATGCGTATGAAGAAGAAACTGGAACTGCTGAGTGACCTACCAAAGCGTCGTAAGTAATTTTGATGAAAGTTTAATGTAAATAGCTACTTTTCCATGGTCCTTTTGATTATTATTATTAGGAATTCGTCTCTACATTAACTGAAAATCAGAATAATACAGAATGAAATGTGGACCAACAAAGTATTTGGCATTTGGTCGATGAAATCCTTTTACTGTGCAAAATGAAAACTTTAACAATTTTCTGTGTGCTGTACATGTTAATTTAAAAATGTTCCTATGCTTTTTAGTGTTAGTATGTAACAAAGCTGCATTCAGACTCTGTCTTTTCCACTAAAAATATATTATCTATAAATATAGTAAAGCTGTCCACCATTAAAAGTTACATAGATGGAATCACCTCCTTTTTTAATTGAAAAAAATTGTCTGTATGGATGAATTAGATTTACACAGAAATTATTGATCGAATTTTGATGGGATTTGGGATAATGTACAACCTGTGGTCCTGGGGATAAAATAGGCTCTTTTTTTTAATGTGATAGTGAAAAGTTGAAAAATTTAAGGTAATATTATCCACAAATTAGTATCAATTTTTCGTTGACTGTGATTCGCATAAAAATACTGATAAGATTTTTATGAATTTTGAATAATGTACCATGTGTAAAATGAGGTATATTTCAGTTTGATGTGGCATCTTGGAGCTGAGGGATTTAAGATAAGTGTGCACAAATCGGTATCCAATTTTCGTTAGATGAGCTGCATGCAAAAAAAAAAAAAAAAAAAACTGCACTTCTGATTTTTATGAGGTTTCTAACTATGTACTGCTCCATGATCCCAGAAATGAAATAAGGTTTGTTTGATTCTGATCTGACACTAAAAATCTGATAAATTGAGAAGTGTTTGAAAATTAGTATCTATTTAAAGGTTAGTTACTAATTGCAGTCAAAATGTTGACCGGTGTGCAAACTACACCATTGTATTGTTCAGAATTCAATTTTAACTGTGACGATGCACATGTTTTGTTAGCAATTTCCTAATCATCTGATTATCCCTTTCTTATTTTATACGAGTGTCAAATTCCTCCACTAATCTACTTTTTGCCATTTACGAATTTTAAATTCCATCAGCATTTTTGGTAAATTATCTGTTGCTTCCCTTAGTCCTGTCTCTCACACCCATACCAAAAAAAAATCCCGCTTCCTTATGCCAGTTTGTGACCATGGTAATCTTTTCCTTTCCATACACTACTACCAATTCTCTTCTATTCACACCCTCCTACTTATTTATGTATTTGATTGCCAAAATGTGGGTATAAAATTACACTACCATATTCAGGCAATATGACCAAAGTTTTGTATTCCTTTTCCCTCACTTCTCTGATATATCTTCTCATCACTCTTTCCAGAAAATAAAGAAATTTGTAACCTTTTCCTACCATCTGCCCAATGTGTCCTGCCCAGTTGAGTTTATTATCAATGTAATTGGCAGTGGTATTTCCAAGCATGCGTGAATGATAACGATCTGGCCTCACATTTGGGAGGACACAGATTTGAATCCCCATCAGACTATCCAGATTTCGATTTCCTGAAGTCACTCCAGGTGAATGCTGGAATGGTTCCTTCATGGTTGAAATCCTTTCTGTTCCTTGTCCTCAGGCTTAAATTGAGGCATAGAGCCATAAGAAAAGGAAAATAGTATGTTCCTCCAGGTAGATCAGTGGCTTGAATCCCACGTTAAACTGTAGGTCCCCATTAACTGGGAGGATTACAGAGTTAGTTTTGTTGGTTATGAGTTAAGAGGGTTGAGCAGCTACTAAATAACTGACACTAGTTCATTAAGACCACACTCAATTGTTATGCAGTTACAATTGTACAAAAAATGATCAGCCCACTCCAGCAGAGAGGTAGGTAAATACTGTGAGAAAATGTCTGATTTACCAGGTCTTTCTCCTACTACTTATATTTGGTATTGGACCATGCTTGTTTGTATTACAACTGCAAATGATCAATAGTTGTTTAACTGATGTCTAAGATCTGTCTATTTTGTAAAGCAATGTTCTGAGAGCAGTATGGTGATTGGAAATGGCAAACAATTATAGATGTTAGCAGGAAATTTAATCTTATACAGCCCAAACTGTTGCCATTTTCTGTTGTTTTTTAATCATCTCTAATTAGCTGCTGAGCATCCATGAAAGTGTTGACAACACTTCATGAAATTCTTTTGGTTATATAGATGGCAACTCATCAGATATTTTACAAACTTTGTAATGTATTATTTCTCTTAATGTAACTATGGTATCTGTGGCAGGTATATATTCTAAACATCATTGTTTCAATAAGTATTCCATCTATGTTGCATAATATTTCTTTTTTATCCATCACCAATCTCTTGACTGGTTTGTTGAAAATTTGCTAGTTATTTATATGATACATAATCAACTGTCACGTGTTACAGACCAGTCTGAATAGACCAAAAATTGCCATGCAAATGCTTGTAGCGATTCAGTTCGTGACTCTTAAGGCTTTTGTGGCCATCTTTGTTAATAATATTTGGATTTTCTGTGAGTGCTGTGTTATTTATTTGCTTACTTACAGTTTTGACTGACATACTGCATCCTTGGTCAGAGCTTCTCTGACAAAGACTGCAGCATATATGCCAAAAGCCCAGGTAAGCAAATAAATAATGTGGCACTCCTGGAAAATCCAATATTGTTACACAGTTCTTCCCAGTTCTCGAGACTGAAGACTATAGCCTACAAGAGGTCTATCATTTTCTGTAGGCCTGCTCCCCAAGATCTTGTCTAACTTTTCCAGAACTAATGTTAGTAAACCCCTCCCTCCAGTAATTTCCAATGTGTCACTGGAGGTGCCAGTCAATTGTCAGCATAATCTGCCACTGCCCACAATGCTGCCAGAGGAAATATCATTTTACCATGAGTGAAATGAACTGCCATAACACCTGGGATATGTACAGATTGTTATTTAATGATTCATAGATACTGATCTCAGCATCCAATTAGACAGAGCCATGCAACACACCTCTCTAAGACCACATACATCCATATTCTCCAACCTTACCATTGATTAAACTTTTGTATCATGTTGTTGTTATTGGGGCTTTAGGGTGCACCAAGAGTAGGGTCATTAGTGCCCTTGTCAGGCCTAGATGTTACTGGGGGTTATGCAACACTTTCACCTGAACTATGAACAATTAAGTTCGTGACTATGTGTAGCCTTCTGGTACCTATAATATTAAATAGGTTGGCCGCCACGCATTCGTATTAAACCCCAAATGCGAAGGGTAATTGAAATAAAGTCACTTGGGACAGTTTCAGAGTAACACAATACTTATATTCTTGATAATAGTTCACTCGTACATTGTCGATACCAGATACGTGAATAAAGAATTGAACAACAGTTTCTTTGAAGATTACAGATTAAGTACATTCATACGAGAAGACAAAAACTCACAAAGTCCTCCTAACATTAGTGAGTACTACGGCATGTTAGAATTTGCCGAAACCGCTACCGCTTGAAGTTACGCGATCACTTTCCGGCGAAAGAATGAGACCAGAGTGAGACTACATATTACCAAGTTAATTCTTTGAAAATTTAGCGCGGAGTGAGACTACGTATTACGAAGTTACTACTTTGAAACTCACTGAACCGATCATGCGTGGAGTTATGCAATCACTTTCCAGCATAGGAGTGAGTCAATCTGTGCTTGCTGCAAGATCTTTTATAGACTTCTCAGAGCCTGACGTCAGCAACTTTTTCTTTAATTAATATCTCCAAAAGTACTAAATAGTTTAACTTGAAGTTTTTACAGGGGCTTCCTATGACCATGTTCTATCAGTTTTGATATAATTTAACATTCAAAAGAGTTTCTATAATCTTATACTTTTTAACGAAACCATTATATATTCGTAATTGCCTCATTTGGGCTATCTACTGATATCAATTTCAAATAATATTCCTTTTAGTTAAAAAGTTAAATTTTTTCTCTTAATTAAAACTGCTATTTAAATTTTGCCAAATTATTTATTTTTATTACCAAAAATCGGGAACAATGCTGACTATAGCTGGTGATAAAAGTTCAGCTGTAGCTTTACTCGATTCAAAGATATTTCAAATCTTAGAGTTTTACTTTTCTGATCGCGTGTTTCAAAACGTAAACAAACCAGAATATCTCTTAAAATAAACGTTTCCCAATATAATAAATACACTTTAAAATGATTCAAACGATCAGTTTTAACTGTGGAAGTGAATACAGTGAAATTCCTTCAAGTTGACAATTACTCTTCTCGAAATTTCTAAGTCCAGCATAAGCAACTTCAAAATCGGTTTATAGAATATTTTGCTGCTGGGGATAGCTAGTGGGAGTGCTTTTGGTGAGCTAAAGGGTACCTTACACCCTATTTTGAGTCATGTTAGCCATCTTTAAAACATTCCATATCTTTTACCAATTAAGTTGCAAGCAATGTTTTGCATCACGTGTGACTAATGATCACTTATCTATCAGGATGAATGTTTATGGGCAAATGTCATTCACCCATATACCTTACCATTCTACTGTTGCATACACCATTGCTTAAAGAAAGCAATAACATACATTTGTTCCACAGTTTATGCTATCAGTCCTTCCATCCCTGTCTGCAGCAGTTGGAGTTGGTTTACTAGTACATGTTTGATACACCACGCACCAAGTCTTAACCTATAGTTATAAAAAAAGTATTTTTAACGAGTAGGAGAGAGAGTGCATTGAATGGGAGGAAAAAACAGCTCTTGGCTGCAACTTTGTTTACATGGGCCATTACAGTTTAAACTGATCATGTAACAGTTAATAACACATCGGCAGCAATAATAATAAGAAAAGTAGCTTATTATTTTAACAGGGTGGCCACATACCTGGAATATAGGGAATTATCAGGGAATTTAAAACAACCTTGAAATATCATGGAATCCAAGTAATTTCAAAAATTATCAGGGAATTTTAATTGCAACAAGCCAAAATTTGGAAAGTTTTTAATAATTTATTTTAATAATGAATTTTTGCATTAAATAATTCAGCTTATATATTTTTGACGTAAAATAGCCAACAAATGCCGCATTTACACTAGCAACTTGCATCTTGTCTCGCGCTTCGTCGAGATACGACGACGAGATGTTTATGCATGAGCGCTGACACAAACTGCTGTTTACACTCTCTCTGGAACACGGCATTCGAAATTATATGTTTTTAAAAAGTAGATGACATCTAAATCAGAATTATACTACTACTTGTAAACTCAGAAGTTACATTTTTTACTTAATAAAACAGCAATCATAGAGTAGCAAGCTTATAAAGGCGTTTTGAACTTCTTGAGAAAAATTGAACATTTAATATCAAAACAAAAGCCTGGATTCAAGATACCAATGCCAGCAAAAATGTGAATAGTGATAATTATAAGGATTTATAACTTTTTTTGTATTATTGATATAAGGCGAATTAAAGCAGGGACAAAATAATACATAAGATCAAGTAAATACTAACCATAGGTCTAAATAGGTGGGATTCAGAGCTCTTTCAAATGCTGAATCGATGCAACAGTATAAACATGGTGCTCATGTCCAGGGCCGTCGTAAGCGGGCGTGCACTGCACGCGGGCAGCACATCGAGAGGGGCGGCAAAATGAGTGATCGACAGTCGCCGCGACGAAATTTGCAGCGCGGTGTGTAGCGGGTGACTTTTTTTTTTCAGCTCTACAGCTGCTTTGGGCGGCCCAGCGACACTCGGAATGGCAACAATGGGGGCAGCAAATAATGTTCGAAGGGGCGCCAATCTCACAGTTTTTTGACCCGGTTCGGAGGAAATTTCCTAGATCCATCACTGGCTGTAGTTAGACAGGGGGCGGCATAATTGGTAGTGCACGCGGGCGCTCAAACAGCTAGCGGCGGGCCTGCTCGTGTCTTTGACTCGCACCAAATAAACCGATGCAAAGGCGAGGGGCACACGCAAGATGAGCCTACATGATTTCAGGGTTTATATAAACTCGTGTTCATGCTATCTTGCATAGACTTGCGAAAACTGGTGCGAAAGTGTTAACTCGGCAACAGAAGAAATTGAAGATGGAACAAAAGATGCTACAATAACTGAACCAGAAGATTTGAAAAAAGTGTAGCAAATGAAAAAAGGCATAAAAAAATCTAAGCTTTTGACTGAGTCAAGTTACTGATGAACAAATTAAAAATTTTCAATTATTTTGTCTACCAAATATTGAAAGATTACTTTTTTTCTAGTTCATACTAATCTTATTCTTATTTTTGTGCTACTCATTTTTAATTAAGCTTCATAAGATTATTAAATTAGTTATAAAATATTCAAATAAATATTCTTAAACATGATTATTTTTCTAATTTTGCGTGTTTTTTACCAGATTTAATTATTTACAATTAAAATTTAATTATAGCTTTAAATATCTTAATCATGTGAATAAACATTCTAACTCAGGGAAAAGTGTGGCAAATTTTTCTGGAAAACCTAGAAATATCAGGGAATTTTTAAATCGTTACCTTGTGGCTACTCTGTTTAAACAGTACAATGCCGTTCATACGCTGAAATCAAGTTATGCAGTTGAACTGCGAGAATTCACTGAATGCGACCAGTAGTTCTCACAAGAATTGCGTTCAGCAACAACAATAAGAAAATGGATACTAATTTGTGAGCACTTTTATCTTAAATTTGTTCAGCTATTTGACTTCACATAAATTTTTTTAAAAAATTAACCCTAGGACCAGGGGCTGCACCATTATTCAAACCTCCATCAAAATCTGACCAGAAGTTTTTGCATAAATCTTGTCCATCCAGACAGGCACTCATTTTAAAAACAGTTGATTCATTTTCTATATATCATTGACAATGCCTCAAACTCATTTTTATAAATAATCTTAACTAAACAGACTTTAGTCCGTTTGCAGTCCTGTTATATTCATACATATGTAATTGATATATTAATGATCTGGACCCACAGGGTAGACCACCTCCTAGATTTTCCCAATTCCATTATCAACAGCCACTTCATCACCTTCAATTGGCCATATTCCCACACCTGTCACATTTCTTGTGGACATCGCCCTACGATAAGGTGCCCTCCATACCTATATGCACTTTGAGCCAACAAATTTACAACAGTACCTGTACTTTTGGAGTTGCCATCTCTTCCATATCAAAAGTTCCCATCCGTATCTGTGGCAAACACATCTGTTCCGATCAGTAGTCACTTTCCAGGTATTCCCAAAAACTATCCAAAACCTTAATTTCCTGCTGCTTGTGCAAAAGCAAAATCTCCCATGCTGCCAGCCACATCTATTCTGCACTTCCTGAAGCTGACAATAGACCTATATTCACCACCCAGTTCTCTCCTGGCCTGGAATCCGTTAATCAAATTCTTTCCTATAAGCAGGGCTTTCTATGCTCCTTCCCCGAAATGCATGTCCTCCTTCCGAAAATCTCCCGCACTTGCCATACACGATTGCTCCATCCATCCAAATGGAATGACGCCACTCCATTATCGTGTCGTGTGTGGGGAAATTGATGTGGATTGACAGGATTATTTGGTTATCCGGTCAGTCCAATTTCCATCAGTTTCGTCCATCATGCCATCAAGCCGTCTGACGGTGTGTGGGGAAAACCACGTGGAGCAACATCAAGCTATGGTGAAACCGCGGTCCAAACAGTTCTCATTCTGTCGCCGACCATCGAGCAGACAACATCAGTGCCTTGAGTAGACTATGCAACATTATGCCGTTTCTTTTTTGTTTTGAATCTGCTATAGAAATATTTGTTTTGTTACTAGTTAAATATTATTTTGAATGTAGAATTGAAAATGTTTTAAATGTTATTAAGTAACAATTAGAACGATATTATTTTCTTTTTTTACTTTAAATAATAATAATGTCATCTCAATGGAGATTATTGAGAAGTATAAAGACATACCATGTTTGTAGGATCTCTAATCCAGACTACCATTACAAAATATAAATAAATGTGGCAATAGATCAATTGCTAATATTATTTAAAAATAAAGACATAAACGCCAACAGAGAAACCGTGGGGAAAAAAATAAAATAAAAAGATGCGGTCTTCTTTTTAAAAAGATAGTGTGATAAGATTAATTGTATATGAGCCTACTTGTTAAATATGTTGTTTTACAACATGTGACGTACCTGTTACTATTTTCGGCCTGCTAAACTTTTGTAGTATTTTTAACCCTAGATCACTAACCTTATTTTTCAACGCTTATTACTAACCTTCGTCGTTTCGACTACGCTGTCATAAAAATAGGTTTATAAGGTTTTATTAAATAAAATAATATTTCTTTTACATATTTTTTATTATAATCAATTATTAAGAAAATTATAACATTATTATTTATTTAAATCACATATTTATTACTTAATCTGCCTTTACACTGAGACCATATTTAAAACACAATACTAGAAAACAATAATAAACTAGAACACAATAAATGAGCCTACTTGTTAATAACAACATCACTCGGTTTGTTTCCCGAGAAACGTTTATAAATAGAACACAATACTTTATAAAAAACTCAAATAAGTAAAATAAACATATAGAATCAACAAAAAATAACATTTTGGTAAAAAAAAAAACCTATGAACACATTTGTGGCACACATCAAGTTTGTGTTCACCACACAACGATTTATTGCACTTATAGCAACTAGATTTCGTCATCCTTCGTTTTGCTGATGGGCATATGGCACAAATTTTTCTTTTTTTAGCGATAGGATGACCTACAGCTTCCCTTTCTTCAGTCTCAAGTGTCAAACTCGATCTACTACTTCCTGGCAAATTCAAAATTTGTATAATAGAATTGCGCAGACCAGTTTGAAGTGTGGGCACAAGTATTCGTTTTTGCATATGTGGCTCGACTAACTTATGATGTAAACTTTTCAAGTAGTCACGCCTCGATAAAGGTTTTTTATTTGCTTCCACATTGTTAGTTGCGTATACAATGTAACTCTTTATGAATGCTATATTGAGCATTCCATAAAAATTGCATAGAGGCCAACGTCGAGTTCTGCGGCTGCAAGAAGCAAGGGAGCACATTTGGTCCAACGTATCTACCCCACATTTGGTTTGGTTATAAAATTCAACCATTGTTGGCTTCTTAGTAGTCTCATCCATCTTTCCTTCTTCATCGCAAGTTGAAAGTAAAAATACTACCTTTTGAGGTTTGGGCTTGTATGAAAGCAACGTGAGTTCATTGTCATAGCAGAAATAGCTGTACCAGATCTATGTGTGCGCTCGTTTTGCAACTCTGTCGGTATTTCTCTTTTGTTTGCTCTTAGAGTTCCTACTAAAGTAAGCTTGTAAGGTTCTTTTAGTAAGCTTTTGGCTAATGGCACAGAGGTGAACCAATTGTCCATTGTTACGTTCCTATTAGTGCCATGAACAGTACCTGTCAATTTTTTCACAAAATATTCTCCGAGTGGCAAGCCGTCGGTTTTAGTAAAAGAACCCAGATAGGGTTCTGCGTCTACCATATATTTCGTGGAATTATCTACTACCATGACAATTTTAATGCCATATTTATTTGGCTTATTAGGGATATAAATTCGAAATGGGCATCTTCCCCTGAAGCCCAGTAACTGTTCATCAATAGTAAGGTAAGAACCAGGTTTGTAGTTTTCTTGACAGGGAGCTATAAAAAGATTCCACAGATCACGAAATGGAGCATATACATCAGTCTGTCTACGTTGTTGACGCGTAGACTTATCGTCAAATCTAAGGCAGCTTATTAGGAAATCAAATCTCTCATTCAACATTGTACTACGGTATCTATTTCCACAAAAAGTAGTATCAAATATCTCCTTTGATGGCAAATGGTTATCCTTCATTGCTGCAGTTAACGTAAGAATTCCAATAAGAGCTCTAACCTCACTCGCATCTGTTGATCTCTGAGTGGCAGTTGCGTTCTTGTATTTTGTAGATTTTAGTGCAATCTCAGCAATGGTATGTGTGACAATTATATTTACCATATCATCTGTAATAAAAGCCGGAAAGCAACCCAAAGGATCCAATTCATTTCTGCAAATGCGAGTAGGTCCAGGTCTAACGTGCACTATGTTTCTTGCAGCTGTTCAGCTTTGTAACCTAGGCTTTAGCGATGACCATTTGTGCTTGTCTCTTCCGCGAAGTATGTTACGCGATGGTATAATAATCAATTCATTACGCTCCTGTGCCGAAGTATTAGGTATCTGATCTTCTATTGATGGAGATGCATGGTCATTTACCTGAACCTCTTGAGCTGGAGGTGGATGTTGTAACAAAGAAGAAACCTCATCCTTGCGATCTGACTCATAAGCGGGATCAGGCTCGATGTGGTCTTCCTTCTCACTCCCTGAAGAATCGTATCTAAAATAAAAAAATAATATACATTAATTTTATGATGTTAAAACTAAAAATAAACATAAAATATTATAAGCACAATAGTAAAAAATATAACGTTAATACTAACCTTCGTCGATGCGACGAGCCATGGTCGCTGGTCCGGCGCTCACAAGCCTCCCACACTAAAAACACTACCGTCCGTCGCGGGGGCAACGGGTCGACTGAAATTACACGGGAGTTGAAATAGGTGCGACCTCGCACTCAAAAGTTACGGCACTTTTTTCGAATTCGCGTCATCGATTCGACGAAGCTAAGTGATCTAGGGTTAAAAGTTTTCGTAATATCACAGAGCTTATTTTTCACAATTTCCCTCTTTTTTTGTAAGTTTATTTAATTCTCAGCATTTGTATTTAGTATTTGATTGTTTGAATATCCTTTAAAATTAATTCGGGCTCATTTTACTTAGTACTTGGGATAACTAGATTGCTGTACAGCAAATTGACAACCTATTGTTGTTTGCTTTGCCTAGTTTTTCATTGTCGTGGCTGACTGGAGTGATGATGTATGTGCTACGATTTTGGATCCAAATGGAGTGATCGTGTATGGCCACCTTAATGTGAACATCATATTGGCCCAGTCACTTACCTTCTGGCTCTTAAAGACTTCCACCCAGATCTTTACCCTACAACAGACATCGCTGCAAAACGTACAGCATGCATCTGGCCACCACTACCTATTCTAATCCTATCACAGGAGAATATATCAAAACATGCTAAATTATTTATCATTTATTTTATCCAGTAGTATTGCTTCCATGCATTCACTGCATCACTGGGAAATTAAATTTTTAACCATTTTGTTGAAGTCACTTTAATTTCACATAATTTACAGAAAAAAACTTTTTCATCTTATTCAAATACTTTCCTTTATGTAGCTCCATAATTTTGCACTTTCAGAAAATTTTGTTTTCGGCGCGGCGGTATTCATTGATCCACTGCAGATTTAACACTGACTGAGGATTATTTTCAAATTTATTGCTTGCAATGAAACATTGATTGACATTGATCGACACAAGTATGCTATTGCTTTTGCTGTATTGTCAAGACAAAAAGGCGGGTGGGACATTAACATTTAGAGAGTGACATTAACGGATAACTTTAATTTTTGACTGTTGAATTCTGACCAGTTCAGTGACAACTAGTTTGTTTTTTCTTCCAAAGTATAATAGGAGTACAGTTATGAGAATAATTGTCTTAATTTCTTCTCTTCTCTTCTGTAAATTCTAGTTAATTCCCGGTACTATTTTTTAAAAAAATTATCAGGTTTTCCTCAAAATATTACCGTATGACCATAAATATTATCGTAATATGACCAAAAGTAGGAAAATTATCTGAATACGCATTTATATGCTATATAAAATACAATCAGAAACATTTAATTCAGCTTTACAGCTGAAAAAGAAGGTAGGAAAAAAATATGAGTAGTCATAAAGATCCGAATCCTACTTATAACAGATCAAAATTTTATTTTGTTTTTACATTGACTCATTGTCAAAGAAATTCTTTCTCACAATTATGATAGGTCAATTTTCGTCCCCCACCCCCAAGGCAATCCCCACCCTTTCATATTTGGTTCGTTCATGTTGTAGGTCTGGATGAGGTTATTAACCAAAATATTGTTTTGTCTGTGTGTGTGTGTTTTTGTGTTTGTCTGGACCACCTGCCTTCATTTGCGTTAAGTCATGGGTCCTATCTTATTATTATATGTATAGTTACAAAGTATTTACAATGCTGCTCCTAAACCGCTTGAAACCATTGGCCAATTAGATAAAAGGCTCTTACCAATGTGGCTTCACCTCTGGACGGTCGACTCACGACCACATATTTACCTTGAGGCAGTTAACAGAAAAATATTATGAATATGATCGGGAACTACACCTTGTCTTCATTGATTTTAGACAAGCATATGACAGCATTGATTGCTCCTTGTTATGGAAAGCACTAGAAGAACTTGGCATCCCACCCAAATACATCAGACTCGTAGCAGCTTGTTACTCCCAATCAACTTGCCAAGTGAGATTTGGCAACCAGCTATCATCACCTTTCGGAATTCAAAATGGACTGCGACAAGGAGATCCACTGGCGCCAATACTATTCAACTTGGCCTTGGAAAAAGTAAGACGCGACACTGGCCGCAACAGAGAAATGGATATGGTGGGAACAGACACAATCCTGGCATTTGCTGACGATGTTGTGATACTTGGTGACACCGAGTAGCAAGTAATTGCTGACACTTCACGATTTCTCCTTAACGCGAATCAAATAGGGCTGGTAGTGAACGAGAGTAAAACAAAATATCTCGTTGTCTCGCGACATCAAACTCATCTCCCCTCAATTATTGTTGACGGGTGTTCCTTCGAACGAGTAAGAGAATTTAAATACCTGGGATCCATATTGACCAGTAAAAGTGAAGTAACAAAAGAGGTGCAGCATCGATTGATAAACGGCAATCGCATCTTCTTCAGCCTAAACAATCTTTTCAGATCCCGGCTGATATCACAAAAAAACAAGATTCGGCTGTACACGACATTAGTACGCCCGGTAGTTTTATATGGTTGTGAGACTTGGGCAACTTCAGCAACAACTGAAGAAACAATTTGTGCGTTCGAGAGAAAGGTAC
>JARYHS010013631.1:166942062-167072376 GCA_031002005.1 Vandiemenella viatica | reverse complement strand
AAGAAAACCAGCAGTGCCAGCCGAGAGTGACGTCGAAATGGAAACACACATCAACCCTCCACCAATCACATCGGCACCACGTCACCTCGTCCTCAACCAGGGAATACGTCGGTGCAAACCGAGAACGATGCGGCCGGGATATCACAGCCATTCCAGCCTCATCACCCCAGCATCGTAGAGGGCGCTTCCGTCCGTACGTGCCCACTTCAGGGGGGAGGGATCTGGTATCCCGTCCCGACATCGCCTAATGTCCGGCAGAGGGCATGGATGTCGAACTCGTATAGACGGCGCTGGCATCGGGCCAACCAGCGCCACCACATCATAGTTTTCCACCGCGGCCAATTGGAGCCGACCCACCGCACATACACAGACGGAAAAAAAAAATCCCAACACCAAGAAAAAATTATTGTAGAGTAATGAAATTTGGACAATGCATTTGTCAAGTTAACATGTTTAATTGATTAAATTTTCAAGATCACAGGTTAATTTAAGCTCAAGAAAATGCATTTCAAATGTGAAATACTGTTAAATTAATAGCCGGTGTAACCTCCAGAATTTTGAATGCAAGCCTGCAAACGTGAATGCATTGTGTCATACAGGTTTCGAATGTCACTTTGTGGTATGGAGTTCCATGCTTGTTGTACTTGTGCTGTCAATACTGGGACGGTCAGTGCTGGCTGTGGATGATGCTGGAGTTGTCGTCCAATGATATCCCATACGTGTTCAATTGGAGACAGATCTGGTGATCTCGCAGGCCAAGGTAACATGTCGACACTCTGTAGAGCACGTTGCGAGACAACAGCGGTATGAGGGCGAGCGTTATCCTGTTGAAAAACTCCCCCTTGAATGCTGTTCATGAATGGCAGCACTACAGGTTGAATTACCAGACTGACGTACAAATTTGCAGTCAGTGTGTTTGGTATAACCACAAGAGTGCTCCTGCTGTCATAGGAAATTGCTCCCCAGACCATGACTCCAGGTGTAGGTCCAGTGTGTCTAGGCCGCAGACAGTTTGGTTGCAGGCGTTCCCCTGGCCTCCTTCTGACCAACACTCGGCCATCACTGGCACCAAGGCAGAACCTGCTTTCATCAGAAAACACAACAGATCTCCACTCCGTCCTCCAATGAGCTCTGGCTTGACACCACTGGAGTCGCAAACGGCGATGGCTTGTAGTCAGTGGAATGCACGCTACAGGGCTGGAGTCATGGTCTGGGGAGCAATTTCCTATGACAGCAGGAGCACTCTTGTGGTTATACCAAACACACTGACTGCAAATTTGTACGTCAGTCTGGTAATTCAACCTGTAGTGCTGCCATTCATGAACAGCATTCAAGGGGGAGTTTTTCAACAGTATAACGCTCGCCCTCATACCGCTGTTGTCTCGCAACGTGCTCTACAGAGTGTCGACATGTTACCTTGGCCTGCGAGATCACCAGATCTGTCTCCAATTGAACACGTATGGGATATCATTGGACGACAACTCCAGCATCATCCACAGCCAGCACTGACCGTCCCAGTATTGACAGCACAAGTACAACAAGCATGGAACTCCATACCACAAAGTGACATTCGAAACCTGTATGACACAATGCATTCACGTTTGCAGGCTTGCATTCAAAATTCTGGAGGTTACACCGGCTATTAATTTAAACAGTATTTCACATTTGAAATGCATTTTTCTTGAGCTTAAATTAACCTGTGATCTTGAAATTTAATCAATTAAACATGTTAACTTGACAAATGCATTGTCCAAATTTCATTACTCTACAATAATTTTTTCTTGGTGTTGGGATTTTTTTTTTCCGTCTGTGTATAATAAAGCCCGCGCAGCTCCACTCTTCAGTTCAGTGTTCACTGCGCTTTCGGTACTCTCTCTTACTGTGAATCGCCTCTCGGACTTCTGACAGTGCTCGTTCTTGGCTACATTTTGGTATTCTCTTCGGACTCTGTGAACCTCACGTCGGACTCTGACAGTGCTCGTTCTTGGCTACGTCTTGGTACTCTCTTTCGGACTCTGTGAACCTCCCGCCGGACTCTGCCAGTGCGCGTTTTTTGGATTACGTTTCGGCCTGCTCCTGGGACTTGTTCGCGTTGCTCGTGACCATCTCCGTTGACCGCCTTCTGACGTGTGACGTACGGCCGTCGTAAGGACATTGCAATTAGAGAGAGAAAACATGTGGCCTTTTAAAGGAAGCATCCCAGCATTTGCCTGGAGTGATTTGCGGAAACCATGCAAAACCCAAATCTGGATGCCGGAACGAGGATTCGAACCCGCACGAACCCCCTCCTCACGAATTCACCTTCAAATCATATCTTTCAGTTTTGAATCCAGTTCACGGAGATAATCTAAGAAAATCATATTTTAAGTAACTTCGTATTAACACTTAGCAATACAAGACTAATGAGGTTTAGAACGGTACCTCTAATGTTTAAGCAGTCCACCTGGACGCTTCATTATTTTATTAAATACTTGCTAAATAAAAGGTACATGGAAGACTGTATTGAATGATATTTCATTTTCAGTGAGTACTCTATGCGCAGAGCATAGCGGAACCACCCAGTAGAGCGACCTAGTGTTCTGGGAAGGTTTTAAAACCTGCAACATGCATCCTCCCACTACTACATATTGCAACCTTGTCACAGGGGAAACCTTTCCCGTTACTGGACATGCCACATGCTCCACAACCCACATCATATACCAGCTAACTTGCCGCCATTGCACTAGTTCCTATTTAGGCCTGACTACACAACAACTTTCAACCAGAATGAATGGCCACAGACAAACAGTCCACACCCGCAATTGATATCTTCCACTACCAGTACTAACTACAACAATTTCAACAGCTTCAATGAATGTTTCACCGTGAGAACAAACCGAGCGTGGTGGCTGAACGGTTAACGTTCTGGCCTCGCATTCGGGAGGACGCGGGTTCGATTCCCCGTCCCGGCATCCAGATTTAGCTTTCCATGGTTTTCCCAAATCACTCCAAGCGAATGTCGGGATGCTTCCTTCAAAAAGGCCATGGCCGAATTCCTTCCCGTTCCTCATCCACAATCCCATCCCGCCTCTAATGACCTTAGCCGTCGACGAGGCGTAAAGCAATAAGTAAAAAAAAGTGAGAGCATTCAGAGTTTTCCGCGATACCACTGCCGCCTCAGAACTTCGGAGATGGGAACTTGCATACCAAAATGTCATAGATACCAGACACCCACCCTATCTCAACCACCGATAAAATTCCTTTCTTTGACGCATCACTCATTATTATCAGTATTATTGTTATTTAACTAACTACATTTTTTTTCTTTATTTATTTTTTCTTTCTTTCTTTCTTTTCAAAATTTATCTATCTATATTTATTTCCCTAATTTTTGTTTTCGTCTCTACATTTCGTACCCTTTTGATATGTTACTATTTCTCTCACTTTCTGCGATTTACATATGTATATAACAGACCCACCACCATATCGATAATCCACTCAGTCATGTAGGAAACGTCGGCGTGTGCACACCGCCCGAGCCACATGACTAATTCTTTTTAGCATGAATAAGGTTTAAGACCAAAATAATCTGTATTTTTGTGTTCGTGATATATGTTCTTCTCCCGTCGCTGCCTTCAACAAGTGATGAGTCATTTTCACTTTCCTTGTGATTTATGTTGCCTAAAGGCGTTTCCTTTTTCCTTTGTATAATTTGTATTAAATCGATAACTGAAGAGGTAGCAAAAAGAGACAGTAGCTATATTTTTGCAGAATTCGCTGTGGAGTATTTGAGAAATAGCAAGAGGCCCACTTTAGAAATAAATTTTTCCATACAAGAAATCACACAAAATCTGTTTGACATACAAAATGGAGGATATGCAGACATTGGTATTCAAACTACGACCAACTTCGTAACCCAAGTTAGTTAATAGTCGCAGGTATCAGCAACACGAGCTGAATAGTTCCCAAAATACTTTACAAACTCACATGAACATCTTCTCTAATAAAGAAAACAAAAACTGATTTTCTTATTATGTGTCTTTTGATTTTTTTGTTTTGTTTTCTTGTTCCAAATTTTCTGCAAACTTCGATGCAGAATAAAAAAAATTTAATTCTCTATTGTACTGTATCTGATATTTTACTTGCGGTTAGTTACTAATAATAACAATTGCATGTGTTCTTTTTAGGATATGGTTGATAGATTTTCTTAAAGGCTGCGCAACCCGCCTAATCTAGACCGGTAATCCTAACGGTATGGGGGACTTACAGTTTAACGTGAAATCGAAACCACGGATGTGTTCTGGCGTACTTCAAGCTTAACTAGAGTCGAAATTCGGGTTAAGGGCCTTAGAAAATACCAGCCGATACCGGTATTGGAATGGAGGACCCTTCAATCTCCAGACAGACTACTTAACTACTAAGACACCAGACCGCAATGCCGCCGTTGATTCTAACTGCCTACTCTTTTCTCGAAGAGATTCGGGCCATGTTAGTATCTCAATTTATTTATCTTATTGATGTTACATGCCCAAAATTTCTATTATACATTTGTTCCTGTTCCTAGTTAGGATGTTAGTCATATACAAAATTTCATAGATTTTGTCACTTACTTACTGATGATCATCAAAACTCTGTAGTAATTCCCATAGTTGCAGAAGTCTGAAATTTGGTGAACAGATAAAATTTTGCCCCCAGATTATAAGAAAAGTCTAAAACTGTGATATTAACTTAATTTATTGCATAACCTGAAGGTTGGTTGGATCTTCACGAAAGAGGCGTAATAAGCCTTAGTGTCAGAGTTACTTTCCTCTGGGCTGTACGGCTTCATGTGAAATCCGAACCAGGGAGTGTCCTGACCTACCTCAAATGAGCAAAAGCACAGCCCCTAGAAAAACTTCCGCTGAAGTTTGTGTATGAGTCTCCACTTGCCAGAAATCGAAGACAGTTAATCTGTTGGTCGGGGAAATAAGTTCCCCAAATTGGTTCTTCCCTCACAAATTTGATTAAAATGGTTTTCAAAATAGGTTAGGAACAATCTCAAAAATTTTCTAAATCTCATGCTAGCTTCAAGAAGATTATTCCCGCCTTGAAATAATTTTTGAACCCACCATCATTTCTGTATTTTTTTTTTTTTTAAATTGCGGTTATTGCTAATATAAATCATAAATTCCCTTTTTTTGTGTCGGAGCCGAGTTCGAACAATGAATATGCGCAGCACGGAATCGTCTGAATTCAAATTCGAAATATAAGTCGATTCAAAGAATCCCAGAGCGTACGAGGGCTTATGGCCGGCCTCGGTAGCGTAGGGGCTAGAGTGCCAGCTCCGCGTACCGAAGGTCGCCGGTTCGAGTCCGGCCGAGGGCATGGGTGTTTAGTGTTGTGTCTGTGAATGTCTTTTCCGTGTTGTAGTGTCCTTGTGTCAATACTTGATAGCAACAAATCACATTGAGCTGGCTGTATGGCCCAGTAGCCAAATGCCATTTAAAAAAAAAAAAAAAATACTAGGGTTTACAGCGGCGATTGCGCTCCATATTACCGCAGTCACCGTCGAATGGACGCAACGAAATGTGTGGGAAATGCTAGGAAGAAGAATAAAACTGTTTGTCACAAATAATACCACACAGAGATGGAGTGTGCGTAGAAGCAGATCTCGAGTCAAGAACGGTAAAATAAAGTCTATAATGATGGCTGTGAGTATTAACAGTCTCTCGTTTCTGATAACGCTACTATCCATGAAGTTACCAGGTTAACACTAACTTAAGATCGTAATAGATAGCCACTTCATCATTAACCATATACTCATTGTGTATGCAGGAAGTAAGTTCCATGTTATGCTTGTTTCTACGGTTTCATCGTTTGAATTTTGCTCCAAGAAACTCATTCCTTGCAAGTCACTATTCTCTAAACTCCAACATAGCAAATTCCATCATCCGAGAAACATAACAGCGCAATTCCCAGAAATCTCAGCTTGTCTTACGTGATTACGCGAACAATACGTAGGACAGAGGCGTCATAAAGAGCAAAGCACTGAATCATAATGCACGTAAATGATACCTGACGTGATATCGGATAATAGGCTACAGCATGAAAGTGAGTAAAGAGGGTTTTTTTTACCATTTATCTTTAAAAAAAGAGGTAAAATAAAATAAAAATTATGTAATTTAATTTAATTGCAATGGAGCACAGGCTCCGGTGGCAATTTCCTTACACACCCATCTTCCACCTATCCTCCACCTACCTACATTTGCCCTCTACAAATTTTATCTTTAAATTCTTTCAAAGTTTTCGGTAAATTATTCATCATTTCTCTTGGTAACTCATTCCAATCCCTGACACCCTTACCTAAAAAAAGAGAATCTTCCCACACCATTGTGCCTGAAATCGAGTGCCAGCTTGTGGCCATGGTCATCTTTTCCCTTCCATGCACTACTTTTCATACCTATTGCAATATCTTTCCATGCCTCATCGCCAGTATATGCCCTGTACACTCCCATTACCCTCCTCATTCTCCTCCTGTCTTGCAATGAATCCCATTCCAGCTCCTTTATCATATCCGTCACTGATTGCATTCTGCGATAATTTCCAGAAACAAATCTAGCAGCCCTTTTTTGCACCCTCTCCAACTCCTGTATTTGATACGTAAAATGAGGGTCCCATACTACACTACCATATTCGAGCAATGGTCTGACCAAAGTTTTTTAACCCAATTCCTTGACTTCTCTAGTGCATCCCCTCATCACTCTCTCCAACAAGTGCAGAACTTTGAAACCTTTTCCTACCACCTGTCCTATGTGTCCTGCCCAGTTAAGTTTGTTATCAAAAGTAATTCCAAGATATTTACATTTCAAGTCTTCAGCAAGCAATTCTTTCCCCACCTTATATTCATAATTAACCTTTTGTTTTTTATTTGTGTATCTAATAAGCTGACTCTTCTATGCATTTATCTTCATTCCATGTTTACCAAAACCGAAGTCTAACACAATTATCAATTCACATAAAATACGGAAAACACGGTTTATTAAAAGTAAACGCAATTTGACAGAAATTCAGCATAACTTTCTGATCAATATATATGGTTTTGGTTTTAAAAAATGCCAGTTTTATTACAGTAAATACATTGTGATGCCACAACCCGCCGGAAATTTATTCAGTCTGTCCAGAACTATAGGAACCGACAACTATATGTCGGGGCTAGCTTCGCAACGGACAGCCAGTAATCAGTATAGCAATTTTGTCGATCCTAGTGATTTAAATTTCATAGGAATCCGATCATGTTATGTAACCCCACAAGGTAAGTTGACCAACAACCAGGGCCGGCGTTAGGGGGGGGGGGGGGGGTAAGCGGGTCAAATGTACCCGGGGCCCGACGGCTGATGGGGGCCCACGATCACCGGCTGTAGGGGCCCGCACGCCAGAAACCAAGAATCCGCCCATTGTCGGCCCGTCAGTTTGAAGAGCTAAAAAAAAGGTCGCCCATTTTACCCCGGGCCCGAAATTCCTAGCGCCGGCCCTGCCAACAACTATGGTCCATCAAAAAGGAATTCTTTCACAGAATCTGGTAGACGAGAATAGGATCATGTACGACTTACATTACACGAGAGATGTCCACCCAGCCTAGTGGGTGAGCGCAACACTCGGGCCAGTATTCGGGAGGAAGCGGGTTCGAATCCCTGTCCGACCAGCCCAATTTCGGTTTTCCATTGTTACCTGAGATCACTCTAGAAAAATGCCGGGATACTTCCTTTAAAATGCCACTGCCTAATTGCTATTCGTTCCTTGTCTCTATCCCCTCCAGGCTCTAATAACCTGGATGTAGACGAGCCAAAAGAGAGTTGGCAGATAAATTATGGGAATGGGAACCAGTGAAAAGATATGAGGATGTGACGCTTCTGATATAACATACGGTCAAATGAGCTGTAGAAAACGAGCTTAATTAATAAATTAAACTTGCGTATATATATACAGGGTGTTACAAAAAGGTACGGCCAAACTTTCAGGAAACATTCCTCACACACAAACAAAGAAAATATGTTATGTGGACATGTGTCCGGAAACGCTTACTTTCCATGTTAGAGCTCATTTTATTACTTCTCTTCAAATCACATTAAACATGGAATGGAAACACTCAGCAACAGAACGTACCAGCGTGACTTCAAACACTTTGTTACAGGAAATGTTCAAAATGTCCTCCGTTAGCGAGGATACATGCATCCACCCTCCGTCGCATGGAATCCCTGATGCAGCCATGCAGAATGGCGTATTGTATCTTTTTTTTTTTTTTTTTTGTAACTGCTTTACGTCTCTTTTTAACATCGAGGTCTTTAGAGACGGGAAAGGATGGGGGGCAAGGAATGGGAAGGAATTCGGCCATGGCCTTTTTGAAGGAAGCATCCCGGCATTTGCCTGGAGTGATTTGGGGAAACCATGGAAAACCCAAATCTGGATGCCCGGACGGGGATTCGAACCGCCGTCCTCCCGAATGCGAGACGAGAACGCTAACCGTTACACCGCCCCGCTCGGTGTATTGTATCACAGCCGTCCACAATATGAGCTCTAACATGGAAAGTAAGCGTTTCCGGACACATGTCCACATAACAATTTTCTTTGTTTGTGTGTGAGGAATGTTTCCTGAAAGTTTGGCCGTACCTTTTTGTAACACCCTGTATACACTGAAGAGCCAAAGAAACTGGTATATGCAAACACAGAGATATATTATAAACCCTCAGAGTACGGCGCTGTTGTCGACAACGCCTATATAAGATAACAGGTGTGTGGCGCAGGCGTTAGATCGGTTACTGCTGCAACAGTGGCAGGTTATCACGATTTAAGTCAGTTTGAACGTGGTGTTATAGTCGGCGTACGAGAGATGGACACAGCATCTCCGAGGTAGCGATTAGGTGGAGATTTCTCCGTACGACCATTTCACGAGTGCATCGTGAATATCGGGAATCCGGTAAAACATAAAATCTCTGACATCGCTGCGGCCGGAAAAAGATCTTACAAGAACTGGATCAACGACGACTGAAGAGAATCGTTCAACGTGACATGTGCAAACCTTCGCAAATTGCTGCTGATTTAAATGCTGGGTCATCAACAAATGTTAGCGTGCGAACCATTCATGGAAATATTATCGATATGAACTTTCGGAGCCGAAGGCACACTCGTGTACTCTTTCTGAACGTACGACAAAAAGCTTTATGCCTCGCCTGGGCCCGTCAACACCGACGTTGGACTGTTGATGATTGGAAACATGTTGCCTGGTCTGACGAGTCTCGTTTCCAATTTTATCGAGCAGATTGACGTGTACAGGTATGGAGACAACCGCATATCAACAGGGGACTGTTCAAGCTGGTGGAGGCTCTGTAATGGTGTGGGGCGTGTGCAGTTGGAGTGTCATGGGACCCCCGATATGTCTAGATACGACTCCGACAGGCGATACGTACGTACGTATCCTGGCTGATCACCTGCATCCATTCATATCCATTGTGCATTCCGACGGACTTGGGCAATTCCAGCAGGACAATGCGACACCCCACACGTACAGAATTGCTACAGAGTGGCTCCAGGAACACTCTTCTCAGTTTGAACACTTCCGATGGCCATCAAACTTTCCAGACATGAACATTATTGAGCATATCTGGGATGCCTTGCAACGTGCCGTTCAGAAGAGGTCTCCAGCCCTCGTACTGTTATGGATTTATGGACAGGATTCACGGTGTCAATTCCCTCCAGCACTACTTCAGACATTAGTCGATTCCGTGCCACGTCGTGTTGCAGCACTTTTGCGTGCTCGCGGGGACCTACACGATATTAGGCAGATGTACCAGTTTCTTTGGCTCTTTATTGTATGTATATATATATTTGTTTTGCTTATGGCTTTACGCCTTGCCGATGTCGATGACATAAGAGGCGGGAAAGGACTGGAGACAAGGAACGGGAAGGAAGTCCTCCAAGGTCTGAAATCTGAATGCCCGGGTGGGGATTCAAATCGGCGTCCTCCGGAATACATGGCCAGAGCGTTACCACTCATCCTATACACTCATTGAGTGTATATTAACAACTGAGGCCGAGAAAAGAAATTACAGTATTTAAAACAGATAATTTGCATGAAGTAGAGATCGAGAAAGGATACAGAAAACTGTAGATTTTCATCAAAGCACTCGAGAGAAATATCACAAACTACTTTTTCTTTCAGTAATAATATAAGTAAATTCTCTTCTTCAAAAACTCGAATTGTTAAACGAAATTGCATAAAAAAAATTTCGGTATGTTTTTTTCTTGATATCCTTGTTCAACGCAGTAAGTCGGAACTAGCAAATTGGGCGCATGATCCCAGCTCGCTTCCACGGTAGAAATGCAACTTAAGCTGCAGCAGCCGGCATGCTATCATCATTATCTTGTGTCCTCCACCGTTGTTTGTTGGCGAGCGACGTAATAAGCAAGACAATAGGCGCCTGTCAACCAGTAGCAACCAGTCCTGAAGACAGAAAGGTAGGTACAAGTCTATCGTTTAAACATTTTTTAACTTATAGACAGTGAAAACTTGGTTTCTTGCAGTCACAAATTACAAATACGCAAATTCGTAACGTTAATTCGGCTGTTTGTATATGATTTCATGGTGCCGACGTATTTTCCTACGAGTACATATTTTTAATTTTTTTAATTGCAATGGAGCACAGGCTCCGGTGACAATTTCCCTACACACCCATCTTCCCCCTATCCTGCACCTACCTACATTTGCCCTCTACAAATTTTATCTTTAAATTCTTTCAAAGTTTTCGGTAAATTATTCATCATTTCTCTTGGTAACTCATTCCAATCCCTGACACCCTTACCTAAAAAAGAGAATCTTCCCACACCCTTGTGTCTGAAATTGAGTGCCAGCTTGTGGTCATGGTCATCTTTTCCCTTCCATGCACTATTTTTCATACCTATTGCAATATCTTTCCATGCATCATCGCCAGTATATGCCCTGTACACTCCCATGACCCTCCTCATTCTCCTCCTGTCTTGCAATGAATCATATTATAATCAGTTCTGATCTAATCACATATTAAATTATTTTCTGATACGATAATACTTTTTGTTTATACTAGAGTGGTAACATCAGAGGCAGGCTGTTAACAACAGTGAAATAATTTAAGGGAAAATGTGCATGAAGTATGTTTTCTTCTATCAATGTTTCCGACCGCAGGCGGTTAGCATGAGAGCCCTTCCTTGGAAGCGTCTGGGAAGATGAACTGGGGTGGCTTTCCGTTATCTTCACCATTGTGATAGTGAGTGTGTTTAGTGTAAAACGTTGTTTATGTTACGGATGAGAGATGAAAGAGGGTGAAACAAGGTGCCATTGCATTCAGGCCTACTATTCCGAAGGGACCAACTGGCTGTCGAGCTTAACGTCCCCATTCCATTGACGAACAGGAGAGGTTTGGAGCACAGATTGGTGATTAGAAATTTTACACCACCACATTTCTTACCCTGCCCATCAGGTCCTGGTGATGAAAATTTCTTTCTCCAGCAGGACCCAGTGAGGTACACGACCTAACCATTTGTGATTTTTAATATTAGTAAAAAAAAAATTATTTAGCATTTATAATTGTAAATAATAACATTGAGTTTCTAAGGTCACAGAATTTCAAGAGAGGTATATGACATCTTTGGTAAAGAAAAAAAAAGAACTGTTGAAGAAAAGAGAGGAGTCGAAGAGAAAATGAAATGAGAGAAGGTGTGGATGAGAAAAGCTTAATGGAGCATCTGTAAAAAATCCTGGCGGGATTTATAATGGAAAATATTCGCCTAAGGGCAGAAGATTAATATAATGATAAAGTTAATGAAACATGAAAGTTGTTATTGGTAATTGATTGTCATTTGAAAAATAGAAGATAATAAGATAAGTGGATGGTTTTTTATTTCATATTGAAGTTATAATAAAGATAATGGAGTTGATTCTTAAAGTACATTTGGTATGATTGTTTAATAGTAGTGTTATTTCAGTGGTGGTGTCGAAAGAAAACCAGCGACGGACATAGAGGGATAAATAAAGATCCAATTTGAACTAGTCTGACGCAGGAAACATAAGGAAAAGTAGTATATTTAAGTGGATAAAGTACATTTATCATATTTTCAAAAATAAAGAACCTTTCAACCCGAACGAACTAATCCCATGTCAGCACTGGGAACCATCACGACGCCGCAACGGAGGACTATAAAGTATATGCAACTCGTAAATTATCACTGAGTAAAACAGCATTGCAAATACTTGCTTTTTCTTCAGCACCTTTTCCCAACGTGTTCACAACCAATATGAATGAAATTTCGTATCGATTTACTGTCATCGCAGAGAAAGTTTTGGTCAAAATCTCTAAATATTAGAGGAAACATATTACACAAATTTAATAGGTTTTCAAGAAGCTCTATTGCAGGGCCCGAGCGGCGAAATACCATATTACGTTGAGTTCGTCTTCAATCGATCACTCCTTGGTTCGTTTTACCAAAGATATGTGATCGTGTGATCAAAGATATTACGTTCCTTCTATTACTTACTACTAGCAATGAGCAGGTAATCAGTGATAACAATTTAAAATGTAGTGGAAAGAATAGAATGACTTTAATAAATTCACTGGATATAAGTACATGGACGCACATATGAAATTACTGGAAATAATGCATAGAAAATAGCTCTAATGAAATTCAAAAATCATTACTGATAAAATCTTTCACCGAGCGTGGTGGTGTAACGGATAGCGTTCTGGCCTCGCATTCGGGAGGACGGCGGTTCGAATCCCCGTCCGGGCATCCAGATTTGGGTTTTCCATGGTTTCCCCAAATCACTCCAGGTGAATGCCGGGATGCTTCCTTCAAAAAGGCCATGGCCGAATTCCTTCCCATTCCTTGCCCCCATCCTTTCCCGTCTCTAAAGACCAAGTTGTTAAAAAGGGACGTTAAACTGTAAAAAAAAAAAAAAAAAAGATAAAATCTTTCCCCTCGGAATATCTTTCTGAGTCAGCAGAGCGGTAAATAATGCATTAGTCTTTACGTATAAAATTCTTCATGACAGCTTCCGAAGTTTTCAGTCATGAACAAGGCGGAAGACTTCTGTCGAACCTCGGCTTAGACTGAGCTCCTGAACCGTGTCTCGGTAGAGGGGGAATCACGTGAAGTCCTACCATTGGTATTTTGACCCTTACTAGGTACTTTTAGAGATGCTATACAGTGGACCCCCGATAATCCGGCCCCTGTCTAATCCGGCCCCTGTCTAATCCGGCGCCCCCTGTAATCCGACATGACTTTGAATTATGTTTGACAATCTTCGCTAATGTAGATCACGCAGGTTTGAACAGGTCACAACTCGTACGCGCCACCGCTATTGTGCTCGACGCGTATGTATTGTTTTACTTAGTTTGAATTTGACTACTAGTGATAGCGGTACGGCCTAGCGTGCGTTCATTGTTTACTATTTATTCATTGTGTATTAGGTATAGTACCTAGTAATGTCGTCACAAACCCAGAAGCGAAAGCACAAAACGTTGACAATTAAAGAAAAATGTGATATTTTAGATCGCTTAAATCGCAGTGAAACTTTCAGTAGTTTAGCAAGTGAATACGGCGTAGGCCGATCTACAATTTATGACATTAAAAAAAACCACGAGAAGATTAAGAAGTTCGTGTCAACTACTGACTGCGGGCCAGGCAAGAGACAGACACTCAAGAAAGCTGAACATCCAGAAGTGGAAGAAGCTTTGTACATGTGGTTTCTTCAGGAAAGAAATAGGCATGCACCAATTTCGGGACCCATGTTGGCCATGAAAGCTAAGTTTTTTTATAAGGAAATAACAAAAAAAGATGATTTTGTGGCCAGCAAAGGATGGCTAGAACGTTTTAAAAGTCGTCATGGCATACGTTTAATGACTATTACAGGAGAGAAACTTTCTAACGATGCCACCTGCATAGAGCCCTTTAAATTAAGATTTTTGCAAAAGGTGAACGATTTAAATCTTGACCCGTCACAGGTGTACAATGCAGACCAATCAGGGCTTTTTTGGCGTGTGATGCCTAACAAAACTTTCGTTTCTTGTAACGAAAAATCCGTACCTGGACGAAAAGTGAGTAAAGAGCGTGTAACCATACTACCATGTGCTAATGCTGCAGGTACACACGCGCTTAAGATGGTGGTCATTGGGAAATCTAATAAACAAGGGCATTCAAAAACATTGATTTACCTGTACACTATTACGGACAAAAAAGTGCATGGATGACAAAAGACCTTTTCAAAAAGTGGTTTGATGAATGCTTCGTACCTGAAGTTAGAAAATGGTTAAAAGATCATAATTTTCCTCAAAAAGCGTTGTTGCTTCTTGATAACGCTCCCGGTCATCCGTCTGAAGAAGAACTGACAACTGAGGATAAATGCATCACTGCGATGTTTCTTCCGCCAAATTGCACTGCACTGATTCAACCGATGGACCAGAACATCATTCAGTTTGTTAAGCAAGACTATAAAAAAAAACCTACTTCTGAGAGCCGTATCAAAAGACCAACCAATAGAAAAACTTTAAAAGAATTTAATATGAAAGAGTTGGTTTTTGCTCTTAGTCAGTCGTGGAGTGCGTTACCGTCATCAACTATTAAATCGTCTTGGAAAAAGTTATGGCCAGATATAGTCACCACTCCTAGCAACGATCCACAAATCAGTGTAACTTCGGAAGTTATAGAACAAGTCGCTACTGAAACACAGATAAGTCCGGAAGATTTGGAAATCTGGTGCCGTGGAATGGATAAAGAAGAAAATGTTTTTCATGAATTGTCTGACGAAGATATTATAAAAGAGGTTTCTAATTATACAACAAACAATCAGGAAGATAACGACGACGTGATTGCAACTGCTCCACAAGTCACAGAACAAGACGCAGTTAACGCTTTTGAGCTAGGTTTACAATGGGCTGAAGAGAATGGTACATCCTACAACGAACTTTTACTTTTGAGAAGACTGAGGGACAAAGCTCTGATCTCGCGTTATAACAACCTTAAACAAAAAAAATTGATGAATATTTCAAAGCTTCATAATTTGATATATTCACTACATGATTTTGATTAATAATTCTTGATTATTTTGGTAGATATGTATGTGCATTTATGCTTAATTTTATAATAAAACGTAAGCTCTCAATTGTTATTTAATTTACTAAATTCGACTTACATAATTAAGTATGATTTGTACTTCAAAGTACTGTACATATGTACATACAGTATAACATATAGATTCTTATCATTGGATATGTAATTTGTCGGATTACAAGGTACTCTTTTGTAAAAAATTCCGGACTATAGCGGTCTTAGGCAGTTGCTCTATAATCCGACAAACTCGATAGTCCGACACTGCCCTGCATAATGTTTGTCGGATTACCGGAGGTCCACTGTATTGGGAAGCTTGTTTCCCACGGGAAGTGCTTCTGCTTAGTCTTGAAGCTCTGCTGTGTGGAACGGAAATAAGTTACTTGTCTGAGGTCTGAGAAAATTACTCCGAGTGAAAATATTATATTTTACAGCTTAAAATCACTCAGTATGGTACACTATTACGTCCTCATGAAGTTGTAACAGACCTATATAAAACCGTCAAATTCATGGCGAATTAAACTGTTAATGAACAAATTACACTAGTGCGTTTGTGAATATGGCTGCGCCTTCGCTTACTACTCTACACTTACTATCAATTGGTGTTTAACGAATCAATACTATGCCCTTAACCAAACACAAGTGTGTTTGTACGAATTTTAAAGTAAAGTTATGAAAACGCTGAACACATGAAACATTGAATACGTTGATCCTTGTTTATTAAAAAGTGTAATAAACATTTAAGAAACCTAAGTTTTTAGATTCAATAGCTATTTAATCCACCGAAACATCCTGGTAACGGAATAGTGAAATAAATATAAGATGAAGTTTTCATCGCATTCTAACCAAACCGGTTTCATTGAGAGTCCTTGTTAAGTACCAACATATTGAATTTCTTCAGATTTTTCAGTCTTATTGTTGGAAAATTAATGAGGATGACACATTCCTTAAGAGCACACATCTCACTAAATACCCAGGTAAATAAAAATTTACTAAAACAGCATTCGTAGCAGTTTAATAACTATTCAGCGATATAAAATTCAATGGAGAACGGGAAAAAACATGATCCATTTGTAATAGGTAAGGGGGAGTGACCTTTTTACTCGCAGAACGACATTAATTCTGCATTGATAGGGAAGGAACAACATGTCGCCTTCTCGTTCACAACTAATTTATGTTTTAACTCAGGACAAATTTTTTATACCGTATACCAATTAAAAGTGAGATAGGTGAATAAATTAATGAGTTCATTACCTTACTAGGTATTGAAAAAAATATTTTAACGATATTTAGGGCAGAATAGCAACTAACAGAAGTAAAACAGCTAGCGTTAAAAAATAATTGAGACTCAAAAATCTCACTGACTAGGAGAAACAACCAAATGTTGGTTTAAAAATCAGAAATATGTATGTTTGGTATGCATACCACAAGTGTCCGTAGGTTTATCATCCTTCCGTTAATTATATGAGGAGATATTTTTTGTGTGTTTGTGTATGGATTTGTTTTTCGATTAATAAAAGATATCTTCCAGTGAAATTTCACCACAAATAATTTATTACGAGACTGTTTGTTAGTAACAGAATAGTAGGGGAAAAAGGTCTAAACATCTGATTCAATACAATTTCAGATTAAAGTTGGTATTAAATGCTAACAGCTTCACTTTTTTTTCAGATTTTTTATTCATATGGTTGGAAAATTAAATAGGGAGGGTATTTTTCACGACTTTACAGGTACTCATCGAGTGAAATACATAACAAAATAAAAATGTCATAAAACAATATCGCTAGCATTTTCGAGTACCTGTTCAACAATGCCACTCTCGATGTGGTACGCGAAAAAAAAAAATTCATCCCTTCTTTTGTTGATCTATGCTTGTGATAGAAGTGTTTGATGACGTCGTCTTCTGGCCGTATGCTCCTTGAAGACAGCTTATCCGTCACCACATTTGCATTAGTTGACTGCAATATGGTGGGTTTTTTTTCAGTTTCTTTTTTAACAATGTGTATTTCTCAAGTACATGAAAACCTATGAAAATACAAATTTCAGTTTGCTTTATACATAACGAGTATAAAATGCCCTCATTTCACTCATCATTCGTAATTGGTTTGATGGTACACTTGTCGAATCCGTATTAATGTATAACTGGCAAGTTGTAAAACTTCTATGATTTTAGTATACTTCTCGGTTAAGGAACCAAGTAAAAATGTAAACGTGCAATGTTTTGACGGCTTTCTCTCCGTCATCATCTTCAGATCCGGCCTAATCACACATTGCGACAGGTCTGCAAGTGGTTTTGCTGCACAATGGCAAAATGTCTTCTGTACTTGTAGCGTATGCCAGTTTGATTAAATATATTTTTGAAATTTTGTAAGAGATACACATTTAGTCAGTACAGTGAACATAAAATATACCCTGACACTTTTTGTAATGATGTTGGGGCACAATAAGGCTGCACAAAATATCTCAATATATCTGTTTTCTTTTGTGAATTCTTGACAGAAGGAATCACCATAAAAATAAGTAAATAAAAAGAATTGGCCTCAACGAAATTGGGGGAAAATTCATCCTAAGGTTTAAAAGCTCGTAAAGATTTGCATCTTCCCTAACTTCAAATTGAGCAAGGTCTTTTAAAACAATTAAAAAAAAACCTTTAACTTATAGGAAGAAGTGTATGCAGCTATAAAACATATTTCCTCGCCTTTCACTACTAAATATAAAGGACAGTGTTTTTGTTAACCTCAAAGTCAATAACTTCAGATCAACATCTAGATTTTGAACATGTCTAAAGACGAAGAAAAGTAAGCATGGATATTTTTTCAAAAGTTTCAAAAAATTTCCTTAGAAGAAGAATACCTCAAAACTGCAAGGACATTGGAGAATCAGATAATTAATTTATCCGTATTTTTTGAGGAATATATCTCTGAAAGTTAACTTTCTGAACTCTTGTCCGGATTCCACAGATGAACAGGACAAAACGTATCATAAAGACAAACATCAAGTAAAAGTTGCATACAAAAAAATGGATGTTTTATATGTTAACAGATAACTGTTGGAGCAGTATTACAGACAGTCGAACAAAAGAAAAAATTAAAATTATATACACAACTTCGTTTCTTTGATATGTACTCTGTATGCTGCGTGACATGTCACAACTATTTAATTTAATTGCAATGGACCACACGCTCCCGTGGCAATTTCCCTATACAACCATCTTCCCCCTATCCTGCACCCACCTACATTTGCCTTAAACAAATTTTAACTTTACATTCTTTTAACATTTTCGGTAAGTTATTCATCATTTCCCTTGGTAACTCATTCCAATTCCTGAACCCCTTACCTAAAAAAGAGAATCTTCCCACACCATTGTGCCTGAAATCGAGTGCCAGGTTGTGGTCATGGTCATCTTTTCCCTTCCATGCACTTCTTTTCATACCTACTCCAATATCGTTCCATCGCCAGTATACGCCCTGTACTCTCCCATGACACTCCTCATCCTCCTCCTGTCTTGCAATGAATCCCATTCCAGCTCCTTTATCATATCTGTCACCGATTGCATTCTGCGATAATTTCCAGAAACAAATCTAGCAGCCCTTTTTTTGCACCCTCTCCAACTCCTGTATTTGATACGCAAAATGTGGGTCCCATACTACACTACCACATTCGAGCAATGGTCTGGCCAAAGTTTTGTAACCCAATTCCTTTACTATAAACGTTTATTTACGTATATTATTTTCCTGAGTATAAATATTAAAACTTAAGAACGTCTAAAAAATTCAATAACTAATAAATAGGAAAATTTAAGAACAGTTTTGATATCAGCACAATAACTGCTGTAAACATAAAAACTTATTTCACAAAAATAAATAAATAAAAAGTACTTTATTTTTCTGAACCATAGCTGTCTGCCTTTGGTTGGCAATGATCACACGATACCAGCAGTTTTTTCAAAAGTTGTTCGAAAGGTTGTTGGGAAATAACATTTATACGCCATCTGTGGATTTTGATTGTACTTGGCATACAATCTCGTTTCTGACAACTTTAGTATACAGTGTGTAGTAAAGGTAAAATATGTAAAACGACGAAACACGTATCTTTGTATTATCTCATTTAATTCACGACAAAGGTTATGTGTCTTTACTAATGAGCGCGGTAGCAAGGACTAGAGTGCTTTTCTTAGAAATATCCTTTTCTGACGGGGAGGATGTATTTCAACGGATTTGTTTGTTGTGTTGCAGAATGGATGACATTGGCAACGCTACTGAGAGGGTAGAAGAGTGCCATGCCGAGTACCTGCCTTCCCTAGCTGAGTACTACGGATGTAAGTTCACTTAAATATATGGAGACGACGCAAGAGACCTTCACCACGCATTGAAGTGAAGCAGGGTGGAGAGGAGTGGGGGGGGGGCATGGCCGGAGTGGAGGGGGCATGGCCGCTTCCATACAGACACGGGGAATATGTACAAAAACCTCAAGGGGACTCTAGGATAAAAGTGACGCCGCAATCTGGTGATGGATTATTATGTAACTCGATATCACAAATAAAAAATTAAGAATAAAATTTTTTGATATCCTGCTTAGTTTTCGAGATATTCTGTCCCAAATGTGAAATGGTTTTGGTTGAAATTCAGAAGAAAAAATTGGTCAATGTCAAATTTGATGATGGATTCTTATTTAAAAATACGAGACAAATAAAAAATAAAGAATAAAAATTTTCGATATCTCACCTAGTTCTAGAGATATACTGTATCAAAAGTGAGGTGTCTTGAGTTGAAATGGAGAAGAAAAATTTCGCAAAAGTCAAATTTAATGATCGATTCTTATGTAACACGACGAGACAAATCGAAAATAAAGAATAAAATTTTTCGATTTCTTGCTTAGTTTTCGGGATATACTGGGAACATCGCAATTGTTTGGAAGCGCAATATCGCCGCTGCCACCACTGCGCATGCGCGAGCCTGCTTCACCAATTTAACGTCACTTCTCCTCCATATATTTCCTTCCTCCATGGTTCACTTACCCCTGACTCTTATGTTCACATCGAGTAGAATCGCAAACATTTCGTGTTAATATAGACCGTAATACTAGATCTGTCCTACATCAGCAGATTGAATATAAATGTAGCTTGCGCTGTCATAACTATTTTCATTGATTGAAAGAATTTTCCATGAGTTTAAAACAGTTTTCGGCGAACGACAACCTTCAACTTTACGCCAATCCTCCGTATACAATTAGATCTGACCCCATCTTCTTTTAGTGCTCTAAAACGACAATTATTCTCACAGAATCTATTGATGTTACTAAAGAAAATTTATTAGGTTAACGTATCATCACTACAGAAGCGTTCCAGAAATGATTTAAAGCTTTAAATTACGGATCTGACCTATGGACACTTGAATGGTTTATTTCGAAGAAGACAGGAATATTCTAGCAGAGTGGCAAAAATTTCAGTTCAAGAAATTCGATAGGATTTCATACACACAGATGAGCCAAAACATTATAACCATTTGCTTGATAGCCTGTTGATATAACCTTGGAACGCAATACAGTAACGATTCGGCGTGGCATGGATTCGACAGTACTTAATAGTTTTCTGGAGGTGTTTGGCACAAAATGTTTATGTAATCACAGGTTCAAATGAACCTGATTACAATCGCCATATATATATATACTGGAAGTTAATTTTTCGTGGAAAAACCTATTTCTTCGTTTATACGTAATATAAATCAATAAATGAGGTCCCATTTTAAAGATTAAGTTCTCCACTTCTGGCGAATGTTTAATTGAGAATTGTTTGTTTATAATTCAATATTTTATTTTCTACAAAGTGTGGATGACTACTGTTAGTTGAAAGGAGCTACTACATGTGGCAGCACTTTCTGCACTATACCTGTGGCTCCATCTTCACGGCTGAAGGTGGCCATACACGATCGCTCTATCCGACCAAATGGAGCGATGTCACTCCATTATCGTTATTGATGTAGATGAAATGAACTGACAGGATTATTTGGATATCTGATCAGTCCAAAATCCATCAGTTCCGTACATCATGCCATCAAGCCGACTGACGGTATGTGGGGAAAACTACGTGATACGACATTAAGCTATCACTCCAGTCGGCTCGTGTATGGTAAAATCGCCGTCTAAATACTTCTCATTCTGTCACCTACCACCGAACAGGCAACATCAGTGACTTGAGTGGACTGCACATCATTGTACTACGGTATTTTGTTTTGTTTTGAATGTGCTTTAGAAATATTTGTATTATTTTAAATGAAGTATAGAAAATAATACAGTTTTAAATATTATTAAGTAACAATTAGGACGGCATTATTTTACCCTTTTTTCTTTTTTTTTTAGAAAAAAAAGAAAATAATAATAATGCTGTCTCAACATGGCATTGTGCTGGAGATTATTGAGTATAAAGGCTTGCCACGCCTATGGCAGACCTCTAATCCTGATTACCATGACAAAATAAAAAGAAATATTGCAATAGATCAATTGCTAGTATTATTTAAAAATACAAATACATTAAATAAAACAGAGAAACCGTGTTGCGAAAAATAATAATTCTTTGCGGTCTTGTTTTTAAAAAGAACATATAAAGATAAGATCAATTTAATACTAGCCTGCTTGTTTAAATATGTTGTTTAACAACATTTGACGTACCTGTCACTATTTTTGACCTTCTAAACTAATTAAATTTAATAAATCTGTTTTATAATCACTTTGTAGCATTTCTATAAGTTTTCGTAACACCACAGAGCTTATTTTTCGTCATTTCACACATTTTTTTTATGTATATTAAACTATCAACATTTGTATTCAGTAAGTTTGAATATCCTTTAAAATTAATTGAGTCTCATTTTATTTAGTACTTTGCATAACTAGATTGTTGTATAAGAAATTGACAGCTTTTTGTTGTTTGCTTTGTCTAGTTTTTCATTGTTGTGGCTGACTGGAGTGACGGAATGATGGTCTGTCCCAAAAGTAAATAGAATAAATCCACGAAAAACAATTTATTGTATATCGAAGTACAAATTACTAAAATTCTTCAAAATAGCACCCTTGTGCATCGACACACCGTTGCCAACGCCTCTGCCAGTGGCGGTACGCTTCCTGGAAGGCTTCGACTGGAACCTCGTTCAGGCATCTCGTCACGGCCTCTTTGACGTTATCCAGCGTTCCAAATTGTTGCCTTTTAAGCTCCTTTTTATTCTTGGGAACAAAAAGAAGTCCGCCGGAGCCAGATCGGGGCTGTAGGGCGCTTGGGGCAGCGTTGCCATCTTGTGCTTGGCTAGGTACTCGGTCACGATGGAGGCGGTGTGGGGCGGCGCGTTGTCGTGGTGCAGTCTCCAGTTGGCAAAGATCTCCTTCGGACGCGTTGCATTCTCTTCCGCAGTTTTCGAGAACTTCCAAATAAAACTTACTGTTCACTGTCTGACCCTGCGGCACAAACTCTCTGTGGACAATACCTTTTGAGCTGAAAAAGACAATGAGCATTGCCTTTACCCGGGACTTGCTCATCCTTGCCTTCTTCGGCCGCGGGGAATTCTTTGTGTGCCATTCTGCACTTTGTCTTTTTGACTCGGGGTCGTACTCAAAGACCCTTGTTTCATCACCAGTAATCACGTTATCAAAAAAATTCGGGTCACTTTCACAGCGTTCCAAGAGATCACGCGAGATTGCCACAGGAGCAGCCTTCTGATTGGGCGACAGGACTTTCGGGACCATTTTGGCATACACCTTTCTCATGGCTAAATCTTCTGTAAGAATGCGATGCACTGTGGTTTTTGGAATATTGCACTCTTCTGCTAACATTCTGATACTCAGGCGTCGATCGGAATTGAGCATGTCTCTCACTTTTTGCACATTTTCGTCGCACTGTGTCGTTGACGGACGTCCAGAGCGTTCCTCGTCGTCAACCTTCTCTCTACCCTCCCGGAACATTTTGTGCCAGCGGAAAACCATTCCTTGGGACATTGATTCATCTCCATAAACATCCTTGATCATGGTAAAGGTCTCCGAACCATATTTCCGAGCTTAACACAAAATTTTATCGCGTATCGTTGCTCCACGGAACGTGACATCGTGAACTCGTGACGCGACTCCCGAATTAGGTCCAAGTCTATCAGCGATACGCACACTGTAACGGCCTGCAGACAACTGACGCAGGTCGCGTTGCTTTCCTAAGACTCCCCACCACGTTTCCCACCAACAGTCACCCCACTCCAGTCGTCCGCGTCGGCGGGAAAAAATCATTCTACTTACTTTTGGGATGTCGTCCAAATGGAGCGATCGTGTATGGCAACCTTTAGAGCCCAACTATTTAGCATCGCGCTATCTTCCAGTAGATTCCGATGTCTGTGTTGCAGCTGGTGCTCCTGCGGTGATTGCAGCTTCCTGTGGGGGCGCCGTGGCCGTAGTGCTAACATGCCTCCTGTATGCCGGCACACTCAGGGAGGTGCTCTCTCGTAAAGGGAGTGACGTCAAGGCCAGCACTGCCATCGTCACCTCTATATACCCGGTGAGTCAATGGCCGACGAAGTTAAAGTTTACTGCTGCATTACATCATACGCTATCACTCATTAATTCTTTAATTCTGTATTGAATTCCAAAGCAGTCATTCACGGAATATAACGACTAATACAATATTACACAGACATACTCGTATGCCACATATGCAGGGGGCCAACAAGGTGTAAGGCAACCAAAATTTTCATTTATTCTCTAATTTTTATCTTGTTAGTAGGCTGATTTTAACTGTATATGCGCCGGCCTCATTTTTTTAGTGAATCATAAAATATGTTTAGCACTCTCAGACAGGGGCGTAGCTACGATAGGGCTAGATGGTGCTGTGCACCGGGTGCTCCACGCTCAGGGGGCCCCCAAACGCAGCTGAGGGGGGCCCCAAGCGCAGCCCATTGGACCCCCAAACGCAACTCAAAGGGGCCCATCGGCCTTCAGGGGAAATGGGCGACTTTTTTTTAGCTCTGAGGGCCTTGTGAACCTAAATACGCTACTTCTTAGGGGACCCCAAGCATAGTTCAGGGGGCCCCTACCAGCAACTTGCCAGAGCTGAAAAAAAAGGGTCGCCCAATCTGGCCTGAGGGCCCAAAATAATTTTTTTTACACCGGGGCCCTTGTTGACCTAGCTATGCCGCTGCTCTCAGATGTAAAATTGAATTAATCTGGCGACTGCCTCACTACTTCTAATTGTTGGTTGTGGTAGATGTGATTTCGCCGCTTTCATTGCTGTTTCTCTTCTCCTCTGTCTGTTTTCTTTTAGAAAAAATCTGAAGATGAATCTACTAAAATTATCAAAAATTATATATAAAAAACTGTTCAACAGGTGCCTCTTAGAACTCCACTGGAAAGAAATGGATGATTGGTTCAAAAATTTTCCTAACGTATTGCTTTCAGTGAACGTGGGGAACGCTCGTACGATCACACCTTTTTAATTTATTATTATTATTTTACCATCGTATGCCAAGTACATAGGGCCGGCGTTAGGGGGGGGGGGAGAGTGTAAGAGGGACCAATGTGCCGGGGCCCACCCCTCTGATGGGGGCCCTCCGCTTGACAAGTTATAGAGCAAAAAAGATCGCCGATTTGGTCTAAGGGAGGGCCCTAACCGATGAATTGGCTAAGGGCCCCCAACTGGTTACGTGACTGCTAAGAACGCTTGCCCCGGGACCCAAAATCCTAGCGCCGGCCCTGCAAGTACAACAAAATATGTCAATTAGATAACTAAATCTATAGATTCAAGCCATCTTCTGGCAGCTGGTCCAGCTTTATGCAGTGTGAGAAGGCATCCAGATAGTCTTCTTGCTGTACAGTCCAACACAATGTGGTCAGCAGTTTGGCTACCACCACAGTTACACACGCATCTTCACGGAGACCCCACTTACGCGTAATTGCATTGCACACTCCGTGACCTGTGAGAAATCTGTTCAATTGACACCAAAGACGCCTAGGCAAGTCAAATCCTGGAACACAGGTTGTCGGTTTATAATCCCACAGTTGTGTGGGCTGTTGGCTTCCCACTCCTTTCTCCACTCTTCATACAAGTTAAAGTTGTTATGTTTGAGATTGGCTGCTTCCATGTAGGCAGGTATCCCCAATTTTAGTCGTGTGTGAGGCAGCTGAAGAAGGTCATCATGAAGAGGAATCATGTTGTTTTCATCCACTCCTTCCAATTCTCTAAGCAATATCGATTTCCTCCTCAAATGTGGTGGAGGAATGTTGGAAAGTACAGGCAGCCAGGGTAGACCTTAATATTCTCATAGCAGAATTAAGCTGGGTATCAACTTTGGCAGTATGAGCACTACCAAGCCATGGAGAGCAACGGTATTCTGCTGCGGAGAATGCCAAGCCAAGGGCTGCTCCTCGAAGAACTCGGGCGCCTGCACCCTATGACGTACCAGCCAGTTTCTTAACAAGGTTCACACGGGTCTTCACTTTCTCTGCAGTGTTAGATATATGTTGATGAAAAGTGAGGGCTCGATCCAAGGTAACTCCCAGATAGTTGGGGTGGTCTTTGGTTCTACTCTTCCAAAGGGTCTGAAGGATGGTCTTATTCTGACGTAGGCAAGCTGGTTTGAAAGGTTGAAGCAAACAGTCTCTTTGTCAGATTAGGTTTTAGTCCCCACTTAGAGAAAAATGTGTAAAGCTGGTTAAGACTCTGAGAGAGTCTATCTTCGCAAATTCGGAAGTTTCTATCGTGGAAAGTAATAGCTAGATCATCAGCATACTGAAATTTCCTGCAATTTAGTTGAGGTATGTCCGCAAGATATAAATTAAAAAGCACAGGCGCCAACACCGAACCCTGAGGCTGTCCATTGTTGATAACACTCCAGCGACTCTTTTGGACCCCGCAGTGGAACTGGATTTGTCGATTACTCAACATGTTTTTCAAGAGTTCAGCTATTTTTTTTACACGGTTCAGCATTTAGGAATTTGGGGAGGAGACCCTATGAGCTGCCCATCTCTTTTAATGAAGCTAATTTAAGAAACGAAAGCAGAGTCATAATGCTTCTATAACAAATATGGCTGCAGAGTCCTCTACCAACACTTCACGGTGTTATGCTGAAGTATCCCATAGTGCACTACGATCTGAAAGTAACGGTAAGATTTCTAGAAGCCGCATGAAGCACCATTACCGATTAAGTGACTGTGTTATCTTTTCTAACACCTGTATAATATTTTTATTTCCTTGTACAGGTGTCCTCGTTCATCGTGTACCTGTCGGTGGTGATTCCTCGAGCGCAGTTCCTGATAGAGGTGGTGCTGCAAGGGTCCTTTGTGGTGTGCCTGTACCAGTTTTTCTGCCTGCTGGTGGCGTGACTGTGGAGGAGAGGCTCAACTGGCAGCCATGATGCGCCCCGCAGCTCTGCAGCCAGTCACAGGACCCTGCTGCTGCTGCCCATGCTGTAAACTGTGCTGCCGCCCACTAGACGTCAGCAAGTGAGCAACACTCCTCCTCTATATTCCTTACCTCTATAGCACGTTCAGTTAACAGAGGCGGCTCAAGGTCAGTCTGCTCTATCCCCACTCCTCTGCCCTCACCCCTACATGCGGAAGGTAAACTCGCTTACCTGGACACTGCATTCAGCTCTTAAAGGTAGGAAGGGAGAGGGTGGTGAGATGGTGAGCGGTGTCATGGGAGCCACCAGTTTGGAATGAATTGAATTTAATTGCGGTGGATGCATGATCCAGTGACAATTTCCCTAATCACCTAATTAAACTTTTTTTTTAGTACTTTTATTATTACTATCTTATATACTTTCAGTGTTAAATTCTTCCCCCATCTATTTTTGCGATTTACGAATTTTAATTTTAAATTTCTTCAGCAATTTTGTTAAGTTATTCATCACTTCCCCTGCTAACTTATTCGAATCCCTGACACTCTTGCCCCCAAAAGAAAATTTTACCACTCCCTTGAACATAAAATCGAGTGCCCATGGTCATTTCAATGCAATACTCCAAATTTTCGACCAATATCCTTCCAAGCCCCATCAGCAAAATACGCCTCGTACTTATACCACCACTCTCTTCATCCTCCTCCTTTCCTCCAATGACTCCCAATCCTTTTCCTTTATCATATGAGCAACTGGATACGTCTTGTGGTTATTTCCGGAAATAAATCAACTGCTCTCCTCCAACTCCTGTATTTGATAATTGAAATGTGGGTTCCAAACTACATCACCATATTCAAGCAATGGTCTGGCCAAAGTTTCATAACCCAATTCCTTAATTTCTCTGGTATATCCTCTCATCACTCTCTCTAATAAATGAATGATAGTGTAACCTTTTACTACCACCTGCCCGATGTGTTCTGCCCACTTGAGTTTATTATCAAAAATTATGTTAAGATATTTAGACTTCAAACCTTCAACACGTAATTTCTTCCCCATCCTATAATCATAAACAACATTTAGCTTCTTATCTGTGTACCTAATAAGCTTACTCTTCTTGGCATTTTCTTCATTCCATTTCCTATTCAGGTCACCCTGTAGCTGTTCACAGTCTTCACCCGCTTTGATCCTACTACATACCATTGTCACCTACAAGCACACTAAATTCTGACTTCTTCTTCTTTTTGTGCAGTGTACAGATACAAAGTAGTTTTTCCGCCAATGCGATGGCCTTGTCACTAGCTGATTGAAGATCTGATTGAGATGCATTTATTCCGAGTTGTGGGCATGACAATATATGTACCATAGTTTCGATCTCGTTGCAGAACATGTGATATCTGGTTGTTCTCCAAGGTATCCCCTTGAAGCGAGAATGTCTTTGCAGCCACCAACTACAACTCAAAGTCTGTCCAGTGTCTTCCATATGGGCCATGGTTGTTCAGACCCAGTTGGTAGACCTTTTTCCGGCTTGATCCAGTCGATGTTGTGTCACGCTCTCTCCTTCCAAGCTGATATTCTGTTACTGCTTGGTGTTCCTTTCAGTGGCGTTGAGGTCTTTAAGAAGCTTGATGGGTATTTCAGTCTCGATAGTGCTGCTGCATAACCATGTAAAGGGAGTCCAGTGTCTTCTTCCGCTCTGAGCTATGCCTTGTTGGGAACAACTTCCCGGCGAATCTCTCCAGGGGCGATGCCAGCCAACATTTCCACCTTTGCAACAGGCGACGGTCTGAGGCATGCTGTGATAAGTCGGCATGATCTGTGGATCCCAATATCCACAGTCTTAGCATGACACATAACAGGCATACTCTGCTGCGGAGTAGCACAATGCTAAGGCAGAGGTGCGGATGACTCTTGGGTTAGCTCACCAGCTTGTTCCAGTCAACTTGCTTACGATATTGTTGTATGATGATGTTTTCATCTTGACGTTGCGGAAATGGTTTTCAAAAGTGAGATTTCTGGCAAGAGTTACGCCGAGGTATTTTGGAATATCACTGTGCTGCAGAATGGTTCCATTCCAGGTTACATTAAACTTTCGCTTAGCGTACTTATTCTTACTGTAAACCATCAACACAATCATTCATTAGAATGGTGAATCGCAATGGTCCCAATACGCTATCCTGTGGACTCCCATATTCACTTCCACCTCGTTTAATACAGAATTTCATGCTATAACGCTTAGCTTTTACCCTTTTCAGAAAATCGCTATCACTTCTTCATTCCCTCCAATAGTTTTCAACTTATTTACAACCATTTTATGGCTCACTATCAAATGCCTTAGAAAGAATGAGGGATAGAAATACTTGTTTTGGTGTTTCGGATTCGGCATCAAATTGCTGTTCCCCTTCACATTTTGTGATTACCTGGTTAAGTCAGGTGGCGACGAGGGAATCTGACTGCGAATCCAGCTCTGTCAATAAGGCAGTCGAATTCCCCCTCGGGGTTTCTCGTGCGATAAATACGAGGTGCGTCCAGAAAGTAAGTTCCGTTTGGTAATAAAATGAAATTGTACACAGATACAGAAGAAATTTATATTGCACAAAATTCTACAACTCTTAAACTATTTTCCACATAACTGGCGAAATTTTGCAGGTATTTGTCATAGCGTGGCACCAGGTTTTGTATATCTTCTTCATAGAAATCTGCCGCCTGTGTCTTCAACCAGTTGGAAGCAGTTTCTTTCAGCTCGTCGTCATTGGTGAAGTGATGACCACCAAAGAAAGACTTGAGATGTAAGAACAGATGAAAGTCTTGCCAGTTTTTCTGTAACCAAAGGTGGACGCCCACTTCGTTCTTCATCGTGCACATCACTACGCCCGCCATTGAACTGTCGGACCCATCTTCTCACCATCGAATCACTCATCGCATTTGGTCCGTAAACATCGCAAATTTGCCGATACATTTCACTTGGTTTCACTTTCCTCGCATTCAGAAACCGAATCACAGACCTGATTTCACAGGCGGCGGGATTTTCAATCAACGCCGACATTTCAAACAAGCACAACAAAGCGTAAGTAACTGACAGCGATCTCCAAATAGCACACGTTCTTCCCCTTGATACACATCGTCTACAGCACATGTGCGGAACTGCAATCGCAGCGGTACAGCGGAGATAAATTGAAACGGAACTTACTTTCTGGACGCGCCTCGTAGATCACCAGTCTATATAGTTCACTGTCGGATCTTGGTCTGTGTGGTAGTTACGTCAGAGAGACTGGTGTCAAATAACCACTCGGGCGGGTGTGGTGTAGTGTAGGTGTAGAAGGGACTGCAGAGTAAAATAAGCAGGAGTGGTATCATTTAGACCATCCAAGACGCTTGTTTGTTCTTCTTTCCTCGATTTTCGACATCTAGGGTCCTCAAAAAATAAATAAATCCATTAATCTTCATGGTTCTTTTTATTCTTTTGATTAGTTCTTCATCATTATGCTTTACTGTTTCTTCCTCTCTTCTGTCCGGATATAAATTTAACTTTCCGTTTGGTAAGAAACTCTTGAAGATTTTTCTTAACATATGGAAGGTGTTATGTATTGTTTCCTTATACCTTCATTTAGTAGTCACTATTCTTACTTTTTTTAACATTCAGAAATTAGTTTGTTATTGTCCATCCTCACAACGTGATCAAAGAAACTACTTGTTTCTAATCGTTGCTGATGATCTTAGGCTATCCGTGGTAAACAGAAGGGGTTCATGAAAACAAAACCACATAAGCCTTGCGACTTAAGTGATTTGGTCTTAACGGTTCGTTGACATCGGGGTCTGAACTGGGAGAGAATCCCGGTTAAGTAACAAGAAGAAATTTGGAATCTACATCGCGTTCTACAGAATTATAGTATTGTGCGTTAACACTCAGACGTAGACCTGACATGGTTAGAAATGTAGATGTACGGTTTGCCTTGAAGTCTTCACTTGTGTTATGGCTGACTCTGACGTAGAACAAACATCTATGTGTTTGCATCATCCATTCTGCAAGTTATCAAGGTTTGCCCGATAGTCACTTCAGCTCCTTTATAAGGCCCCGCTTATATAGGGAAGGATTGCTGTCGCAAATTTGGTGCTGATCCTGCTCCATTATCCCGTACTGCAGTGGGCTGATTGGTGTAGAGACAAAAGTCCAGCAAACACGTGTTTTTACGTTTACTTAAACAGACATTTACCTCTGTCAAAACTTTGCTTCGCTCATGTGAAATATTCCTCCATGTTTCGGATTCAACATTAAATTAAGCCATCTCTCCCCCTTCCTCCTCCCCTCTTTATTCGTTGGGATTACGATTTTAGGCCATGGTACAGGCTGATGGCATGGAAAATGGAAACTCTTTCACTAGGACCTTTAAAACTGCTGTTATTCATGGCTATCAATATATGGTGTGTTATTATAATGTGTTTGTATAGTTCAGACTTTAGACTTTAGCACATAACTCCATTCCGTTCCCCAACCATAAAGTTTGACCTTCACCTTCTGTGAACGTGTTGTTTACGATCTAAAATCACACAGATGTTAGACACAGCAAAAATCCGCTGCCACCGTTTCTGACGGAATCAACCTTCGAGTTTTATATAAAATCCAGACTGCTCTACCACGTGGTAGATCACTTGTCAGAATTGTTATTTCTTAGTCATTTGCCTATTAGATGCCGAAGCAATTTTCTTTCGGAGTATCAAGCAAACTGAACGATGCATGCTTTTTCCTCGAATACTGCAATGCCACTCCGCTCAAACATTCAATACTGTTCGGGAAGGAAAAGATTAAGGATAATTATGCCATAGAAACTGAGTACATATACCATTTTGGTGGCTGTTGCAGACGAAACCTCAACCGGGTGCGGGTGTTGGTTCTGCAGCTGCCGGTGGTGCAGTGGTTTTTCTACTTGGTGCTGTTCGTCCTCCGTGCCGAGGACCTGGTGAGTTAAATACTTAAGTAAAGTTTCAGCTACCGAGCTACTGATAGTTAAAACATTTCATAACTGTAAAACTAGCAGGGGCGTAGCTACTATGGGGCTAGGCGGTGCAGTGCACCGGGGCCCCAACGTTCAGAGGGCCCCCAAGCATACCTCTGGGGGCCCTACAGCACATCTCTGCGGGCCCCGAAGCGCAGTTCAGAGGCCCACGAGCCTTCATGGCAAACTGGTGACCTGTTTTTTTATCTCTACAGTCGTCTAAGGGGGCCCCTGAGACACAGGAAGCCCCTCACTATGGGCCCTCTCACTGCTCAGGGGGCCCCTAAGCACAACACAAGGGCCCCATCCTCAGCTCAGGGGGCCCTCACAAGCAACACAAAGCAAAAAAAAGGTCACCCATCTGGCTTGAGGGCCCAAAATAAATTTTTTGCACCGGGGCCCTTGTCGACCTAGCTACGCCACTGAAAACTAGTACAGACTTGATATGCGATCGTAGGTTTTCCCGGCGAATAAGAATGATCGTAGTTCAATTGATCCGGCTGTATGCCCAAGAAATCTTCAAGCAGTATAGACTTGAGTTTACTATTTTCAACATTTGCTTTTTCATGCATAATGTTTTGTACCATTTGATGTTGCGTGTGAATTAGACGGAGAGTCACCCTTCTGGGAACAATCAAGTCCACTTGTCAGATCACTGGTCCAGATATCAGTCTTGTCACGTGTCGGAGTTCTTAGTGGTTTGTGTTAACTTTACTTTTAAATCTCTGGGTTTTTTTGGGAAGGGAGGGGTCCGCTATTTATAACTTGAATAATATTTAAGCCATTTATTAAATTTTCTTTCGACCCTGAACTGCCGAGCTCTTTCTATTGTACACCAGAAAAGGTACTATCTACTATCAGATTTAACGACTGCTTTGGCCAACAATTACCTACTAATATCTTTAAAAATGAAACTTTCCGGCACACAGCCAATATTTGTGTAAGTAAACTGCCCTCTCTTAAAGTTTACTTCTTGCTCGGCAAGCACAGAGCCCGCCGACCAAGCCAGCTGATCAGAAATGACGCCCCTGATCAACATACAGTGTGTCCCCACACAGCTGAGTCGTTCTGGCTCTGACAAAATATATTCTTCCGTAGTTATGCATTCCCTTACACGCTCCCTTTCGATCGTGGTATCCAGGATGTTTCAGTCGTAATAGAGGTAACCTCTCTCATTTGCATGAGTCATTAGTCTGCTTGCCTGTATTAAATTTAATTTAGTTGTGATGTAACGCACGCTCCGGTGGCAACCTCCCTACACACCCATTTTCCCTCTTTCCTGTACTCACCTATTTTTGCCTCTACAAATTTCAGCTTTAATTCTTTCTGTGTTTTTGGTAAATTATTCATCATTTCTCTTGATAACCCATTCCAATCACTGACGCCCTTACCTACTAAAGAAAATTTTCCCGCATCCTTGTGCCTGAAATCGAGTGCCAGCTTGTGGTCATGGTCATTTGCCCTCTGCGCCAGTATCTCTTTAACTGCTCTTACAGCGTTCCCTTCTTTTTCTTAACGCTTTTGCTTATTTCTTGTTTATTTTAGATTGATTTTTTTTCAAGTATTGATTCCACTCCTAGAATTGGACACTTACAAACCATTTTATAAGCCATTTTAGAAACAACTAGAAAACTTGACAGTGTTTTCCTGGAATTATGCAAGATTTGCCTAGTTTCTGGCATACGAGAATGCACAACTTCTCTTACGATGAGTTTGGTCATTGGTTCTTTATATACTGTATGTCTATATCACAGTGGCCACAGGTATTTTTTCTTTCAGATAAAGCTGACTTTTGTTTCTTAGATCTTAACATTTTACGCACATTGTGACTAGTGTGTAATCAGTGAACTGACGTTGTTCAAAATTCAATGTAGACCTTACGTTGTTATAGCGGAAGTCTCTTCTCTGATGGACTGACCTCGACTGATTGGTGAACAGAGTCTTTGTCTCGCGGGCCCGTCCTAAATTTAGTCATGAATTCACTGATTCTTCTCTGTCCATTTTATCTTCAAAGTTTTAATTTTTTCAGTAATACCTCCAAATTCTACTGCCTCTGAAAGATCAAACATGATGAAGGGTCTTCTCTTCAGGAGCTACACACACTTCAGTTTTTCATTTAATTCTCTTGTCCATAATATTCTTCACATAACTTACTACTGTGTCGTCACAATCATTGCATTTGTTAGTTTTACGTATTTTGAGAATTCTTATCTTTTCTTCTGCGGGTTTTAAGATTCTAGCTAGTTTCTCAGCTGCTTCAGACTATTCTCTGATTTAAAGGAGACAAATAATACACTTATTGTATAGGAAGTCAGTTTTGGTTTGAATAACGAAGTAGCCCTTGACACAGCTACTGAAGCGTAACTCGGCGCCATTTTCGAGTTCGTTTGATGTCTTAAGTTATCAATGTCTTAGCTCAGTCTCTTGTTATCATTTCGAAGTTCTTCTCCCTCCCTTCAGCGCTTGCTACAGCTATTGCCAAATACATTTGCTTATCCTTTATCTTCCTTAGTAGTAGTAGTATTTTATTTGTCCTCTAAATCATATACATGTATTTTAAACATATTGATATGAGATGTGTCAATTATAAAATATGATTTATATTTACGTTACGTTATTTACATTAAATTAATTCATACAATTCAAATATTCTTCTACAGAGTAAAAGGAGTGGTATTGAAGGTATGACATCAACAATTTCTCAAAAATTCACCCTTCTGATGTTGCTTTTACATTATGCGGTAATTTATTGAAAAGCTTAATCCCTATGTGAAATGTTCCATTTTGATACATTTTTGTTTTTTATGCATAATATACAAATCTGATTGTTTCCTTGTGAAATGATCATGTACCTCGTTATTTGTTTTAAGAGCTGCATCTTTACCTATGACATTATTTCTAAAAAACATAATGGTTTAAAGATGTAAATGCTTGGTAATGGAAGAATATTCATACATTTAAATAAGGGTCTACAAGATTCCCATGATTTGTGATTTGTCATTATTCTTATTGCTCTCTTCTGAATTTTGAAAGTACTTAGTACCTCTGATGATAAACCCCAGGATATAATTCCACACTTTATTTGTGAGTGAAAATGGGCAAAGTATGCATTTTTCAAAGTTTGTTTACTAGTAGTTAATTTTAAGATACGTAATGCATAACAGATTTATGTCTATTCCATTTAAGATCAGATTGAATCCATAAACCTAGAAATTTTGAATCTAATTTATTTGCTAAAGTCTGATTGTTCTAAATAATATTTGGGTTGGCAGGGTTCCTGTTTTGAGCAGTATGGGAATTTACTGAAATTGTTTTTTCACAATTTATTATTAAATGATTGTTTTTTGACCATTCAGATGGCGGTTTACTGGTTTTATTAATACTATGCTGAAGAACTTCTCCGGTTTCACCTTTCATTGTAAGTGTTGTGTCATCTGCAAAGAGACTCAACATTTTCATTAATGTCATTGGCACTTGGTTGGTTGATTTTTTCTATTGTTCTCATTTAGAAGAGCAACTATGTCATCGTCCGTGACTGCTACCTACTTGGCTGCGCGTTGGGAAGCACTTTCAGTAGCCATGGAGGGCACACACACTTATCGGCAACGCACCACAGCTGACTTGTCGTCCAGACAGCTGGATGGTGAGCGACCGTGGTGTGCTGTCAACAGAACAGAGTGGCTCAGTGCGCCGTCGTATCGGGGCCCCGTATAAGCTGATGAAGTGATAATGCGGAATCCGAGCTGTGTACTTACGTTATCAACGAAAACGAACGCTATTCGCACTTGTTCGTACTTCCACCCAACTACACTCAGGATTCTCACGATTAATAGCTCTATCCTATCAAGTATCTTGAATCTGCTGTTAATCCACACGATTAAGCACGAGAGCTATACTGAACCCTAACTGATCTATTGCGGTCAGGATTTGCATTAATTACTGAAAATAATTCCAGCTTTTGTTAAAATTTTTAAACATTGGGAAATCAGTCGGGAACGCGATATCCTAGTAAATGAAGGCGAAATTATGTTTACATTGAGTTAATTTCACAAAATCAGATTGGCAAAATAATGGATATAATACAGTTGTGGACGCCATAACAAAAGACTTTAAGAATATCCTTAACACAACATGGTAAACGTTATCATTAAAAAGAGAATACAAAAACCACAGACTCTATAAGCATGACAACATTAATTTTATAAGATTTACCTCAAGGGCTTGATGAGCCAGATCATTTTACATGTCGGGGCCTGAAAACAAGAATAAATGGCAAGAGAGCAGAAGACTTTCATAACACAACACTGTTGTTGACTTACTTCACTCGAGAGGCGGTCACAGTCTGACAGCGTGAGTCGTTCGTTACCTGGAAAGGGAGAAACTTGTTGCAGGGCGTAGCGTTGGGGCGAAGATCACTTTACCAGCATATGTGTAGTTTCAGTGGCACCTTCCATGAAGCATGAGGGCGAAGTCGCGTAAGGCGACGTTGTTGAAAAGGTCCTTTCCCACGACGTCTTGTAACGGAGGCCGCCCCAGACGTATAACCCACAACACGCCGTGGGAACGGGGCCGCCTCTGCTGGCGGGGATGGCACGCAGCTACCCACTCTCTGCCGGTAAACATCACAGGCGTGTGTAGTGGTGCGCTGTTGCCATCGGTTTGCAGCAGCGGTGTGCACGCCTTCTATTACTGTAAAGTGCTCTGTGCCAAACGACACTAGGCAACGTGGTGGGGAGTTGGCGGCGAGGTAGCGGGGGCTAACCTGTGGCGCGCGCTCATCCCTACACTTCTTCTAGCCTTCGTTACAGGACGTCGTGGGAACGCGGCTGGTCGACACCTCCGTAGATTCGGGGCGGTTCAGCATGTTGCTAGAAGCACCGCTTATAGCTTGCATTACTTTAACACTACAACCCATGAGCTTGTTCGGACGAAACAGTTGACTGTGCAGTCGGTAGTAGCCAGTTGTTCTTTGGACGCGGTCAACTAGTTATACTACAGATAGATTAATAACCCCCACGATGTTCCCTACTCCGTCGGATTCCACATGCGGACAACAAACAATAACATTGTAATCTTGGTTGTCCGGGTTGAACCGCGTCAATTTGTTGAAACCTAACGTTTCGGCCATCATTTTGTGGCCTTCTTCAGAGTACTGATACGGCTGGAACTGCTGCCGCCTATATATAGCTCCCGAAGACGCACTAGCCGTTTGGAGTGACGTCACTCAAACTACCGCCGCCAGCGTGGCCGGTCCGATGGGGGCCTGCGTCCCGCGTTTTCCTGATCAAGCATGACCATATTTGGTCAAGTTGTAGCCCGCCGTCCGCGTTCATATTATCTGGTCGTTTTTTAATTTCCAATGCTTCTCTGACACGCCGGGGCCACCATCTGCTTTCTTGAACCAATATACTTGTGTCATTGAATAAAATTGCGTGCCCACTGTCAGCAGAGTGTTGCGCTACAGCTGATTTGCTGACGTCATTATTTTTAAGATGTCTCATATGTTCACACAGCCTTTCCTTGACTGTCCGTCCAGTTTCGCCAATATACACTTGGCCACAGCTACAGGGTATCTGGTATTCGCCCGCTGTCTGCAACTTCTCCCTCTTGTCTTTGACCTTTAAAAGCACATCAGAAATCTTCCTAGGCGCTCTGTATATTGGACGGATATTTTTCTTCTTTAAAAGACGGCCGATTTTATCCGTCACCCCGTGTACATAGGGTAATACTGCCGTGGGTCCGTCTGTTCGTCTTCTGGCTTCGGCTTCCAGTGTCGGAACACAGGGTGATGCTCGAGGTGCAAGCCTTGCAGTGGCCAAACAATAACATTAGCTATTTATTAACAGTTTCTCTGATCTGCCATAGGTCGTTTCAGATACAAATCCCCACATATTCGAAAGGTGCTGCCTTAATCGTGGAGTTGTTTTGTGACGTAGGAGTCTCCCTCCCTTTGGAACCATCCACCATTACCGGTTTGGTTTAATGCTCTTAGCTCTTGTGTGCCCAATTGTCCTTTAAACGTAACAAACCTTGGTCCCTAATTTAACTCAAATACTTAGCGCAGGTGACGGAATTCCAGGCATTGTAATGTTTTCTTACCTCGAGAGAAAACAATCTGCCTGAAACAGTGGCCCGACTGCCTGCTAATGAAAGTGTGTCCTTCAGCGGCTGCTGCATATGCAAGTAACAAACATTACACGTCCGCGAAAAGTAAAAGTTTTATGACATTTTAGTTTTTCCCGGCGTATTGTTGAAATAAATAACTGTCGGGTTTTCTGCCGGTTAATAGATTTATTTGGATCTTTTAACGACGTTTCGGCAACTGCCATCGTTGCCTTCATCAGGTTAAATCTCACTTATGGCCGTGTGCACCGCCGACCAATCAAAGAGCAGCGTGAAGCTTCCCTTGACAACAGGCTATAAATAGGAGCCAGGACTGGCTCGCGAGTCAGTCGTGTCTTGTCCTTGTAAGTGAGATTTAACCTGATGAAGGCAACGATGGCAGTTGCCGAAACGTCGTTAAAAGATCCAAATAAATCTATTAACCGGCAGAAAAGCCGAGAGTTATTTATTTCAGTAAAAGTTTTATTTAGTTTATAGTTCTTTGATAATTAAATCCTGTCACTTTAACCGTAAATTCAATTGACGTCGGTATTCTACCAGCACACGAGAGAAATGAAATGCTAGAAAAGGCTGCAAATAAAAGAAGATTTTTTTAAAAAAAAAAAAAAAAGGGGGGGAGGGGGATCACTAGAATCCGTTCCAGTCACCCGTACTTGCATTTGTACAGATTACTAAATTCGATGGCGGAATTTAAGCATGCGCTATTCCCTCTTCCTGATATTCAGCGTGTCTACAGGGTGTCCAGAAAAAGACTCCCTGATTTCAAAATTAAATATCTCGAAAACAAAGATCAATAGAGGAATGTAGCAAACGGTATGTTTATTGTGACAGCTGTAAGAAATGTATACAGCAGTGTGAAATAATAGTTACAAAAGCTGCTAACAGATGTACGCTGTACAGCTCATATCAGCATACATAAGTGAAATAATCGTATGAAAACAATCTTTGCAAACAATCACATCACAATGTTTTCAAAATGTTCACCATTGGCACTACAGAGGTGGCGCAAACTAAGAATGAAATTCGCCATCACATTTCGTAGTGTCTCGACCGAAATGGATTCACATGCCGCAGAGATCGCCGATTCCAGCTCGTCCAGCGTGGCGGGATGCTTCGGGTAGACCATGTCTTTCACTGTGCCCCACAAAAAAAAGTCACAGGGAGTCACATCCGGCGAATATGGAGGCAAATCCATGCCTGCACCAGTAAATTCGGAATATCCCAAAGCAATGACTAGATTCCCGAAGTATTCCTCAAACTGCTGTATACACTTCTTATAGCTGTCACGATAAACATACCGTTTACTGCATTCCTCTATCGATCTTTGTTTTCGAGATATTTAGTTTTGAAATCAGGGAGTCCTTTTCTGGACACCCTATATATAGATTCGTTCAAAATGTTGGAATGTGATTTTTGCAGGCGCTGTACCAGGCAGTGTACTTGTTCGTGCAGCCGGTGCTGATCGCGTCCATGATGTTCGCTATTTGGGGCACCAACATGATGCTGGAGCTCCTCGGACCCTCACTGGAGCTGCAGGGACACCGCGCGAAGGCCAAATTCATCGCTCTGCAGGTGGTTGTCATCTCCAACGTCATACTCAGCACCATCTCCAAACTGGTGGCTGGAGCACTTCCATGCACGTTCCCGCTGTCGCCGTCGCTCTACTGCAGTCGTGAGTTCTTAACTATACTCTGGCTCAAACACTCGAAGGCACAGTCACTTCATACAAAAACACTGACCTGACCGTGAGTAACCAAGGGTACTTTGGCACCAACACTCTGTAAGCACCATGGAGGAAGGAAATATATGGAGACGACGCAAGAGACCTTCACCACGCATTGAAGTGAAGCAGGGTGAGGAGGAGTGGGGGGGCATGGCCGGAGTGGAGGGGGCATGGCCGCTTCCATACAGACACGGGGAATATGTACAAAAACCTCAAGGGGACTCTAGGATAAACGTGACGTCGCAATCTGGTGATGGATTATTATGTAACTCGATATGACAAATAAAAAATGAATTTTTTGATATCCTGCTTAGTTTTCGAGATATTCTGTCCCAAATGTGAAATGGTTTTGGTTGAAATTCAGAAGAAAAAATTGGTCAAAGTCAAATTTGATGATGGATTCTTATTTAAAAATACGAGACAAATGAAAAATAAAGAATAAAAATTTTCGATATCTCACCTAGTTCTAGAGATATACTGTATCAAAAGTGATGTGTCTTGAGTTGAAATGGAGAAGAAAAATTTCGCAAAAGTCAAATTTAATGATCGATTCTTATGTAACACGACGAGACAAATCGAAAATAAAGAACAAAATTTTTCGATATCTTGCTTAGTTTTCGGGATATACTGGGATCTTAGCAATTGTTTGGAAGCGCAATATCGCCGCTGCCGCCACTGCGCATGCGCGAGCCTGCTTCACCAATTTAACGTCACTTCTCCTCCATATATTTCCTTCCTCCATGGGTTGAACAAGGCATTTAAAACTAATCACTTAAAAATACTCACTAAATATCCATTGATCTTCTATTAAATAGGTCTAAACACTGTCAGACTTTAATTGCTTTTTATCCTCTTGTTCATTTAATTTGCTGGGTCATATTTTGGCTAGGCCGCAGCAGAAAGTTGTGTTTCGGCTGTGACGTCATTGAACCTATTGAGTCCGCCATGTTGGTACTTTGGTCTGACAGCCTGCGAGAATAATGTCTGCTAGAACTTTGAATTTCTGAAAAGGGGTTTGGTCGGTAAAATTTCTCTCCACACTCTGCAATATTTTGGAAACGAGTGTTAGATTTGCCTACTTAACTGTGAAATGCAAATTTTAGTAAATGTGACTTTGAAATAAAACTTTGAATTTTCGGGAACTTTTGTGATTCAGTAGTTATCTTGCAACCTTTTCTAGATTTGTGGTTTAGAAACAGATCTTGTGGTGACCTTCAAGCATTTAAGTTGAGTTTCTGTTAGGCTACATGGTCAAATTTAAATTACTTTGTGGAGATTGCACAGAACTTTCCATCCACATAAACTGTTAGTTGAGGCGCTAAGGCGATACTACAGCCCCGGTATCAGCCTGGGTCTTACAACTCCAAAGCGAAGAAACTTATAAATGTGCGGTGCAATGTCACTGCTGTCATTTATACTCTTCCAACTCGAGACCATTAGAGGCAGGAAATGACTGGGGTGCGAGGAACGAAAAGGAATTCGGCCAAGGCCTTTTTGATGGAAACAATCCGGCATTCGCCTGGAGTAATTTCGGGAACTGTAGAAAACCGAAATCCTGATGATCGGACCAGGATTCGAACCCACCTGATTCCGAATGCGAGGACAGAACGTTTCCACTCACCCACCACGATCGGTGGCTAGTTTGCTCTAGACGCATGGGTTATTCTATTTCTGAAATGTTTTCTGAATTCAACATTCCTCAATCCACAGTATCAAGAGTGTACCAAATAGAACGCAATGGACGACACGTCCACTTAATGACAAGTCCAGCGACAACTGCGTCGAGCAGTCAGTGTTGCCAAACAGGCAACATGACGTCAGAGAACATCAACACTCAATTTAGAAAGCACGGCAGACGTAGGATCTTTTCACTCTATACCGTTCTGATCGAAGGGCAGAAACTCGAACGGTGCAAATCCGGAAGGAAGGACATACTCGTTCACATTGTATGGTTTCTGTACGACTTTTTTCTATCACAAGCTCCGTGTTGTTGAGTGTTATGGTATTTAATGAAATTATTTGTCTACAATTCATTATAATCAATGTTATATAACCGTCAAGGAAAGATATATATATAATTTTTGTGTAGTACTGTTCTATATTCTTGAAATAGGTGATTAATATATTGAGCGCTGAAAGAAAATGTACACAAATTAACTCAATATGCCTTTACTGAACAGTATAACACAGCAGAATGAAATACACATAAGACAGCAAACATATTTTTAAAGAAATAATGAAGTAATACATAGACAAACACCGACTACAATGGCTCGAGGGCACGACCGTCCGATTTAAAACCGTCTAATGTGAAAGCATGTATTTAGCCACGTCCGGCTGCCGTATGTTGCAGTGGCAGCGGCCGTGGACGGCTGCTACAAGGCGGCCGAACGGCGTTTTGCCGCCGCCGTGTAAAGACCCATTCACACTAGCGGTCAGCTCAGGTCAAAAATCGCTATACACGTAATCCAATGGGAGCATTCACACTACGCGGTCCGCTCAGGTCAGGGCAAGGCAGGTCAAACCGAAGATCGCGTCGCCACCGATCAACAACGGTCAAGACCTGAGCTGAGCTGAGCTGACCGTTAGTGTGAACGAGCAACGGTCAGGTCAGGTCAGATCAAATGGGCGGTGAACGTCTGAAAACTATGCTCGTAAGCAATAAAAAAAGAGTAATAAATAACAAATAAATGTTTTAGCGGTATGTTATTTCTGTTTATTATAAAGTCGGCAAACTTTAATATTAATTCAAATATTATTACACATTTTAGTACTGTCAAGATACGGATCCTGTTTCTGATTTTTTTTAAATATTGTGAATATATTTTTAGAATCAAATGCTTCTGTACCAGCGTTGGCACAAAAATAAAGAATATTTGTAGGATTTATCTCATTCATCCTGAAATTCACTTTGTAAATGGCATGAAATTTGATCCTTCTGTAAATAATTGTTCAAAATACATCTTGCTAAAATTATGTTATCAATTAATCCTGGAGCAGAATTAATTTTTCTAAAATAAATTTGAAATCTTTGAGCCCTACAATATTAAAAGCATTTCTCATCACTCGTCTCTCACGGCATAGCCGGTAGTTATCATTCATTTTTCTCTTGATTTGTTTGCGCTTGAAACTCTGGATGCACCCAGAACCATCCTCTTTTTTATCTTGACGTATTTTTAGGTTCTTGATCCAAAATCATTGCGATTTAATTGACGTTGGTGTAGAAAACGGCATTGTTCTCTATGAGCAACGGAAATGAAATGGCCTGGTCTACTACTTGATCTGCCCTGACCTGAGCTGAGCTGACCGCTAGTGTGAATGCTATCCTGGATTGTGAGCTGAGCTGACCGCTAGTGTGAATGGGCCTGAATGTGAAAGGGACCAATCTCTTCTTCGCGCCACTGAAAGAATGTAGCAGTACGATTTTCTGACGTTTGGTCAAACCCGTATTGTGTGAAAAGAGCCGTATCCGTGCGAACAGTGCAGCGAAATTAGGTATAATGGGTTATGGCAGGAGAAGACTGACGCCAATATAACAAAACGCCATCGGCTGCAGCGTCTCTCCTGGGATCTTAAACGTATCGGTTGGAAAGGTTGCGTGGTCAGTTGAGTCACGATTTCCACGAGGCCATGAACCCAGGTTGTCAGGAAGGCACCGTGCAAGCTGGCGAGGACTCAATTCTGGTATGGACTGTGTTCACATGGCATGAACTGGGACCAGACATTGACTGGAAATAGTTATGTTCAGAGATACTTTGTAGCAATTCATGGCCCACATGTTTCCAAAGAATGATCGACTTTTCCAGAACAACAATGCACTATGTCACCGGGCCAAAATTGGTTTGAGGAACATTCTAGACAATTCCTGAGAATGATTTGACCACCTATATCACCAGGCATGAATGCAATTAAAGGTATATGGGACATGATCGAAAGGTTAGTTCGTACACAACGTTCTAAAAAAACTTTCGTTATTGTGGATGGTTGTAAAGGAAGCATGGCTAAATATTTGTTCAGAGGCCTTCAGATGACTTGTTCAGTCAATACTATGTTGGTCTGCTGCACTTCGCTGGGCAAAAGGAGATCGCATATGATGTGAGGAGGTATCCGATAACTTTTGGAACTTAGTGTATAAAGTTGTAAGAAAAATGCGCAGTTTCCTCCAGTCAGTAAAACAAAAAACATGAAGTAACCGAAATGCTTTAAAATTTTAATAATATGTGGCACAAAAAATAGTAATTACTTTATTCCAAGCATTAGGAGTCTTTATACAGGACCGATGTGGAAAAAATGAAAATAAATGTGGAACTAACTCTTTATATTGAAATTAAGCTAAGGAGGAACAAATTCCATTTGAGATGATATATGCTGTACCAGCGGAGTTGAATTCAAATTGTATTTTCGAACTACATGCAATATAGGATCTGGTTGTTGTTAGCTTTATTTCTGATAGAAGCGCTTATATTTCGATCAGTACAACGCCAAGATGCTATAAGCCAGCATCAGCATGTTATCAAAGAAGACGCCAAATTTTGATGACTTAAGGTTGGAAGAAACTCCTGTGGCGTTAAAAACCTATTGAGAAATATTTGATTTTCTGTTCATCCTCCCTCCATCATAGTCGGAACGATAGATAAAAGTGCAACCGCAAACACGAAACAATCAAGACGTGTACAAATTCCGGCCATGAACAACTCGATTCCAGCGGGACACCTTATCATTAAGCAACAGAATTCAGGATAAGGCACAGGAACTTGCCTCAAAAATGTTTGGCATCTAGTTTGAAAACCCTTGACTTATCAAAATCCGTAAATGTTTAGATTTAGGGGGAGAAGCATCAGGAAAAAACAGCCTCACCAAATGATGTTATTCAACAAAATGGAAAGTTATTCTAAAAATATGGAAGTTTTGTTTTTACTATTTTTTTCATTACTCTAGTCCAGGGGTCCCCTGGGGGTCGATAAGAGTTCTCCGGGGGTCGATTAATACCCGGGGGTCGAAAGGGGGTCGATTGATAATAAAGAGGATCAGTTAAATGGTCTAGGAAAAAAATGGGAATATTCCAACAAAAATCCAAAATTACTGACTACCCCCGTTATAATTTGGGTTTTACCTAAGCCTGCGTCGCTTTAGGTACGTGTTAAGGAGATAACATACTGGAGCGGAGAGCATAGCAACGACGAGAGCGAAGAACAAAGCAGCGAAAACAAATAAACCAATTGTATTGTTGCTGTTACTCATACTGGGGCGCAAAGCGTTGAGGTAATAATGGGGCAAAGCTTAGCGTTCAAACTGTTTGATTTCGCCGCTTTATTCTTCACTCGCATTGCTGGTTTGCTAGTGGTTGTTCCTGTGAGAAACGAATGTAGACCAATTTACGAATTGTGTCTCTTCTAAGGTCCGTCTTTGGGGTAAGAAAGAAGTTCAACATCACAATTATTTTATTTTAGCTAAGCTACGTGATGAACTCAACAAGTATTAAAACTTTATTTTTTATTTACTTTGGGTATTTAAGCATTTTATATTCGGGAGGACGCTGGTTCGAATCACCGTCCAGGCATCCGGATTTGGGTTTTCCATGGTTTCCCCAAATCACTCAAGGCTAATGCCGGGATGCTTCCTCCAAAAAGCCATGGCCGAATTCCTTCCAGTTCCTTCTCCGCAGTTCCATCCCGCCTCTAATGACCACGCTGTCGACGAGACGTAAAGCCACCAGGGAGGGGGGGGGGGAGAGAACGCTCCTGGTTCATTATACACAAGTTGCACTGTTAAATTCTAGTATGGTTTCCACTCTATGTATTGTATATCTAAATGTAGATATCTAAATGTAGATTACATAGATGATATCGTAATATACCGAAAACCATTAAATTTAGATACTTCTTTTTTTTCCTATCTAATTCTATTGAATAGGTTACTTTTAGATGTAATTATAATTCCTTCAAGTCGAGATATCCATTGTTAGAAAAAAGTAGCAACAATGCACTCTGAGTAAGAACAGGCAGTTCTTTATAGCTCGTGCGGTAATAAGTTGCGTCTCTTACTGCTGCTGTTTTGTTGTGCTGCGATCGTATCGTGTTGTTCATATTATAAATCTGAGTTTAATACCTACGATGTCGTCTACCAGTGCTAAGAAGAAATGCAGACAATATTCACACGAGTATTTGAAATATGGTTTTGTGCTATCTTCTGCTAATGAAACTATTCCTATGTGCTTGTTATGTGAAAAACTTTCAGCAATGATGCTATGAAGCCGGCGAAAATAAAAGACCACTTGGAAAGGATTCATTCTGATAAGAAAAACAAAGATTTTGAGTATTTCAAAATGCTAAAAGAGAAATTGAGAATTCCGCCAAATTAAAGTACATATCTGAAGTCATCTGCTAGCGCTGATAGTGAAGGAGGACTGAGGACATCCTACAGGATCTCTCTTAACATAGCAAAGAAAGGCAAACCGTACACAATTGGTGAAGAGATTATAGTACCAGCTATAAAAGATGTAATTGAAAATATTATGAAGAAAGACTCTCAACTATTTTTGAAGTGCATACCATTGAGTGCAAATACTGTGCAGCGACGTATAGAGGAAATGGCCGATGATGTGGAAAGAACTTTGACCTCTGAGCTCCAGCATTGTAAGTTTGCTATTCAACTTGACGAATCAACTTTCGGAAGTTCAAATCTTCTCATGGTTTATGTTAGGTTCCATAGTCCATCCCTGAATGACACTGTTGATGAATTTCGTTTTGCTAAATATCTTCAAACTGATTCAAAAGGTGAGACAATTTTTTTATGTTTGCAAGATTATTTGAACAAGCACAACATTCCTTTCGGGAATATTACTGCAGTAGCTTCTGACGGTGCACCTGCTATGGTAGGCCGTTATAGAGGATTTTTCGTCTTTCTGAAGGAAAAGGTTCCTAATGTACGTACCGTTCACTGTGTCCTACACAGGCAGCATCTTGTAGCCAAAAAATTGAGTGGCGACCTGCATGATACTCTAAAAGTGTGCATTACGTCAATTAATAAAATTAAAGCTCATCCTCTCAATTCCCGATTGTTTGCGAAGTTATGCGAAGAAAATGATGAACCTTTCAATCAATTACTTTTGCACACTGAGGTAAGGTGGTTGGCAAGAGGTGATAGTTTGCAGAGGTTTGTTGACTTGTACGACTCGTCTGCAGAGTTTCTTAAGAATGTGGATCCATTACTATATGACGAGTTAAAACAGTGCAAGAACCATCTTGTTCTATTTGGCAGATCTTTATTCGAAATTTAACGAAGTACAGAAGCGTTTGCAAGGAAAAAATGTTACAATTTTTCAAGCTCGAACAATTATAATGGCCTTTCAACTAAAAATGGACCTGTTAAAATCTTCACTGGTCCGTAAAAATTTTAAATATTTTTCAAACTTTCGACTACTAAAAGAAAATGAAGAGATACCCGACCGTGATTTGGAGATATATATTAAACTTCTCGATAAATTAAGAGAAGACTTCAAAGCACGTTTCGAAGACTTGGAGAACATGCATGTTCCTGAATGGTTTGCTTCTCAATTTGATGTTAACATAATGAAGGTAATGAACGTGGCTTAGAAGATGAACTGATTGAAATATGCGTAGATCTGGAAGCTAAAGCGTTGTTTAAAAATAAAAACCTCAGCGAAATTTGGAGCAATAACAATATTGCTACAAAATACCCCAAGCTCATAGCAGAAGACGAATCTTTCTTACTTGCATTCCCAATTTCGTTGAAGCTGGCTTTAGCCACGCGAACGTTATTTTAACAAAACAGAGAAACAGACCGAACTTGGAAAACCGTGGTGATTTGCGACTAAAACTTACCAATTTTCAACCGAACATCAGTAATCTTGATGCTGCCCTTCAGACCCATCCATCTCACTAATATCAAAAAGGTATGTTAATGAAAACGTATGTTAACATATTTTTAATGTATTCAATAGTAGTCGTAAAATGGCAGATGTTTTTTCATCGAATATAATTTATTTAAATTTCCAATGATTATTTTGTGTTTTAAATTTTATGACACTTACGGTTATAGGCTAGTTTCCATCTATCTATAATTTTTTAATTATTTTTTACGATTATAATAACAGTGTAAAATATCCCTTTTTTGTTATTGTTGGGTGGATTTTTTAAGGTGTGGGAACTATAAATACTTTCTTTGGGTTGTTATGCAAGTCTCCTTATCGCTTAGCATCAAAAATGCTAAAAATGATTTAAAATTTTCATCAGTGGCGGATCCAGGAATTTTTCGAGCCGGGGCAAAAACTGTAGGAATGCCGCCCCTTGCAACGTTATTTGGAGCTCCCATTTTTGCCGTCTGATCCCAAGTGTCGCCACCTCGATTGTCGGCCAAACACATTGTTGTCGCCGCCCGGCGCCCAGTGTAGTAGTAGAGCCAAAAAAAAAATTTCCGCGACTTAAATCGCCGCCCTTCAAACATGATTTTGCCGCCCCCTTGAAGTTGGCATCCCGGTGTACACCCCCCCCCCCCCAGATCCGGCACTGGTTTTTATTAAACGTTTAATCTGGGGGTCGATGAGAAGACAAATGTTCTATGAGGGGGTCGACGTGATAAAAAGTTTGGGGACCCCTGCTCTAGTCTATAATACTTTTATTAACACATTACAGTATTTACTAGGATCAGCTGTCAATTATTTCACCATAAATGTACATTCAAATGGATATTAGTTTAGTTTACAAATTAGGTTAGGAATACACCTTAAACTATTTTATAACGTTTTATTGGACAATTACAACAATCATTATTTGTCCTTTTTTTCGATCATTTATATGTTTACGAAGTTCATGTATATTTCACTCGTTAACATGCCACACACTTACTCATAATCTCCTACGCCTCATCCAGGTTGAGAACGCCTGTTTTAAACGAAGTCAGTCTCTCTAATTCAAATAATCTTTTAGAGAATAATATATTTTTTTTAGGTAGGCCTTAAACATTCCCTAGAAAAGGTCTGGGTTTTCTCCTCCTTCAGTTTCCTATGGAGTGTTGTCTAAATTCACTTCCTAGTAGAAGATGCTATTTAAATGTTTGAGATTTCCTGATAATGACACGAAAGAAACTGTCTGTGACGAATTCTTTAGCGTTACTTCTGGTATGGTTATACAACTGAAACTATACGGAAATGCTGTCAAAATACCTCATTATTATTATATATCCTTACAAATATTTGAAAACTAAATTAAAATTTATTTTGGTTGAAGCCCAAAAAATGAATCAGTTTGATAGTATTGGAAACAGTAGTAAGATAGTATTGAAAATGTGTGTAATAGTAAATAAATTTTAGTTATTTGGTGAACGGCAGCCTCATCTGCTGTTCAACAAAAGAGATTGCTCTAGAAAAAACTGAAATCCATTGTGTTCGGTTTTTCCCAGTGGCCGTTGACATGGCGGTGCTGGTGGTGAGCATATCTTGTGCTGCCTGGAGCCGCCGCTTGTACTGCAAACAACCAGCCGTGCAACTGACTTCAACATACAGCGTCGACGCCTCGTGAAATCTAGTCGGACACACTTCGACCTGGAAATAATTTTAATTTGGTTGTTTCTCTTCGATCATGTGGTGCTCCTCGTTGACAGATATTGTGTTGTGGAAGTATACTATGAAGCAAATTTAAGTCTTCTCCATTGTAGACGACTTTACGGCAACGTAATTATATGATGATATCCTTCTTTTTGTAATGAATAAAATGGATCTCAGTATTTTCCGAAGAGAACGTTGAAGACAGAATACCGAAAAGATATTTGTTGGAAATTTCGTCTTTGATCATGTCGCATCAATGTTACTGTTAAAATTGTAATAATTTGTTATTAAATCTGCATCCCGTTTGTTAAATGCTTGTACATTTACAAATCAAACCATACCAACATGGTTCCTAGGCAAAGTTTTGTTTTAAGTCACTATCTTGTTTACTTACCTAAATTGTGAGGTCGAGATCTCTGAAGCATAGATGTTTGGTTAGCAGTTGCTAAAGAAATTTTTAACGTTCATTAACTGGAAAGGAAGGCAGGACAGGAAGACAAACAATTCCTCAAGCCTAGTTTACACCTCAAAATTACCACAGAAGGTCCATCGAAAGAAGTTGTTGAATTTGGCGTCAGATTTTATGAATATAGAGCTTTGAAATGGAATTCCACCTTCTTTGTGCTTATCTTCATTTTTTACATAATAATCTTGTCGAAGGTTTGGAACACAAACATTTAGATGCAGGTTGAACAGTTCCTTTCCTCTGGCACTTGAAGCTAAGGTGTTATCCAAACAACACAGTGTTTATGGGCAAAGTACCAAGTTGACAGCAAATTTTCTACACATAACTTATACTATGCCCAAGTGAAAGTCTCCAAAAATTCCAGTCATGACAGAATAATATAGGAGGGCTACCAAACTTACATGTATAAAAAAATAAAGAGGATTTTGTTTTTTTCTAAAAAAAAAAAAAAATTGTTCATCCACTAATATAATTTTTTTCTCTCCTTCAACATACTCCCCTTCAGCACTTTTTCCAATCTCCAAAGCACTTCTCGGACAATTTTCTGTAAGGTTCTAAGCTCCCATGAGTGCCAGGAGGGGGGGGGGGGCAAAGGGGTGCACTTGCACCCCCCTGCTATGAAAGAAAATTCACAAAAAGATGAAGAGACAAAAATTTTATTATTAAATTCACTGTTTGAATAATAGCTTAAGGCGCCTAGGTTGTTCAAATTTGTTCAACACCTTGTTAATAAATTCAGTATCCTTAGTTAATAAGTGTTATATATAATGTAAAAAAATGATACAGATGTACCTCCCTTAAAGTAATCCTGCCGGCGCCCATATAAGCTCCTTCAGCGATTCTATCTATCTCTCTTCAATGTTAACAAAACATCGTCATTTCATGGTTATTTTCAGTTTTGAGTGCTGTTTTTGATCGAAATTCAAAAAAGTTTGCTGCCACAAAATATAAGGCAAAAATATCCGAAAAACTATTATGAGCTAAATGACATGTCAACATCTTTGGCAATTTCTCTGGCTATAATCATTTTCCTCACTTTTTCGACGTTGTCTCTGTTGTACCGAGTTGTCAAGTGGGCTCATCACCTTCAATGTGTTCACAGCATTCTTCAAACATTTGTATCACTTGTGAACAATTCTTTTATTCAGAGAATATTAACCAACTGCAACATTTACGATATGTTGCTGCAGTTTATTCCATTCTTAAAGTAAAATTTAATTTAAAAATCGCCGAGCGTACCAAAACGCTTGTAAGTATTTCAACAGCAAACAACAGACTAGCATTCAATATGGCTACCTATCTTAAGTGTAACAAAACAAAGACGATTTTACTTATGGCTTTACGCCTCGTCGACGTCGAGGTCATTAGAGGTGGGATGAGGCGGGGTAGAAGGAACGGGAGGGAATTCGGCTATGGCTTTTTGAAGGAAGCATTGCGGCATTCACCTGGAGTGATCTGGGGAAACCATGGAAAACCCAAATCATTTGACATCTAGAGTGATACGTTTGAACTAGCGAATTCACCTAGTGTTTTACAAATATGAAGAGCTGTAGTGCCGACTATAGGTTAAAAAATTGGAAAACGCCATGAAGCACGAGTCGAAACCCAATTAATTACTGTTTCGTACTCAAATTATCTTAAAAGCTAATGGATTTGGGAGGGCAAACTCCAATCACTTGGCCAGAAAATCAATGCTTCGAAGATTTTTTCATATATACGCACGTTTGTTCAGTATAGTGTTCCCTCAACTTCTCACCTGGCCATCCATATTTCGGTTTTCAGAAATAGCTCCAGGTGAATACCAGCATGGTTCCTGCAAAAGGCCATGGGTGAATTCCTAATCCTTTCCCATCTCTAATGGCCACACCATCGACAAGGTGGAAAGCCGTAAGAGGAAAACAAAATCACCGCTTGTCCTCTTTTCAATGCCGGATCTGGGGGGAGGGGTGCAAATCGGATCACTTGCCCCCGGCAGAAATCATGATTAAAACAGTTAAATCTGAGAAATTTAGCAATATAAACTCTGTGTTGGCTGGGTAAGAAAACCGCATACAACTTAAGTAGGAAGTAAAGAGAAATTGGGGTTCAGCATTTATGAATGCTAGGCAGGCAATAGTAGAGCAGGCCACATTTCCAGAAGATAATGAAGGATCTAAATTCAATAACTAAAAATGAAAGACTATAGTAGTAGTATAAAATATATTTTTTCTTTGTCCTTCATGATGGAAGAATCAATCTCACATACCTAGGAGGAAGAGTTGTATACCAGCTGAAGTAATAGGTACTGTTCAGTTGACATTAGAGGTGGCAACACACAAAACAGTCTGTTCCATACACTTTGAGAAAAATAGCAAAAAAAAACTATGTTGAGATAATGGACAATTTCTATAAACCCATGCTAGAATATTCTTGGAATGAAAGAACAAAATACTTACTCTTTGATAAAATGACAAACTCAAAACTTCAGATTTATTATGTATGTTATGTATTCTGTCACTAATGTGAATTTAAGTATTTTGAGACAGCTCCAGTCTATATCTTCAACATTGTTCTGCCACTTATAATTTTTCCTCCCTCTATAATAAAATCTGGAGAAATACTGGACACGTATTAAGAAAGTTGGTAACTGAAAAATACAATTCAAAATGATTCTGAAATATGTAACTACTATGTATAACCCCAAATTCTGAGATAGGTGTAGCAATTATTGTTATGCAGTAAACCTTCCAAATACACTAATGTACAACACAGCTGTATTTGTTTGATTGGTCCAAGGTGACAGGTCTAGATAAAATTCTGATTGTTTTTTAAGTGCCCAAAATAAATAACCTATTTTCATCGGAAAGATTAATTTCATTCAAACAGCACTACGTTATCATAAATTAATCTAGTGATTTGTAATAAAAGTCGGGATAACATGTATCTCAAAATGGTATAAGCATTAGAATGCGACTGTCATTACCACCATCACAATGTTTACATCTTCCCAGCTGCCTAAGTAAGAACTTTCTTAGGGGGTATGCTCCTAATGTGAATTTTTTTACTTTTGGCTTTACGCCTCATCAACGTTGAGATCCATAGAAGTGGGATGGGATTGAGGATAAGGAATGGGAAGGAATTCGGCCATGGCCTTTTGAAGCAGCATCCCAGCATTTGACTGGAGTGATTTGGGGAAACCATGGTAAACCCAAATCAGAATGCCCGTACGGGGTATTCAAACCGGCGTCCTCCCGAATGCGAGGCCAAAATATTAACTGCTCACCCACCACGCTCGGTCGTCCTGTGAAGAAATTGCTGAGTTTTATAGGTCATCCCCTCATACGCAAATTTTACACCTACAGTGCTGAATAACCCAGGATACAAATCAGCATCTCAAACTTGTTCCCCATTGCTTCTAATGTGAAAAATTATTCATTAAATCTGAAATTTCAGAAACTATAAGATACCAAAATCAAAACACTCTCAGGAAATAAGAGATTATTCCAACTATCAAGGCCATCACATTCTCAGAACCTTATGCCCCAACCCCCAACAAAATGCAAATAATTTGTACTAAAACAATCTCACACAAACGTGTCTTTATAATATTTCTGCCTAGCTGTAATCTTGAAACTTCTATACATGATGACTTTGGTAATCACAATGACTGCAATGAACATGGAATGTGTATTTATTTGAAATGCAACATTTAAAATTAAAACAAACAAAAAAGACATTTATATGCAAATAGTTTAAAAGCAGGCTGGTTTATTTATTATATGTTAACTGAAATGCATTCTTGAGAACATTGTTCATTTTTCTTTTCCTTTTTACAATACGTCCTTTCTTGATCCTCTTTTTTAACACTTTTTCCCAAACAATTTTCTTTGGAAGAGAACTATGCAACGCCTTAGGTAGTTCTTCAGATTCACTTGGTTCCGATGGCTGCCACGATACACCGGCATCAAAATCAAGACACAGTGCATCTTCATCCTTCTGCCATGGTAGTATACCTAAAGCACACTTGTCCCATTCAAAGCTATCTGCAAACAGAGATTACAAAATGAGTAATTGCATAGTTAGTTTCATTATAGTGGATCGAAATAATTAAACTGGATAATTTGTTTTTACAGTAAATACTGGTACTCTGTAGTTTTGGGTCCAGAGTTGGAAATAGAGCATATATAAAAAGCATTTATAATGGCATTAAACACACATTCCATATCAAAACAGATTTCTTAATGGAAATATTTCTTCTATGGATAGTTTCTGTACCAAGCAAGTACGGACACACACAGTTATTAATACATGTGTGGGGAGGAAAACAATAACAAAAAAAATGAAAAAATCCTGGGAGGTAACTAACAAATTCCTAATTCAAGTTTTGGTAATGTGCTGTGTGTAGTGGTGTCACAAACAACAACACATTTTTGCCTGTCATGTGTCGGTTACTGAGGAGGACATGAAAAAAAATTTTGCAGCAGTCTTTATAGTAGTATTATTCTACTTTAATCATTATGAAAATGGCAAACATGAGAATGAATAACTATTGATTTGTTTAATTAAATGATATAACCAACAATTCTGACTGGGTTAATTGAGTCATTTTAAATCATGTTGCATGACAATATGAAATCCCATAAAACAATGTCTTTAAGATGTATACAAATGCAAAATGTGAAATTCTGCAACACACAGTCTACAATACAGCTCCAGACCTACCATTTTTGATATTTTTGCAGTGGATATTTCCATATTTGTATATGATAATATATATATATTTTTTATCTGCTTAACGTCTCTCTAGCAGCGAGGTCTTTAGAGATGGGAAAGGATGGGGGGGCAAGGAATGGGAAGGAATTCGGCCATGGCCTTTTGAAGGAAGCATCCCGGCATTTGCCTGGAGTGATTTGGGAAACCATGAAAAACCCAAATCTGGATGCCGAGATGGGAATTCGAACCGCTTGTCCTCCCCAATGTGAGGCCAGAACGCTAGCCATTATACCACCACGCTCGGTATACAGTATATACATATGATAATAGTCTGCAAGCAGATATGTATTGAGGTTGTTTTCATTAAGACAGAGTAATAAAATATGGAATAACAATTCTTTATGACATTTATGAAATTTCAAATGCTTATCAAAAAAATTAATCTACTATATTAATGTTTCGATCTAGAGATGACAAGAAAAACCCAACAGGTCTTAGGTAACAGAAGATTGTTAAAAAATAGAGGGATGTGAAAAAATTTCATTTGCTTTACCAATAGCCACTAAGGAATAAACGATCACAAAACTGCATTATTTCCGGAAAAGAATAATGCCGTAAAAATTTCATTGCTTATTCTCGTAAATGTAAAATTGAAATGGATGGTTATGAAAATAAACCTTGAACACAGAAGAAAATACATCAAAAAACTGTTGGGACTGAACAAGCAAAAACAGCAATGAGCACAAAATTGGAACATTAAACGATGAACTGGCTCAATTGAAAGTCTGTGTAATTCACCCCTTTAACAAACAAAGTAAGCAACCTTTTTTTTCATAATAGATAGAAGTAATGAGGTCAAATTAATGGATTTATTGGTCTGATCCGCAAAGAGATGAGGAAACATCGAACATTTCTGTTAAATTTATTGAACTACTTATCACTCTATACTAAATGTGGAGTAAGATTCTTAATTTCACCGACAGCTTAACACTTTCCTACTTATTATATTATTTAAAAATGTACATGAAGCTCAACAATCCATTATAGTTGAGCAGTATACAGCTAGTTCATAAACTGACATGGGCGAAAATTATCTGAGGAAGCAAGGTGTGAAAGTGGGGTTGGGTGTGGGATGGGCACAAATGGTGGCATTGGGGGTGGGGATGCAAATGGAATCAGTGTTCTCAGGGGAAGAGTATAGTTATTTGGAAGGAAAGCATTAAAAAAAAAAAAAAAAAAAAAAAAAAACACTATAACTGTAGTATAAATAAGAAAGGATAGGGAAAATGACCCATCACTCACTAGAGCTGAAGACTGACATGAGTGAAAAACATATTTGATGAACAAAAACATATACAATATTTTGGTTTACACCTTATTCATGTGATAAGGAATCAGCCATATGGTTCAGGAGGTGTGCACACGCCAAAGTTTGCCACATTACTGAGTCATATTGTATACGTTTTTGTTCTCACATGTTTTTCACTCACCTTCAACTTTGGTGATTAATGAGTCATTTTACTTAGCCTTTATTATTTATACTGCCTGAAATCCGTTTCCTTTTTCCTTATTACCATTAGAACTATAACATGTTATGAGAAGTGATGGGCAGAAAAATGATTTATTTGGAGCCAAGTCAAAAGAATTGTAAATGAAAACACCATCTGTTAGCAACTGAGTTGCTATCAGATTGTGTTTTCATTTACAATTATGTAACAAGCAACTGGAGAAGGATGACCAATATGCCATATAAGAAAAGGAACATCTGGTTACTGTTACATTAAACCAATTCTTACTGACCTTAATGAGCTATACGAATTTGAGCGGCTTGAAACAAGTACAGAAGTTGTGATTTGAACAAAAAAACCTAGCCCTGAGAAATAATAGACAGAAAAGTGCTCAGCAATGACATATTCCAGTATAGCACTTATTGTAAACTGATTTTTAAATAGCAAGTTTAAGTACCATCACTCCTTTTCCAGCAACCGGAATCTTCTGTAACAGAATGAATTTCTTCTACTGTTTCTCCAACTGACGCATTTTCCACAGCAGCTGGCACATTTTCTAGGTCTGAAACAGTGTACACCCGCTCTTGATCAGTGTCTTCTTCAGGATCTAAATCCAAGTTCTGGGACTGACCAGTATAAATACTTACAACTGATGTTAATCTCTCTCTCACATTTTCTGGTAAACCAATAAGTTCCAGCATCCTGGAAAATGAAATAATACTATTAACATAATTTACACCTACAATTAGAAATAAAAAAAAATTCACAAGAGAGTACAAAAATTAACATTCTATTTTAAAACATGTATGGAATCAGAAATATAAATCTCTCATGTAACTACATCACCCATCCTGCACCACCAAAAACTAACCATATCCCTGTATTTGTCACACTGTTCTCTCCAGGTCTTGAGTTCATCAACAAAGTCCATCTTCAATATGGTTTTATACATTACTTTTTTGATAGGCACAACCTTCTCCATAAAAGTCTTTTTACTGATTACATGTTTTTCAACAGAAAAATAAAATTGGACCATAAATACTTATTTCTTGAATCTAAGTTAGGATAGGGAAAATAAACAGTTACCCGTCACTTACCACAGATGAAGGCAGGAGGGCGAGACACGTAAAAACACAAAAACAAACGAATTGCACAGTATTTCGACTTTAGTCTTAGTCGTGTGGGAGGCGAGACATATAGCAGGGGGAAAGATGTGGTCACATCCCAACCCGCCACAAGAATCACTCTTGAACTCCACAGGCACCAGATATCCAAGTGGCTTAAACTCTGGTAATACTATAATTCATGAACCTAACACTTATTTAACAATTTTCATGTTAGGCCTAGTACTTTTATATTATTACTTCTTTAAATTTTTACCATCATTTTGAATGATTCTATATGTCTCCAACAATCCGCCCTTCATTTGATAGCATTTGGCATTCACACACAAACTAACTTGCCAAATGTGTAATTATCCTATTGCATAAGAACTCTCCTAAAATAATGTTCATCTTTTTCACAGCCCTCCTGCATTCAACTTTGGTTGGTTTACAAATGCAGTCCTTATTTAATTTTGCTTTTTTAAATTTTTAGTTATTTATTTTTTCAGTTATTTTTACTCTGAACTAAAGAAAGAAACAATAATTTACAAGTGTCAGATCACAAGACACATCCAAATTGTCGAAGGAAATAAAATAATTGGTGTTAACAAAAGGAGGCTAAAAAAGAAGTAAAAGTAATACTAAAATAGTCAAAACTAGGATCTGTATCACCTGACTGGGTAATTACAAATTCTTAAACATCAAAAGGTGAAAATAAATGAATTTTTTAAACTCTTCTTTTATTGTAAAACTAGCTTCTGCCTGTGACTTTGTCCACTTAAACTAGAGAAGCCCTCCGACTTTATCCCTTGCCTTGTAATAAATAATCATTATCAATTTACCAACATTTGCTACAAATAATGTGAAGAATCAAAATCATTGATAAAATCAGTTTCAAATTACACTTTTTGAAATAAATTTTATGTACAGGCAACTGTTCTATGTTTTACATCATGGAGATGATGTTGAAATTAAAATTGTCTATAAACATTCAAAAAATGTTAACAGAAGTTAATAGGTAAATCAAGCTTTAGTAGGGAGAATTTTTGTTTTCTTATCTTAGTCAAACGTGTGAAAATTGATCTAAGAGCACAAAATTTTGAAGGAAAAAAGCTTACTCAGTCAAAAAGATATTAGTCCACTTGTTAGGTGATAGTAGAATTCTTCTTACATCATCCATGGACAAAATTTTCTCAGGAAACTCTGACATCCTTAAAGTCATAACATTTTTTAGTTCTGGTCTGTTTTCTACTTCTGTGTTCAAAGCAGTCCTCCACATTTCTTCAGAGATGTCTTTGGTAGTCCACAGGCAACTGGAATGTGCCATTTGGAGAATAAGTTGTGCCTTTCTGCATGCCAAACAAAGTTCACGCATCCACAATGCAGCAATGTGTTGCCTATGATCATCTGATGTCAAATCTACAAGTAGCTGGACAAGGTGTTGCAAAAGCACAGGGAGAACATCGAGATGCTGATTCATCGAACTCAAAATTGATTCCCATAGTTCTTTCAACCAGAATGGTAGCTCTTCACCTGCATCTAAAATTTTTGAGACCGATCATTAATAATCAATAAAATTTGCATTATTCTGAATAATATAAAGAAAATGACATATTAATTAACTGTTAAGCCAGAAAAGAAAATGGGTATAATTGAATGAATACCATGAAAACCAAAAAAAGAGAAAAAAGCATCAAAATAATTATGAAGGTAAAAAATAAAAATTGACAGGCAAGATTGGGTAAACATAGTGGATGGTCAAGGAAGTGTGGGGATAGACGACAAATTTCAAACTTGAGAAAAACAGGAATTTCTTGTGACCGAAGTGGGAAAATAAGGCAGTCAGGAGAGGCAGAATATCTTATCCCAAAGATAGTCTGTCAATCAATACAATACAATACATTCATTTTCCATTGATGCCAATATAAGAGACTGGCTCTGTGGGATGTGGAAAGTTGTCGATTTACAAATAAACAATTGCATAACAAAATAATACATACACCAAAAGATATTACTGTCATAGCATACAAGGTATATTAATTATGTCAACTACATTTACATAAACTACTCGTAGTTTATTTTGTAGATACCTTAGAAATAAATTCTTCGACAGAGTAGAAGATCTGAAGATCCCAAATGTAAACTTCAAAAGGGCTGGAATCATTATATCAGCTGGTGATAGATCTAAATAGCAGAGAGGCTTTCTCTATGTTTTTATTTAACATAGGAGATGGTACAGAATATTCAAGATGATTTACACAACTTGTTTAAAAACAATAAAAGCCTTTCAAGTGTCGTCGGCCATACTCGTTTCCGAGTTTATGTTGCTCTCTTGCGTGTTTATTTGTGTGTGCGTTGGTGGCTGATCAGCCGATTCTTGCATAGAACAGTCGTCCGCACACACTGCACCCAAATGTGGGTGGCTGGCGCAGTAGGGTTGTTGGGCTTTCCGCCTTAATCGGAATTCAGCTGCCAGACTTCGCTGCTCCTCTTCGAAACGTGCCACTGCTGTGGAGGTAGTTTTGCGCCATAGAACGCGGTCTACGGTCCCAGGTGTTAAGGTCTATATTAGTTTTCTTCAAGGTCTTCTTGAACTGGTCTTTGTAGCGTTTCTTAGGGGCAACGCAAGGTCTGCTGCCAGTGCTGAGCTCACCGTATAAAAGTTGGCGAGGGAGTCTACTGTTGCTCATACGCTGAATGTGTCCAACCCATCTAAGTTGGTGGCTGATGATGAGGGCTTCAATGCTATACATTTGAGCTCTTTCCAAGACTCTAATATTGGACACATAGTCATCCCATTTAATGTTCATTATAGAGCGAAGTTTTAGCTGGTGAAATCGCTCCATTTTCTTAATATCTCGTCAATAGAGTGTCCATGTCTCACACCCATACAGCAATGTGGAGACAACTACAGCTTGGTAGACCATCAGCTTGGTGGTTAAATTAAGATCTTTGTTTAGAAACACTCGCCGAGTAAGTCTCCCAAAGGCTATGTGTGCTGTTCGAATTCTGTTTTCTACATCCTTCTCTGCTGTGCACTGTGTAGAGAGAATGCTTCCAAGGTAGGAGAAGCTATCTACTTGCTCAAGGGCTGTGCCGGAGATGGTAACATCAAAGTCTGGCAGTGCAGCTCCAGGGGCAGGTTGCACTAGCACTTTAGTTTTTCAGGTTTTGATGGTCAGGCCAAAACGGTCATGTGCGTCCTTGAAATAGTTTATGGACTGTTGTATCTGCAGAGGAGTATGTGCTGGAGAGGTGTTGTCATCTGCATACTGCAGTTCTGTTACCTGGGTGAGGAAAGTTAATCTTGTTGAGCGGAGACTTGCTGGATTAAATAGTCCTCCGTCAAATCGGTATCCGATCTCCACGCCTGTGTTGGGGGTAGATGACGTTTTGTAGAGCATTGCTGCCAAATATATTGCAAAAAGTGTTGGTGCAAGTACACAACCTTGTTTCAAACCATTTGTGATAGGGAACTTTTCAGAGGAGTCGTTCTGATAAAGGACTTGACCAACCATACCATCATGGAGTGCTCTAATCAATCCCAGAAAATGTTCAGGGCATCCAAATCATCTTAATACCATCCACATTGCAGGTCTAGGCACAGTATCAAAAGCTTTCTCTAGATCATAGAATACCCAAGTGTAGCTGTTGGCAAAATCAAGAGTAGGAATGCCTGGTGTAACGTATCTATAAGCTTGCCAAAAGCATTTCTATTAGCTATTCTAAGTAGTTACAGTCTTTATAGTTCAATTTCAAAGTCGTTTGAGAGGAACATAAAAATTTCAGATAAAGTAGTTTTTACATAACAACAAAGTAGTTTTTCAACCTTAACCGATTTTGTTGCATTCATTTCCACCACTAGAACTCATTGTCAGAATCATTTTAAAGTGTATTCATTACACCCAGAAAAATTTAGTTTAAGAGATATTTGATTTGTTTAAGTTCTTAAGCTATGTGCTTAGTGAGAACTAAAACCTAAAATTTGAAATAACTTAGAATTGAGTATATGTAAGCTAATAACTGCAGGTTAAACACGATTTATTTTCCCACTTTCAATATAAAATACTCCCTTACCGTGGTCACCAACCAAAATTATTCTGTAACAGACTTCTTCACCTGTAGGTCGCAGAGTTCGTGGGAGAGAAGCATTCACTCGATTCTAACTGAGGTCACAATTTGCATGTCTACTGTTCCAAAAAATGTTGAATTCGTCAAAGGAAATAACTAAAACTACTGCTAATATAAATACATACAGCTTCATTTTACAACGAACAGACTAAACCTAGCTGGTAGGTGTAACCTCCGTAAGATATACATAACACTTACAAGCTGCACATTTATATCATGAATAGATGGACATGAACAACCAAATAGAAAACATTAATGAAACGATGGAGATATTCAACAGTCTTCCACCAAGAGTAAAGCTTCTTGCTCACTCATGAAAGTAATACTGCAACTTTAAACAGTCCCTTAACATTTAACACACAATACTGAGAATATTGGTACTTGGACCAAAATAAATTTTACACTTGCTTGCTCTGCTGTAGTTATCGGCAACCATTTGACACAGCCACCAATACTGTTACACATGACACTGAATGAACAAACACTCGCACTCCACAGGTAGACATCTGCACTCAAAGTTGGGGTTGGGGTATTCACCTCGTATTTTAGTATATTAGTTGGGTATAAATTGCCTTGGTGATTGTGCAAAGGGGTCCGCTCGCTTGAGCGAAAGACAAGCAGAATTATTTTGGGCTTCGTCTTTAGGATGAGATATTAAAATCATACAGATTGAAAAATTTTGCCGTCCCGAATTACAGGGTTCCTTCACAGGGAAAATTGGGTATAGCATGTCCTCATGTACAGTGTGTCATTCGGAGTATAGTGAATTTCAGGCACTCCCCGAACTACACCTTTGGCATTTATCTCTAACACGAGATATGGTCTACCTGTGCCGAATTGACCTGGCATCTCCCCATGAAACTACCTGTATTCCACCCGTTTCTTTTTCCATGCATACTTCCCTCTTCTTCAGGTCCACCTTCATATGTCTGACATGGCTCTGGCATACTCCCTTTAATGCCTAACTTCACTCCCACCGATATGAGCTAATCACTGCCCATCATGAAATTAACATTGAGCCCTAGAATTACATAAGAATCCCTTTCCACAAGGAAACCTTCGGTTTTCCCTTCCAATTGCAAAATATGTTTGACCATTTTTGTTTTGTGTCCCGTAGCAGTAGTAATTGTCTTCCTCTTGACATGCCTCCCAACTATCTTCTTCTCCTTGTCTATTGCTGACATTATTTTATATAAGATTATTTCTACCAGCACTACCTCAACTTGTTCTTTCACCTTTCTTAAATCTGGCTGGTACTGGTAATCTTGAGAAGAAACTTTCACCTTCTGTAGGGTGCAAAGTTTCTGATAATTCTCTAACTCTTCCCTAATCTGAACCAACTGAGATTCATTACAGACTACCTTGTGCTGCAGCTCCGACAGTCAATTCTCGACCTTTGCAGATTTAGAATCAAATTTCAAATTTAAAGAATCTACCAATTTACTATTTTCAGCCCTGATATCTACCTGAATGGCCAGATTGTATTCCTTTAGTGAGTGACTGTCAGCCTTAAATTCTTTCTTAAGGGCAGAGGTACTTTCTTCTAATTTAGTATGAAGGGCAAGATTATCTTCTTTTAGTGTGTGAATGTCAGCCTTAAGTTTGGCCTGAAGGCCTGAGAAACTTTCTTCAATTTTAATATGAAGGGCAAGACAGTCTTCCTTTAGTGAGTGGATGTCTGCCTGAAGGGCAGAGATACTTTCTCTAATTTATCAAAGTAGTCTTTTTCTTTGAGAGTGAATGAGGTTGAATAAATCGCCCATAGATATCTCATTCCCATTCGAGACACTCTCCATTATCACTCACTGTGAAGAAAAACAGTTGAGAAATTTTGTTAATTGTTTGAGCCATTCTGATAAAAACAAAGATATTTAATAATTATTTACTCTGTTTTATATATTTTTTGACTGATTTCGAAAGTAAATGGGCCCATATGACTGAAGGAGTATTTAAGAGCGCGTGCACTCTAGTGTTAAAGAAATTTCAAAGAAAATGAAATTAGGATACTATTCAAGAAAAATTGTTATTGAAATGCTGGGTTAATATATGGATTATAGTTCCTATCTTTTTTTTGTCTTCTTTCACCCAGCTGCTTTTCGAAAAATGTGCCGTCGTTTATGTCGCTGTTGGTCGAATCATGTTGTTCCTTGCAGTGTGTTTCTTCTACTGGATAGTTGCTATTGCTGGTCTGCAACACCCTTTCTGCCAGTACTTTCTTCTTGTCGTCTTTGCCCAGACCTCTGCTAACACTTGGTGTAGACCCTCTGTTGTGCTATTGTCTTCAATATGCTTCAGCTCAAATCGCCAATATAAACAAACTTTTCACTTCTCTTCCAGCGTGTTTTAATGGAAATGGAAAACAATTCCGTTATATCGATTTCCACTACTAATTTATCTACACGTCCTGTCATGGTTGCCATGTAAGATAATAACTGTACAACCACAGTTCAGGTTAAACACAATTTATTTTTCCACTTTCAAGATAAAACATTCCCTCACTGGGGTCACCAACCAAAATTATTCGTAACAGACTTCTTCACCTCTAGGTCGCAGTGTCCGTGGAAGAGAGGCACTCATTCGGTTCTGACTGAGATCACAATTTGCACGTCTACAACAACGAACCATCTCCGTTCAACTGTCATTTTTTTCACATAGCTCAGTGCTGCCAGCCTCTTGGCTTTGAATATCCGGAGATGGCAGCTAAAATTTCCGTAGATTGGGTACAAAAATTTGGAGACTCACTAACTAAAAGACTAAAACAATAATTATCGAAGAGAGAGTCAAAATTAAGAATACTTTTTATTTCAAGATCTTTAAAATTTGAAATACAAAATAATATTCTACAGAAAAAGTAAGAAATATCTCTGAACATGTTTTATACGCCATCACTTTCATCGCTGGCTGTTGCTGTGGCCACTTTTTTTTTTTTTTTTTTTTTTTTTTTTGGCGGAGGTGGGGGGAAAGCTATACATTATCTATTTTCTTTGTGGACATTAAATTTAGCATATCTTTGTTAACAGGAAATGCTAAATACTGCGAACACTTTGACTCTCGGATATTGGTTAAGCCTTCTCGGAAGGCACTGCTTTGTAAGCCGTGCCAACGGAGCGTGTCACCGTGCATAAAGAGTGTGCCGATAGTTCTGTATTACTGTCTATTAAGACCTCAATTGGATAAAGGAAACAAAGAAACTGCCGCGAGGCACTGAAAATAAGATAGGATAGGGAAAAAAACAGTTACCCGTCACTTACCACAGATGAAGGCAGGAGGGCGATACACGTAAAAACACAAAAACAAAAGAATTACACAATATTTCGACTTTTTAGTCTTCCTCATGTAGGAGGCGAGACATATGGCAGGGGGAAAGATGTGGTCACATCCGAGCCTGCCACATGAATGAAGCACAGGCGGAAAACGCGTGGTAGTGGAAGAATTGCCGGGAGGGGGGGGGGGGGGGTAGGGAATAGGCTTGACCAGCGATAAAAGTGAAATAAATGAATATAATGTCTGTGTAGCTTAGTTCAAAAAGTTATAATTGAGAATAAAGGGAGATAGAATAATTTAAAATATATATATATATACAAAAAATAATAAAATAAATAAATAAAGAGGAAAATATATATATATATATAAAATTATAAATAACTGTAAAATGAAATGAGAGTTAGCAAGTGACAGGTTTAACGTAGGTTTAGGCCAGGGGTGTGTCTGGTGTCAAGGATATGTTGATAGGCTAGTTCCCATCTGCGGAGTTCTGAAGGGGTGGTGGTATTTGGAAAAACTCTAATAGCTCTGACTGTGAAACAGGTGTTGAGGTTGTTTGAATTATGGAAGTTCGCATGAATTGCCACGGGATGGTCTGGGTTGGAAGTATAAACTGTTTGCCTGTGGCCATTCATTCTGTGGGAAAGTTGTTGAGTGGTGAGACCAATGTAAGAAGCAGTGGAGTGGATGCAGGTGAGTTGGTAAATAAGGTGAGTGGTAGCACATGTGGCATGTCCAATTATAGGGAAAGATTCGCCTGTGACAGGATTAGAGTAAGTAGTGGTGGCAGGGTGCATGCTGCAAGTTTTACACCACATTTTTTGGAATGTCTGTCAAAAGTCCCCAGTCCTCTACCACCAGACTCCCCCCTTGTTTCAATTGACGTAACCTCCTTGTACACCAATATTCCCCACCTTGAAGGCCTCAGTTCCCTTCAGCACTTCTTGGATATGCGCCCTCCAAACAGTCTTCCCAGAACATCCTTTCTCATATCCCTTGCCAACTTTATCCTCTCCAAAAACTATTTCTCCTTCAACTCCCAGATTTACCACCAGATACGCGGCACTGCCATGGGTACCCGCATGGCCCCGTCCTATGCTAACCTTTTCCTGGGCCGTCTGGAAAATATTTTTCTGAAGAATTCCCCCCTCAGTCCCCTCGTGTGGTTCAGATACATAGATGATATATTTATGATCTGGACCCACGGGGAGGACCACCTCCTAGACTTCCTCAACTCACTAAATGATAATCACTCCATCAATTTCACATGGTCATATTCCCACACCTGTATCACCTTCCTTGACGTAGATATCACCCTACGACAGGGGACCCTCCATACCTCAGTACACATTAAACCAACCAATTTACAACAATACCTACACTTTGACAGTTGTCACCCCTTCCACATTAAACGTTCCCTCCCATACAGCCTTGCAATCCGTGGCAGACGCATCTGTTCTGATCATGAATCAATCTCCAGTTACTCCAAAAAACTATCCCAAGCCCTTGTTTCCCGCCAATACCCCCATGATCTGGTGGAAAAACAAATTTCCCGTGCCATCACCCACAACCCTCATTCTGCACCTCCTAAAGCTGACCGTGGTCCAACACTTGTCACCCAGTTCTTTCCTGGCCTGGAATCTGTCAACTAGATACTCCGCCGTGGGCATGATTTCTTACGTTCCTTCCCTGAAATGCGTCTCCTCCTTCCCAAAATCCTACCCACTGCTCCCCGCACTTGCTTCAGCAGACCGCCCAATCTGTACAACATCTTGGTCCACAAGTATTTACCTGCCGACTCCCCTAGACCTCCACAGGGATCTTTCCCGTGTAACAGACCCCGCTGTAAAACTTGCAGCATGCACCCTGCCACCACTACTTACTCTAATCCTGTCACAGGCGAATCTTTCCCTATAATTGGACATGCCACATGTGCTACCACTCACCTTATTTACCAACTCACCTGCAACCACTCCACTGCTTCTTACATTGGTCTCACCACTCAACAACTTTCCTACAGAATGAATGGCCACAGGCAAACAGTTTATACTTCCAACCCAGACCATCCCGTGGCAATTCATGCGAACTTCCATAATTCAAACAACCTCAACACCTGTTTCACAGTCAGAGCTATTAGAGTTTTTCCAAATACCACCACCCCTTCAGAACTCCGCAGATGGGAACTAGCCTATCAACATATCCTTGACACCAGACACACCCCTGGCCTAAACCTACGTTAAACCTGTCACTTGCTAACTCTCATTTCATTTTACAGTTATTTATAATTTTATATATATATATATATTTTCCTCTTTATTTATTTATTTTATTATTTTTTGTATATATATATATATATATTTTAAATTATTCTATCTCCCTTTATTCTCAATTATAACTTTTTGAACTAAGCTACACAGACATTATATTCATTTATTTCACTTTTATCGCTGGTCAAGCCTATTCCCTCCCCCCCCCCCCCCCTCCCGGCAATTCTTCCACTACCACGCGTTTCCCGCCTGTGCTTCATTCATGTGGCAGGCTCGGATGTGACCACATCTTTCCCCCTGCCATATGTCTCGCCTCCTACATGAGGAAGACTAAAAAGTCGAAATATTGTGTAATTCTTTTGTTTTTGTGTTTTTACGTGTATCGCCCTCCTGCCTTCATCTGTGGTAAGTGACGGGTAACTGTTTATTTTCCCTATCCTATCTTATTTTCAGACCTATAATATGTATAATCAAACAAAGTATGAGTTTTATTTCAATTGTTCACGAGCGGTTGCAAGGAAAGATTAACAATTACTGACAATTCTGTAATGAATTAACACTATACGCTCAATGTTTAACAAAACACCAATATAAGGAAAAAATCAACAAATAGAAAAAGATTGCAAAAATCCATAGATATTTTTAAAAAATCAAAAAATCCTAACTTTTTTTCATAAAAATCCGTAGATCTACGGATAAATCTGTAGAAATGGCAGCACTGACAGAGCTTTATATAGTTATCTTTGAATGTACATACAAACATTTAATCTTTTATTGTTAGTTATAGTCAGCACCTTCTAGAGTATTTTGAATGTAAATGAAGGCAAAATGTAATTAGGACTTAATTAAGAGAAAAAAACTGAAATTTTAACTAAAAGAGATAAAAATAAGAAATTTATATCAGAAGATAGAGAAAATTAAGAGGGTTACAAATATACCTTGGTTGCTGAGAAAGTTTAAGCATGTGTAAGATAAATGAGATTTCAGAAACAGATTGTTGCGATTGTTAGGAAAAGTGCGCCAAGGCCGATGGGCCAATGATGTAAGAGGATTTAAAAATAATTTGATAGAAACTCTTTTGGAGACTAAACTATATTGTAATAGACAGAATCAGATATCAAGAAGCCTGGGTGTTAGTTACGAGTTAAACTATCAAGTACATTTGGAGATATTAATTTTTGAAGATTTTTGCTGACATCACAAGGTCAACCAAGCCAATAAATAGAAGGCTGACAACCAGGCTGGAGTCCAGTTTTTTGAGTTTCCAATTATTTATTTTTTATTACTTATGGCTTTGCGCCTCGTCGACGTTGAGGTCACTAGAGGTGGGATTGGACTGGGGACAAGGAATGGGAAGAATTTCGGCCATGGCCTTTTGAGGGAAGCATCCAGGCATTCGCCTGGAGTGATTTTGGGAAATCATGGATACCCCAATCAGGATGCCCAGACGGGGATTCGAACCGGCGTCCTCCTGAATGCGAGGCCAGAACATTAACCGCTCACCCACCATGCTTGGTGACAGTTTTCAGAGTGAACATCGCGTCACAATGTAGCTCATTCTTCTGGCAGATTTCAAACAGTTAACTTTGTGTTGTAATGTAGGGTGAGTTGCTCTATGTGTTGGGTTGGCGTAGTTTATCTCAATGTGCTGTAACTGCACATTCATCAAAGTTAATGGGGCTTGATGAGAATTTGTCTTCTTGTGAGAATGTGCTTTGCCTAGTATCTTCTGTGGAACTGTTGTCTGATTGCTTTATTCACAATTCTGGTACCGACATTGTAAGAGAACGTTTGAAAGAATATACATCTTGTGTGACTTTAAAATAGTGTACAGTGAACTTATTTCAATTTACCTTTCATGTTTGAGGTTTGTTACAAACGTGTGGCGACCGTATCAAATAAATCTCAAAGGTACCAGAAGGCTACTACGATCACGAACATTATTGTTCACAGTTAAGGCAGAGTGTTTCTTAACCCCCAGTATTCACTTAGTGCCTTACACTGGGTGATTTCAAGAAGTTTACCGGTAAGTATTTGTTTAGCCATCACATGTTAATTTCAATAAATTTTAATAAATGGATAAGATATTAAAATAAGGAAGCTTCACTTCTCCTACAGTTTCTTATTTTCGCTGCATAACAGCATTTTTACAATCACTATTAATGGAAAAGATGTTTGGTTCTTTATACATACCATTGTCCCTGTTGAACAATTCCAGTGTTCCAGCAGGAGGAATGAAAACATCACTACTTAATATAATGTTAACTATTTCCTCACAAACACCTGGGATGTTTTTGTTAACTCTCATTTGTTTCACAATTTTATCTTTCACAAGAGAAACTGCACTCTTTATTACCAACTCGTCATCATTACTTTCATCATTCTCCACATTATCTAGACTGCCTTGTGAAGTAAAACTGTTGTCCTTTGCTTTCTTCTTTAGGTTTAACTTTCTTATGAACTTCCTGTAAAAAATATTAAAAAATTGTACTCAGTTATGAAAATTATGTTTTTTTTAAGCACCGTCACAATAAACTCCACAAACTGTATCTTGTTTGTAAACTAATTTTTTACAGACTACAGCTAATCAAGAGTTGAAAACTGTTGTGAGAAATCAATTTTGTACCAGCAAACCCAAATACAGTTCATAATGCACATTTTCTATTAATAATGTGCCCTCTGGGGCTGTCTTAACACACATGAATAGCATAAACACAGAAACATTCTGAAAATTGGGCAAGAAAAAGGAACTTGAACATTGATTTTCAAACATTAAAATTTCACTTTTATCCTCCACCTTATGACTGTGCCTAAACTATTTTCAAATGAGAACGATATTTTTTCGTCAACTCTGGGAAGTATTTATATACCTAAAAAAGTGTTGAGCTTATGTATAAAACATTTGTTCGTGGTTTAAGTAGATTAACAATAAAATATAAGGATCAAAATATATTAGCCTATTATCATACTTTCATGTAGGTAATAGTAACATTTTCTATCACTATCATAACCAAACAAGTTCACTGTGCATTCAATTTCTCATACCTAAGGGATATATCTGGAATTTGGCTGATATTCTTGTAATCAGAAAGTGAATATAATTTAAGAGCTTGCCAAACTTCAATTAATTTCTTCAGAGTTTCACACATATGGTTACTGCCATCACTTTCTGCTTCAGGTACTATACAATCAATTAATGTTTCTGCCTCAGCTTTCCAGTAGTATTCCTGCAATGGAAAATCCTTTAAATAAAGACATCTTCTACATAACTTGTGCAAAGTTAAGTTAGAAATCAGTGATGAGACTGCCTGATTATTTAAGAACATTAAAACTGCCAATAATTATTGTAAAAATGCACCAATCACAAAAAATTAATGTAATTCAACATTAGTCACATTCTGTTATTGTGTATGGTATGAAGATTTTTAATGGAACACCAAAGCAATGACATTAACCGTCACATAGGCAATTAAATATGACAGTATATACCTGGTGTCTCATCTAACTTGAGCACCTGAAAAATCTCGCACACCTGTTGTGGTAAAAAAATTTCAAAGGTTTGAAGAGGGCAAATATTGTGATACGATAGTAAAAGCGTGAAAGAGTGAAACATTTGTGGCAAACAAAAAAATACACAATATTTCAGTTTTGGCCATGCAGTTCTCCACATCAGCATTTAAAAATGGTACACAGCAGGGCCGCATTTAAGCATAGGCTACATAGGCTGTAGCCTAGGGGCCCGCACCACAAAGAGGGGCCCTGCTTGGGCAGGTAGTAGAGCTAAAAAAAAAAAAAAAAGTCGCCCATAAATTTTTTAGGTCGAATTTCGAAATTTAATCATCCAGCCACTGGCGACAGGGGGCCCGCACCACATGTATAGCCTAGGGGCCCACAGAGCCTAAATGCGGCCCTGGCCCTGGTACACAGATGCAATACAGTTAGTGAACTACCAAAAAAGTGAAAAGTAACACCTTATTTCTCTTAAACATCGCTTCACTTATATCAGAAAATAAAACCCTTTCTAAACAATATTTTTTTTTTTTTTTTTACTTTGCACAATAATTACCTCTAGGAATTAGTACACTTAATTGTTCAAATAGCTTTTCTACTATTTCATAAATGGTTTTACATTAAAAAAATGAATTAAACAAAACTCTCGGACATCAGTATGAAAACCAAACCTAAGGTTATAAGTAAAACAAAGGAAAGTTTTCGGAAGACATTTACAATTCATGCCTGCCTATGCCAATATTTGGTAATAGAATAAAATCAGTAAAGAATTTTTAAACATACTAAAAAAAACACACATGGGCAAAGCAGTGGGCAAAAGCTAGTTACACAAATAAATTGCATTTCAATTAAAAAATAAATGGATGTAGAAATTGTGCAACTAAATCTCGGACTATAACCATCAGCGAGGCATTTTATTTCTCCTGTCACTGTGACCCAAAAATGTTGGTGGGTGAAGTATTTCTCTGCATGTTCATTAATGAATTCAATCTGAATCTACATCACCAAGCTACCACATCAACACTAAGCAGTCAGAAAGCAAGCAGCTCATCTATGTACTTTTTCAATGCTAGTATTCAAACCTTTGTGATGTGGATCACACATAGTGCAACAGTACAGGATGCACTAGAGTTTTATAAGCTATCTACTTTGTATATGCATCACAGTGTTTCAAGATTCAGCCTATGAAACATAATCTAGAATTAATAACACCTGCAACCGAACTTATGTGCTGATCCCACTTCATGTCGTTTTGTACTATTTTGCCATAATACTTAGGGGACCTATGTGCAGCTAACTTTGTACTCATGCTTGTCTACCTTACACTTTTTCCAATTTGTTTTATGTTGTCATTCATCACATCATCCTGAAATAATGTTAAAATTGTGCTGAATTACTAATCAATCGGCAGAATTCTTTACTTTCCTATTATCAGCGAACAATCTCAAACTGCTATTAACACAGTACCCAAGAGCATTTATTAGAAACTAAGAAAAGAAGTGGCCCTATTACACTCCACTGAGGGACACCCAACATATATATTAAGAGAGGCTTCAGCATCAATGACGATATAATGTGACCAACCAATTAGAAAATCTGTTTCGATGCTCTATGCATATGAATCTTCATTAAACACAGTTGTATGGAACAATGCTGAAAGCTTATTGGAAAATAAAAAAAAATACTTGTGATCCTGAATCAATAACTTAATCAAGTCACAAGAAAATTGGATGATTTGTGTTTCACACAATCTATTTTTCCTGAATCTACGTATTTTTGTCTAATTAACTTGTTTTCATCTAGGAATTTCATTATGTTTGAGCATATAACATGCTCTAGAACTCTGGTAAGATAGATTAGATAGTTTTTTGATATTAAAAACAGCAACCAGTCACAGTTTGTTTGATGTTGTATATTTATTAACCAATTTCGAACAAATTGTTCATCATCAGATGGTTTGCATTTATTTTTATAATGTAATTAAATATGCAGTTGCAAAATGCAAGCATGCAAATTTGATTACATTATAAAAATAAATGCAAATCATCTGATGATGAACAATTTGTTCGAAACCGGTAATGGTTAATAAATATACAACATCAAACAAACTGTGACTGCTTGCTGTTTTTAATATCAAGAAATTTGATATCACAGTCGCTGAGTTCCACTAATCCATCATGGATAAAATATTATTATAGATTAGATAGGTTGTTGGATGTCTTAGAAATTGGAATTGCCTGCACGATTTTGCAGGAAGAAGGCGCCTTTTTCTCTTCTAAAGCCTGTGATATATAGATTTCAGTTGCATACTCTGAGAATACTGACTTACTATTGAAAGTCATTATGTTTCTCCACTTCAGAAGCCAGAACATTACCACTCGCCCACCATCCTCGTTTGGTGCACATATAATGTATATTCACTGGCTGATTGTATTTACCTTCAGTGTGCTATGGTTCACCGTCTCCCTGCCCAAATCTTTCTTCTTACCACAAAAGTAATACCCATATACTTCTTTCATAACGATCATAACAGATTTTATGAATTATAACTTACATGCAGCCACTTGAGTGAAAATTGGGCAGCTTTTCTTAGCAGGAGCAATGGTGGAAGGTTTGAACCATGGGCAGTGTCATGACGCAGCCCCACCAACCAGTCAGGGATGAACATCTTACGAGCAGCATTATATAAAGTATCTGATGACTTCTGTGTTAACTTAGCAATCTGATTCAAGAACCTGAAATTATTGAAAAAAAAAGAACGTTTTTAAACCTTTAAGTTAGTGGTTTCCGTCACACATAATAATGTCAAGACTGTACAGGGTCCGGCAATAAAACCTCTCACATTTGAGGTAGCCTGCGTGCGGGTTGTAGTAAGGATACTAGTGTGGAGTGTGTTTTGTTTGAAAGCAGTGTACGTGCCATTTTCAGTGTGCACCATGGCGTGGTTTGGTGAGCATCATGCGTTTGTTGTGGAAGAATTTATTCGTAATGGTGGTTCTGTGATTAGTACTCAGCAAGTGTTTCGGAGACGATTCGAACTTGGCCGACACGATCGTGTCCTGGATAGAAAAACTATTCAATTGTGGGTGTCAAACTTCAGAAAGACAGATTCAGCACTGAAAAGAAAACCTACAGGCCATCCTCGGAGTGCAACAATGCCGGAAAACATGGCGTGTGTGAGAGTGTCTGTACAACAATCACCAATCTGTTAAGCATTCAAACATGCAGCTGCCCTGGGATTATCTGATAGGAGTGTAAGAAGAATTCTTCATAGAGAACTTTATATGCACTCCTTCAAAATGATGGTTACCCAGGAATTAAGTGAAAGAGATTTTGAAACTCGCAGAGCTGCATGTGAAGAAATTCTTCAAAACATTCTACCATTGTTCCATTCCATTGTTTATTTCTTTGGATGAGGCCCATTTCCACTTATCAGGAACTGTAAACACACAAAATTTCCGCTACTGGGCTGCTGAAAACCCCCGTGAAATTCATTAGCGAGCACTACACAGCCCTCATGTGACAGTTTGGTGCGCTGTTGTTGAATGTTTTGTGTGGGGACCGTATTTTTTCAAAGAAGGTGGCCACACGGTAACAGTTAACTCCAACCGTTATTGTCACATGCTAGAGACCTTCCCACAACCTAGGCTAAACCAGTTTATTGCAGATCATGAAGTGTGGTTCCAGCAAGACGGAGTAACAACCCACACCCCTCAGCGTTCTATGGAAATGTTGCACGAGTTGGTTCCTGGGCATCTTGTATCTTTGCGAGGAGACATCGCGTGGCCCTAAACGTCGCCTGATTTATCGCCTTGTGATTTTTTTCTTTGGGGATACTTGAAGGCTCTAGTGTACAAACATCGTCCCACAACACTGCAAGCACTTAAAGAAGCCATTTCCCAAGAAGTGGCAGCCACTCCAAGAGAAATGACACAAGGATGTATGGAGAACTTTCAGGATAGACTTTGTCAACATATCAACAATGGAGGACGTCATTTAGCAGATATAATTTTTAAAACAAAATAATTAAAAAAATCAAAGTATGTATGTTTCTTAAATAAAAGTAATTATCCTTTATCATATTTAGTTTTTGTGTGACAACCTATTAAAATGAGGGAGGTTTTATTGCCGGAACTTGTATAACTAAGGTTATGTAGTGTGTCTAAACCCAAAGTAATTTTAATTAAAGGAAGGGAAAGTAGCCTTCACTTAGGAAATCATGACATAATATCAAATAGAACTACAAATATAAACTTTTAAGAGATGAGGAGGTTATGACAATTATCTTCATTGTATTTGACTTCATTGGAGAACATCCTGCTCCACTTTCATTTATATGCCAAAACTTCCAATGCAATTATAAACTGTGATTAAATTCAGCGGAATATTACAGATTCTTTTTGCTCTGTTGCCAATGAAAATCTACTTCACTTTAGTTCTTGAAAACCATTTTCATAATTTTAACACACTTGTATATAGTTGTGATTACACAGCCTATTAAATTTGTTTGATCAGAATTCATATCCTAATACTGGACAGCATTATAAATAAAACAAACGCTATTTAAAGAAGTTTTTAAGTAAGTCAATGTTTGAACAGTTACTTTTGATACAATTCTTGAGTTTCTTAACAGGATGGCAAATCACTTCAATAAAACACTTTCATTCATATAAATCCTCCTGTAACCTCAGTTTTTTCCCCGATTTTCTTCTTTATTGATGAACTCTCATAATTATTTTCACTGTATTTCTGTTAGTATGAGTGAGAGAAAGGAAAAAGATTTAACTTTGTCGCCAAAGTAAACATGTACATTACTGAGTGGAGACTTTCCAGGCGTATTGATGAAATGAATTCTTTACAGGAGTTCAGCCGGATAACGTCGTAAACATTGGACAGACCGTCAGAACGATCGCTGAACATATTATCGAGCACAAACGACACCTAATGCTGGTACAAGCGGAAAGGTCTGCGATAGCTGAACATGCTTTTGATGAAGAGCATAGGACAGAGTTTGATAAAATGGTGGTGCTGGCCAGGGTCTCTTCCTTCTGGGACTCAGTAATTGGAGAGGCATTGAAAATGCAGTTGAACGATAATAACATCAATAGGGACAGCGGACTCTACCTGAGTGAAGCCTGGAGACCCATTATTAGCAATCTACGTCTTGAACGAGAGAAATCTTCGCAACAAGGCATAATGGATGAAAATTGACGCAATGGATTAAGTTCGCCAGCACATTTGGCTACCAGGTATGGATTGCTCCATACGCAGTCCACAACATGGATACCCTCAGTTGGCAGATCGCGCATTCCAGTTCTGCCGTGCGCTGATTGGGGAGCCTGACAATCATCAGTAGACGGGGTCAGATCATTGTCTGCTTCTACTGTGCTGCCATTGGACGGTTCTGCAAGCGTCAGTAGATGTGGTCAGATTTTTGCTGGCTGCTAAGTCAGTCTAGTTTGTGATTTGAGGTAACAAATTCTGAAATAATAGACCTGATGAAGACAACTGAGCCGGTTGTCAAAACGTTGTCTTTTTACGTGTTGTTTTTTTTACTTATTGCTTTATGCCTCGTTGACAGCTAAGGTCATTAGAGGTGGGATGAGACTGGGGACAAGGAACGGGAAGGAATTCGGCCATGGCCTTTTAGAAGGAAGCATCCTGACATTCGCCTGGAGTGATTTGGGGAAACCATGGAAAACCCAAATCTGGATGCCCAAATGGGGATTCAGACCCGCATCCTGCCGAATGCAAGGTCAGAACGTTAACCATTCACCCACCATGCTTGGTGTCTTTTTACGACACTATCCAGCTGAACTCCTGTGAAGAATTCATTTCATGTACATTACTTCTTCGCACTGCTTCTGACAAGAACTATTAATGCTTTCTGAATGTGGAAACCTAAATATTCCATATTAAGTGATGGTAAGGAACACAAATATCCACTTACTATCACTACCCCGTAAGTTGTAGTCAATACTATACAGATAAATTTAGTTCCAATTATAATTATTTGTTCTCCTTTGCATTCCTTCTCATCATACTCTTGATAGCATCTCAATGTTCCTTCATTTTATGTGCGTACACTTTTTTGCACTACTAAATGAATAGTACTACTTATGTTACTTGCATAAAGTATTGCTCATATAACGGCTACACCTTAACTAACTTTCATACTGATGCTACCTGATGCTAGGTTTGTCTTTTCATAAACACTACTATTACTGGAGAATCAATCTCACCTGACGTTGCTAAAGCCAATCAAAAGATTAATTTAGATAGATAGATAGATATGTTCACTTTGATCCCATGTGAGAATAATCTCGGGGATGTGGAACAGTACATACACTTATTAGTAATGTCAATATTACTATATAATTGATAATTGGATAAAGGAAACAAAGAAACTGCCGCGAGGCACTGAAAATAAGATAGGATAGTGGAAAATAAACAGTTACCCGTCATTTAGCACAGATGAAGGCAGGAGGGTGAGACACATAAAAACACAAAAACAAACGAATTGCACAATATTTCGACTTTAGTCTTAGTCATGTGGGAGGCGAGACATATGGCAGGGGGAAAGATGTGGTCACCAGGGTCCGACCGAATGTTCGGCTTCGGCCACCTTCGGCCAAAAATAGCACCTTCGGCCGCACATTCGGCTTCGGCCAAATTCAGCTGAATGTTTGGCCGAAGCCGAAGTTTTACATCCAGCCCCTGAAAATGAACCAACTTTCACGAATACCGTCAACGTAGCGCGCCAACAGACGATAGCAAAGATAAAGAACCATTTGGAAAACATCATAAAAATCAGTGGGAAGTATATTGTGAAACCAGTGTTAAATACCAGAGCTTGATTAATTAAAAAAAAAAACAGGCATCTTGTATGCGCCAAAAGATTTTACAAAAGAAGTTTAAAAGTCTACATTACGCGATATTGTAGAAAAAAAGTAGCGCCACCTTGGCCCGATAATCAACCGATTTCTTTGCGGATTAATGTATTATGTATGGACCCTGTCATTGTAAACATGTTTCCGTACAACCTCGTTGAAGGAGGAGGACTGCGCAGACTTAATTTTACTGATCCTCAAACTCGACCCTAGCGAGAGAAATATTTTAGAAAGTCTTTAATGAAAAAGTAAACAGTGAACTTGCATTGATTTTAGAAAAAGGCTGAATGGATCAGTTTTACCACGAAGATATGAAGTGATCAAGCAAACACGTTTTTGAGTGTCACGGCACATGGTATTTCCAAAATAAAAAAGAAATTAAATTGGCTGTTAGTGTGTTGGAAGATCATACAAAGGAATATATTGCACAAAAAATCACTGAAACTGTTACCAAATACAATTCAAAAGAAAATATCCATACGGGTGTATATAATAATACTTCAAACATGAATGCAACCATCCGCTATAGAAACTTCGTTTTTATTGGTTGTGTTGCTCACACTCTACAGCTCATGATTGACAAAGTAATATTTAAAGATATTGCTATAATAGAAATAGTGCAAAAGTGTTGTAAAACGTAAGAAGAGTGAACAAGCCACTCGATGTTTTAATTAATAGAACAGAAAAATGCAGTAAATCTGTATATGTTAGAACGTGGTGGAATAGAAATTCCAACTGCAGAAGAATGGGTACAAATGAACAATTTTATAACTGTGCTGAAGTGTATTTAGGAAGCAACAACTAATATTTCTAGCGATTTATCAACAGTATCTTTAATTATATCAATCATTGACATCTTAAACACAAAACTTGCTAAGAAGGATGAATGCTGATCATATAATACTGCTCAAAAGCCGCTTGTGTGGGTCTGTTAACAGGAGATCTACTTTCGCAAGAAAAACCTTACGGTTGTTGATTGCCGCTCTAATCGATCCACGGGTTAAAATTAAGTATTTGACTAGCGACAAAATTGTAAATACGAAGACTGATATTTTTTCATTTCTACGACAAAACTGTGCACTGACAATAACAAATAAAACGGGTCATTTGGAGCGATTAAATCTTATTTTATTAGTGCCGATGTACCTTTGTTTTGATTATATTTAGTACATTTTTAATTAATTTGTATACGTGAAACTACTTTGAAAATATTGGTATTGATTTAGTTTTAACTGAAAATTTAATATGTGATAATAATTTAGACAGCAGAATATCGTATTTTAAAAGCTAGAATAATTTATGCTAGGTAAGAAGGTTGAAATTTATTTTTATTGTTGTTAAAAAACAATGGTATTACTATACATAAGCTACCATGTATTTGATTTACCAAAGCTAAAACTCCAAAACTTATTAATTTAATCCACGGGACAAATTATTCTGATTTGATTCGGGCTGTTACGGTTAAATTTTATAGTTTCTTTTTATTATTGCTAAATAAAAATAACTGCATTTATTTTTGCTAAATTGCATTACTCAGCACCTGGTTTGGTACTATTTTATTGTTTTATTTTATTCTAATAAATAAATATAAAAAACTTGGTTTATAATTATTGTAAATGTGCAATTTATATAAAAAAATACCACATATAAAACAAAATAACAGTTCATTTTTTGCATGTCATATATACTTCATGTTAGTGTTCTAAGATATATAATTATTTTCGAACCTTCGGCTTCGGCCGAAGGTTATCCCAAGAGCCGAACATTCGGCTTCGGCTTCGGCCAAAAAATGACCTTCGGTCGGACACTAGTGGTGACATCCCAACCCGCCACATGTATACACTTGTTACCAGCATCTAACAACCAGTTATTTTCTTACCAACCAGTTACCACATGTGGCGGGTTGGGATGTGACCACATCTTTCCCCCTGCCATATGTCTCGCCTCCCACATGACTAAGACTAAAGTTGAAATATTGTGCAATTCGTTTTTTTTTTTTTTGTTGTGTTTTTATGTGTTTCGCCCTCCTGCCTTCATCTGTGGTAAGTGACGGGTAACTATTTATTTTCCCTATCCTATCTTATCTTATTTTTATATAATTGATAATATTATTATATATTGACAACAAGTTAGTTACAACCCATTAGTATAACCAATATCTCCTGTAATCTACAAATACAATCCCGAGTTAATTAATACTTATTATGTGGAACAGTGTATGCACTTGTTACCAGCATCTAAAAAACAGTTATTTTCTTACCAACCAGTTAGCGTGATAAGTTTCACTGTAATTTGCGATTACATATTGTATCATGTTAGTTGCTATTTATGTGGAACAGTACACACACCTATTAACAATATCAATTATATTACCAACAATTCATAAGCAGTCAATTACTTAAAAACCTGTTAGTATCATAATTTTTCACAGCAGTTTTTGAGTGCATGCTATCCCATGTTAGTTACTGTATATGAGTGAAATTTTGTAAACAGTGTAATTAGTTCATTTGTCAAAAGTTTCAACAGGAAGAAAAACCATATATCATTTTAGTAATTGGGGACAACTTTGTCACCTTCCCCTTCCATACACCATATATACTATTTTATCAGTCATTCTTAGTTACCAAATTCCAAGAAGAAAATTCTTTCACAGAGTAAAATGGGTTCTGAAGCAGAAACTCTTTCAGTTTGGACTTAAAGTAGTTGGGTTTTTGTAGATAACATTTAATTTCTGTTGGTAAGACATTGAATAAGGAAGCTCCAGTAAATGTTAACCCTTTCCGTACAATTGACAGTGATTTGTAATCCTTGTGAATATTATATTTATTCCTAGTATTATGGCTATGTATGTCAGCATTAAGATTGAAGTGTTCAGGATTTTCCACTACAAATGATAGTACGGAGTATACATACTGTGCTGGCATTGTAAGTACACCCAGGTTTTTAAATAGATTTCTGCACGATGTCTGTGGGCTTGCTCCACAAATAGTTCTTATAGCACACTTTTGCAATTTAAATACCCTCTGTGCTTGTGACAAGTTTCCCCAGAATGAGATGCCATAAGTGAGCAGGGAATGAAAATATGCAAAATATACTAACTTTCTGGTTTCTATATTAGCTATTCTAGATATTACCCTAAGTGAAAATGTTGCAGAATTCAGTTTTTTAAGAAGTTGTTGAATATGCTGTTTCCAGTTCAATTTGTTATCTTTACATACACCCAGGAATTTTGTGAAACTGCTTTCATTGATTGCTTTTCCTTCTGATATCACATTATAGCTGTCCTTTGTTTTATTTTTTGCAACAAACTGAAGTACCTGTGTCTTTTCTACATTAAGTATTAGTTTGTTGGCATTAAACCACCTGTTAATTTTCTTTATAGCATCATTTGCTGTGTTTTCAAGGTTTTGTGCTGATGGGTCTTTCAATGATATGCTAGTATCATCTGCAAAGAGCACCATGTGTTCATTATCACCTAGTATATGTGGGAGATCATTTATATAGATTAAGAACAGCAGAGGGCCAAGAATTGAACCCCGAGGCACACCACATTTAACTATACCCCTTCTGAGTTTATAACATTTCCTGTATTAGCAGCTTTCAGTGATACACATTGCTTTCTATTTTCCAGGTATGATTTTAAACCAAAGTCCTGGCTTACCACTAACTCCATAGTGGTCTAATTTACCTAGTAGAATCTCATGATCAACACAGTCAAAAGCCTTAGCAAGATCACAGAATATACCTAGGGAATTTAATTTTTTATGCATTGATTCCAGTATGTTGTTTACAAAAGCAAACATTGCTGTATCTGTTGAAACACCTTGTCTAAAACCAAACTGTACTTTACTGAGTAGGTCATTCTTTTGTAGATGTGCATACACCCTTCTGTACATTGCTTTTTCAAAGATTTTTGAAAATGCTGGTAGAAGTGAAATGGGTCTGTAATTCTCAATCTTTGAGATATCACCCCTTTTATAAAGCGGTTTGATTATTGACTTCTTGAGTGAGTCAGGGAAGATACCTTCTTCAAAAGAAATATTACAAATATGATTAATAACTCTACTAATGCTGGTGTTACATTGTTTCACTACATGGGTTGAAACCTCATCATAACCAAATGACTTTTTATTTTTGAGGGATTTAATATTTTTTTCAATTTCATTTTGACTGGTGGGAAATAGAGATATAGGTGCTGTTTTTGGTGACAAGGATTTAAGTATTGCTATAGCATCCATATTCCCAATATATTTTCCTTTTATTTAAAAAATGCATGCTCAACATGCTTCTACCATATTCCGAACACTGATCAGCAATTCCTCACTTCATCAAACTGGACATTATAGATGAAACAAAATATTTAAAAGTAACAAGAATTTGGTTAAAATATTAGTTAATACTTCTCAAATTAAACATGTATTCTAATATTTTGTTGGCTTTCTTCTGACAGAGTATCATTACAATGGTAATGTTATGAGAGACATAAAGGCAGAAGAAATTTGGTTCAGTTTACCTCTAATCTACTCGACCAATGTTTTACAGTTGAAGTTGTTTTCAGATTGTTATTTTGCGGTTATTTTCAAACTGATTCCCATCCTTCCCTGACAATTCCTATCATCTGAGTCTCTCTTTCTACATTTATATTTCACCATTATATCATGCCTCCCTTTCTTCTCTTCTCTTCTCTTCTCTTACATCTCATTTTCATTTAATGAGGACTTATGCACATGATGGTTTTCCCCACAGCCTTTTAAACATCCTTTCCCTCCTATGTAGCCATACAGAAATTTACAAATACTAATTTCTTAACATGTTAATCATATTTGCTTCTATGAACTTGCATTCAGCTTCATTCTCATATTTCAAATTTCATTAAAAACATGTAGCATAAAAAATCCTAGATACAAAAACTTTTGGCTATCAATTACAATGCAGAGTGATTTTTTTTAAATGAATGAAAATATTGAAAAAATAGCTAGTTTACAACTAGTGAAGTTAAATACTCAGTTTTCAGTCATCATATTTAATCACTTTAGATGCTTTAACAGTAACAGATCTGAAATATATTATAATATTTTGAAATCTTATTTTTTTACTTGTATTAATTAATACTCACATTTGGTTAATTTTGAACTTTTACTAATCACCAGATACCCAAATTAGGACAACAGGTACAGAAAAGCCCACAAAATTTATTTTAGTAAGTTCAAATAAGAATGGCATTTTTTATACAAAAGGACCATCATGACTAGATTAAAACATACCCCAATTAGCAACAAAACATGAATGACTTAAACTACATAGGTTGTTGAAAAATCATAAAATACTTTAGAAAGGTTTCTAGTACTATTTTCTTTCTTTCTCTCTCTCTCTATTTCAGAGAGATGTCTTAAATGAGAAAGTCTTGTGATGATTTTTATGTAGTAAAAATTTTCATCCTTTTATCATCTCACAAAGCATACTCATCATAATCTTTTTTATGGAGATTTTACACTTTTATCAGTCAGCCTTGGCATTTCCTATTCCAGAGTCTTGTGCTTATTTTGAAAGCATAGTTATCAGTCTGACTACTGGCTTCCCAGGCCTGTCATAGTGTTATGGAAAAGCGGATGTGTTGCCATCTGTCTGCGGAATGTGTAGGTGTGTTCTTTATGGTAAGAGAATTTTGTGTTTAAGTAATATTTAATTTATGAGGCAGAGATTGGGGACCATTTCAGCAGTTGCCTCATGATGGCCGAAAATGGCCAAAAAAAGTGATCAGGATGCAGTAAGGCACCTTAAGGCATGCAGTTACACTGGCAGGTTCAAGCTTAAATATTAAAAAATTAAGTGTGTGTAATTTACATCAAGTTAAATATGCTGCTAAATTACAATAACACTGCCATTTAAAAACCATACTTTCTAGGATTGGAATGCACAAGACTAAAACCAAGTACCTGAATTTAACAGCCAAGTTTCACCATCAGAAATACTAAGCACACAAGGAAGATGAAAAAAAATTTTTTTTATATATAAACATTTTGCAAGTGAAAAGTTAGAAGAGCATAATAACTTAGGGGAATCTGGCTGGAGAAATCTCATCTTACAAAAAATGTATTTGAATACCTCATAATTGATGTTGAGTATAGGAGACGCAGTTCATATTCTTGATAAGGATGAATGTACCCTCCATCACTCTGAGCAATCAGTTGCTGATCTTTTATGTATACTTGCAACACAGAGAATGTACACTCTACACCAATTGGCAGTCTGGGACACCTAAAAACAAAAATAAATTAACTTTTGTTGTTTAATTGAGAAGGTGTGAAATATTAGGTTTTTTCTTTCTTTCAGGATTAGAACAGAAAATAAACAATAATTGGAACTAAAAAGGTAATCATTGTGATAATGTGTGTTTTGAGTTTTATTATAGGGTTTATGGTTCATTACTACAAAATCACCAAAGCGAAATAGATTCTAATATGGGGAAAGTGCATGAAATCTTCTGTTGATGTGTGCCAGTTTCAAATAGTGTAAGAAAGATTATTTTACTTTTGAAATAGTATAGTACAAATGTGGCAAGACTAGTGTTGCAAATTGAAAAAAAAAGTTTTTTTCAGCTTTGTCTTACATAATGATTCATAAATATATCTATACAGGTAACATAATTTTATTCATCCTCCATGTCAGTACCACATTCACTAGTATCAGCACTACCAGCACTAGTTCAGAGTTTTCTGTTTCTTCATCTGTCTCCTCTAGATCCATAACTTCAGAAATAATTAATTTTCTTTTACTGGTTGTTGTACGCTTACGATTTTGAGATTGCAATTTTAAATTGTGAGCAAAGTACACAGAGAGTGCCGATAATACTGTATTACGGTCTTTTAAGTTTGAATTTAAATCTATTATCATACAAAATAGGAGCTTTATTTCTTTTTCAATTGTTGGTTTACGCCAATGGCTGCAAAGAAACGATTCATAATTACTGACAATTTAATGACTCAGTATCACAATACACTGAGAGTTTAACAAGTATACTAATATAAGGAAAGCACAATAAGTAATAAAAAGAGACAAAAAAAAAGGTAGATAAATTTAAAAATCCTAATTTTTCGAAGGTCTACAGATAAATTCGTAGGGCTGGCATCACTAGTTCAGATAGTGAGTATCAATCCAAACAATGGGGAACGGGGATTCCTTCTCATGAAACCTAGCCTTTTCAGGAAGTCCCCGTTCGTAAAAGACAACTTCAGTCAATGTTACCAATATTTTTGTAATTTTCTTTTCTACTGATTCAGAAAAATATATTAGATTAGTACTTAGTATAAACTCTAAAACAGTCATATTAAATGATAAATGCCTTACAAATTTGAGATTTAGTAGTTATGAAAAAAAATGTGTCCCAGAAAAAACACTTGTTTTTTTTTCATGTTTTTTTTTCCCAAGTCAGAAAAAAAACCGTTTTGTTACAACACAAGGCAAGACACATCACCCTTGCAGATTTCTCTCTGATTCATTGGTACAGCAACAGTAGGGATTCCTTCAAGCTGGCACAGCAAAAAGCGTTGCAAAGAAATTGGAATTGACAAAATGCTTAACATGCAAAAATCAAAGTGGAAATAAAAACAACATCAGTGATAAGATTCTTGCATTAGATAAAAACACAGTTTAATGTTTAGTAATAATCTGGAACTAAATATTAGAAGGAAAATGTAAGTTGAACAATAACAGCCTGAGGGGAAAATTTTTATTAAATACAAGAACATGTGCCAAGAAAAAAGAAATTAGATCAAAGTGACAATGAAAACATGGAAGGATAGAGTAAGCAAACATGCCACTCACCACAGATGAAGGCAGGATGGCCACAATGAGCACATAAACATGAACTCACTTTACACTATTTCAGTATAAATCTTAATCATGACATCTGTATTCACCTCATGTGCTAAATCCTCATTGCAGCAATTCAGCCTTCAACTTTGATGAATGGTGGTTGTTTTCCCTATACTTTACTATGTACATTATTTAAAGGTCATTTATTTTTCCTTTATATATTATATTAGGGTTAGAGAAGGACCTATCACTAGGGATCAGATGCATACACTAGTGTGGTCACAAGAAATTTCAATTTTTTCAGGAGACACACCTATTTAATTTAATTTAAATTAATTGCAATGGAGCACAGGCTCCGGTGGCAATTTCCCTACACAGCTATCTTCCCCCTATCCTGCACCCACCTACATTTGCCCTTTACAAATTTTTTCTTTAAATTCCTTCAAAGTTTTCGGTAAATTATTCATCATTTCTCTTGGTAACTCATTCCAATCCCTGACACCCTTACCTAAAAAAGAGAATCTTCCTACACCCTTGTGCCTGAAATCGAGTGCCAGCTTGTGGTCATGGTCATCTTTTCCCTTCCATGCACTACTTTTCATAAGTTGCTAAACGGTTAAAAAAAAATGAGGTTGGCAAAGTTTCAGCTCAATTGGATAATGTTAACCCATGCCACATCGAGGCTGAAAAATTGCAGTTTTTCCTACATAAAGTAGAAACCATTTGTCCTAGGAACCTGATTTTTTGTCTCATTTCAGAGAAAATGTTGCCTTGAACTTACACTCTAATCAATTTTTTTTGCTAAAACTTGGATTGAATGACATTTAGCACTTTACATGTCAGGTCCTAATGTCCATATACTAAAACTTTACTTTACTGTTTATAGAAATAAATAAAAACATGGCAACATTCTGCTTTCCAGATTTTGTTTGTTTTGTTCTTAATTTTCTACATAAGAATGGTGTATTTAAAAGTGTTTTCAAACATAAATGAACAAAATTCAAATTAAAAATTAAGGAATTGGGAGAGAAAAAAGAGCAAATAAAATATGGAAATGAGAAAAAATAATGTTAAATTGCATTTTTATTGTTAAAATTTCATTATAAAAAGAAAATACAGAAAAGAAATGAAATTATTATTTACAATTATCACATTATGGTGGTAATTCCTTACATAAGGTACCTTTTGAAAAGTCAGGAAACATTTTTCTGCACTCAGATACAACTTATAACAGAAACTGCTATTGTCCTTCGTATTATGATAAATGTGAATTGAAGTCGTGGATTAAATTCCTCTTTCAGCTGTGTCACTGACAACCTTAAAGCTGTTAACTATTTTTTTCATTACAAATAATATTCATTTTCACACCATACATTGGGATCTGTATTTAAAAATTTTATATTGATTTCAAATCTCTTAAAAAATTCATGGTTTGAAGAGAAACAAAAACATTGGCTTCTTTGTCCAATAGATGATCGATCCCTTTCTTTGTTGCTCTTACATCTCCGTCCGGCATCTTTTTCTTCTTCAAAGGACATTAATTTTACAGCCATGCTTATTTTGACTTTTTCTGCCCAAATGAAAATGAAGATGCAACTTGCTTTGAGCTAAGATACCAAAGATGTTTTATCACATTAGATAGTGCCTTGTCTGCAACCTCTTTATCAAATTTTCTGTAGTCAATAAACGATTTTAATAATTGTAGGTCTTGGTTTTTGAGCCAAAGTTGGTTTGGGGGTTTTGAATCATGTTTTTACATAAATATTGATTATAACTAAACAAATTTCAGTAATACCCTTTTCTCTAAATAAGCTAATGAAAACTAATCCTTGAAAAGATATATTTTGAGGGAATAAATGGTCTTTGCACAACAGCACCAGATACTCTGAAAAAAAAATGTTTTTTTTGCGGGGAGACATCCATCAAAAATTTAAAAAAGTTGAATAGAGTATTTATAATCATCCCTGGGCTGTTGATTTTTTGATTGTTTAATAAGAAATTTGGTCTGAATTAAGTATTCTATACTTAACATTTTTCTCTTCAATACCAGTTTCGTACTTTACCTTATCAAGCTTAGAAGACCCAGTCTTAACTCTTTTAAAAATATCTGGCTTGTGACCATTTTACAATAAAAAACTGATTTTAGAATAATTTCTAAAATATGGTGGTGACATGGTAAATACAGAAGATTTTGCTCTAATAATTGCTTTGGCAAAACACAAGTTTTCTTAGGCGGCTAGTGTTTACTGCAGTGGTATCAAAACACGTTGCCTCGATTTTCCCAACTGCCCCCCCCCCCCTCCCACTCTTCAACTGCTGAAAATACAGCTGAGTAATTCCATACTATTTGCAAGCTGAGGAACCCCTATTAACTATTTTTTATCTCCATAAACTGATCAAAACAAAATGAGACCTTCCAAAGTCTGTTTTGAATGTACCTAAACTACAATACAAATCGATGATAGACATTTTTTTAAGGGATAGAACTAGAAACCCAATAATTAACTATAATTATTGAAAATATTTCTGAAGTTACAAAAATTGTTAATTTTCATGCCTTTTATTGCAAACATAAAAGCAAAAAGAAAAAAAGAAAAGAATAAAGTAAATAAATTGTTTCTGTTGCCATTTTTGACTTAATAGGTCAATGTTGAGGATGTCAATCACAACACTAAGTTTTAGCAAAAACTGATAAGAGTAAAAGTTAAGGACAACATTTTCTATGAAATGAGACAAAAACCAGGTTTACAGGACAAATGTTTTCACTTTATGAAGGAAATAAAGAGATTTTCAGCAAAAATCTAATTTTTTCCCAGATTTCAACCTTGATGAGGCATGTGTTAACATTATCCAATTGTGTTGAAACATTTCCAATCTCATTTTCTATCCTATTGACAACTTTTAGGGAGGTTCCCCTGAAGAAAAGTCAAATTATTTTCTCCATGTACAGTAATACCCGCTTTACGCGACCCCGTTATGCGCGGTTTCGCTTTAGAGCAAATTTCGTGTTAAAATGCCTCGTATTACGCGAATTGCTTACTTAAGAATATGTTTGTACATAATGTAGTCATTGGCTTCTCTTTGGTCGCGGGAATCCCCACTTTCTCCGACCACTCTGATCGAAGAATTCCCCATCCTACGACTTTTTTCTATAGGGATTCCCTCGTTTGTTCCATATGTTTATGTCGGCTGGCAGTCGTGTTTTAACGTTTGGTGGAGATACGTACATAATTTAATGCTACATTAAAAAATGCCGCCTATGAAGAAAAAAAAGAGCGTAAAAGCGTAACTTTGGTATTGAAGATGAAGGTGATAAGAAGAATGGAAAATGGAGGCAAAGCAACATTTATTGGCAGAGATTTTGGTCTGTCAGAATCGACTGAGGAAACGATTTTTAAAAATAGGGAAAAAATTAAACTTTCCAACGAAAGTTCAACACCTATAAGTGCAACAAAACTTTCTCGTTCGAGATCTTCTATCCTAGAAGGAATGGAGAAATTGCTAGCAGTCTGGATCGAAGATTTATATAAGAAGAACACACCACTGAGTCAAGATCTCAAGCACAAAAGCAAAATCTTTGCATGAGATGTTAAAGACAGAAGAAGGTGAAGGAAGTTCCACTCCGACTTTTGCTGCCAGCAGAGGCTGGTTTCATCGGTTCAAGCAGCGTTCCAATCTTCACAATATCCAGATAACAGGCAAGGCCGCCAGCGCGGACACTCAAGCTGCAGCTGAGTTTCCAAACAAGTTTCAAGATTTCGTAACACGAGAAAAAAATTCCTGCTTGTCTCATCTTCAATGTTGATGAGACCAGGCTTTACTGGAAAAAAATGCCATCTCGAACATTCATTTCTAAAGAAGAACGTCAAGCCAGCGGTTTCAAAGCAGCGAAAGATCGACTAACACTTCTGCTGGGTGGTAATGCCACTGGTGATTTCAAACTGAAACCTTTACTAGTTTACCATTCAGAAACACCCCGTGCAATGCGAGGTACAGACAAGACAAGACTACCAGTCGTGTGGCGGTCCAACAGAAAGGCGTGGGTTACATGGGAAGTTTTTCAAGATTGGTATTCTAATAGTTTTTGCCCGTCAGTCAAATCCTACTGTGACAGAAATAGGCTTGAACGTAAAGTTATATTACTCTTAGACAATGCCCCAGGACATCCAACCTCACTTGATACGCCGAGAGACTTAAAAGTGTACGTGAAGTTCCTTCCACCAAACACTACGTCAATATTACAACCTATGGACCAGGGAGCAATAGCAAACTTCAAAGCTTATTACCATCGCCGCACTTTTAGCCAGCTAATTCATGAAACCGACGGGGAAGGAAGACAGTCTATGCGAGGGTGGTGGAAGTCAGACAACATCATGAAGGCTAATCGCAACATAGACGAGTCTTGGAACGAAATTAAAAAGAGTTGTATGAACAGGGTGTGGCGTAATCTTTGGCCAGATGTAGTGGAAGAACCTAGAAGAATTGTCCAAATGCACAGACAAGTGCTTGAAGACATTGCTGCAATGGTTGAGGGGTCTGAACTTGAAGATGTCGCGGTAGAAGATCTTGAAGAACTTGTAGCAACTCATGACGAACCTCTCAGCAATGAAGATCTGGTCGAGTTACAGAATAATGCCATAAACGATGAGGAAGAACAAGTAGAAGAGAGAGTTTTATCTTCAAGCGGAATTCAAAGTGCTCTTTCAAAAATTTATTCAGGTTTGGACATATTGTAGAGCATAGATAGTGTTGATAACCGTGTTTTGACCGTGTGATGTGTTATGAACGTATTTTACAAGAACGTAAAAGAAATGCTACTCAAAAGACAATAGATGTATTTTCCGTAAAAAAAAAAAACATGCAATACTGCATAAAGTGTTCTTAGAATTAAAGTGATTGATTCAAATGATTTGTATGTTTTTGCATTAACTTTTGACTATGTTTAATCGTAAACCCCGATATACGCGAATTTCACTTAACGTGATTTTTTGCGGAACGTATCCCTCGCGTAAAGCGGGGTTTACTGTACCTTGTAACCACCCTAGTACACACTGAGACTTGCCAAAAATGAACCAAGTGGGAAGCATTGGGATGGCAAGTTTACCAATGATAATAGCATGAAAGTATAATCTCTGTAACAACAGGTATAAGTAAAATAAATTGAATTAAAATTATTATTTTTAATCAAATACATGCATAAAAAATATTTTGGATCAGGTAAAGAAAAATTAAGAAACAAAAACAATTAATTATATATTTACAGCAACACAAGTGATAGGTTAACTGGTAGAGTTGTACCAATGGTTGAGGAATTCCTGGTATCAGGAGACAATGTTAGGAGAATTTCCATTGGTGGAGTTCAGAAGGGGCAGTAGCATCTGGAAGGAATCGTTTATAATCATAATGCACTGGATGTTGGTATGCATCATTCCAGAGCAATTAAATACACAAATGATGGAAAATAATTTATACCACAGCTAAAAATTCTGTGTACAACAATTTCCTTTCTACAGTTTTGAATCAATTAATTGCTACTATCCTAGTACCCATGTTAATACTATTTTAAAACGAACCTTTAAATCCGACAGCACTCCCTCTGAATTCTGAGAGGTCATTTGTAAATTGTTATTATATTACATAACTTGTAGGCTTGAAAATATAATTGTAATCTCTCCCTCACCAGTAATATTTGAAACAGTTTTTGTTTTATGTTTGCGTGCTAAATAATCTTGTTTTGGGGAGTTGATTTAACTTACCCTTTTCAGTCCCCTCCCCCCAAATGCTTTAAGCCCGACAACAAACCAACCTTGCTTTCCATAGTAGTAGTCTCTCGTAGCCAGCAAATTGCTTTTCAGTATCATCTGAATAAATATTTTTGTAGGTGGCATCCCATTCAACTCTGAAAAAAAAATGTGTATTTTAAAAGTTTAATTACAATGAAACTCATTTTATCACTTAAAATCAATTCTAAACTAAAAACTTGACACCAACTTGGACATTTTTTTTATTTTTATTTTTTATTTTTTTTACTTATGGCTTTACACCTCGTTATTGCAGAGGTCATTAGAGGGGGGAAAGAACTGGGGAAAAGGAATGGGAAGGAATTCGGCCATGGCCTTTTGAAGGAAGCATCCTGGTATTCACCTAGAGTAATTTTGGGAAACTGTGGAAAACCCAAATTTGGATGCCCGGACTGGGATTCGAACTCGCGTTCTCCCAAATGCGAGGCCAGAGCATTAACCACTCACCCACCGCACTCATTACCATGTTGGAATATAATTCAAAACTCAGTTTGATGTCAAAAGTTTGGTTCTAACTTTATGATGGTTCTAAATTACTAAGTATTATTAATGGAAACACATTAAAAATAAAAGACTAGCCATTATAACAAGGGCTGTTACTAATCTTACAAGACCATATATTTTTCACTGTCAGTAAGTATTTAGAAGCCATCGAATAACAGTATACTAAAGGCTAATTCCCAAACAGCCAGCAGAAAATTTTCCTGGTTGCATTTTTTAAATACTTTTTTGATCTCTTTTTGTAACAAACAAGTTTCAGACATCAGAAGCTAGTAGTTTACACAAACTATAATACAAAAATTCTTTTAATTTTTTTTGATTGTATAGTATCTCATGAAATTTTCATGTTCCAGAGAATTGACTGTTTTATGTAATAAAGATTTGGACGGGAAGAAAGTAAGCCAGAGCTTATCAAATATGACAAACCAATACATGAACATTCACTGAAGAATAACACTAGAAACAAGATTTCTTCAAACTTTATCTGTCTGAATGTTTAAATTCTGGTATTACTTGAGAATAGCACCAACTGGAGCTGGGTGAAGTGTGTTTGGAAACAAATTACCAGTGAAACAACCTTCCGCCACAACTGATGGTGTCGCAACGTGTCAACATATGTGCAATTCCTCAAGGGAGTTTGTATTACATAAAAAAACACAAAAACTAAAAGTAAAGCTCTATTCATATTTCTATTAAATACTTTATGGGCGTTTTTCTTACCGAGACCATATCGTGTGTTTGATTAAATATCACATTTCATGCGATACAATTTCCCTCCTCCCGACTGATGAATGAATCTGTTAAAAATCGCATATCAGTATTGCGTATCTTTTTCTGGTGGTCCAGGAAGCATTTCATTGTGAAAACAACTAATCAAATTGTGAGTCTAGAAATGTGCAAAAATTTCAGTTTTCAACGCTTGTTCATGCTATGTCAGTAAAATGAGAATCAGTAAAATAACTAACATAGGATGGCCAAAAGGTAATGATTTAAAAATTCCCTGATATTTCCAGGTTTTCCAGAAAAAATTGCCATATTTTTCCCTGATTTAGAAAGTTTATTCGCATGATTAAGATATTTAAAGTTTTAATTAGATTTTGATTGTAAATAATTAAATCTGGTATAAAATTCAAAAAAATTAGAAAAAGAAACATGTTTAAGAATGTTTATTTGAAAATTTAGTTATCTTATGAAGCATAATTAAAAATGAGTAGCACAAAAATAAGATAACGACTAATATGAACTAGAACAAATTAGTAATCTTTCAATATTTGGTAGATAAAATAATTGAAGATTTTTAAATTGTTCATCAGTAACTTGACTCAGTCAAAAACTTAGCTTTTTCAGGCCTTTTTTCATTTGCTACACTTTTTTTTTCAAATCTTTTGGTTCAGTTATTGTAGCTTCTTTTGTTCCATCTTCAATTTCTTCTGTTGCCAATTAACACTTTCACGTAAGTTTCCGCGAGTATACGCAAGATAGCATGAACACAAGTTTGTATAAACCGTACAGTCGAGTAGGCTCACCTTGCGTGGTTGTTTGGGTGTGCCGCTCGCCTTGGCAGTGGTTTATTTGGTGCCAAAGGCACGAGCACGATGTTTATACTGTTGCATTGATTCAGCATTTGAAAGAGCTCTGAATGACGCAAAACTTTATAAATCCTTCCTATTTATACCTCTAGTTAGTATTTACATGATCTTACGTGTTTTTTTGTTCCTGCTTTAATTTGCCTTACATCATTAATACAAAAAAGTTATAAAGCCGTATAATTATCGCTATTCACATTTTTGCTGGCATTGGTATCTTGAATCTAGGCTTTTGTTTTGATATTAAAGGTTCAATTTTTCTCAAAAAGAAGTTCAAAACCAGCTTGTGACATTCTACAGGACTTCGAAGACTCTCCACAAATTCAATTTTTTTGGAACATCTGTTTCACACTTTGCTTGAAATTGTAAAACTGTTTAGTGAAACATAAAAACACCTTTATAAACTTACTACTCTACGATTGCTGTTTTATTCAGTAAAAAATATAACTTCTGAGTTTACATGTAGTATATAATTCTGATTTAGATGTCATCCACCATTTTTTTAAATATAATTTCGAATGCTGATTTCCAGAGAGAGTTCATGTCAATGCTCGTGTACGAACATCTCGTAGTCATATCTCAATGAGGCGTGAGACTAGATGCAAGTTGCTAGTGTAAATGCAGCATTTGTTGGCTGTTTTATGTCTAAAATATATAAGCTGAATTATTTAATGCAAAAGTTCAATATTAAAATAAATTATAAAAAAATTTCAAATTTTGGGTTGTTGCAATTAAAACTCCCTGATAATTTTTGAAATTACTTGAATTCCCTGATAGTTCCACGATATTTCAAGGTTGCTTTAAATTCCCTGATAATTCCAGATCTGTGGCCACCCTGTAACACCATCACTGCAGCGTTTTCACCTACAAATCTGGCAATCATGTGGAGCTACACATCTGTCTCAGTCCTAACAGCATAGTGTTCTTTATACAGTGGGTAACACAAAACAGTTATGGCACGCCATTACAAATAAACAGGAGTGGTATAAAAATGTTTAGTGGTAACTGTAGGGATTTTGTAAGATGTCTGGTGTCAATTCAGGCGACTTGGCCATTACACGTGACTTAAATGTGTTGCTTTACCAAAGTTACAAATACACAAGAGCCAAGATTTCCCTCACATGACTTTCTGGTTTGACAAGTCTTAGCATAAATCATAAATATACATGTATATTCTCCATTTCATTTGAATAACAATTATGGGATACATAATGGCCATCACCAGCATTGTTTTTATTCTAAATAAATGATCTGTGTCACCGAGAGAAACCGTTCTGTTTCAGAAAGTGACACACTAAAGTGTAGACTTGGCTCAAAACAAGATCTTGCAAACTTTTATCACTGCATGAGCATGAGACTTGATCTTTTTTTTTTTTTTTTTAACAACCTCATTTCCTTCTGTAAGTTGATTGCTTGTACTGAATAGTTGCTCAAATGTAACAATGCCACTTGAAAATCAGAGGATAAGGACATTTATAAATTCAAGACGTCAGTAAACATAGTATGAAATGCTCTCGGGTGACTAGCCGAGACAAGAATGCGTTGTCACACAATATTGTGGCAACTAAATTTATTGACAATGAATTTAGTTGCCGAAATATCGTGTGACAACGCATTCTTGACTCGGCTAGTCACCTGAGAGCATTTCATACATTCTCAATGCCGAGAAAGACTTCATTTTTATATATCAGTAAACATTACCAACAATGCCCATTCGCTCTGCAAACAATGGGTGTATGTCATGGCTGAGCAATGATGATTGCCGCATATTTAACTACCACCATAAGTAAATAATGAGTAACTTCCAAACTAAGCATAGAAACAATGTAAAATTTAAGAAGTCAGTTAAGCTTGCTGATCTCTATTAATAAAAGAAATTTCAAGCATAATAGTATCATCCAGAGCAAAGCAATTAACCTGCAAATACAAGTCAACGTTTTTCATGTTTAGGGTTATCATTGAATAAATACAAGGAAAATCATCACTTCTCTTATGATTTGGGGCTGAAAATATATAGGTGTCCCAAGTTACTTGTTTTTATGAACACGGGAAGTAATGTGAAATTCTGATGTCGGGGCATCATGATCGAAAACAAATTTTGAATTCTACTAACATCTAAAGTAAAGAGAAGAACGAAGTAAAATTTAACACATTAGTGAAATTTCGAAAGCTCTGTCTACAATGATAATCTGAGGTGTTTAAAGTTATTAGGTCAGAAAGTAATTTCATGTTTATGGTAGATAAGGGGTAGACAGATGGAAAATTATGTTTTTAGACTTTTCCTATAATCTGGGTGTAAAACTTTGACTGTGTGCCAAATTTCAGCTTTCTACCTTAAACTTTTATGATCAGAGAGTGAGTGTGTGTATAACAAAATGGATGAAATTTGCGTATGAATAACATCCAAACTAGGAACAGGAACAAAACAAGATTTAGTATATTTGCTAAGATTGTTGGTACCTGTGTACATAAAATTTGAGACCTGTAGCATCAATTAGACCAAATAAATTGAGGTCAAAAATGGCCTGAATAGCTTTGATGAAAGCGTAAGCAGTGCTACCACTGACTTGACTTGGCAGGTGCACTGCAGTGTACCCAGATACTGTTACACCTTTTTTAACCCATGTTTTATAAAGTACTAATATCCAGAACAGAAGTCAAGTAATCTAGGAATTGCTTGTACAATCATTGTGTGACCTGTGTTGATCCTGACATTAGTCTGTCAATGACATATAGATGACATATAAATACATAGATACATATAAAATACATATAGATAAGTGGCTCCTTGACAATACGAAAACACTTACAAAAATGATTACAAAGCAGAATCTATAGGAGGTGTGGAATAGTGCAGAAGGTATGTCCAGAAAAGGAGCAAGATTTCCAAAGAATAACAAAGCGTAAATGTATATACTGGAATGGGCATTTTTATTAGAAAGAGCCATGATGTATGCCAAGTAGTTTGCAAGGTGTCATATCATTTAAGTACACATTCAAACAAATGTGACATGGTGGTAAAACGTGTTATTTCTACAGGAACGACACAACCATGCCAAAGGGTCAATCAAAAGGACTGAAGGAGAGGCATCAAAATAATAATGAAAACAGAGCCCTGATACAGGCTGTGGAAAAAATTGGGGGAACTGCACAAATTTTTCCGCCTATCTGAAAGTGGTAAAAACTTGTTGACATTTGGATTAACTGCTTAGCTATAATGTCCTCTTCACTTTCCCACTCTTATTTTTTTTTACTGCTTAACGTCTCTTTAACAGCGAGGTCTTTAGAGACGGGAAAGGATGGGGGCAAGGAATGGGAATGAATTTGGCCACGACCTTTTGAAGGAAGCATTTCGGCATTTGCCTGGAGTGATTTGGGAAACCATGGAAAACCCAAATTTGGATGCCCGGACGGGGATTCGAACCGCCATCCTCCTGAATGCGAGGCCAGAACGCTAACCGTTACACCACCACGCTCTGCCCCACTCTCAAGTAATGGAAAATTTGCCAAAAATCAAATTAAAAATTGTAATATATGAGAGTGATGCATAGCTAGAAGATGCTGCCAAGGATACAAAATTACTGAAAATATCTTTAAATGTTTTTAATTATCTTGTTGTAATGTTTTCTTTGATTTTCTGCTTCTTTCCATTGTAAAACAGCAGTATGAAATTTATAAATAAAAATATATGTCCGATTTGTATTCCAGAACCTCCACCATGTTATATCGACGACATACATAATCAGAGACCACTGATTACTTCTGTTGAAAACAAATACAGCATTTCCTAGATGGATGCCACAGAACAAAATTTGAAATTTTCAGATTCTCCCCCACCCTCTCTCTTGGTCCAGGCTGCATTCCATGACAAAATGAATGTGTTTAGGTTGATATGATTCCCGAGGTGACGATTTTTTTTTTTTTTTTTTTTTTTTGTGGTACTGGTGGCATTTAACAGTTGCACAGCGCCTCACATTTTGACACTGTTAATTTATTTTGTGACAACTTTTCCATAAAATGGGAGTAGCGAACAGAGGACATTATGTCAAAGCAGTTAGTTGAAATTTCAATGGTAAGTACCATTTTTTGGTAGGTGGAAAAAGTCTTGCAGTTTACCCGGTATTCCAACCTGCATGTGTTCAGTATGAACAAATTTGCAAAAACATAGTTGGCATCAATTTCAACAAAATTCTATGAGCATTATCTCCGTTTTCTGCCAGTAGCATTATATTACAACTGAAGAGAGGCAGCTCAACTTGTGGATTTACCGTAGTAAACTGCAACCACATTCATAAGCTACCATGCAAACTAGATGCAAATTATATGTCTGAGAGAATGAATAATTGCTGTATCTAAACTTACAAACTCAATATACCTTCTATATATCCAACAGGTCAATACCAAACAAAGAAGGTTGAAAGAATCCCACGCTGATTCTTTCACCTACTGAGTGTGGTGGTATAACGGCTAGTGTTCTGGCCTCGCATTCGGGAGGACGGCGATTCGAATCCCCGTCCAGGCATCCAGATTTGGGTTTTCCATGGTTTCCCAAATCACTCCAGGCAAATGCCAGGATGCTTCCTTCAAAAGGCCACGGCCGAATTCCTTCCCATTCCTTGCCCCCCCCCCCCCCCCATCCTTTCCCGTCTCTAAAGACCTCGCTGTTAGAGAGACGTTAATCAAATTAAAAAAAAAAAATAGGCTGGCATATTCAGATGGAAGAGACTAAAATATTTGCTCTAACAGCCTAGGGTGGATAACAAACAAATTACTGCCTGAAAATAATATATAGTATTAGTTCGTATGCAGGAATGTATTTACAGTGGAATAGTGATTTCCAGTTAACCCCCAAACAGCTTTTACAAACTTTGGACTTTTTATTCTGCAAAAATCCTTAACATTGATATGAAGTCTTCAAGGGTTCTCCGCCTTATGGTGTTGAAAAAAAACAACAACGAGCTTTCGGCGGCTGGCATTGCCGCCATCTTCAGGTCTGATGTTATGCAGGGAGCACCAGAGCTGCACTGGTGATCAGACCTGAAGATGGCAGCTGAGCCAGCCACCGAAAGCTCGTTGTTGTTTTTCTTCGACACCGTACGGCGAAGAACCCATGAAGACTTCATATCATCGATAAGCCATGAAAGCCATTGTTCTCACATCCTTAACATCAATAAACAATCCATTTATACAAGGATTATATTGATATGCAAATGGAGACATTCCCGGCGTATTGATTCAATGAAAGTTTCACGGGTGTCCAGCTGGATGGTGTCATAAAACGACGACGTTTCAACAACCTGCTCGGTCTATTTAGATGTTTCTTCTCGAAATCACAAATAGACTGGCTTCGCTGCTGCCGAAATTCAAATGTCGTGTATAGAGGGTTACCAGGACGCCCAATCAGCGCGCTGGAACTGAGGGTATCAGTGTTGCGGACTGCGTATGGAGCCAAAACGGTCACCCATCCAAGCGCTGACCACGCTCACCGTTGCTTAACCGGTCTACCGCAAGCCGAGGGTATCAGTGTTGCGGACTGCATATTGAGCCATACGCTGTCACCCATCCACCTCGCCACGTTCAACGTTGCTTAACCTGTAGACGTAAGTGCTGGCAAACTATGTCCATGGCGTCAGTTTGCTTCTATTTGGCCTTGTTGAAAAGATTTTTGTTTTTTAAGACATAGATCCTTAATAATTGGTCTCCAGGCTTCACTTAAATACAGTCCACTGACCCTATTGATGTTATTATCGTTAAGTTGAATTTCCAATTCTTCCCGAATTACTGAGTCCCAGAACGAAGAGACTCTGGCCTGCACCACCGTTTCATCAAACTATCTTATGTTCTTCATCGAACACATGTTCGGCTATTGCGGACTTTTCCACTTGCACCAGTCTCAAGTGTCGTTTGTGCTCGGTGATACGCTTGGTGATGGTTCTTATCGTCTGTCCAATATAAACTTTGCCGCATTCGCAAGGTATTGAATAAATTCCAGGAATTCTTAGGCCTAAATCATCCTTAACCGAGCGAAGCACATCACGTATCTTGGCGGGCGGCCGAAAAATGCTCTTTATACCAAAACGCGCCAAGAGCCTTCCAATCTTTCCGTGTTGCCGGCATATGGCAGAAAGGCAAGAGATTTTGGTGGTTCAATCTGTTCATTCGGTGGTCTTGGTGGCTTCTGGATAAAAGCACGCTCTATCTGTCGCCGAGAGTACCCGCTCTGATCAAAAACAGTCCTTAGATGTTTCAACTCCAGCCGTAAGCTCTCACGGTCGGAAATGGCTCTCGCTCTGTGTACCAATGTGGTCAATACGGAGTGGCGTTGTGCTGGGTGGTGGTAACTGGTTGCACCCAAGTAATGTTCAGTGTGGGTGGGTTTATGGATTTACGGTACACACTATGTGCCAAAGATCCATCAAGTTTGCGTTTGATTAAAATGTCCAAGAACGGGATGCACCCGTCCTTCTCAACTTCCATCGTAAACCGTATGTTGGGATGGATCCCATTAAGATGGTCTAGAAATTCATCCAACGCTTCCATACCATGTGGCCACACGGCAAAGGTGTCATCAACATAGCGGAAAAAACAAGAGGGTTTTAGGGTAGCACTCTCAAGAGCCCTCTCTTCAAAATCTTCCATGTAGAGGTCAACCACCATCGGTGAAAGAGGAGATCCCATGGTCACTCCATCAGATTGTTCATAATACTTCCCTCCATACATAAAGTAGGTGGAAGTAAGTACATGATCAAAGAGGTCTGCTGTACTTGGCTCAAAATGACGGCGAAGTGTCCTTTACCGGCACACGAGTAAAAAGACACCACGTCAAAACTAACAAGGATGTCAGAGTCTGAAACAGTGAGAGACTGTATGGTTTTTACGAATACAGCAGAGTTTTTGACATGATGGCAACTACGCCCCACAATGGGACTAAGAAGATGCGTCAGATATTTAGCAAGCTGGTAAGTCGGTGACCCAATAGTACCGACGATCGCACGTAAAGGAACATCTTGTTTATGTATCTTCCGTAAGCCATAAAGTCCTGGTGGTCTCGCGGCACGTGGCATAATTCTCTCAATCACTTGCTTGGGAAGATTAGCCCTTTTGACAAGGGTCAAAGTCTTCTTCACAACTTTAACGGTCGGGTCAGCGTCCAACAGAACATATGACACGTCATTAAGGAGACTCATCACTTTTGTGTTATATTGCTGTATAGAAAGAAGAACAGTAGAGTTACCTTTGTCTGCTGGTAGAATGACTAAGTCTTCCCTGCGACATAAGGCAATTAGTGCTTCATGCTCTGATACCGTGATATTATTTCTTGGCGGCTTGGTTCTCTTCAAAACTCTACATGTCTCCCTCCATATTTCTTCAGCTTCTTCGCTTGGTAAGCAGTGAACAGCCTGTTCCACCGAACAGATTATCTCCTTGGTTGGTATGCGCCTAGGGGCAGGAGCGAAATTCAGGCCTCTGGCCAGCACAGAAGTAGTGGCATCATCAAGACAAAGACCAGATAGGTTGACCACACAACGATCCGACACCACTGGTTTGCCGCTTTGTTCTGTTCCCGCCAACCAGTTAAATTTGGCGATATGTGTTGCTGTAGTTTTCGCAAGTTCCAGATTCATTTGAACAGACGTAGCTGTGTCCATCCAGTCCCAAGAACAAGGCGAGAGTCTTGTCGACAAGTAAAGATGACAAGAAAACAAGGACCGAGCGTTGCGGTCCAACTCAAAGAGCGTATCACGGATACGTTCCCGAAGAAGTGAGAGGCTGGCATGACGTAATATTTTCTTCGCGTTAATGCTGTCGATATGATGTTTCACCGTAGCGAAGAGAGGCACGATGTTACGGCTTCGGCACCTCAGAAGGAATGTCAAGGAGCTAAGCAGTCTAGCTTTCTTCTTGAGCAGTTTCTCAAACTGCCGGATATGTAGAAACATATCCTCCCCGTAAAGGTATCTGATATGCAAATGGAGACTTTCCCGGCGTATTGATTCAACGGTCACCCATCCAAGCGCTGACCACTCTCACCGTTGCTTAAGCGGTTTACTGCAAGCCAAAGGTATCAGTGTTGCAGACTGCGTATTGAGCCATACGCGGTCACCCATCCAAGCACTCGCCACGTTCAACGTTGATCGTGAGAGCTTACCACTGGAGTTGAAACATCTAAGGACTGTTTTTGATCAGAACGGGTACTCTCGGCGACAGATAGAGCATGCTTTTATCCAGAAGCAACCAAGACCACCGAAAGAACAGATTGAACCACTAAAATCTCTTGCTTTTCTGCCATATGCCGGCAACGCGTCCGGAAAGATTGGAAGGCTCTTGGCGCGTTCTGGTATAAAGAGCATTTTTCGGCCGCCCGCCAAGATACGTGATGTGCTTCGCTCGGTTTAGGATGATTTAGGCCTAAGAATTCCTGGAATTTGTTCAATACCTTGCGAATGCGGCAAAGTTTATATTGGACAGACGATAAGAACCATCGCCAAGCGTATCACCGAGCACAAACGACACTTGAGACTGGTGCAAGTGGAAAAGTCCGTAATAGCCGAACATGTGTTCGATGAAGAACATAAGATAGTTTGATGAAACGGTGGTGCTCGCCAGAGTCTCTTCGTTCTGGGACTCAGTAATTCGGGAAGAATTGGAAATTCAACTTAATGATAATAACGTCAATAGGGACAGTGGACTGTATTTAAGTGAAGCCTGGAGACCAATTATTAAGGATCTATGTCTTAAAAAAACAAAAATCTTCTCAACAAGGCCAAATAGAAGCAAACTGACGCCATGGACATAGTTTGCCAGCACTTACGTCTACAGGTTAAGCAACGTTGAACGTGGCGAGTGCATGGATGGGTGACCGTGTATGGCTCAATACGCAGTCCGCAACACTGATACCCTCGGCTTGCGGTAGACCGGTTAAGCAACGGTGAGCGTGGTCAGCGCTTGGATGGGTGACCGTTTTGGCTCCATACGCAGTCCGCAACACTGACACCCTCAGTTCCAGTGCGCTGATTGGGCGTCCTGGCAACCCTCTACACACGACATTCGAATTTCGGTGGCAGCGAAGCCAGTCTATTTGTGATTTCGAGAAGAAACATCTAAATAGACCTGATGAAGACAACCGAGCAGGTTGTTGAAACGTCGTCGTTTTATGACACCATCCGGCTGGACTCCCGTGAAACTTTTATTGAATGGATTATATTTCCAAATTAAGTTGACAATCATGAAATTAATGCACATTCAATGAATTTAGATCTTCTTCACAGCTAGTTCACTTTTAAAGAAAGCAAAAAAGACCTGAAACCACAGGCAATTTTTGTGACCAGTGGCATCAAGACAATGCTCTGTCAAAGGGATCGGAATACGATAACATTAAGCAAAAATAGAAACCACATTCCGAGAAAATTGGATAGGTGCAAACATATTTACATGGCAATATATTAAAAAACCTATAGAACAATTCCACCAAGAAAAATCTTCTAGTCCAAAGACATTACAAAAAAAGTTCATCAAATCCCCTGCAGTAAAAAAAAAGGTGAAAGGGTAGATGAATATAGTAAACGAAATGACAGATCGGAAATCTTGGGATTTAAAATTCAGTCAAAAACTCCATAAAGAGGATCTAAGAAGTCTGATTGTAAAGCAAAACAAATTTACAGTTGAAGTTTTAAAAATTAAAAGTATTTCCATTTACACATTTAGCTTCCATGCTTTGTACCTCATGCAGGTCTGGTATTCCATACCCACAATGTCCCATACCAAAGTTTTGTAACCTTGTTCCCTCCTTTAACTCTACCTTCAACAATTCAAAACAGAGCAAGATTAATGAAGTTAAGCATTGAGTACAGGCACATCAGAATAATTAGACTGCAATTACTATTAGAAGCTTGCTGAAAAAATACTACAAAAACAAGAACTGATTACAAAATTTAACGGTACATAAATACTTATTATTGCCACACATTTACACATATACTCACTGTAAGTTTCACCAAATTCAACAAAATTAAAACACCAGTAGCGAAAGGAATTGCACAAAGAGGAAACATTTTTAAGAAAACCTAAAGCCACCCTTCCTATGGAATGAGTGCAGAAAAAGAAAAATGATTAAAAAAATAACTGTCTAAAAAAAAAACTTCCTAAAAAAAAAAACACTAAAAATTTTAAAATAACTTTATACCTTGCTTAGAAGAAAGTAAATCTAAATGGACAATATTTTACATTACTGTTATTGCAATTTTTACATTAAATTTGGAGTCGGTGCCTGCTGTCACATTGCGAAGATCAAATAACTGAACTTTATTTGGTGTTTGAGGCAATGGGGAGTACGAACAAAAATTCCAAATATTTTACAGCATGTCGTTAGGCAGATAGTGTTATTGCGAGAGACAGCTTAGGGAAACAAATTAACAGTATTTTAATCTGTGGCTTGGCCTTTTCTTTGTGTGTTATTGTTATTCATTACTGTTTTTATATTTTTGTTTTTCCTGCTATTGCTGGCACTGACTCCAAAAATAACTAATTAATGTAAATATTTCAATATCAGTAATTTAAAATATTGTCTATTTAGATTTACTTTCTTCTAAGCAAGGTATAAAGTGTGTGCTTTTTTTGAAGGCAGTTTTTATGTTTTTTTAAACAATTATTTTATTTTTAAATTTTTAGTGGTATTATAGTTTGTTTTGTATTTTAAATATGCCGCAGCAGTTCTCATTTTGCGAACTTCCTGGCAGCTCAGTGGTTAAAGCTCTTGCTTTCAAAAAAAAATAAAAAAATCTGTCTTTATATACCCCAACAACTTTCAGAATGGGGTGAATTGGATGTTGTGTTAAGGAATGTCAGTTTACATCTTGGTATACGCTGTGTTTCAATCTAATCATAACATCTGTTAAAGCTGTTGCTCGATAATTGAAACGTGTAACATCTGGGCATTAATATATACCACATACATAAATCTGTCTCTGGAATATATCTGTTTGTTACGGCATCATACAGAAAATATAGATTCTTAATTGGTTTTCACAACGTGAAAGCTTGGGGTCCCAGTTGAAATCTGAGGTACATATTGAGACATTAGGACACGTTTATCTTATGAATATTCTGGCATGCTTACTTGATTTTGATGGGATTTCAAACTGCGGATTTTTGTAAAGAACATTGGAAATTAAAAGGGGTGGGGGTAAAGGGGAAGAGGGATTGGGTTTTTGTATACCAAATGTAAATTGTCTTTTCTGATCAATTTAAAGTATAAGGGTATATATTTCTATTGATATCAGATAAACACCGTAATTATGTATAAAAAACAATTAAGGGGTGTAGAGGCAAAAAGTAATTTGGTTTTTGTAAAGCTAGTGTACACAGTATTTTTCTCTTTGTTTTAAAGTATACATGTGTAAAGTTCCATCGAAACCAGATAAAAACTATAGCTTTGTGTAAAGAACATTTGCAAAAATTAAATGGGTTAAGGGAGTGAGCGGTTGGGTTCTGTAAACAGAATGTAGACACTATGTTTCTCTTTGCCTTTAAGTATACATGTACAGTGTTCCATAGAAATCTGATAAAAACTGTGGGTATCTATAAAGAACATTGGAAATTAGGAAGGGTGGGGGTAGAAGGGAAGAGGGGTTAGGCTTCTGCAACCTAATTTAAATACAATTGTTCTGTATGTTTTGAAGTATAGGTGTTCAAATTTCCTTCAGAATCGGATAGAAACTGTAGCTTTGTATAGATTAAGGGGGTGGAAAGGGGGAGAGAGGTTTGGCTTCTCAAAACCAAATGTAGAGAGTATTTTTCCGTTTGTTTTGAAGTATACATGTGCATACTTCCTTCAAAATCAGATAGAAATGGTAACTTTATATTAAAGGGGTAGAAAGGGGGATAGGGTTTGCGTTTTTGTGAAAGTTATGTGGACGGCATTTTTATTTTTTATTTCTTTTACAGTATACGCATGCGAAGTTCCATCAAAATCGGATAAAAAATGTGGGTTTGTATAATAATTTGTGGGTGGGGGGAGAGGGGTGGTTTTTTAATTTTTTTGGTCAGAAACCTTCTCCATGAAAAATTACATGTATATGCCAACTTTGATGATAATCGGTCAAACGGCATTGACTGTAGCTTACTATAAAGAACATTGACAAAAATTAAGGGGCTGGAAGGAGGGAGAGGGGTTGAGCTTTGGCAGACCAAATGTTGACAGGATTTATCTCTTTGTTTTAAAGTATACATGTGCACAGGTCAAACAAAATCAGATAAGAAAGGTAGGTTTCTATAAAATTAAGGGTGTTTTTTTAAATTTTTTATATATATATTTTTTGGGCAGAAACCGACTCCATGAAAAATCACATGTATATGCCAACTTTAATGGAGATCAGTTAAATGGTGCTGACTGTAGCTTTGTATAAAGAAAATTGGAAAAATTAAGGGGGTGGATAGGGGGAGAGGGGATCAGTTTTTTCAAACCAAAATTTGACAGTATTTTTCTCTATTTTTGACTATACATGGCCAAAGTTCCATCGAAATTGGATAAAAAATGTGGGTTTGTATAAAAATTAAAGAGTGTAAAGGGGTAGAAGGGGTGGTTTCTCAATGAAATTCATATGGGACCAATATGGAGGTATACCCTATCCACTAAAAAAAATCATTTAAATCGGTTCAAAATTGTCGAAGATATCGCTAAACATACATAAAAAAAACACACACACACAAGAAGAATATCGTGGAAGTATATAAGGCGTATTTTGGTGATGAGGCGTGGAAAGATATTGGTAGAACTAGTAGAGGTGCATGGAAGGGAAAACATGATCACAGCAGTAAACCGGCATTTTCAGGAACAAGGATGTGGGAAGATTTTCTTTCGTAGGTAAGGGAGTCGGAGATTGGAACAAATTACCAAGACAAAAGATGAATAGTTTGCCAATAAGTTAAAATTGGTAGAGGGGAAAAGGTAGGTGGGAAAATGGGGAAAATGTGTGTGCTTCCACAGGAGCAAGCGCTCCATCGCAATTAAATTAAACTAAATTTAAGTCTATTAACAAACGTAATCTACATTAACTACCGCAGGTCAATAATTATCATCAAAACTATAAATTTGAAACCACGCTGGAGTACTTACAACGAAAACCAAGGGACAACAGTCCTCCTAACACTTGACACTGGCATTATGTGAGCTTTATGACTTTTACCTTACTTTCTTTTAAAACAAAAGCTTTATATCCGTCTCCCAAATTTCTAAACTTAAAACTTTCTAAATTTTTAAGTTCACGCTCACTGTGACACCCAGAGATCGTACATACATTTTGATTGTAAACATATCAAAGACCTTCTCTTTAAGAGGTAATCATATGGTATCTTTGATAGATATGAAAAAAACTACTTGAAGAAGGCTGTGTTAATAACTAATATTTTAATATATCGAATCATGAAGGGTGGGCCGTGTACTAAGCAACCACAGTTAAATGCATATGTAAGATTTTGAGAGAAGTGAGAAAAGTTATGGTTAATTGGTCAGTTGTTAGAATCAATAAACAGCATTCTCGAAGGTTAGTTGTAATTAATTTTAGAAATCTTAGGAATATTCATTTTAATATTTCATAAGTAAGGTTTGTCTATATCAACTTCAGTTTTGTTTGGTTATTTTATACCACACAGAAGTGGAAACAAGAACTTGACGAAATATTGTTTTCTGTCTCTGACATATTGTCTCTACTTACAACGGTGTTAATATAGAATGATAAATTTATAGAATACCATTCGAAACTTGCATTTTTGTTTGTTAAAGTGACTTACGCCAGTTTTGCAAGAAATTTTTGTGTTTCCTAATTGATAATAAAGTCCGATATCTTTTCAGTCTATTTTGTAAATTAAAATAGTTTGCAAAGTTCTACCCCTAGATTTTCCTCAATGTGGCTAGATTTTTCGCGCAAATACACAGATGTCTCAAAGCTAAGATACGTCACTTTCAAAAACGTTATTGTCTATTTTTTGACTCTCGTTTTTCATTATTTTTCGAACAACACGTGTTTTAATTCTCTCTTGAGACCCTCCACCTTAACTCATGGAGGAATATTTCTTTCCTTCATACGTTAACATTAGATTTGAATTGCAAAACTAAAAATCAGAGACATTAATAATCATTTCGATTTTTTCCTAATTTGAATGACAATGTTGGTTAACCTGACCACGCAGGTGCGTGGAAGGAGTGTTTCTATTTGAATTTATATCGTTTGACTATTATTTTGTTATATTGAGCCCTGTAATTAAACCGTTGGAACAAAAGATAAGGAGTAAAATTGAAATGATGTGTGGGATGGATAATCAGTTACATTGGTTGTGAAAGGTGATCATGTCACCAACAACCGGTTCGTCCAAGACCAAGGGAATGAAAAATGCCCATCTTCATTCTGAACAGTCCACAAATACAGAAGATTCAGCAGATGACGCGGTAAGAAAAAATTGGTTGTGCTGTATAGAAATTTGCCGTTAGAGATTTATGTGTGTGGAAATTCCACAGACATGCAATGAAGTTTAATAAATCCACGAAATTAATTTTAAAATAATTTTCTCGAGTAAAAATTAAAATTGTGAACCTACAATGGTTTTCAGAGTTACTACAATTATGGTGCAAGGGTTTTATGTATTGTAGAAAATTCGGGATTACAGGAGATTGCGATTCCGCCAGGAGTTGGCATCATAATACTGAAATGGTCAAACGTAAGACTCCACTAGAAATTATTTCAGAAGTACGTTTAACGGTATCATGCTGGTCCAGGCTGTATTACAACCTAATTTTTGGTTGAAAATAATGGTCCAGGCTCTATTACAACGGAATTACTGCTTGGTAAATAATACGTCTTGCGACTGACTACACCGGTATTACAATGATATTATTTAATGTTGTACCGGAATCGCGATCTCCAATAGACCCGAAAATTGTCCTCATTTAAAAGAAATACAGTAACAGAAAGACTTGTTTCATAAGTTCTTGTGCGGGTTTGTCTGAAAATGATGGATATTATTCCAAAATATTTTAAACAGTCCTGCAATTGCCTCAGATCTTTGAAAAATAATATTCCACGTTTATAAAATTTTAAAACATTTCTAGGCTAAAAAACCTGCGGGGCATATAATCCACGGTTTAATTCTAGATGGGGATACCGCTGCCTCGCGACTGTTAACGTGTCGTCATTGTGACATCACATTCACATACAGTCAATTTTTGTGGCTATTGTGCCCTCGCTACGCTCGGTTACAATAATTTAAGGCTGTACAATATCAACATAAACTGATATCCTGAAGGTGGATCAGATGCAAGCGGCCGCAGATGTCCGATAACACAATCAGATGTTCAATGTTTCAGGTGAAGCTCGCATTTCATCATCATCCGGCAGTGAACCCGCTAAGATTAGCAATATTGGTTGTGTTATCGGACATCTGCGGCCGCTTACCAGCGGCCGCCTGCATCTGATCCACCTTCAGGATATCAGTTTATGTTGATATTGTACAGCTCTAAATTATTGTGACCGAGCGTAGCGAGGGCACAATAGCCACAAAAATTGACTGTACGTGAACGTGACGTCACGATGACGACACGTTAATAGTCGCGAGGCAGCGGTATCCCCATCTAGAATTAAACCTAATCCACTTTAATAAAGTATGTTATGCCTGGTGACTGGAAGTGAACACAGTGGTTCAGCAACCTTTGGCAAATGATTACACAATGAAATTTTGGGAAGAAGCCAGGAGATGTCCTTACGGATTGAGAGTTCATTTTGGTAGCAATAGAAATCTGATGTCACGCCGAGAAACATATTGTTTTCTTTTGGGTGAAACATCCATGTGAATGCAGTAGAAATAGTTGCAATTGGCCATGCCAGTTCTTATAGGTTGCACATTAATCAGACACTTGTTAATGAATTTCATAGGAGATGCCATTAGATTTAACTTTTAAATACATTTATTTTATCTTGTAAAACATTTCATATGAAAATACACTTTTTTATCCTGTAAAACTTGTACAATATTTTATGTGAAAAATCTTTTTTTATCGCTTTAGCTAGTTTCGATATGTTCTATTTCAAAGCATTAATTTTCCACTCTTGGTCCATCACTGTGTCTCATACAGTGGAGTCATTAATTTTGCACCAGTAGTACAGGACTGAATTAATTAGCATTTAGGTCTTAATACAGTTGGGGCCCCAGTGAAATGTGACCACACAATATTACGGATACCCAATTTCCGTGTTGTATTTATCACTGTGGTCCAGGCTGTATTACAACCTAAATGCAAAAGGTTACAGGCAAAATCATACTTTATAAATTTTCCTCTATCGTTAGGTCCATAGTGAAACGTAACCATTGTACATGATATTGGGATCCCCAATTTTCAAATCATATCCATCACTTTTACTGAGGTGCAGGCTGCATTACAACCTGAACACAAGCAGTTATTGACGAAATCATATTTTATTTCGTATGCATGATTTTAATAGCAATTTCAGCCATGTGAGGAAATACAGAAGAATATAATTAAATATAAATCAATGGATGTGGGACTAACATACTAAAGAATAGCTTCTATTGCGTGCATTTTTAGGACAATTTTATTACTTGGTAACCACAATACACAGATTAATAAATAAAATACGCAGCCAATAAGCTACTGACTGCCATACATCATGACCAGTCACAAGTGGCCATAAGCTGCGAATACTGCACACGTCTAAATAGTGCCAACAAAAACTTCTTCTACTGAAATTCGTTTATGGATGGTGCACCTAAAAGGAAAGAAATGTTACTTGGCATGATGCCTGATTTCTATTGCTACCGCAACATACTCTTAATTCAAAAGAAATTCTCATTGGTTTTGTCCGTAATTTCAAATAAATAACGGCATTTTATTTTATTTGTTATATTGTTAAAAGGAAACCTGCCAGTATGGCTCAGTGCACTGAGGTGCCCCCACACCAGATCGGGGAAGTACAACAGGGCCAGACACCAGTGTATCCATGGGCGCCGGGAGGGGGGTGCACTTGCACCCCCCCTGGCATCCCGGGTCGCCCGTAAATTTGGGCCGATAGGGGGTGGGGAGCACCAATTACGGCCCTGGTGCACCCCCCTGGATCCCGGGTGCACCCCCCTACATCCCGCATCCCGGGTCGCCGTGTGGTCAGTAGTAGACCTAAAAAAAAAAGGTCGCCCGTAATTTGGGCCGACGGGGTGGGGAGCACCAATTACGGCCCTGGTGCACCCCCCCTACATCCCGTATCCCGGGTCGCCGTGTGGTCAGTAGTAGACCTAAAAACAATCCTGCCGGCGCCCATGAGTGTATCCGTCCATCCTGACTCAGATTATCAGGCAGTTTTCCACAGCCAACAAAGCAAAAGCCCCACTTGTCCCAAATCTCTGCCTCATAAACTACACATTTTGCAAAAAAAAAAAAAAAAAATTACACTTATCACACAGAGAACATAGTAACAAATTTCATAAAACAAATGTCAACACTTCTGCCATTAGTAAGTAGTATGAACTGGTACTACGAATAAAACTCTTTTCATCAGCAAGGGCAAAGCTCCAAATTTGACCAAACCAATGATTAGTAAAACTTATCAAAGACGGCCGACCTCCGGTTGGGAAAATGTAGTGAAGGAGAAGATAGTTAAAAAAAATTGTAACTGTGATGCCAGCTAACAGCAATGTCAATAGTTACCAGGAAATAATAGGAGCTAATTAGCGAATGGACTTACCAAAAAAAAGGATAGTGAAATGAACCACCACTTACCTTAGATGATGGTATCATGGGGTGAACACACAAATAATCACAAAACACAGGAAAAACAACGAATATTTCGGGACTTGGCCCTTTGTCAACAGGAGAAAATCAAGGAGGAAGGGTGGTGTAGGAGACTGTTTCACAGAATGACCGTTTGTTAGGAACATGGTGGGGGTAAATTCAAATAGAAGACAGGGAGAGGGGGACAGTGAATTGGGGATAGTACCTAAGCATTGCAAAATGCGCAGAAAAATACATTAAAATGTTCATAACATAAATTTGAGAAAGTAAATAAATAAACAAAATAAAATTGAAAAAAATATAAAGATAATAATAATAAAAGAATCTATGTAGTTAAACATCACATCTGGTGTGTTTTTTTTCGTGTGCCAACGCTGCTGGAATCCCCTTCTTTGGTAAGCGGTGGATTTTTATCCTATCCAATGTTCAATATATCCGCTTTAGGCGCCTTTGTTTCCTAATAATCTATATATATATATATAATAACAATGAGCAGGAAAAAGCTTTAAGGCAATAAAACTAAGGAAGGATAGGGAAATATGACCCAACACTTACCACAGATGAAGGCGGCTGGAACGACGAACAAAAAACAGACACAAGAGAAGCGCAATATTTCGGCCTACAGCAGCCTTAAACGTGTAGAAGGTGAAGCACCAGGCGGCGTTACATGTGTACACATAGACGGCCGACTAGTGAATGGCATCTCAGGTGCGGATGGTAGTTTAGGTGGAAGGGAGAGGGGGGGGGAGAGAGTAAGTTCAAATATTAGATCGATACTGATGATGATATGTTATTATTGAAAGAGGTGAATAATAACTGGGTGGGGATATATATACATATAACTATAAGTGAAAAGTAAAAAAAATGTAAATAGCATGGATAATAGTAAATACAGAAATACAAAAAATGTAAATGGCATAGATAATAAGTACTGGGTCTGGTGGGCCGAGCTTATTGGTGATTGAGGCCAGGAGGATGTCTGGTGTCAAGGATATTCTGGTAGGCTAGTTCCCATCTACGAAGTTCAGAGGAGGTCGTGTTGTTAGGGAAAACTATGATTGCCCTAACTGAAAAACAGATGTTCAAATTATTGATTTTGGCATGTTTTGCAACTGGATGGGCCTCATTGTTAGTATAAACTGTCTGCCTGTGGCCATTCATTCTGATAGCTAGGGGATTGGTTGTGAGGCCTATGTATGAACTGGAGCAATGGAGGCATGTCAGTTGGTATATGAGGTGTGTTGTCATGCAAGTAGCATGACCATTGATAGGAAATGTTTCACCTCGCCTACATACCTCTGTTCATATCAAACCTACTAATCTGCAGCAATATCTTTATTTCAACAGTTGTCATCCCTTGCACATCAAACGTTCCCTTCCTTACAGTCTGGCCCTCCGTGGCAGGCGAATCTGCTCTGATGAACAATCTCTTTCCCAATACACAGAAAACCTGTCTGGAGCTCTCATCTCCCGTAGCTACCCTCCTGACTTAGTACACAAACAAATCTTCCGTGCCATAGCCCTTCCTTTACACAGCTACTCCAAGTCAGTACCCCTTGAAACTAACCAAAGCGCCGCCTTCATCACTCAGTTCTTCCCTGGTCTCAAGTCCATTAACCTAATCCTTCGCCGTGGACTTGATTTCCTGCGTTACTTTCCCGGGATGCGCACCATTCTCCATAAAATTCTACCCACTGCCCCTCGCACATGTTTTAGCAGACCACCAAATTTAAGAAATATCTTGGTTCACAAGTACTCACCAAGTAATTCCCCCAGACTGCCATAGGGTTCATTCCCGTGCAATAGACCCCGTTGTAAAACATGCACATGCACCCTGCCACTACCACTTACTCCAATCCCACCATAGGTAACACATTCCCTATCAATGGTCATGCTACTTGCATGACAACACACCTCATATACCAACTGACATGCCTCCATTGCTCCAGTTCATACATAGGCCTCACAACCAATCCCCTAGCTATCAGAATGAATGGCCACAGCCAGACAGTTTATACTAACAATGAGGCCCATCCAGTTGCAAAACATGCCAGTTCCCACAAAATCAATAATTTGAACATCTGTTTTTCATTTAGGGCAATCAGAGTTTTCACTAACAACACGACCCCCTCTGAACTTCGTAGATGGGAACTAGCCTACCAGAATATCCTTGACACCAGACATCATCCTGGCCTCAATCTCCAATAAACTCTGCCCACCAGACCCAGCACTTATTATCTATACCATTTACATTTTTTGTATTTCCGTATTTACTATTATCCATGCTATTTACATTTATTTTACTTTTCACTTATAGTTATATGTATATATATACCCACCCAGTTATTATTCACCTCTTTCAATAATAGCATATCTGGAAATATCAGATTTTTGCTTCATTGTTGAAATATTCAAGACTTTTACAAAGTTTGATCTACAAGATTATGGCTTATTCTTTCTTATAGCCTTATATAGTGTGAGTACTGTCTCCATTCTATATGAACAGCTTTTACTAACTAATTTTTTGTGATAATATCTTTAATTCAAAAAGAATTAAATTTTTAATATTTTGCCTGCAGACAACCTGTCCCATCTTCATGGCCCACAGGTTGAGAAACACTGATATATGCCATCAGAATTAAATTTTGTTTTATGTTAGACTGATCTGAAAAAGAGAAACTACTGTGCTCTTGTCATTTGCATCTATGAAGGTATTTTCATAACTGTAAAGGTAATTTGTAGGGTGATAAATGCCTCATAGATATTGAACTACTTATGTGCCACCTATAATCTTTATAACCTATGAAGGTGCAATAACTATGTACAGTTACTAGTAAGCCATGAGATTTTAGAGGTTTAGTTATGAATGGATCTACCCAGACCTGCCATATTTGTTTCATATCCATCTGCTTTACTCAGTTCGCTGTTACAAGTTTAATTCCTTGTAATATGTGCTGTAATTGCCTTGTACAGAGGACAACATTGTTTATTTTGTTTGGGTATTTTCATAACTTGGTGAAATTTTCCTTTTTATATTCTTAACTACAATAATTAAGAAATCGGATGTCAGTAGTAACTTACCCTGATGTAATACAAAATGTTTCATTACTTTATTTCTGCAAAAATAGCTCCTCTGTTTCACCATTCATCAGTACGTCTCTGATTCAACACAAGTCTACTGAAAGTTTGTAGTTTACCACTGATGTTTTGTAATGGCTACTAAAATGTGTTAGCACAGTACTTAGACAGTTGACTTAGTTCTTCAAATGGTAGAATTTGTTTATCTGCTGGTTGAAGATTTACAAAATGAAAGTTGAAAACTGTTTTAAGAACAGAGACTCACAGTATTTAAGAAGTGTATCAGTAATGTATGATTTCATTAATTTCAGGATGAAACATCAAGTGTAGGGAGTAATTCTACTACAGACAATACCTCACGCAGTGAAACACCTACAAACAGAGGGAGGAAGGGCCGTCGAGGCAGAAAGAAACTTCAGAAGATTAATACTATGAAGCTTCAGTATAAATTTTCGTAAGTATAATCAGGCTGTTGCTTCCATTATTTTTGTTGTGAATACACTAAGTAAACTGGAAGGACTCCAAATGCAAAAATAGTGAAACAGAAATTGAGGTTATTGTCATCCAGAACTGAATGGCCTTGGTCACAGTGTAACAAATATTCACTTCTCGTCATTACAACCTATGTTTCTCAAACATAAAGCATTTCAGTGTCCACAGATTAACACCTGCCACATGAAAGAATGGAAGAATTAGGAGATATGTATGGAAGGGAAAAGATGACTGTGACAACAAATTGGCATTCGATTTCAGGCATAAGGGTGTGATAAGAGAAATGATGAATAATTTACCAAAAAATGCTAAAAGAATTTAAAGTTTTAATTAGTAGAGGAAAAAAGAAAATGGGGAACGAAAGGTGAGAAATTTGTGTATAGGTAAATTGCCAATGGAGCAAGCACTCCATTGCAATTAAATGATTTTTTAAAAAAATAATACGTTGAGCATTATATAGAATGTGTTGCCACAGTTGATATTCCACTTCTTCCTGTCCTAGACTTGTGTGTTTTAACCACTATTCCACACTGCCAGGGACTTGTTGCTATGGAAGATTTCTTAAACCGCCATTTTCCAGGCAGCTTCACAGCATTGCTTTTCTCACTTCCTAGACACATCTGTTTCTGAACAATAATTACTGTTCTTTCAAACTGCCACTAGAAAAGTGGAACTGTAATTGGTACTTCATTGGCACTGTTAAACAGTCATTACTATACCAAATTTCTATGAAACTCCTTGTCTCAGATTCTTAAATGATATTTTTATAACGTGAACACAGCAAAAATAACCTTTCCTTATCATGCTTAATTCATACCATACTCTGAACTTGTTCCTACTTCTACTCTAGTTCCATATTCCAATTTACTTCATTTCTCTAGTGACTTTCCCAATACCTTGTTTTACATGAAACTAGTTAAACTTCTACAGTACTTCCACATTGACAGCTGTAAAACATTCCATCCTAAGAACTTTCAAAAAGATCTGGGTGGTCATCCAGATTTCTGTGTTCCACAATGTCCCTAGATCACTCAGGTTATTCCAGATCCTTTATGAAGCTCATACTGATTGGTTATTATTTCAAATTGATACCAGAAGGTTATCTTGTGCCTAGTTTGTATTGGTAGGCAAGCTCCCTCCTCCTGATTTCAGAGGAGCGGCTGTTGTTTGGGAGGACTCTGATGGCACGGACCGTGAAACAAGAATTAAAATTATTGGTGTCATGGGAGATGGCTACTGGATGTTCTTTTGGATTCAGAGTGAAAACTGTCGTTGGCCATTCATTCTTATGGCTAATGGATTACTAGTCAAACCTATATAGGAAGCCAAGCAGTGTTTGCAGGTCAGCTGGTATAGTACATGCAAGGTTTCACAGGTTGCGTGTCCTATGATAGGAAAGCTGTCACCAGTTATAGGGTTGGTGAAAGTGGTGGAGGCATGGTGTATGTCGCACATCTTGCAGTGGGGTCTATTGCATGCGAAAGATCCTTGGGGCTGTCTGATGGGGTGAGGAAGACTGTGTTTGTGGACTAGAAATTGGCCGAAGTTGGAGGGGTTTGCTAGTCTACAAACACAGTCTTCCTCGGCCATTTCGCGCAGAAATAAATGTTGTCATTGCCTTACCTAATCGTACAATAATAGATCAACAGGCTTAACGATGCAGTGGACACTGGTATTGTCAAATTATATGGTGGTAAATACAGTGGTACCAATTAGTACCGTCAGGGAGGAAAGGGTTAATGAAATGCATCATAATAGACTGTCATTGAAACAAATGCTTAGTTTTCCCATTTGAAGCTTCCAGAGCCAAAAAAAACTCAAGGTCTAGATCAACCTTACTGTTGCATAGGCCATGAGTATTTCTGCTGTCAGACTATACAGTCACTAAGGTTTACTGTCTTTAGCTTTTTCATTCTTTTGTTAGAGGCAATCTGGATAGCCAACCATCATTGTGATCAAACAAAACTGGGTTCTCATATTGTGCTACTAATTTGGGAGTTTGTGGCTAAGGACATTGTGTAAATTGTTGGATCAGTGTTATATTTTGTAGTAATTAGCAAACATTACGAATTATGCAGCGCACATAGTGCACCGAGAGGAAATTGGGTGCTGTGTCAAAACATGGCTGTCTGCTAACTGAGCAATATAGTTTATGGTTAGTTAAGTATGACATTATTTCAATGGTACATGTTTTTCACTCTGTTGCACACTCAGTCTTTAAAGAAAGTCTGTGCGAAATTTCAGGTCCAGAAGACAACTGCTGTTATGGACGTTGATGGCATAATCTAACTGTCCAACCATTATGTATCGTACCATATTGCTGACAAAAACTGAAAATTGTGTGTGAATTTTTATTTTTATTCTTTTTGTAATGGCCAGCTAGGGACCACGTGCCAATTTCAATTCCTCTGTGGTTTTTTTCTTCCTTTCGAGTAGTCCATTATTGCACCGTGTTTTCTCTTTCTTCAGACCATTTTATATATATATGACCCATCCTTATTTACAAAGAAATGATTACATGAGGTTACCTGCCATTATGACTGCATGCATTAAAGCACCAGCATTATGGAGCTACGACGGGTTCAAATCCCAGGCCCTGGAACCACCTCGATTGTGGTTTTCCGCAATCATATAGGTGAAAACTTATCCGGTTCCTAATCTCCATGTCACAAACTACACATTTGGTAAGCAAAAATTCAGTTATAACATTAAACATATAATGCAGTCAAATGGCAATAAATCCTCCCTTCTACCCCAACCAAGACTGCAATAGGCCTAGCAAGCTGGTAGTAGATAGAACCTAGATATCAAAATAATCGGTCTCTGGAAAAGGATGTGTCAAACAACCTGTGAAATTGGATACATTCTAAAGATGATGATGATTACTTAGGGTTACAGTAGATTTACAACATAGTCCAATCATTTTTGGCGTTTATATTACTTCCTGGATATCACTTTTGACATTTAATGATGAACCTATCGGGATTTATTCAATGATCTATGGTCCTTCCACAATTTTCTGTGAAGCGTTATGCCCATGTTTTCTAAGCTATGGGTTTTAAGCCAATTGTTTTCTATTAAATATGTGGATAACAATGGTTAAATGTTTCTATTTTATGTAGCTTTAACAAGATCGTGTAGAGGAAGAAATGAAGTAAATAAACTTCTCAATAGTGTATTATAAAAAGTTGTACATGTGCACTTTAATTTGTACAAGTCAAACTTTAGGTGTATCCTCCTTAATGTTGAATTAAGTTCCCTAAAAATGTTACTTTTTGTTGTAATATCTGCTTCACCACCACCTTCAATAACAATTGTTTTTTAATTATTGTCTCTATTATTCAGTACAAGTGTCAAAGAGGACCATGGTCAACCTCTCTTTGGAGCACAATTCAATCATCATTTGAAGGAAGGTCAGCCGCTAGTATTCGCTGCCGTTGGCAGTAATCGTGTTACGATATATGAATGTCCAGAAGGCAGTGGTATTAAGCTCCTACAGTGCTATGCGGATCCTGATGTATCCTTTTTTATATGTACATGCAGTTTTTACTAACTCTTTTAAAATGGAAATTGTTTCTTGTAGTTAAAACTTGTTTTAATTTAATGATAAGAACTGTAACAATGTGGAAGTGATTATAATTTTATTCAAAAATACATGTTCCGAGCAAGTTTCCCTATCAGAAATATGCACATTGTGTGTGACCAGACGAAAGCTAGGTGCATTGTTAAGGCATTTTCACTACACAACACATTTTTTTTATCAAGCATGACTGCTACGTTATTATGTGGTTTTAAAAATACTGTTTCCATGTTAACGAAGGATCAAGCTGTTTCCAGAAAAGTATTGTGCAGTATTGCTGTTAAACAGAATGTGCATCCTACCTGAACTGTTAAGTGAATAGAAATACTTCAAATTTGCAATATTGATTTTGATTTATCTTTTCTCTGCCTGAATTTGGAATTCATTAAGTATATTGTCGCGTTGGAACCGGGACAGGTGTGAATTCGAAGGTTACTTGTCAATGAACACAGCACTTAAACTGAGAACAGGTTTATTGAGAACTCAAACATACACGCAGTACTGACTGCCTCTTGGGCAGAATGCTCTTCTATTTATACACAGATAGAACGTACTAGAGATTACAAGAGTAGTTAACAAATGAAATGTGTAGAAGTTACAAGTGACCTTAGGAAACATGTAGAATCTTCTGGAAATAATAAACAGAATTAAATAATTTTTTGTCAGTGGGCGGGATTGAACCGGCGACCTTCGGTACCGCAATTCGTGACGCTACCCGCTGCGCCATGCTGGCAGACGGTACACTGGCGTTCATGCGGCATTGCTCCCTCTCCTGAGGAAAACAGCGTCCCGCTGTTAGATTTCTTTTGGGGCACGCTGAAGTGTCCTGGATCTTGATCTTGTCGTGGGTCCTCTGTATGGCAGTTCTGGAGGGCCCCTCCTGTTTGTACTATTATCTTCCTGTCCGACTTCCTCAGTATCCAAACCGTCCTCAGAGTCCTTGAACAAGAAGCTGGTTGTGCCTAGCTGCTCGTCAGGATTGTAGTAAGGCTTCATGCGGAGGACGTGAACAATGTCCCTTCGCTTTCGTCGTTTCGAAGACGGCTCATAATCCTCGACTTCGTATGTGACGTCTGACCGGCGGCGTATGACACGATACGGACCAAAGTACCGCTTCAGTAACTTTTCTGATAGCCCAACCTTCCGGACAGGGGTAAAAATCCATACGAGATCTCCTGGGTTGTACGCAACAGGTCGGTGCTTGCCGTCATACCGCTGACGGTCCCTCTCCTGGGTGGCCAGTGTTCGTATGCGAGCCAGCTGTCTTGCTTCTTCGACCCTGGTAATGAGCTGTTTTATATAGTCATCCTGAGTGTCGTCCGGCTGGAATGGGAACAGCGTATCCATTGTGGTCTCAGCTTCACGGCCATGGAGCAGAAAAAAACGGAGTGAAGCCTGTCGTATCTTGCCTTGCTGTATTATAAGCAAATGTGACCACTGGCAGTATTGTATCCCAATCCTTCTGCTCAACATCCACATACATCGACAGCATATCGGCTAATGTCTTGTTGAAGCGTTCTGTGAGACCGTTTGTCTGAGGGTGGTATGCAGTTGTCATCCTGTGGACAACGTCGCATCTTGACATGACCTCTGATACTAGTCTTGACTGGAATACCTTTCCACGATCGGATATCATCACACGTGGTGCTCCATGCTTCAAAATAATGTCTTCTACTAGAAATTTTGCAACCTCTGGAGCTTCTGCAGTCGGCACAGGTTTGGTGACAGCGTAGCGCGTGAGGTAGTCGGTGCAGACTATTATCCATCGGTTACCGGTTGTCGACTTCGGGAACCTCCCCAAAAGGTCGATCCCAATTCGGTGAAATGGAACTGCTGCAGGTGGAATTGGTACTAGATGACCTGGAGGTAATTGCGGCACATGTTTCCGTCGCTGGCACTCTTTACAGTGACTCACATAATGCTTGACAGATCGGTAGAGACCCTTCCAGTAATACCTGCGTCTGATTCGGTCCAGGGTCTTCACAAATCCCAGATGACCGGATATTGGAGCGTCGTGGAAATACTTGAGAATAGCTGGCTGGAGATGAGCTGGAACGACCAGAAGCCACTTGGGGCCTAGTGGATCGTAGTTGTTCTTATACAATGTCCCATCTATCAATTGAAACCCTCCTTTGGCCGGTTCTCCTTTCTCCAAGGCGTCTATGGTTCTTAATAACTCTGAATCTTCCCTCTGTTCAGCTGCAACGTCACCTAATTCAGCGAGGGCTGAAATTCCATTCATGCTGTTGTGTTCTATTAAAGGATTCCTTGAAAGGCTGTCGGCATCCTTGTGTTTGCGTCCGTTTTTGAATACCACCGTGACGTCGTACTCTTGAAGTCTAAGTGCCCATCTTGCTAGTCGACCTGATGGATCCTTCAAGCTGGTTAGCCAACATAAAGAATGGTGGTCTGTTACGACGGTGAAAGGTTTGCCGAATAAATACGGACGAAACTTGTTGATAGCCCAGACAACTGCGAGGCATTCTTTCTCGGTTGTAGAGTAGTTTATCTCGGGCTTAGAGAATACTCTTGATGCATAGGCTATCACCTTCTCAGCACCTTCCTGAATTTGCACAAGCACTGCACCGATCCCATAACCGCTGGCGTCAGTGTGAAGTTCAGTTTCTGCATTCTCGTCGTATAAGGCTAGAACTGGTGCGGAAGTTAGAGCCTCCTTAAGTGCCTGGAAAGATCTTTCTTTAGTTTCATCCCAGTAAAACTTGGCGTCTCCCTGCAAAAGTTCTTGCAGTGGACGTGCCATGTTACAGAATCCTTTTATGAAACGCCGGAAGTATGAGCACAGCCCAAGAAAGCTTCTCACATCACGAATGTGCTGAGGAGTTGGAAATTCCATGACTGCCCTTACTTTATCTGGATCAGCGCGGACGCCATCTCCGTTGACCAGGTGCCCAGGATTTTTATCTCTCTGGCGACGAAGAGGCACTTCTTCGGATTGAGGCGGAGTCCTGCAGTCTGAACACACTTCAGCACCGTTGACAGGCGACTCAGATGTTCTTCAAATGTTTTCGAGAAAACAACAATGTCATCTAAATAACAAAGACACGTCGTCCACTTAAGGTGTCGAAGTAAGTTGTCCATCATGCGTTCGAATGTGGCCGGAGCGTTGCATAATCCGAATGGCATTACTTTGAATTCATAGAGGCCATCAGGTGTAATAAAAGCCGTCTTTTCTCTGTCAGCTTCGTCAACCTCGATTTGCCAGTAGCCTGTCTGCATGTCCATGGTTGAGAAGTATGTAGCTCCTTTCAAGCAGTCTAAGGCGTCGTCGATGCGCGGCAGTGGGTAGACATCTTTCTTTGTGATTTTGTTCAGCCGCCGATAGTCGACACAGAATCGCCACGTACCATCCTTCTTCTTTACGAGGACCACCGGAGATGACCAAGGACTCTCCGAAGGTTGAATAATGTCATTAATGCAACATCTTCTCCACTTCCTCTCGAATTATTCGCCTTTCGACTGGTGACAATCGGTACGAGCGCTGGCTAATGGGCGGATGATCCCAGTATTGATACGATGCTTTATCGTGGGCCGTTTCGTCTGACCTTTTTTTGCTGGGGTGTGAATACACCAGAGAATTGGCGTAGTATAGCTAACACCCGGTGGTGTTGTTCCTTGGTCAGGCCGGACCCTATTGGCAGTTCCATAGTTGTTTCCTCTCCAGCGTGTTGTCGGTACTAGTAACAGAGCATGGATCTTCGTTAATGACGTTGAGCTCGCCCTCCTGGACTGGTTCAGCTGTCCCTATGCACATTCCCTTGGGGATAATTTGTGACTGCTCGTGACAGTTGGTGATCCAAATGTCCTCCTCGACCACCGATAATGCTTATGATAGCCGCTGGTATGTAGATTTCTTTTCGTGAGCCTAATAAACTTTCTACTATCGACAAGCACTTCAAGGTTGCGGTCGTCCGTGTTTTGACTGGGACTCTTCTCATTGCGAACGGCGGGATTGTCACGTTGTCAACGGCGAATAACTTCCCAGAAGATTCTGTGTTACGTGTACCCGTCGCAACGACTTCTTCAATTTGCAGCTCAGACGTTCCACAGTCAATGACAGCTTGGGATGCCTTAAGGAAGTCCCATCCAAGGAATGACATTATGACTACATTCTGTTAAAATGACAAATTCAACTGGCTGGGTCCTGTTGTTGATGGTTATTCTCGCGACACAAGCTCCAGCTGGCTGGACGTACTTTCCATTTGCGACCTTTAGCACAGTTGCCCCCGTATCACGGAACATTGTTTTCTTTAGTGTGCGACGATAATTGTCCGACAATACGGAGAAAGAAGCTCCTGAATCAACCAGCGCCCGGACAGGTTGGCCGTCGATTATAACGTTGATGAGATTTTCCCGACATCTTAGTAACTGTCATCCATGGAGGATTTTCATCTGCGGCGGCCTCACCTCCGTAGATGGTCGCCTTGCTTAGTTTTCCTGCGTGCGGCGGCTAGGGGAGCGGCTGGTAGCTCTGTCCCGGCGACGATGAACGGCAGCGGCGCGTCGGGGATCGACCTCGTCTAGGGTACGGCGATGGGCTTGCTTCCCGTAGGTCGACCGAACTCGCCAGCGGGTGCTGCCTGGGGTAGAACTGTTCGGATGGCGGACGTCTTGCGGCAAAATAATCGTCAAATACTCGTCTTCTCTCTCTGCAGTAGCGTATGACATGTCCAGGGCGCCCACAGTGGAAACATACTGGCGCGTTGTCTTCTGTCCTCCAGACGTCCGTTCGTCTGCGGGACGTCATAGGTGCCGGAGGATTTGGTTGTGGCCGTGTCGGCCGGTTCCTAGGCTGCCGTTTGGCAGCTGCAGCATACGTCATATCAGGGCGAGGCCATTCTTCACGTCGAGTGCGATTGGCTCGGCAGACAGGAGCTATTGTCTGAAAAATACCTCTTTTTCCGCCGCGTCGGCTCCTCATGACCCACTGGGCTTATATCCATGGCCATGATCTGATGCTCACTCGGTTCAAGAGTCCCAGCTGCCATGAACTGTTGTAATTCTTCTCTCACAATTTGTCGTATGAGAGACGCAAAGTCGTGCTGGTCTTCCACAACTGCCATAGGGACTACGTTGGAAGTCTGTCATACTTCTTTCGCCCAACCCTCCTTTGTTGCAATCTCCTCAATCCGCTGGCACCACTTGATGAACTCTTCCGTCGTAGCGACGTCTTTTATCAGAAGAGCTTGGTACATGTCTTCTGCAATACCTTTCATTAGGTGCGTGATTTTGTCGGCTTCAGTCATACTCGGGTTGACCTACGTTGCATAGGGCCAAAACATCCTGTATGTAAGATTGCGTCGGCTCCCCATGTCGTTGGCCCGGTTCTTCAGTTGTTCTTCCGCCCGAGCGGATTTGTCGCTGGTGGTCCCCCAAACGTTTCTTAAGTTCCGTCTGGAACATTTCCCAGTTATTCAGTTTTTCTTCGTTGTTCTCGAACCACTGCTGGGCGGTTCCGTCCAGATAGAAATAAACATTTGCCAAGCACATGGTATGATCCCACCTGTTGTACTTGGCGACTCGGTCGAACCCTTTTAGCCATTTGTTAGGATCCTGTCCAGCGTCTCCAGAGAACACCGATGGGTGTCGAATGTGCAGCTGGCTTGCCGCCATGGGTTTCCTAATGACGCGGACTTTCGGAAGGACGTACTGAGTATATCCTTTGTAGTCCGGTTCCAGTCCGTGTAGGCGGCGACTTTTACGTTGCCTAATCGGAGCCACGACGATGCAGCTGTTGCACAGGGTACCCGGCGTCTCCACCAAACTATGTCGCGTTGGAACCGGGACAGGTGTGAATTCGAAGGTTACTTGTCAATGAACACAGCACTTAAACTGAGAACAGGTTTATTGAGAACTCAAACATACACGCAGCACTGACTGCCTCTTGGGCAGAATGCTCTTCTATTTATACACAGATAGAACGTACTAGAGATTACAAGAGTAGTTAACAAATGAAATGTGTAGAAGTTACAAGTGACCTTAGGAAACATGTAGAATCTTCTGGAAATAATAAACAGAATTAAATAATTTTTGTCAGTGGGCGGGATTGAACCGGCGACCTTCGGTACCGCAATTCGTGACGCTACCCGCTGCGCCATGCTGGCAGACGGTACACTGGCGTTCATGCGGCAATATCATGAAAGCTTTTTTAAATATATAATTCAAAGTTTATGCTTTCTCTACACTTGTTTCTGTTAATTCACCATTTTCCATATTCAGCGATGGCATAACCTAACAAGAGCCTCTTATTACTTTCATATATTACCAGAACTTTTTTCGATTAGTAATCAGATCTTCCGATAAATTCCTGGCTTGGAATTCTTGAAACGCATCGCCCATTGCCTTACGCACTTCCACTCGCAACTGGACTAATTTAACGCGCATAGATGAGTCACCCAATTTCTTCACCGTGGCATGTAAACGCCTTTGCCTCCTGAGCAAACGTTCCACTTCCCTATTGAACCAAGGGAAGTTCTTAACTGACTTAATACACTTCTTAGGAAGAACTGATTTAAGCCGGTCCATATTAGTTCTTTTAAATTAAACCAAAGTTCCTCAACATCTGTATTTAGCGTGTATGTTGCAAAAATTTTCGCAAATTGATCAACCAATGCCGCATCGTTTGCCTTATCGAAGCAATACACGAGTTTCTCTTTGTCATGCCTCAAATTCAGACTAGATTTTAAAGCTAACACAACAACCTTCTGATCACTTATACCGTCTTCTATACAAACTGTATCTACAAAATCAGGATTGCTAATAAGAAAAAGATCCAGAATGGAAGATGAATCTTTGTTGCACTCCGTTGGCTCTTCGAACATCTGCTCAAGAGATCTTTCTGCAAATGATTCTATGAACGTTTTGGTTACTAACCTATCTCTTCCACCCAACCTGAAGGTGTATATGTCCCACTTAACCGACGGTAGGTTAAAGTCACATACCACCGATCAATATACGTCCTTGAAATCTTTTGCAAATACTATTAAGACCCTCTGAAGTTTTCCGCGTTAGCCAAATCAGAATCTGGTGGTCGATAAAATGACCCGAATATGAATTTTACATTTTTTGACAAATTTTACCTTCACCCATTTTAACTCGCAAAATTTTTGAAGGGATATACGGGATATGGCAGGAAGCCTTTAAAATATGATGACAGTGTGATACACTGCTGGCTCCAGGTTAAGTATCTTGGTGGGGACTCTAGCGAAGGAATTTGTGAATGTGTCTGTGGTCGTGGTTTACTAACACGGAAGACAATTCCGTAGGCCCACCGAACAAGGAAATTATTAGACATTTAGACATGCGATTTTCCTCATCCTCGTTCAACTAACTTGCTTATATTGCTACCTGAGATCTGTTGTCTCACACGGTTAACAGACGAAAGAATTATACAGGAGTAGAAGGAACCAAGACTTTCTGAACCTTTTTAAATTTGTTTCCAGGTTGACTTCTCGACTTCGTCATTGGAGAGAGGAATATGGGCTTTTTTATGTAACTAGCACTACTTTCGCTTGCAATGATTTGGAAAAACATAGAAAATCAAAAACTGGATCTCCAGAATGAGATTTGAACCCACATCCTCTCGAATGTGAGGTCAGGACTTTGTCGCTCGTCCACAATACTAAGTTTTTTTAACTGACCGTAACATGTAGATATATAGGAACAATAATTACAGACTGACTTGGCCCTGAAACTTTTTTAATATATCTATTTCTGCAGCCTAGTAGCAGACGCACAAATATTTGAACAAATAAAGATGTCATATCTTAATCACATCGTTTCTCATGAATCCAGAATCAACCATAGTACACCCACTTTTATAACCACATATGTAACCTTTCAATTAGTTTATCTAAGAAAACATTATTTTACTTTGACAAATCAAGCTTATTCCAGTTCGAAAAGCAAAGGCATTTAATCATAGCAGTATTAGTATTATGAGAAGTATTTGTGTGCAATTTCTAGTCCTATAACCCTCCTTAATGGATCACAAATAGAGCCTTGTGTGTGTCCACTGACCAGAGGCATAATGATGGTCATTTTCTGGTATCTCAAGCTACCTACAGGATTCCCAGATAATAGGCTATGCTATCAAGATGTCCAAAAACTGATCACTGCCATAATACTGCATTTTACAATCCAGACTTGTGTTGTTATCTAGTAATCTGCTATAAAAAAAGCAATGGTATACTGATTTACATAAAGATATCAGAATTATTATTCTTTTAATCTTTTATCGACATATTATTTGTTATATTCATATAGCTCTGTATCAATTAGAATACATTTATTACAGTAAGAAAACTTAATATCTCTTCTCTTTTTATTTTAGATCCTTTCTTAAAGGACCATCATTATTGGAACTTGCCTGTGCATTCTGTGCACAGACATTTGTATCATGGTGCACTCTAACTAAACACGTTTTCCACCATGTCTCAGCTATATCTGCCCCTTTATACATTTGTATACGCTGCTCTCAAGTATTTAAAGATGAGGTGAAACTACAGATGCATAAATACAATATCAGAAAGCAGGTAATAATGGTTGGAAGTTCAATTTTATATTTATGCTGCAACAATTTTTTTTTATTGCTGTAAAAGGTAAATTTCTTGTGCCAAAGTTTTGCACTAATACTGGAGTTACGTCCACTTAATCATCATCACTTAGAGCCAATGACAAGTTATGACTAATCCTACAAACAACAATTATCAATTCGATATGCAGTTGTGTTAGTGAATATTGTGTTGTAACTGTGCTGTTACAAATGTAGATCCATCTGAAATATCTTCCGAGAATAATGCAAAAGCAGCTTCTCTTGTGTCTGTTTTCAATATTGCCTCACTCGGCATCTAACTAGTTTTGATTATTGACTTTCTACAACTACCAAAGTGTTTTCATATTACCATGTGCTCCATTGCAATTAAGTTAAATTAAAAAAATGTTTACTGTATCAGAATGTGAGATGTGGCCATTTTATTTTATCTCTATTCTGTTGTCGTTTTAAGATAGCTGTAAAAAGATATTTCCTGTAACTTCACATTCTATAACTGACATTATGTCTGCATTATCCCATCACTTTAAGCAGTTGACAAGTTATGTGTGCTCTTACCTATACACAACAATCTGATTTAAGTATTTGTCTTAATGGTTTTATGTCTAAAAGCTATACTATAATTTATTTTGATATATCTATAATTCATTCTATAAATAACAAAGTATCTAGTTTCAATAGAGCTTCATTCAGTAGTGTGCTAATCGGTCTTGGTAACTGGAATATTCCATATGAAAAAATTTCTACTTGAGTAATAAGGTTACTGTACAAGAGTTGTGTTTTTATAGAGCAACTACAATTATTGTTTGAGAGAAGCAGTAATCTGGCCTGTATGGATTATCAATGTTAGTCTGTTGTTAATAAACTGAAAGTACTCCACCTGCAGTGTGCCTAGACTGAGTAGAAATTCATCTAAGAGTCAGGCCTTCAGGATTAATATTGTGAATTTGAGTATGACATACCATTTTCGACTGATATGTTGACCTGCATTTCAAGGCTGGTTCATTAGTTACTGATTAATGAATTTTTATTTATTTAAAAAAAATATTTTATATTTTTCATAACATTGTTGTCCACAGGACCAGTATAATTTAATAAGGTTTCACAGAGCATTATGTTCATATACTCAGTTATATTGTTCTTAATTATAAGAGAATATAAAACTTTGTATTTCATTTTTCTCTCATTTTTGATATATTCTTAGAAGGTACCAAGTAAGAAATATAATTTATTTTAACATAGATTTTTTTTATTTGTGATCTTACAACTAATTTACTTTATAGGTATATAACCATAATATGTTGTGTTGCAAATAAATGTGTTCACAAGATGTTTCCTCATTGACCAGTGTAATTTTTAAATAAGTTTTGATCAAATATCATTGACTTGGATTCAATAGAGTGCATGCTCTGGTGGCACTTCCCCTATATATCTAGATACCTCTTTGTCGTTGTTATTTTTTATCATGATGTATGCTTAAGGTTTAAATTCCTCCTCCTATCTTCCCACTTATAAATTTTGATTTAAGTTCCTTCAACATTTCAGTAAATACTTCATAATTTCCCTTACCTACAAAAGAAAATTTTTCCCTCCCTTATAGATGAAACTGAGGACCAGTTTTTGCTCATAGTTGCCTTTTCCTTTCCATATACTGCTCCAACTTGTACAACCAATCTCTCTCCAAGCTCTATTGCCAACATATGCCTTGTACACCCCCAGCATTCTCTTTACTCTCCTATAATGACTTCCAGTCCTGCTCCATTATCATATCAGTTACTGACTTGCTTCTGTAGTAATTTCCTTAAAGAAATGCAGCTGCTTTCCTTTCATGCCCTTGAACTATGGTATTTAACACCCAAAATGTGGGTTCCAGACTATACCAATCAAGCAAGGTTTTGTAACCTATCATGTTCCCTTAGATGTATTTATTTTATTGAAGTTTTTTCGGGAAACAAAAAAAAATACACATATTTTTTATACATTTAATTTCATGAATGTGAAAAAATAATTGTCTAATAAATATAAATATATTTGATGGCACTTTTTAGCTTGTAAAAGTGAACACCACGTACACACATTCTCTTTGCTCAGATGCATTTTACTAAAAGGACATTCCAAAACAAAATCATAGAATCTCAATCATAGAATTTTCTAAAGTCGGAATGACGTATTCTCCAAATCTTCTCAAGCAACTAATTTTTTCCCCATCAAATATGTGCCGTTGCTTACTCTTCTTTATTGTTTGGCTTGCAGTGTAAATTGGTCACTATCATTATTCCAAGGAATAAAGTGATTCAGAGATCAGATCTCATTATTACAATACCTGTCTGTCTACACGAAGATTCAAAAATATGTTTATCACATTTACTAGTTGATACATAAATATTTAATTACCTCCATATTTTTTTATTTATAGTGATTATTACTGGCAACAGTTGTTCCTGTGCTTGCTGTTTCATGTAATTAATAAGTTACTATAGTTGATAATTTACTCTAATTGTAATTTTGTTTAAAAAAAGGGTTGTTACAATATCATGAATGTTATGTATGGAGAAATAACTCAATCTTCATATTTTTGTGTTCGTGTTTACAGTAATGATTAATATGAAAACAATTTTCTATCAAAGTAACTATACACCTTACTGTATTGATTTCTGTATTTCACTAATTTAATCATATTGATGTGTTAATTGTTTTATAAAAGACATACTCTTTTGTTTACAAGTTCTATATTTATAAAAAATATTTCATTAGCATATAATTTAAAAAGCAAAGGCTTATAATTAGTGTTTTTCATTTTTCATCAATTTTCTTATTATTACTGAACACAATTTGATTCTCAAATCCAATGATTGTAGTTGAGTTCACAAATAATTAGTGTAGCTATTTCTAAGAACTGTTCAATATACTATCACAGCATATTACTATACTTATTTTTGTTTCTAGGAGTTATTTCTGATTGTCAAAGTAACATTCAGATCAACAAGCTGACACAATCTATAGCTGAACATCTAAGAACCAGTGCAGCAGTGTGTCAGACAATTGTTTTGGGAGAACGCCAATTTATTTGTGAAGATTGTGGACGTTTTTTACAGATTCTTGGAAACTTAAGCGTCATCAGAGGATTCATTCAGGCAAGCGCCCATTTTCTTGTGAAGTATGTGGCAAATCTTTTACACAGTCTGGGAAACTTAAGAAACATCAGAGGATTCATTCAGGCAAACGCCCATTTACTTGTGACATTTGTGGAAATCGTTCACAGAGTCTGGGAATTTTAAGAATCATTATAGGATTCATTCAGGTGAACGCCCATTTTCTTGTAAAGTATGTGGCAAATCTTTTACACAGTCCGGGGCACTTAAGGATCATCAGAGGATTCATTCAGGCGAACGCCCATTTTCATGTAAAGTATGTGGCAAATCTTTTACACAGTCTGGGAAACTTAAGAAACATCAGAGGATTCATTCAGGCAAACGCCCATTTACTTGTGACATTTGTGGAAAATCGTTCACAGAGTCTGGGAATTTTAAGAATCATTATAGGATTCATTCAGGTGAACGCCCATTTTCTTGTAAAGTATGTGGCAAATCTTTTACACAGTCCGGGGCACTTAAGGATCATCAGAGGATTCATTCAGGCGAACGCCCATTTTCATGTAAAGTATGTGGCAAATCTTTTACACAGTCTGGGAAACTTAAGAAACATCAGAGGATTCATTCAGGCAAACGCCCATTTACTTGTGACATTTGTGGAAAATCGTTCACAGAGTCTGGGAATTTTAAGAATCATTATAGGATTCATTCAGGCGAACGCCCATTTTCTTGTAAGTATGTGGCAAATCTTTTACACAGTCTGGGGCACTTAAGGATCATCAGAGGATTCATTCAGGCGAACGCCCATTTTCATGTAAAGTATGTGGCAAATCTTTTACACAGTCTGGGCACACTTAAGGTTCATCAGAGGATTCATTCAGGCGAACGCCCGTTTTCATGTGAACTTTGTACAAAATCTTTTAAAGTGCTAGGAAAATTAAAGAATCATCAGAGGATTCATTCAGGTGAACGCCCATTTTCTTGTAAAGTTTGTAGAAAATCTTTTACAGAGTCTGGGAATCTTAAGAGGCATCAGAGGATTCATTTAGGCGAACGCAATTTTTTGTAAGGTTTGTTGAAAATCTTTAAAGAGCCATCAAAACTTAAGAATCAGCAGGGGATTCATTCAGGCGAACACCCATTTTCTTGTTAAGTTTGTGGAAAATCGTTAACAGACCCTGGGACACTTAAGCGCCATCGGAAAATTCATTCAGTTGAACGCCCATTATCTTGAGAGGTTCATGGAATTTATTTTCACTGTCTGCTATTCATAAAGTGCATAAGCTAATTCATTCAGATGAACGTCCATTTTCTTCTGGGTTTGTGGAA
>JARYHS010013631.1:166720663-166941062 GCA_031002005.1 Vandiemenella viatica | reverse complement strand
TTTTAAAGAGGCCCAGAACAATTTTAGAATTATCGCGGCACAACAAGCTGTGTACCGCGATAATGTTTTTATTAGAATTTTTAGTGATGTTTTAAACCAGTATCACATGTTTACCCCGGTGTATACGGATGGGTCTAAGCAGGCTAACGGAGTTGGTTGCTCCGTAGTGTTCCCTCGAGCGACTTACACATTCAAATTGGACGGCACGTGCAGTGTTTACACCGCCGAATGCTATGCCGTGTTGAAGTCGCTCCAGCATATGAAAGTAATGCGCGATAAGTTGTTCATCATATGCTGTGATTCCCTCAGCTGTATTCAGGCCATAGGAATATGTATCCAGCAGATCGTCTAGTCCAGGACATCCAGGACGCCCTCCTTTCCCTTCAATCTCGTGGAAAGGAGGTGTTATTCTGCTGGGTACCGGGCCATGTGGGAATCAGAGGGAACGAGGCAGCTGATGAAGCTGCAAGTTAGCCTGCAACAAGGTCAGAATTGACTTTGATCCGGTCCCAAAGTCTGACCTTGCCTCGGCGGGGAAAGATTTGTTTTCGACGTTTGGCAGAGGCAGTGGCTGGAGTCGAGCATAATAAGCTCCGGCTGGTCAAACCGACCGTTCAGCCGTGGAGCAGCTCCTTCCAGCGGGCGAGGAGGGATGAGGTTCTCCTTACTCGCCTCCGTTATAGGGCACTGCCCTCTCACGCACAGCTTTCTTCTCCGCCGAGAGGACCCTCCGGAATGTGATGCTTGTGGCGTACCTCTGACGGTACGCCACATTTTAACCGAATGTGTATCGTTTTTAGATCTAAGGGCAGACGTTGGCTTAGCCAACGATCTGTCCCTTATTTTAAATGATGACGGTGACAACGTGGCTAAGGTTTTAAAGTTTTGTTGCTTGGCCGGTCTTGTCCCAAAAATTTTGGGCAGATCGGCCTAGGTTTAAATTGGATTGGTGGCCATTTATAACCACCAATCCAAGTACCGTTTTTAGTTGTGGCACTACTTATATGGCTGGCCCTTTTACAGCCAGCCAGCTTACTTGTTTTTTAAACTGGTTGGCCCTTTTACAGCCAACCAGATAATGTATGTTTTTTTATATATTTTATTGCCTTGTTTCGGTTTTATTCTTATGTAGCCGTCTGTGTGGCCGATCTCTTTACAGTCGGCCACGCAGACGGTATTTAGTTGGTAGGTTAGTATTTTATTGTGCTGTCTCTGTGGCCGACCCCTTTACAGTCGGCCACACAGACGGCAATTTTGCCACGTTGTCACGCCTGGTTGTTGCTAGGGCGCTAATGACCCCGTCGTCGACGCGCCCTAAAACCCTAACAACAACAACAACAACAACAGGATCCTGTCCAGCGCCTCCAGAGAACACCGATGGGTGTCGAATGTGCAGCTGGCTTGCCGCCATGGGTTTCCTAATGACGCGGACTTTCGGAAGGACGTACTGAGTATATCCTTTGTAGTCCGGTTCCAGTCCGTGTAGGCGGCGACTTTTACGTTGCCTAATCGGAGCCACGACGATGCAGCTGTTGCCACAGGGTACCGGCGCCTCACCAAACTATGTCGCGTTGGAACGGGACAGGTGTGAATTCGAAGGTTACTTGTCAATGAACACAGCACTTAAACTGAGAACATGGTTATGAGAACTCAAAACATACACGCAGTACTGACTGCCTCTTGGGCAGAATGCTCTTCTATTTATACACAGATAGAACGTACTAGAGATACAAGAGTAGTTAACAAAATGAAATGTGTAGAAGTTACAAGTGACCTTAGGAAACATGTATAGAATCTTCTGGAAATAATAAAACAGAATTAAATAATTTTTGTCAGTGGGCGGGATTGAACGGCGACCTCGGTACCGCAATTCGTGACGCTACCCGCTCGCGCCATGCTGGGCAGACGTTACACTGGCGTTCATGCTGCAATATGTCTGTGATTCTATTTATATATTATGAGACTGGGAAGATAGCATTATTACGCCAATATTATTTAAACTAGCTTCGAGCCCATCAAAAATGACGGTTTGCATGCAATATTTTGGCAGTTCATTTTTTTTGCAATTGGTTAATTATACAGAATTGACATTACATAATGCTAATGGCCTTGATTATGCAATGTTCTACATATTTCATTTGCAGTTCACATAGCCATACAGTAGTAACTTCTACTGAATTAATGACGCCGGAAGTAAAGAACCAATGAAATTAAATCAAATTAGGATTCCCAAAAACTTTTGCTATCCATGTAATATCAGTTTTATTCCTGGTCCAGGCACAATTCAGCATGTTAAATATGGAACTACTTCCACCCGCATTAATTAATACCTTTAGTAACATGGCGCTTAGGAAAGCAGTTTAATAGGTTTGCAAAACTCATCTCAAAGTGAATTATGATGTAACAAAATGTGTCAGTTGCGATTCTGGTCAACTTAACCACAACCTCCACTAATACAGGTCTATACCAAAAGTAGTAGGACTGATTAAAAAAAAAAAAAATTATTGAAGATATCTTTACAATTCCTTAATCCTCTTCGAAATAGCACCCTTAGGCAGCTACACACCAAAAATTACGCTGCTGCCATTGGCCGTACGCCTTCCCGAAACTGACTTCCAGAAGGCGTATGGCCAATGGCAGCAGCGTAATTTTTGGTGTGTAGCTGCCTAAGGGTGCTATTTCGAAGAGGATTAAGGAATTGTAAAGATATCTTCAATAATTCTTTTTTAAAAAATCAGTCCTACTACTTTTGGTATATACCATGTATTGCATTCGAAAGTCATAGCTTCTATTACGCTCATATAAATAATGATGGGTATCACCTATGATGGTAGTAGGAATTTATTCAGGCAAAAACTTGTAAGGAAAAATGAATAACGATCGGGTCTACTGGAGATTGCGATTCCGCCAAATTAACATTAAATAATGACGTCATTATACTGCTGTAGTCAGTCGCAAGACTTATTTTCAGGCATTAATTCCGTTGTAATACAGCCTGTACCGTTATTTTCAAGTAGGAATTAGGTTGTATTACAGCCTGGACCGGCATAATACAGTTAAATGTATTTCGGAAAATATTTCTAGACAAGTCTTGCGTTTTACCACGGAAATTTCTGGCGAAATCGCGATCTCCAGTAATCACGATTTATTTACTTTCCGTCATTTAAATTAAAATAAAGTAAAGTATAATATCAAAAACAGATAAACGTGAACAAATACCACTAACGAAAGTGTTCGGTAAAATATGCAAAAAGGAAATAAACCATAATAAATAAACTTTAATCAAGCAGCAACATTAGCGAAAGTTTTAATTAAATTCAAATTAAGCATAGGCCGGAATGAGATTTGGAAATTACCAATAGCAGAGACCTTGTGGTTGCGTATTTATTAAACTGTGTAAATAATCTCTAATATTGCTCGCCACTATTTGGCTGCAAGAATATTGTTGTAGAATTGCCATTTATGAATTGAGCTGATAAAAAGGTTATCTTAAATCTCATTTAATAGCTTACATATTATGAATATGTTACTCTGGTTAGATTATCAGAGAACTTGGTTAGGATTTGACATAAATAAATGCATTTTACGTTAGATGACGGAGACTATAATTTCGAAAATGAATAACTGTTATTTATTTGACTGATACATTTCGAGATTATGTATATAGGATTCTCTGAGTTTTTAATAAACTTCATTGTTTCTTATCGTTTGCCAAAAAAATTCTTAGATTATGGTTTAACCTAGTGCTTACAACTGATGCAGATAAAATAGCATAAATATTGAAAAATGTTCTCTTTACATTAATTTCTGCATCTGGTTGTCGTAGATAAATAAAAAGCAATATGTAAATTTAAACAAACGTACTAAAATTGCCTTGCATTAATTTTTTCCCCTGCTCTCAGTATTTCTAATATCACTGCTATTTTGTGGCAATAATATCGTTGTTGAATTGGGAATTTCACATCACTTATACAGTAAATAGTCAAATCCTTGATGATTTAAATCTGATAAAAAAGTTATCTTAAATCTCATTTAATAGCTAACACATGTATCAAAAACTAAGGGTATCTCATATAATGGTGGTAGGAATTTATTATGGATAAACTTATAAGGAGAAACGAATAAGTCATCTTTAATGATATCTTTCATTATATGAATACGTTATTCTGGTTAGATTTAAAATAAATAAATGCATTTCACTTTAGATGACGGAGACTATAATTTCGAAAACGGATAACTGTTATTTATTTGACTAATACATTTTGTATTACGTTTCTCCGAGTTTTTAATAAACTTCATTGTTTCTTACTGTCTGCCCAAACTTAGGTTATTGTTCGTCCTTATAACTTATATATTTAAAATAGCGTAGATATTGCATCCCCTTCTCCTTACATGAATTTCTGTGTCTAACTGATACAGATAACATAATGTAAATATTGAATATCCTTCTCCTTACATGAATTTCTGCGTCTAACTGTAAATAAAAGAAACGCAAGATGATGGAAGGAATGTAATATGGTGGCTGTTGATTGGCGAGTGAAAGCTGGCACATGACCGTTCTATAGCCAATAGCTATAGCAGGTATAGACGATGTATCCAGACTCCAGATTAGCGTTTTATATAATAGGATGTAAAAACAACAGTTTGTTGTTTAAAGCGTTTTATACACTCTAGATTGGAAAGATAAACAAAACTTATCTTTCAATGGCATGATCTATAATCCAATGTGTGGCACTGACGAGGGTACTTGTGTGGTTCCATCTTATACAAACCTCTTCCTTGGTCATCTGTAACAGTAGTTTTTAAATCAAATCCATTTGAAACCCATCATATGGTTCAGGTTTATAGATGATATGTTTATGATCTAGATGTAATGGGAAAAATATCTTAATTTTTATAATACCCTGAAATTTGCATGGTCATATTCTCACACCCAGGCTACCTTGGAAATGGATATGCCCATCTCCGATGGGTACCTTAGCTCTTCAGTTCACATCAAACCTTCTAGTTTGCAACCAGGGCTGCATTTAGGCTTTGTGGGCCCCTAGGCTACACATGTGGTATGGACCCCTGTCGACAGATGGCAGTGGCGTAATAATTTTTTATGGGCTACTTTTGGTTTTTGCTCTGTTGCTCCCCTACACGGGAGGCCCTCTGGCTGTGTGGTGCACACCCTCTCTCCGCCTGGCTATTCCAGAAGATCCTTCTGATGGGCTGGACGCAGTGTTACCAGATGACACAGTTTTCTGTTGGAGGCCATTCCTCAAATACTGGACCGACAATTATTACAGTATCCATGATTAACAGTAGAGTAGTTTAGAAAATAGGAAAAAATAGAGATAGAAAAAAGAAAAAATAGAGAGAGATTATTTGTTTTGTTGAAGTGCGTGTTATACAACGAAACATAATAGTAAACGATACCGTAGTTAAAGACTTCTTTCTCCTTAACATTTCGCTGCATTCAAGTCTGTCAGCTTATGGTATGCGGCAGATAGCCTGACAAAGCATTGCCACATCAGCAGGAAGGTATAATGCCTACTAAGCAGCGCGGGCATTGACTGCCAAGCGTTGCATGCCATGATGAAGAGGAAAAAAGAGACTATTATTATTGTTTATTTTTCTCACTTGGCAGCAAAATGGAAAGGAGACAGCTATTAAATTAAGTTCCTTACGTAAGATATAAAAGACATTATACAAGAGGAAATAAACAGTGACTTGATAGAACAAAGGAGATGTAATACACCTCCTCAGCACCGTATTGACCCAAATAGGATTTGGGATTCACAGCCACCGGAAGCCAGTGGCGACCCCTCTGAAGACCTTGGATGGTCTTGGTCATTCCAGAAATCGCATAATCCTATCTGATGGGCCAGACCTCAAGGAAATCCGGAGGACGTGGATCCCGCTGAAGATCTATCCTAAAAAACTGACTTTTATTCTGTAGTTAGCAGTAGCGTAGTAAAATTTGTAATAAACTAGTGGTGGTGGGTTAATTAAGGGGTTATGTTACTAATATTAGTTTTTCTTTTATTAAAAATTAACCTATATATAGTCAAGCATTTCAGTTTTTGTAATAAAATGCCTATACTTACAACAGTACTCTTAACTGTAAACAACAACTCACTTGATTTCGCTAGGAAGCGGAAATCTATGTAACAACTTAATCATATTGTTATTGTAAATATGGCCTAATTTAGATACTAGATGTTAGGCTGTAAAAAAGTTATAACAAAATAAAAAAAAATAAAAACCCCTCCCTCCCCTTTTCATGGTGCGGGCCCCTAGGCTACAGTCTAGGAAGCCTATGCATAAATGCGGCCCTGTTGGCAACAGTATCTCCATTTTGACAGTTGCCTACTGTACCACATTAAAAGCTCCCTGCCTTAGATACTTGGGATTTATGGCATTCAAATATACTCTGACCAGCAATCACTCACACAGTATTCTAACATCTCCCAAGACTGATAGCACACAATTATTTACCAGATTTTGTTCAGAAACAGCTAACTTGTGCTACATCACAGCCTGCACAACCTAGCCTTCTAAAATTAACATTAGTCCAGTCCTGATCTCACAGTACTTCCCCAGCCTAAAATTCTTACTGCGGGGCTATGATTTCCTTCAAGCCTTTTCTGAAATGAGACCGTGCTCCTCCTAAAACTTTTTCTACCTAACATGAAACACTGCTGACCAGAGGTGAAGTTTAATTTCATTTTTAAAAATATTGTTCATTTTATTTTTTTAATGTACTTAATAATATTTGCCATCCTATCCTTTTTCCACCCACGATTTGTGTTATAAATTATTTACTATTCTTTTTTTTTTTAAGTTCACATATATTGAGGAATGATGGTATCCTTGTCGGAGTACCTTTATTCATGCCTGTATTTTCCTCGCGTGATTTTTGCAGCTGTCTCCACCATTCAGAAACTGAAATTTGAGATGATGATAATCTGGCTCTTTCACCGCCAGAGTATTTTTTGCTGGGTAGAATTTTGGGGAGGAAGTTTTCACATGCCTCTTGTAGAAAACTGTTATATACAAGTCTTGTTCTGGAAGAAAGAGGCTTGTTGAGCGATAGGAAGGGCAGTGACTGTATGGGAAATTACAACATAAGTGGACATTTAGGTATAGTTTTAATTTCAGTAAACTGTATTTTGCTCACTTTTGTTGTTCTTTGTTGTCTTATGATTATAATTTATTAAACAGTTAATATAATTCTTCAGTGGATTGTTGTAATTTCATAAATAAAACTTATTGCTGGGGTAAATATAATTACAACAAATTTATTTTCATGCTGTGCATACTTCCATCTACTTTTCTACATAATTTCCATTTTTACTCAAACATTTGTCACACCATTCAACAAGCTTTTGAAATCTGATGCCTATCAAGAAGCCAATTTCATGACTGCATTTGTCACTTCGTCGTTCTTAAAAGGAACTTCTTTAAGGACCAGAATAGGTGAAAATCACTGGATGTAAGGTCTGCTCTGTAAGGTGTACGATCCAGTTGTTTCCATCCAAAAAAACTTAATTAGGCCTTGTGTTTGTGCAGAAACATGTCGTTGATTAACATTACACCGGAAGACAGTAACCCGCACCAGTTATTTTGCATGGCACACTGGAGTTTTCTCAAGTTCATACGATATCCATCAAAATTAATTGTTGTCTCTTGCCATAAAATCCACTAAGAAAATCCCTTTCCTGTGCGAAAATACAATTTCCATGATCTTTCAAACTGAAATTGTCTGTTTGACTTTCACTTTGGTTGTTGACATGACTATATTTATCCATGTTGTCATTAACAGACTGTAAGCATGCCTTAGGCCAGAACACCAATGATGATGAATTTACCTTCTGGTGGTAGCAACACACGCAAAGGCTTAACAAGGTTCAACTAAGCTTAGCAAATGTTTGAAATAGATCCATGGCATCCTTGTAAAGTTTTTAAATGGCTCTCATTATCACCTTCAATAGTCAGTTGACAAATTATATTATTATAGTTATTTCTTCGCCGACAGTATCTTTCTTTAATCCACCACTTTGCTAGTTTTACACTAAGGAAGGATAGGGAAATATGATCCAACACTTACCACAGATGAAGGCGGCTGGGACGATGAACAAAAAACAAACACAAGAGAAGCGCAATATTTCGGCTTACAGCAGCCTTAAACGTGCAGAAGGTGAAGCACCAGGCGGCATCACGTGTACAAATAGACAGCCGACTGGTGAATGGCGTCTCAGGCGTGGATGGTAGTATAGGTAGAAAGGGGAGGGGGGGAGAGTAAGCTCAAATATTAGATCGATAATCGATACTGATGACGATATATTATTATTGGAAGAGGTGAATAATAACTGGGTGGGGATATATATATATATATATATATATAAAAAACCATAAGTGAAAAGTAAAATAAATGTAAATAGCATGGATAATAGTAAATACAGAAATACAAAAAGTGTAAATGGTATAGATAATAAGTGCTGGGTCTAGTGAGTTAGAGGAAAAGTAGTTGTTAGACAGGATGAGGTTAGCCAAGGAAATGAGGAAGGATATCTTGGGGAGGCTGTCGTGAGGTCGCATTTCCAGGAAGTGTTCCATGGCGCTGAGGCCCTGTCCATGAGGGATGTTGGTGTAAAGGGAAGAGACATCTATGGAGACAAGGAAGGAGTCAGGTGGTAGAGGAGTGGGGACCGTGGAAAGTCATTCAAGGAAGTGTGGGGTGTCTTTAATGAATGAAGGGAGGTCCTGTACAAAAGGCTGGAGGTGCTGATCCACAAAAGCTGAAATCCATTCTGTAAGAGACCCAAAAGCCGCAACTATAGGTCTCCCCGGATTTCCAGTTTTGTGGATCTTGGGAAGAAGGTAAAAGGTGGGGGTTCTGCGGGATATATAGTAACAATGAAATCGAGAAGCTAAGTAGCGGAAAGGTATCAAATTAGGATAGGGAAATGAGCCACCACTTACATTTAGATGATGGATGTGGGGTGCGAACACGCAGAAAAGACACAAACAGAAATGATAAAGTAATTTTTGGGATAAACCCTTCGTCAACGGGAGAACATTATGAGAGGTGGGCGCAGCTGGAGACTGCCTCACAGAAATACTGCCAGACGGGAAAATGGTGGGGGTAAATTAAAAAATCGGAAAAGTAGACGGGCAGTGAATCAGAGCTAATACCCGAGCATAGATAAATATCCAAACTAATCTCTGGTTCACTGCCCCTCTACTTTTCCAATGTTTGAATTTACCCCCACCATTTTCCCGATCGGCGGTATTTCTGTGTTGCAGTCTCTTTTTTTTATCTATTTAACGTGTCTCTAACAGCGAGGTCTTTAGAGACGGGAAAGGATGGGAGGCAAGGAATAGGAAGGAATTCGGCCAAGGCCTTTTGAAGGAAGCATCCCAACATTTGCCTGGAGTGATTTGGGAAACCATGGAAAACACAAATCTGGATGCCCGGACGTGGATTCGAACCGCCGTCCTCCCGAATGCAAGGCCAGAACGCTAGCCGTTACACCACCATGCTCGGTGAGGCAGTCTCCAGCTGCGCCCATCTCTCATAATGTTCTCCCGTTGACGAAGGGTTTATCCCAAAAATTACTTTATTATTTGTGTTTGTGTCTTTTCTGTGTGTTCACACCCCACATCCATCATCTAAAGGTAAGTGGTGGCTCATTTCCCTATCCTAATTTGATTGCTCTATATATATATATATATATTTGAGATAGTATCGATAAAAAGACTGCAGCTGCCATACATACATGTGAACTTACCTTATGTTCAGCTTATACCAATCTTGCCTCCCTCCCCCTTCCTCTTCACTAATTTGCAGTTTTGCATTTGCTTTTCTTAATCTTTGCTCCAACCCATTAGTTTAAATCTCTCAATTTGTTAACAACACTCCTTCATTGGTTTCATAGACTAGTATCAAGTGGTCTGGTGACTCAGTATGTTAAGGCACGTGACTGGGGAATGGAAGATCCCCGGTTCGAATCCTGGTCTCGGGTGTAATTTTTACGGCTTTAAAAAAACTGACCTTCACCTCTGGCAAAGCTTTGCTTTGCCATGTGAAGTACGCTAGGTTTCTCTGTGGTTCGGATTCCACATAAAACTGTAGGTTCCCTATACCAGGTAGAATTACAGAGGCTCATGTGCAGCAAATCGAAACTTTGTCAACCGGTGGCCGATCAACCCTTCGGGGTCTCCTGGCAAACAAGCCATAGGCCATTTTTTATTGATAGTATCCACATTAAACTGGCATATTGTCTCATTTATCACCACGCAATGAAGGTATACCAAAAATATAACTTGTTTTATTTCCTCATCACAACCATTTTATTTACAATTTTCATAAAAGAAGGATTTATTTTGACCATCATTCAAATTCATGTTGCCTTTTAGTACATTTCATTATGGTCAGTTTATTAATTTTTTCCATAGATACTGTTCTTCAACATTTGTGACCAAACTCTATGCCTCCATTTTTTGTAATTGCACCTTAACAATATACTAGGTGGATGAAAATTATTATACCTGTGCATGGTCATATGACGAGGAATCTGGCAAACCATTACTAGCAGTGGCAGGTTCACGAGGCATCATTAGAATATTTAGCCCTGCTACACTGACATGCATTCGGCACTACATTGGTAAGTGCAATGAAAATTAAATTATTAAATGGTAATAGATTTTTAAAGTGTGTTAAAATAAAATAAATCATTACTTCAATTCTTTTTCTTATTGCAGGTCATGGGCATGCAATAAACGAACTGAAGTTTCACCCTAGGGATCCAAATCTTCTTCTATCTGTCTCCAAAGATCATGCATTAAGACTGTGGAATGTAAAAACAGATGTGTGTATTGCTATATTTGGAGGAGTTGAAGGGCACAGGGATGAAGTGTTGAGTGCAGTAAGTTTAATGTTTGATTTAATTGTTGGGGAAAACATTTTTAAGCTCTGTGTAAATTATGTTGCTCACTTATCTTTCAGGATTTTGATCTGTTGGGTGAACGCATAATGTCGTGTGGTATGGACCATTCACTGAAATTGTGGAGGTTAGATAAGGACAGCATGCGTGAAGCAGTTAAAAATTCCTACTTATTCAATGCTGCTCGCAGTCTAAGGCCATTTGATTCACTGAAAGAGCATTTTCCTGATTTCTCAACTAGAGACATTCATCGTAATTATGTGGATTGTGTACGATGGCTTGGAGATTTTGTTCTGTCAAAGGTAAATATCCAGCCAAAAAGGTTGCTCTATTTTATATATGTGGGATAAGATGCACAGTTAAGTCTGTAGATAGAAAATTATCTGTCCTACTGTTAAGAACCTGATTAGCCTCTGAGCATGTACATATTTCATCATGTTAATTGTGTTTTAAATGAGTGAAAAAAATCTCGGCAGTTTTACAAAAGTGGCTGCTATGTGTGGGTGAAACAAAACTGGTAATAAAGTAAGCACAATCTGGCTCTATAGTTTGTTATTGGTTATTACTTGTGAACATATACACAGTTTTATAACATTTGAAACATAAATGAGAAAATTATGGTAAACAGTTTCTCTGCTTGACTCTTTAAAAGCTTGCTAATAAGTCAATTTTTCACATTACACCAAAAATTGTCTACTGATACTAAAGTTAATCGGCATGCTGAATGTCAAATTTAATGAAGAATGTGGAGTTTCTAAGGTTATGGTGAATACAAACATTTCAAATGTTCATATGTACTAAATAGCTTGCTGACAATGGCCAACTGTCTCTTTAGTATCATAAGAAAAGTTATAACAGTTTATTAATTTTTTCGCAATTAACTTCTACACTCCTAAAGAAGGTAATAATGCAACTTAAAACATTGATTTCCTTTATTCTTACTGACAAGATTTGGCAGAAATTTGTATTTCTGGTAGAAACGTTAGACCCACTGTTCTTTATTCTTATTACTTCTTTTTCTGTTGTATTACTTATAAAGAGCAAAAAAAAAAAAAGTAAGACTTCTTTTGTAGTACGACAAAATTGCTATAAAGGAATAATATAGTTCATCGCTCTCTGCAGTGAATCAAACATATTTGAATGTTTGTTATAAATTAAGACAGTTTGAAACACTCTCATAACTCTCAATACCTTTAAGTAATAAATTTGTAATTTCTCTTTAGTACCGTAAGGTACCGGGAGGGGAAAGATAATAATTATGGGAGATTGAGAAGCGGGCTGAAGAAAATATATCCTTATAATAACCTTAATGCATATCGGGTGAAAACTGACAACTAACAAACACTCAAAATTTTTGGAATTTGCATTTTATTCTAAAATTCTTTAAAGCTTCTGCCAGAAAACCATTAAAAAATATCATCCCCCACCTTTTTATTTCTGAAAATACTGATCTGAAAGTTCTTTAAAATGATATGTTTCCTGCTAAAATGTAGCAATCTTTGTGTTTTACAGCTTTTGCAGAACAACTAAAGGAGTGGTTTTTGTCAAATTTTATACTTCACCTAATATTTTTTCCTGCCAAAAATTTTATGTAGTATTCGATGGAGGATTTCATTAATGCAATACTAAATATATTGAAAAACAGTTGGTTTTTTTCATTTTTCCAAGACACAAACAAATTTCAGCTCATATTGTTTGTTTGATTTATATGTGAAGGGGTACCCAAAAATAACTGAAATAGCATTGCCGTGGACGGCGTTTCTGCCGCTAGGCTTTTATATCTCAACTCATTGTCAGTTCAGTGCCACTTGTGTTGTTGACCTGGCTTGTTCTGTTAATCTGCAGTGATTGTTTTTGCTAGCACTGTTTTGTTATTGTTTCAATTTTGACTACGGCAAGTTTAAGTGAACAATGTGCAGCTGTGTAATTTTGTTTTCTACTTGTTAAAAATACTGCTGAAACTGTTTTAACATTGAAAACAGCTTACAAAGATGATGCCATGGGGAAAAACTCAAGAACGTATGATTCACTGGATTTAAAAATGGCAACATGTCGATTGATGACATATCTCATTCTGGACAATTACCTGAATCGACAAAAATGTTGGAAAAAAAGATTTGGGAATGAAAAGGGTTGCTGCCAAGTTTGTTCTTCAGACTCTGACTGACAATCAAAAAGAACGTCAAGTTGAAATTTGTGCTTTGAAACAACAGCTTGAAATTGATCCAGATTTTCTGTCATAGCTCATTACTGGCAATGAGTCATGGTGGTATGGTTAAGACCCAGAAACAAAGCAACAGTTGAGCCAATAGAAGACGTCATTGTCACCTCATCCAAAAAAAATTGTCAAATCAAATATCTAAACTATGCTCATTTCCTTTTTTGATGCCAAGGGCGTAGTTCATTCAGAGTTTGTTCCCCCACATCAGACTGCCAATCAAACATATTATTTCGAAGATTTAAGAATATGTTCATCAAAAAAGACCTGATTTGTGGCAGACAGTTGACCGGTTCTTCCATCACGGCAATGCACCTGCACACACAGCTGTCTCTGATAGGCAGCTTTTGGGTAAAAATGACATGGTTCCGCTACCACAGGCACCTTATTTGCCTGACCTGCCTCTGTGCGACTTTTTCTTATTCCCATGCATTGAAAGGACACCGATTTGACAACATTGAAGAGGTAAAGAAAAAAACGAGGGAGGAACTGTCAGCCATTTCAGAAGATGACTACAGAAAACGTTTCGAACAGTGGAAGCACCGGTGGGACAAATCTATTAGTTGTAATTGCGGGTTTTGAAGGGGATATAGTTGTGTAAAAAAATTGAAAATATAAAGCTTTTAAAAAATAATTCTTTTTTTGTATCCCCTCATATATACCAAGTAAATGAAAATTTCGAAAAAAATTATAACAAACTATATTTAAAATTACTTCTGCATTGCAGGGTATCGAAGAAATAAAACAAAAATAAGATTACATCTCTTGTGAGTGGTGCTGTGTTAGGTAAATATAGTTGGGGATGGAATTTGAAGGCAAGATTTGGGAAATGAGAAATGTTTCAAGGAACCACTGGGTACTATCTTAAGTTGTGAATTGTTGATTGGCTAGTGTCCATTTTTTACTGGTAGGTCAGTTCCCAACTCTTATGTTCAGAGGGGCTACTGCTGTTTAGGACTCTGATAGCACAGTTAGTGAAGTAGAAATTGGAATTACTTGTATCATATGAGTAGCTGCTAAGTGATCTAGATTCTGGAAGAATATAGTGTGTCTTATGGCCATTCATTATTATTGATAGTTGATAGTGGACAAATGTTTATTTGTAAAAAGATGAATGCGTCTTGGTGGCAAAAGAATAGTGTGTATAAGATTTGCTGATATGGTCTTATTAATGGAAAGCAAACAAAGTACTGTAAAATCCAATTGGAGCTTGTGAAGAGTTTGGAATGAAAATCAATACAGTGAAAACTAAGAGTATGGTGATTGGTAAAGAAGAAAACTGATAACTATTGAGATAGGACTTGCTGATATCAGCGAAGTAAAGTCCTTCAAATATCTTGGAAGTACACTGAAGACTTGAGATGACACCAAGAGGTAAAAACTCGCATTGCTGCAGTGAAGGAAGTGTGTAATAGGAAGAGGTGACTATCATTGAGTCTCATAAATACATTATAGATAAATGTAATAGAGTGCATGGTATATAATGCTGTGACCTCAAATTCAGGAGAATTTTCCACGGTTCCCTGAAATCACTCCAGAGGAATACCGGGATGGTTCTTTCAAAAGGTCATGACCAAATTCCTTTCTGTTGCTTGCCTCATTCCATTATCATCTCTAATGACCTCGACGATGGCGTTGAGCAAAGCCATAAAAAATGTAAAATTTTAACTTCAATGAAATTAGCATATACTTGCTCACTTAGCTTTACTTTGGTAAATGGCATAATTTTTTTTTATCAACTCACATCTATCAAAATGCATTAGAGTTAGATGATTACTATGATGCTGGCTATTTTGTCTGTTGTTCTCTTTATAGTTAGAAAATTTTATTACGCTACATCCTCGCATTCAAAACAAATAAATCCTGTGGATATAAGAGAGCTTCAACAGCTTAAATTTTCACAGCATCCATGTATTTAAGCACAAATATTATATATAATAGCTCAGATTATTGAAACCATCTTTTTTATTTAAAAATAACAATAAATACGTGAGACTATATTTTCAAAGCAGCACCCCCCCCCCACCCCTTTCCTCTTTCAATTTGGCCATGAGCCAGCTCTGGGTACAAATGCAGCAAAATAAGCACAGCCCATGCACGAGTTTGATTGAATTGGAGAGAGAAGAAACTGTGTAGCAAACACTAAACAGAGTAATAGGGAAGAGGAGAAAGAAACGCCACATAGAACCTTATCAACACCTGTTAATCCTAGAATTGTTGTTTTCTTGTTTTGGTGGATATGCCTTGAAATTTTGTGGTTCCCCAATTTCCGTAGTATCTTATAAATATTTCACTCCTTTTTTAGTCTTTGACCATGAATAATCCAAGGTTAAACAAATTTTTTATTGCAGTCATGTGAAAATTGTATCGTATGTTGGAAACCTGGTCGTCTAGAAGACAAGGAGTTGAAACCCAGCGAGACAAATGTCACTATAATCCATCGTTTTGAATATCGAGAATGTGAAATATGGTTTGTTAGATTCGCTATGGACTTTTGGCAAAAGGTTAGCTTTTACAAATTTTATAAGTATAGATAATTAGTATTTACAGTTAATTTTCAGCTTAGATTAAGTTAGAAGAGAAGATTTTGAAACTATGGAATAATCTGATGGTATATTTGCAAATATAATGAAAATTAACTGACCTACTGCCTTAATCCACAGATTCTTGCCCTTGGAAACCAGGTTGGTAGAACTTTTGTATGGGATTTGGATGTAAATGATCCCAGTCAGGCTCGTTGCACAACTCTGACACACCCAAGGTGTGTGGCTGCAATTCGCCAAACAAGTTTGAGCCGTGATGGATCAGTGCTGCTCTGTGTCTGTGATGATGGTACCATCTGGCGATGGGATCGTATTCCTGTTACATAAACCATTTCATCATGCAAAGATAATATAGTTTTTTATTTATATTTCAAATAAGTTTTACTTTACAAACTTTTTTATAACTTTTGTATTCATGTATTTAGTACTCTGTTACTTTTTGTGATTTAGCACTTTTGTTTATTCTTTTTATGAACGAGTAAAAGTTTAAATTTTGCAACAAATTGTTTAATGTGTTTATATATTAATATTTTTATTTTTTAGCATTGCTGCATTTTTTTATTTGCTTATTTGAGCTTATGGCTGCCATGCTATAGCCTTCAGCAGAGATACTATTTTTGTGTATTTATGACAAATGATGTTGCATTGCAGCCAGATGGTCAGATAAGCAAATAAAAAATGGGGAATTGCCCAAAAATAAAGATATTATCAACAAAGTTGGCTGAGAGCATGAAAAATCATGTTTATACATTGTTTTAACTGTGTATAGTTTTTCATAGAGCAAAAGTTACACTTGAATTATTGAATGTATTTCCAAGATCACTTGTAAAAGTTGTAAATATTTTTTAAGCAGAAGTAAAAGGCTGTATAAAGTAGCTGGCTACTGGTGGCAATGTAAAGGACATTTTAGATATATTTCTGTAAGTTTTTCACTTCCTTTTGTGTGCCATAGTGTTTTAATAAAATAATGATTTTTTTGTAATTTCTATCATCCTTAATACCTCGAATATAAATAGAAAGAAAATTTATTTTACAGAATTCACAGAAATTTTCATTCCTTAAAATATTACTCTGACTCATCTGATTACAGCTATCTTTCTTTTAGCCAAAATGGTCATATATCTCTTACCTAGAGAGTTATGGTTTCAAGTTACTTCGGTATTTATTTTTAAAAGAGTTATTAAACAGAAACTATGACCTAATACTGTAATGTCGAAATATCAACAACAGAACAGGAAGAAAAGCTGAGAGACTGTATTGAAAGAAAATATAAAAAATACACCCATCACTCACCAAAATTGAAGGAAATCGGACCACAGTAACAAAAAACACTCCACAAACATAAAAAATACAATAGTTTGAGCTATTCCCTTACTCACAACAATAGAAACATTTGAACCAAGAATAAACACAGCTACATAAATGGTGGTTTTGACAATAACACTCAACTTTGGTGAGTGATGGACATATATTGTCTAGCCTCCCAAATTAAGCCAAAAAGAAATGAAATTTAAGGAATGTGTTGCAAGTGATGATGGCAGCAATTCGTTTCCTAATCATGAATACAGTGTATTATCTTTCTTCAGTAACAGTTATATTACACTAAATGGGGATACATATTTACTGCTGAGTCTCGGCATTATTTTGAATGATAACAGACCATTCAGTTGTATTGGTATTGTGAAGCGGTGGAGTATCAATCATAATAACAGGATCTATGTTTTATTTTTACCTGGCACTCAAAAGTATCTGAGGGAAACTGCTTTGGTCATGAGAGGATCTGACCATTATTTTGAAACAAAATGTCTCATTTCACTTGTAGTGAGATGGGTGGTACCTGGTATTTCCCACCCCATTGGACTACTGCAAGGTTTGATCCAAAACTAATGCCTCCTTTTTTTGTGAATGCATAGTTTCCGAGCTGGGTGTTGGTGGTATTGCAGTATTGTTTGAACCTTTCCACTAATGACCATTTTCTTCCAGCAGATAGCAGTAGCGGAACAGTTGATTAAAATGGTGTTTGATATGAAGGTGCATACGTAGCAGAGATGCATTATTGAATTCCTCGTCAAACAATTGATGCTTCCTTGAGGTGAACGGAGGCTGTGAATGCAGTGAGGTGCTGGGTAGTGCAGTTCAACAGTGGTGCAACTGACATTCATGACAAATCATGTCCGCTCTGCTCTCCTTCCACTCCTCAGTGAACAGTGCCTCGATGAGCTCATTCATGTGAATCGGAGGATTATGGCTAAGAACTCTGTACACAACTTAATGTTGACTACCATGCATTGCAAACAGTGGGTTATTGCAAAGTTTGTGTGAGATGGGTCTCATGGATGCTTACACAGGATCAGAAAGATCATCGAATGAAGTGCTGTCAGGACCTCCTGAATCAGTTTCAGGCTGAAGCTGACAATTTCCTGAAGAGCGTCATCATCAGAGATGAGACATGTTACCATTACGAGCCAGAAACCAAAAGACAATCAATGGAGTTACACCATGTGAATTCCCCATAAAAATAGTTCACTCAGCCATCTGCAAGGAAAGTGATATGCACTGTCTTTTGGGATAGACAGGATGATTTATTATTATTATGCTCTGGAGGATGGGCAAACTGTTATTTATGACCGCTGCAAACTTTCATTTGTTTTGGTCATTGAAAGATGGACTACGGGGGCACATTTTTCAGACGAAGACACTGTCATTACAGATGTAAGAAAGTGGCAGTCCTCTGCTACTTGGGAATTATACGAGCAAGGCACACAGGCCTCGTTCTTCGCTGGCAAAAGTGCACAAGAAATGCTGGTGACTATGTGGAAAAATAACTGTGTAGCTGAAATTATGCTCTATTTAACTGTGTTATTGAGCTCTTTGTATCTATTGTAGTTTCCATGAAAATAAATAGGTAACATTAGTTTTGGATTGACCCTCGTATGAGGTTTATATCTATATATATAAAAGAAAGTCGTGTTAGTTATAACTCAAGAACGGTTGTACCGATTTGGCTGAAAATTGGTATGGAGGTAGCTTAGAATCAGGAGACGGACATAGGATACTTTTTATCCCGTTCGACTGCGTTCCCGTGTGACGTGACATAAAACATCAAAGAGAATACAAGTCACTATAAAACGTGGTATAACAAAAACGCATCTGTTGAAGAACCAACATGTAATATTGCAAAAAAAAAACTCTGCAATGGCCAAAGTTTTATCAGCATCGAAAATCATCTGGGACGAATGCACGATGGCTCATAAACGTGCATTAGAAGCATTTTACTGAACATTGAAAGATCTACGCAATGACTCGAGATGTTTTGGAGGAGCAATGATTTTACTGTCTGACGATTTCTGCCAAACACTACCAGTAATTCCAAGATCAACGGCTGCTGATGAAATAAACGCTTGTCTCAAATCATTTAATCTATGGTGCTATGTGAAGAAACCAGCTGACAACAAACATGAGAGTTGCATTGCTTAATGATACATCTGCTGAAGATTTCTCTGAGCAATTGCTGACTATCGGTAATGGTGGAGTACCTGTCGATGAATCGAGCGGATTGATTTCATTTCCTCATGATGTCTATAACTTTGTTTCATCGAAAGACGAACTTATCAACAAAGTATTCCCAAACATCAGTACTAACTACAAAAATAATGAATGGTTGAGTGAGCGAGTAATTTTAGCGGCTAAGAATAAAGATGTAGATGGCCTAAACTACATAATTCAGAATGATATCATTGGAACAATGCATTTATTCAAATCTATTGACTGTGTAACAAATGAAGATGAAGCCACCAACTATCCAATTGAATTTTTAAACTCCTTGGATGTGCCTGGCTTACCACCACACAATTTACACCTAAAGGTTGGCTCCATAGTAATCATGCTTTGAAACATAAACTAACCAAAACTGTGCAACGGTACGCATTTGGTGGTAAGTAAATTGATGAACAATTTGATTTACACGACGATACTCAAAGGAATATTCGAAGGTGAGCAAGTTCTTATTCCGATGATCCCAACCGATATGCCGTTTGAGTTTAAAAGACTTCAATTTCCGATCCATCTTGCATTCACCATGACCATTAACAAATCACAAGGCCAATGCTTGAAAGTTTGTGGTTTGAATCTGGAATATCCATGTTTTCCCATGGTCAATTATATGTGGGATTTTCTCTGGTCTGAAGACCATCTGCATTGTTTCTTCTTGCGCCTGATAAAACAAAAAATGTCTTGCATCACAAGGTACTTAACTGAAGATTGCAACCTATGCACCAAAATACATGAACAATAAAGAATCATTAAAATACTTAATTTTTTTATTTGTATTTCTTAATAAAAAATTGAACATAATAAGATAAAAAAATCGGCTTATTTATTGCCTCTAAGGCAGAACAGAGTTTGGGGGTCTATATGCAACACTTGTTACTGTTACTCTAGCTAGAAACTGAGTCCTTGACTTATAATGTGGTTATGTCCTTCTGTAGAGCTGTTTTCCTTCAGGCCTTACAGCTTAATATGCAATCTGTAGTCGCTTCACATAAAACAAATTTTTCCAGAGGGAATTGTCATGTTAATTACCTTAAAAATTCAAGCTTCTTTACCAAAAACCAGTGTGTTAAAGCTTGGGCTTAACATTTGGGAGGAAGCATGTTCAATACTACTTCTGGCCATCCAGAAATTGGTTTTCCATTATTGCCCGAAATCACTCTAGGATGGTTCCCTTAAAAAGCAATTACCTAATTCCTACCTGTTCCTTGCTCCAAGCATCCTGATATTGCAATGATCTCTGGATCAATAAGCTGTTAAGCCCTACACAAAAACCTCCAAAAAAAGAACAGCTATTTCTATGACTATGGATAGATGGTCATTATTTTAGCCCTCACCTGGTACAAATAATCCTCATTATAGTATTTATAATTCCACATTCCAATACGATGCTCCGTTTCCATTTGCATATTTTACCATGTTTAGTGCTGCCCTCACATTCTTTCTTAAAGTGTATAAATTGTAGTAATAATCCAATTCATCAGACTCCACTGCAGGTGCGTTATGTCAATCGTGTCAGAGGGCTGCCAGAATGCACCAGTGCAACTCTAGTTGTCATAGACATAACTGACCTGGCGACAGAGCTAGCACCGAAAGCTTGTCTTTTCTTAATTCTATCTGGCGGAGAGCCTGTGAAGACCTCGTGTCCATTTAGCTCTCAACAGAAACACTCAAAATATTGTATATATATCTTGTTTGCATTTACTTTCTCATTGCATAAACGTGAACACACTTTACAATATTTTGGTTTAAAATCATTCGTGTATGTAGGACTCGGCTATTTGGAAAGGAGAGGTGTTGCGCCACCACGGGCTGCCACACGACTAGCTACTTGGTGCAGAATGGTGGTGGGAGTTAACTATTGTGAACTATCAATAATTCTCAAGAAAAGACTAAAAAATTATATATAAAGCTGAAACATCAAAGTAGATACAAATAATGGTAAAAATTTAAAATTATATTAATGGAAAACGTACAATAAACAAAATTACACTTGTGTTCTAAGAATCATTTCAGGGAATCGTGACATCACCAGAACATGGGATTTTGAAACTTTGATTATGCTTTTTAATATATTGCCTTTTCACTTTATTTCTTTCATTTTTTTTTTTTTATGATACAGCATAACTGGGGACAAAATGAAGGGAAATTCAAATGAAAAAAAAAGGAATAATTTTCTTACTGCTTTTTCAATTTTAAATTGAAAAATAAACGATGGTAACAGCACTTAAAAAAAACTATTAGAAACAAAAATTGTACAGGATATTAAGAGCCTAGTTCATTAAATACATACACTTTACATTTTAGATATGGTTTATAAAAACCATGAAAAAATACAAAGTCCAATTGATGTGTTTATTCCGTTGCCCTAAAATCTGCACTAATCGTCAGATAGATCAGCATTTTGAATCGAGATATGTTCCTTTATGCAATACTCAAAAGAAACTATAAAATATTTTTACTAGTGAAGTGGCCTACAGCAATTGTGCTGACGTTTGTTTGGTTATGTTGTTCTTATATGTGGATGTCCCCTACATTACCAATTACAATGCGGATCAGTAAGATACTAAAACTTTCTTGACTAATAAATCCATAAAAATAATATGCCAAACATGAATAGCGTTAAGAATTTCAATGGCCTACCACCCTCAGCTCAGCTTTATATTTATTGCAGTTACTTCACACATCACTATAGGAAATCATCTCTACTATGCGAGCACAGTAAGTGTTAAAATTTAATTGCAATGGAACATCTCTTGGTTTCAAATTCTTACACTTCTATTTTCATTTCAAATTTTATAGTTAACAAATACAATGCTAAAATGTGATCTTTCAATATACCTCTGAACATTACAAAAGTAACAGAAAAACACCGTTGCATTTATGTGAGAATGAATACCACAGTTAAAATGTCATATTCCTTTTCACACAGGACCTAGTGGCAGTCGGCATCAGTATCATTTTGTTGAACATCTATATTACCTGAAGTAATTACTTCTGGAAGACAAGGTTCACTTTCCACGTTCACCTTGGGAACTGCATACTGATCCATTAAAACAAGCTTATTGGATACTGGTGATATTTTAATTGCCTAGTGGCACTTCTTACTAAGGCAGGATAGGGAAAATAATTAATCACTTACAGATGAAGTCAGGAGGGACAAATGAAGATGAAAACACATTTTACAATTTTTCAGTTTACAACCTTATTTGGCAAACACCATGACCTGCTGCTTGACTAGCTACTACTTAGAGAACTATTGTAAAGAGAACTATCAAAAATTCTTGAAAAAGACTAAAATATTTTATAGATATGTGGTGATGAAACATGAAAGTAGATATGCATGAAACTAAAACTGTATGGAGGAAGAGAAAATTAGAATTATTTTTATTAAAATTATTAATAGGTGGTTGGAATATAAGAACTTCTGAAATCCCTAGGAGAAGAAGGAATCCAAAGATTATTATTCAGACTGATATCGGCTATGAAACAGGAGAGATTTGCAACTGATTTTAATATCATCTTCACACTTTTGAAGAAAGCACAAGCTGACAAATGTGTGGATTATCGGACCATAAGTCTAACATCACAAGCTGCAAAATTACTGACCAGGGTAATATACAGAAGAACAGGTAGTAAGAGAGATTTAATTTCAATTGTGATAGAGCACACACACTCCAGTTGAAAGTATACAGGGGCAAACAGTCGCCACCAACAGTGTTGGAAAAGGTTCTGAAATGTTTCAAATAAGAAGTCGGAAACTGCTGCAAGACAACAAACACTTTTAATTGCCTTCAATGTTTACTGTGACCACCACCTTACAATATGACCGTGAATTTTTATATCGGAACTTCATTTTATAAGATGCAGGTTCCGCGTTTGTTAACACTTCCACCAGCTTGATAATGAATTCGACCACCAATAATTATTAATTAAGTGAGATCACACACACACTTCCTTACAATGAAGCGGCTGTCTTTTTCTGTTTGCACCACCTACTGAACTATTTAATCAACCCGGCACCATGCCGAAACATTACCTCACTATATCCCACACTAATTAATTCATACGTTGCATTTTTGTCGGAGCCGGGCATCCCGGCACTCCCCGACTCTCTCTCATTGGTTGAAGTTGGTCATGTGACTATCCGGGCACAGATATACTGCCTGTTTTCCCCGTATACTTACACTGTGGCAATGTCCTTGTGCTCCCACTTCCCACGTCAGGGTTTTTCACCCCTTACCTTCGCTCACCCTTTACAAATTGTAACTTTTAACTTCTTCAGTGTTTTTGGTAAACTGTCCATTATTTCCCTTCGTAACTTATTCCATTCCTGATTCCCTTACATACAAAAGGAAATTTTCCAACTCCCTTTCACCTAAATTCAAGTCCTAGCTTATGATTATGATCATCTTATCTACATACATACTCTGCAAATCACAAATATTGCGGTTGGCAGAGGGTGCTTTTCACCAAAACTAATTCTGGGTATTCCAATCTTGAATAGCCTGAGGAAAGAAAGAATACTTATAAGTATAAATACAGCAATCTAAATAGGTTGGAGGACAAAGTATTTCATTGCACTTGTAAATGAAAGAAGAATTTCGGATATTTGCCAACAAATTCAAATGAAACCGAAGTTGTCTGTTTGCCAGACAATCACAGCCCAATCTAAGTATCAAATCCGTGACGCTTTTGTAAAGGCTGTAGCAAACAGTAACAAATTGAGCAGCTCTCCTCTGTACTTTCTCTAACACGGCAATCAATCCCTAGCAATAAGGATCCCAAACTCAACAACAGTAATGCAAATGTGGATGCGTGAGAGTTTCATAAGCTTTTTCCTTTGTATGAGCACTGCAATCTACAAAATATGACCTATGAATCTTAACCTAGAATTAGCTTTACCAACAACGGAAGTTATGTGGAGGTCCCATTTCATATTGCTTCATATTACCTTGCCCAAATGCTTCACAGAATCAACCATGTCAACAACTTAGCTGTTTTCTTAGTACTTATGAATGAACAGATTCTTTTTGTTAGTTATGTGCATTTTTGCAGTTTAGTGTAAGCTGCAATTTATAGCACCATACCAAAACAACATCCAGATTTTGCGGAATTTCTAACCAATCAACAGAGCACCTTACTTCTCTATGGATAACTGGATCATCAGAAAACAATCACAACCTGCTATTAACATTGTCACAAAATTCTTTTTTTTTTTTTTTTTTTTTTTTGGTAACAGTTTAACGTCCCTTTTTAACAACGTGGTCTTTAGAGACGGGAAAGGATGGGGGCAAGGAATGGGAAGGAATTCGGCCATGGCCTTTTTGAAGGAAGCATCCCGGCATTCACCTGGAGTGATTTGGGGAAACCATGGAAAACCCAAATCTGGATGCCCGGACGGGGATTCGAACCGCCGTCCTCCCGAATGCGAGGCCAGAACGCTATCCGTTACATCACCACGCTCGGTATATAAAAATTCCCTTCTATGTAGAGACCCTAATCTTTCTACTAATATACACCCATGGATTATCATGAATGGAGTGTAAAGGTTTGGGAGAGACTATATTAGCCTCTTCCAACCAAATGTCAACCTCTCCTTCACGTGGTGCACCCCATTTACACAGACGAGGGTCTGGCAACTGAAAGATTCCCGGTATAAGAAGCCAACCACTGCTTACCAACAACCTCCTAAAGGACGTTAGAAGAGTGGACCAGGGCACCCTCTTGCCCATGGGGTTGGAAATGGCCCTTAAAAGCGAATCAATCAGAAATGATCAGCATTATGGAGATGCAGAGAACAACTGGATGCCACTGCCTTAACACGTTGACTGCCAACTACGAGATAACTCGTAGGTTGTGTTCTCTTCTAGGACGCCAACTACGAGTTATCTCGTCCTGTGTTTACTTGCCATTTTTGTACAGCTACGATTAAACTCGTAATATATTAGTGCTAATATCGATAGATGGCTTCTGGGAAAAGAACAAAAAATCAATGCTGGCTTGCATGAACAGAAAATTTATTAAAAAAACGAACAAAAATTATAATTATAAAAATTATTTCAAATTCAAGAAATAAAGTAATATTTTATTGTTTGTGGAACTTCTTAAAACAATCTTCCACGCAGAGGGCTGGCTTCTCTTTACAGATTGGGCAGAAATAACGCGTTTCTCGGCGTTTTTTTGCTTGGGTACATATACGACATGGCTTTGTCGGACGCTGTTTTTTCTCAGTAGGTGGTAGACACTCTAAATAGTGGTAGCTCTTGCAATTTTTTTTTTTTCGAAACTGGTTCAATCTCTTCTCCAATCAACGCGACGACGAATTCTTCTCTGAACTTTATCAGTTTTATTTTAGAAGAAGTTACTTTTTGAAAAATTTTATGAGCATTGTGTATATATATCTCTATAATATGTAATGAAACCTTTTTGGGCCATCTAATAGTCTTTCTTAGAGATGAGTAGTACGAAAGCATTTGATCTGATCGGTCAATGCCAGACATTCCATTATTGTAATCTCGAATTATATTCGGTTTCATAGTAATTTTTCCATTGCGATTGGGCACCTCTAGCATTTCAACAGCATGCATGTTTGAAATGCTAAGGACATCTCGTTTGTCTTTCCATTTACATACAGTAACAGGACCATTTTGCTGCCAGATACACTCCCCTTTTTTCAGTTTACGATTTACCACATCTCTGGGGTTTCCTTTTCTGTTATTTCGTAGGGTTCCGCACACATAAGTTTTTCGTGTATTTAGCAGTTTTGTAAGAGCAACAGAATTATAAAAATTATCCATGTAAACCGTGTATCCTTTATCGAGATAGTCCTCAAGTAAATGTAAAACAACATCAGTAGTGTGACCTACATTTTTATCAGTTTCCACAGATTTTCCGCTGTAAATCTTTATTTTCATTACAAGACCGTCGGACTCACATAGTTCATACAGTTTGATACCATATTTGTGTTTTTTATTTTTTATATATTGGCGGAAAACCAATCTACCCCGCCATAGCATCATAGATTCGTCAATACAAATATTTTTATCTGGTACATAGTTTTCACGCATAATATTATTGAAATGATTTAGAATTGGTCTCACCTTGTGTAATCTGTCGGCAGATGGTATTGAGTTATCAACCAAATGAAAATAACGAAGTAACAACTGGAATCGATTTCGACTCATATGTGAGCGCCAAAAGTTTACATTATATAGCTTGTTAGTGCTCCAGTAATGTTCAATTGATGGAAAATTACAAGGTCCCATTTGCAACAAAAGTCCCAAAAAAACCTTCATCTCTGCAGTACTGACGTCTTGCCACTTTGATAACCTATTAGATTTTTTCATTTCTTTACGTGTTTCAATTTCTTGCGCAGCATATAAATTAGTTTGTTCCACCAGTAATGCAAGAAATTCATCCGAAAAAAATAAGTCCACCAGCGTTTGTACTGTAAAATTTGTCGTATCCAATTTCACACCAACATTTTCTTGGAAAATAAATAATTCAGGATTTTGCTGAATTTCTGTCCACAAATTATCATTCGCATTTGATATTGTTGCTTGGGAATCATCATCATTTTCTTCAAATTCGGGATCAACTTCAGGTTCGGAGACGACTTCATCTTCACTATCACTTGAATTCTCAGAAGGTTCATAATCGCTACTGTCATTACCATCCTCGTCAAAAATCCCGTCAAATTCTGAATCACTTAGATTTACGTAGTACTCAATTTCATTTTGAGTCAGTGGTCTTTTCTTATCCATATTGGGTTCTTGATAATTCAATTATACCAATAATTATAAAACAAAACACTCAAGAAAGGCGTAAATGTTGATGCACTCAACAATTTCTGAGATACTAGTAACGAATATGGACGCGTATCAATAATTCAGCTTTAGAGAAGCGATAGGTCGAAGCGTGTCTGGGTGCGAGTTAACTCGTAGTTGGCTTCCGCGAAGAGATTTCTGTTACAGAAGCCAACTACGAGATAACTCGTAAGAGCTTTTTTTTTTTAAAAAAAAAAAAAAAACATTTTTTATGCTTTTTGATGATAACAATGCACTAGAATTAGAGTTTTTAACAATATAATGTGATTAAACCAAAATGTCATTTTTGGCCAGATTTGTGAAAATTGCCGTGGCAGTCAACGTGTTAAAGACCCAAAACGTATCCAAAGCCCATATAATCGTATCCAATTTCATATAGAATGATGGCTTCTTCATGAGTAAAATATTCTGCCTGGTGTCATTTTGTGAAATCTTGGAAAACCCAAATCTGGATGCCCAGGTGGGGATTGGAACCAGTGTCCTCCCAAATGCAAGGCCAGAGCATTACCGCTCACCCACTATGCTCAGTCTATACTTTTTAATGGAACAGAAAACACCTTTTGGGATTCACATAGTAACGACTTTTGAAATGTCTTGTTTACATTCACAATGCTATAACATGTGGATTTTCATAAACAATACATACCACAAGGCATGGTCATGGAACTAAGAATTTTCTGAGCCAGGGCAAAAATTTGATATTTCCGCCCCCCAGGTATCTCTTTGCACACAGCAATAAAAATAGCCTTAATAATGCATAAAAAAAATACTCAAACCTCCTACCCGAGAAGTTTTTATACAGTTGACACACCAGGAAAGTGTTCATTCTAGTCTAATAATGTTGAATAGGAGCAATAAAGTATGGAAGCATGGTATTCTTATATTCAGACAAAATGGTATCCAAGTAGAAATAAATTTTTTCATACAGAACACGTTTTATGTCTAAACAACTTGGCCTTTATAAACAATATATTATGAATCAAATATAACAAAGTATTTAAAGAAGAATGTACTACTACTTAGCAGTAGAAATTATAATTTCATGGAGAACTATCGCTTATGCAAGAACTCCCAAAATTAATTCAGAGAACTATTACTACGCTGAAAGTTACAAAATCTTTCAATCCATAAGGCATGAACATCCACCAATTGGTAACTTGCTGTCCGTTCTTGATACATGAATGTGAATTTTATTGATATTTGGATAGGAATTATATTTAAAACTAATTAGAAAACAAATTCTTTATTCTCAGATGTAACAATATTTTCAACACATTTTTGCATCTTTACAGCAAGAAATTAATTTGCAAAACACATATTTTGCAGTATATCTACAATTTACTGTATAACAGTAAATAACAAATGACAATCATTTGTAAAACTACAGTATGCTCGTATATATACATACTAAAACAGAACACCATAAGTTCATGAAGTTCCTTTCTTTTCAAGTTCAGTTCCTCGCGATTTCACTGGTTCTGCTAAAATATTTTCTTTCCGTTTCCCATCCTTATTTTCAGGAATATATAATTCAAATGTCTTGTAGTACAGCAAAATTTTTTCTGTAAAGGAAAATTATTAAGGTTCAAATTTATACAACATGTTGTTTTTTGTTCACTAATAACATTTTTCGTTAATATACACATGGATAAAAGAAAAACTTTCAGAAAAAATTACAAACTGTTATTTCATAAGACCTGAAGCTTCAATTTCATCAGCAGTTCCTCTCTGGTTCCTGCAAACTATTCTTGAACATCACCAATGCTTCAGCCAAGTGCCAGATCTGGAGGGGAAAGGGATGGGACAAACCAGGGCACTTATCCTGGGCGGAAACTTTAGGTTTGCGACAAATTTTTGTGCTGGTGACTTTTTGTTGTCCTGGCTCAGAAAAATCATAGATCCGTCACTGCCTTGGCCACATGATGGGTGAGTGGGACTTACTATTTTCACTCGTGGAACACTAGCTTTTGGTTGTGGCTTCCTGCCAGTTAACCAATATATTTAAATAAATCTTTAATGATATCCTAACTTTTCAGTCTCTGCTGTTTGACTTGCCACAGATTCCAAATCTATTTGGACTTACTGGTCTGTGTATCACATTGTAGTAATCACAAAACACGAATTCTCACAACCGATATCATATATATTATTTCTATAAGGTATTTTTTTGTCACAAGCCTGTATCTTCCTTCATACTTAACCGAAATCAATGAATGAGGTGTCATTTTAAAGCATATGGTCTCCACTTTGGTAACATCATATTTTAAGAAATAAAGTTTTCGGAATTAGACCCTTTAAGGGCAAAAATGTCAATATTTCTAAAATGCTGTTTTCTGTGTTATGAATCAATCTCCCTTGATACCTATCTGAAATCGTTTAATGAATTATCATTTTAAAGATTAAGATCTCCGCTTTAGTGAAGTCATATACAAGACGGAAATTTTTCAGAATTTGACCCTTAAAGGGCAAAAGTATCAATATTTTTGAAATGCGTTTTTGTGTCACGAGCGATTTATCTCCCTTAACACTAACAGATATAGATAAATTAGATATCATATTAAAGACTGAAGTCTCTGCCGTGGTAACATTATATTTCAAGAAAGGAATTTTTCGTAATTCGACCCTTAAAGGGCAAAAATGTCAATTTTTCTAAAATCCATTTTTTGTATCGCGAGCCATTTTTCTCCCTGGATATCTAACCAAATTCGATAAATGACGTAGGATTATGAGGAATATTGTCTCAGCTTTGGTGACATCATATTTTAAAAAAGAATGTTTTATGAATTCATCCCATAAAGGGAAAAGGTATAAATTTTTCTATAACGCATTTTTGTGTCACGAGCGATTTATCTCCCTTAATAACTAACATATATAGATAAATGAGGTATCATTTTATAGAATAAGGTATCCGCCGTGGTAACATTATATTTTAAGAAAGGAATGTTTCGTAATTTGACCCTTAAAGGGCAAAAATGTCAATTTTTCTAAAATGCGTTTTTTTGTATCTCGAGCCATTTATCTCCCTGGATATCTAACCAAATTCGATAAATGAAGTAGGATTATAAGGAGTAATGTTTCAGCTTTGTGACATCATATTTTAAGAAAGAATGTTTTTTGAATTCATCCCATAAAGGGAAAAAGTATACATTTTTCTATAACGCATTTTTGTGTCACGAGCGATTTATCTCCCTTAACATCTAACAGATATAGATAAATGAGGTATCATATAAAAGAATAAGGTCACCGCTGTGGTAACATTATATTTTAAGAAAGGAATTTTTTGTAATTTGAACCTTAAAGGGTAAAAATGTCAATTTTTCTAAAATGTGTTTTTTGTAACTGGAGCCATTTATCTCCCTTAACAATTAAACAAAATTGATAAACAAGGTATCATTTTAAAGATTGAGGTTTTCGTAATGTCTTCGGTTCCGCTACCACATTTTAAGAAAGAAATGTTTCAAAATTCTGACCTTAGAGGGCAAAAGTTTTAGTATTTTTACAACGCATTTTTCTGTCACCAGGTATTTATTTTCCTCGCACAGCAACAAATATTACAGATATATTGATACGTTGTGTGCATTTTGTTCAGGTTTACTTTATTCTGCTAAGGTCAGTGACAGTTTGTCATAAATACAGAGTGTTTTAAATTTTCCTAACCGTTTCGTAATATGTTGCGAGTATTTTGATGTGTACCTATTACACACACAAAACACACACACACACACAAACAAAAATTGCTACAAAAGTACGGTTCTACTTTTCATTATATTACAAGCATTCAACCTCACTATTCATCGCATTTTATTCGCGAAATTTTTACACGGGTCGTCTAGTATATATATATATATATATATATATATAAAAACAGCTTTACATTCTAGCCTTTATAGCATTGTAACTTGAAACAAAAATTTTCTTATACAATGGTATCTATTGCTTTTTTAGTTATGTGTATTTTGTTCTCATTACCACAAAACCTCAGGATTCCTGTAAATGGGGTAAATGGGAAAGATTTTATTCCATATGTCCAAAAGAATTTTTTGAATAAAACTTTCTCCTAGTAAATGTTTCTATTATCCAGAATTATTTTTGCCTTAATTGCACTGTCGTTTGTATTATCTTGGTTCTCTGCGTGGAGCTGCAACAATTTATTAATCTAATGTTTCAGCCATCATGCTGTGGCTTTAATATAACTTAACTGCGATGGAGTGCACGCTCTGGCACACCTACTGTTCTCCTTTCCTGTACCCACCTACTTTTGTATTCTACAAATTTAAACTCCTTCAACATATTTGATCAATTATTCATCATTTCTTTTGGTAACTTATTCTAATCCCTGACCCCCTCACCTACAAAAGAAAATTTTTCCTGACCCTTGGGGCTGAAATTGAGTGCCAGCTTATGGTCATCGTCATCTTTTCCATTCCATGCATTATTCCCAATTCTTACACTAATATCTTTCCACGCCTCATCACCAATATACACCTTGTACACTGCCATGACTCTCTTCACCCTCCTACTTTCTTCCAATGAATCCATTCCAACTCTTATCATATCAGTTACCGATTGTGTTCTGTGGTAATTTTCAGAGACAAATCTAGCAGCCTTTCTTTGCACCCTCTCCAACTTCTGTATTTGATACCCAAAATGTGGGTTCCATACTCAAGCAATGGTCTGACAAAAGTTTTGTAACCCAGGTCGTTTACTTCTCTGGCACATCCAGCACTGCCCTTGTTCTGTACTGCTATCTAGTCAGGTCAGACAACACTGATAACTATTTCCATTATATGACATGACATTGGAATGTAGAGAAGAATGCTTATTTTCCAAGTGTCTTAGAACGGAACACAAACTCTACGGCCCCATTTAAGCTTACTCAATCTACAATAGTAGTACAAATATTTTCTCTCACTTAGATATAGCCATATTGTAGATGTTTGAAGAGTCAATTGAATCACAGGTGCAAAAAAATTACGGGGCTAATCTAGATCGCACTACCACACTAGCGATATGACTACAACAAGTTTCTGCCACATTAACTTATCACACCATGTGTACACCATGCACCCTGGTACGTAAGTCACAAGCTGAATCTGTACAGAAAATGTAGAACACATTATTACAGCCTTTTTTTCCATTGATAGTTTGAAATAAAGTCAGTACCACAATAAAGTATACATAGTTTTATTAACAGAACTATACGTTTACAGCTGGATTTTATAAAGTTTTAAATAGAGCCTGGCCCAATGAAACTAAAAATTAGTTACAGTTGGTGTATTTATTATAATTATAACTGTGTGACCCATTTATGCTGCTTGTAATACATTCAGGTACTTTGTATAATGCTCTTTCTGGGTTTTTAAATATTCTACATATTTTTGTTTTCGTATTTTTTTTTTTTTTTTTGTCGACTTATTGCATGTATGTTTGATTATTATTTCGGAAGAGGTTTCTACAGTAGCCAATATTAAATTTATAGGTATTAATTATACTGATTCATATCATATATGATCCTTCTTTAAGGAGGTAGTTCAGTTGATTTGTCCTTCACCTGTGAAAACCTTCCTCAATGCATGTCATGCTAGTGGCATATTTAGCAGTGCAAGTGGCGTATACATCATACACGGCACGTTGTGATGTTATAGGTTAGTGTTGCATTTAGTTGTAGTAGTATCACTAGTGTGGCTGTGGTATGATTATCTAGACCAATCCCAAAATTTCCAATACAAACTAAAAAATTTCTCATGCCTCTAATACAGCATTTGGTACATCAGGGTAAATGGTAATGCCCCATTAATATGGAATCAACTACAGGATATTCATTAGAACTGGAAGATAACAACACTCCCTGTCTACAGTTCACTTTTGTTTTGTTTTTTTAACCTGCTTCCCAGGTGACAAAGGATAGATACCAATAAACTCTTGTTGGTTATTATCTCTTTATATACTGCTATTCAGTAGGGGAGAGTAGGGATCCATGAGCCACTTTTGAGATAAACATTTTTGCAGCTTTTCAATTTTTTGAATATCGTGTTTGGAGGAACAATGTTTCCTTAATTCAAAAATATAAAAATAATGGCTAGTTTTGCATTATATTATAGCATAAAAAATACTTCTTAAAACCCTTGCAACATGCTGGGGATACTTGAGACGGGCATTGGGGATACTTGATACAGAGGTTGAAATTTTATAAAATATGTAAAAAATTGCCCTAATACTAAGTGCTTAGATAAATAAAATAGTAACTTACTCTTAAGTTTAGCTTTAAATAACAAAGCACTAGATATATACCTACACAATTACATTTAGGTAGAAAAGTAATCCTAGTTGAGTATTTGCTTTTATCACCAAATACTAAGGAGTTACAAATGTTATTTAAAAGTAGCCTAATCTGTCATGGAAACTGGTGTACCAACAATTAAAATAATCATAGGGTCCAAGATTATTCAATAACTACTCAACAGATCCAATTTAAAAAAATAAAAATTGTAAAATGATAGTTTTTTTGACAATACAAAAGGTGTCTTTAGAAACATTTCTATTCACCCTTTACCAACTAATAACCAGTCATTACTGTTGGGCGGCCTAATTTGTAAATCTTTCTCACAAATAGCCACAAACAGAACAGAAGAGTTAATATCCCAAATTGTTGGAACATTTTTATTAGTTGCAGCAACAAATTCTTAAGGTAATTTACATACATCTTTGTGGACAACCCATAATGAAGTTTGGAAGCTCTGAAAACAGTCTTTAAAAACTTTTCCTTCCTGAGTTATTAAAATTTCTTTCTTTTCAATCAGCTCATAATAAATTTTATTCTTCTTGGCCTGATTTATATTTTACTGTGTACTTTGAAAGCATTGTTCAATCTATGTTATACTTCTTTGCTACCGCTCTCAGTAATGTACTTCCCTCAACTACTTCGCTGCAGGGTTCCTGGATTATGTTTGTGGAAACTGCAACCATCCTTCATTTTGTTAAACTGTATCATTTTTTAAAATAAAAATCATAATTTTTCAATTTTTTGTTCAGTTAAAATTTATAAATATATTATTTTTACAAATAGGCCTATCTTTCATAGTTATACAAGTAATTGGATACATGCCCTGTAGCTTAATGAAATAATATAGAAAATAAATCAAAAGTAAACACTAAAAATGTTGCTATTTTTAATACATGGACACTTGAGACATGTCTCAACTATCCCTAGGTTATTTGTCTCAAGTATCCCCTCACGCACCACTAATGATGTTTAGGCAATCTCCATGTTATGTGAGACTTTCTTTAAAGTCTGTTAGTACCAAATAAGAACTAATGGGTAATATCTAGATCGTGATACCGCTGCAACCACTTACCGCCTCGCGTTGTAAACACTTCCCGATGGAGAGATTATGACGGCACTGTGTTTCCGTGTGTGACGTGTTCTGTTCAGCCTTCGATAGATTTGAAAATACATGTTAGGCCATAGAACGTAACTAATGGCAACAAAAATAAAAAAAAATTACGGATTGAAAAAGTTAAAGAAAATTATTACTTGCACAATTATTAATATTATTAAAATATGTACAACATTCCAAACTGATAATTGATATCTTTCATTAGCGTTACATTATTAGTCACAATTCCATTGATTTGTATTTTATTCCATTCTTCTATGTTTCCTCGCGTGGCTGAAATTGCTATTAAAATCATTCATACGAAATAAAATATTTATAAAAACAAGATTTTGTCAATAACCATTTGCGTTCAGGTTGAAACACAGCCTGGACCATACTAACAGCGATAGATACAATTTGTAAAAATTGTTTCATCAATATCGTGTGCAACGGTTACGTTTCACTATGGTCGAGGCTGCATTAAGATGTAAACAGCGATAGATACGACACAGAAATTAGGTATCCGCAAGGTGTTCAATAGTTACATTTCAGTGTGGTCCAGGATGCATCAAAACCTCATCGCAAATGAATTTATTATGTACTACTGGTGCAAAATTAACGATTTCTCGATATCAAACGTATTAGTGATCGACTAGTTTCCATGTAAGGCCCCATTAGTGACATTTAAAGCTGTGAGTGGAACTTATACGTCACATTCAGCAAGGCAGTGAGCCATATTCTCTCCATTTGGAAGTGTTTACATCGCGAGGCGGTAAGTGGTTGCAGCGGTATCACGATCTAGATATTACCCGAACTAATATTGTAGGCTTTGTACCTGTCTTCATACATTAGGTTAGTGACAATAGTTGAAGAAAAATAAATGTTAGTTTTTATAAATAAATATTTAATGCGAAGCCACAAAAAATTAAAATCTTATATAACATCTGTAACTGACCATTTAGCCAACTTGTTTCTTCTGACCAGCTGGTACATAGAACAAGTATTAATAGGACGCCAATCTTGCCATTTCAAATTCCCTTACTAATAAAAAAATGGAAGTGTCTCAAATATCCCATATGCTCAAGTATCCCTACTTTCCCCCACCATATTTTTCTCAAGAGTTAATGCCTATATTAGGGTAGTTGTACATTATAATGAAGAATACAAGAAAATATAAAAGCATATTACCCATCATAGTTTGATCTATGCCATATTCTTTGGCAAGATCATTTGCATTCCAAGTTTTAGGGTTTTCTTGATGCTTGGTGATGAACTGAATAGCCTGTCGTAAACTGAAGCGGCCCTGAGGAATCATCGTTGGTTCCTCAAAACCAAACTCTGGAGATTCTACTGGCCTCCGTAACTGAGGCAACGCCCTTGTTGATTTTATATCTTCTGGCTGAAAATGTAACATAGCTTTCTTTATAGAACAGTGTCTAGTTTCATGAAATTAAATGGTGAAAGTGGAAATTCTGCCTCTTCAAATCAAATACAAAGTCTGCAAGAACAAAAGACATCTGTTAATTAAATCTGAAAATGGAGCATCATACCAGAAACAAATTCTTTGTGAATAATAGTTTTAACTAAAGTGTCTAGTTAACAACTGATAAGTCCAAATATCTCTACTAGGTATTACAAAATGATGTAACTGAATTACTTATGATGGCAGAATGCTGCTCCTGAAGCAAAGCAAATTAAGATTAAATACTGAATTCATTTATTACTCGCTACAGGCTGAATAGTTGTTGAAAAACGTTGAACTGTTTCATCTGCACGATGTCAGATACGCGACGGGGTTTAAATCTAGGTTGTGATACCATTACAACATTGTAAACACTTTACACCAATACCATTGTTTTCTTCCTAGTGATTGCAGTCAGGTTGAAATGCGGCCTTAAACAAGGGGAAATGCATAGAAATGTGGTATTTGCATACAGCATTTTCTCTAACGTTGCTTCTTTGAAAAAATAGACGTTCTACTACACACTCAACAATATATTCTGCATATCGTGATTTGTAAATATTTTTCATCTGCTGTGCAAAGTACAGCCAGTAGAAAAAACTGTTATTTTGGGATAAAAATGTGATTGACACAATCCTATTCAAGAAAAAGTGTACGCGAAGCTGATAAAATGGGTAGGACAGAAGTAATACAATGAAAATCGTTGAGTTATGTGTAGTATTAGCCGATGTATACCTGCCATCATTACCGTGAATGTGCCTTCCTCATACGGTGCACATGTAGATTTTCAAGGAGCTGTATTGGCAGAGGGTGTGGTTAGGTTGAAATGCATCCTGGATCAGAATTACAGCTAATATTCCATGGTGTATAGTGGATTTTTAGTGAACAAGGTGACTGCTCTACCAAATTCTTACTATAATGACAAGCAGCTTCAGACATTTATTGCCACTAATTCAGTAATATGTGTAACTTTGTTGTGTTTAGGGTGAATGGCAGCCTGGACCAGAATGACTACTAATATTCCATGGTGCTTAGTGGATTGTGACTGAAGAAGACAGCAGCCAAGCAAAATTCTGACAATAATTATGTAACAGGCAGCTCAAGACGTCTATTAACGCAAAGTCATTAATGTGCGTAACCGTATGTTTCGGCACTGCTTACACCTCAGTAGGGATCCATGAAACAAGATTGACATATTAAAAAGTAATAAAATATGGCTTTCAGGTACATTTTTAATTAAAGAGTAAGTACCGAAGAAGCAACTCCAATTAACAGTTTTTCCTACTGGCTGTACTTTGCACAGTAACCTATTTATTGTTTATAACGTTATAACAATGGACTTAAAAAAAACGGGATTCTACGATAACAGTGGCACCACAATTTGATGATGGATTCTTATGTAACTCGACGAGATAAATTGTAAGTAAAGAATAAAATTTTCTGATATCTTGCTTAGTTCTAGAGATATTGTATCTCAAAACTGACGTGGTTAGGTTGAAATATGGCCTGGACCAGACGAAAAACTTTACCATGGCCAAATATTATGATGAATTAGTGTGTACCTAGGCAAAACAAATCGAAAATGGAGATTATTTTTTTTTTTTTTTTTTTTTGATATCTCGCTTAGTTCTCAAGATATTGAATTACAAACTTGAGGTTAGGGTGCGATCCGGCCTGAACCAGATTTTTTTTTTTCTTCTCAAAACCACTATATCTATGCTATATGGTGGAAACACACTATAGGTGTTTTATTTTCTTCCTAGTGGTTGTTGTTAGGTTTAAATACGGCCTGGACCAGAAGAAACGTCGCCAAATGTACAAGGAACTATACCTACAACTGATTTTTAACACTCTATATCTCGAAAACAAAGCGAGATATCAAAATTTTTTATTCTTTATTTTAGATTTGTTTCGTCGAGTAGGCCTACTACAAGAATTCATCATCAGATTGTGGCGCCACGTTAATGAAGCAAAAAAAAAAAAAAAAAAATAACATTTCAAGAGATTTCTATTAATTTCACATCACTGGTAGCATAGCGGTATCGCGATCTATAATTAAACCAATGATAGTCGTGGAACAACTATTATTAAAAATAACTGCTAAAAATCATTATTCGGGTCTACTGGAGATCGCGATTCCGCTACAACAACATATAGTAATATCGTTGGAATACTGATGTAGTCAGTAGCAAGACGTATTATTATCAAGCAGTAATTCCGTTGTAATACAGCCTGGACCATTATTTTCAAGCACAAATTAGGTTGTAATACAGCCTGGACCAGTATGAAACCGTTAAATGTAAATAGGGAAGAATTTATAGTGGAGTCTTGCCTTTGACCACTGCAGTATTATGATGACAACTCCTGGCGGAATCGCGATCTCCAGTAATCCCCATTATTCTTCATGTTCTGTTTTCCTTCGGATGCATTACAAAATAACAACAATTTGCTTATTTGAAAAAATAGACGTTCTACTACACGCTCAACAATGTATTCCGCGTATCGTGATTTGTAATAGAACTCCAGATGTCAGAAACATTATTGAAAATAGAATTATTAAATGACAGATAACTTTCCTTTCAACACTTTACAACTCAATTGTTTCAAGACGGTTCTATACAACACTACAAAATAAGCTGAAAAGCCAGATATACACTATGTTACCTGCTTGTCCTCCGAAACTACGTATATTTGCTTCAGTCGATTGTCTAACTCGTGTTGTTTGGCAACATCAGTTTTAAATATTTCAGGGTTTTCTGAAAGAAAAGTAGGCTGTTAACCAAAAAGAATTTCGTTCGTCTTACGTTCTTCAAGAGAATATAAAAGTTCGTGAGTAAACCTTTTGCTATCTTCTCAAGTGCCTCGACAGTTGATGGATGTCGAGGAGCAGGTGTTGGCTTATCCTTAGATATTATTTTATGAGCTCGGTTTTCTACATTAAAACGCCTTAATGCACGTTGTGCCTTTGATAAAACAACATCCATTACTCGTAAACTAAGCACAATATATAGGTTAGAAAATGAACCGCTAACAACAGGTCAAAAACTAAGAAACATTAGATATTCTATCACGTAGATCTCGTTTATTGTAATTTAATCCCCAGGTTAAAAAACCCCAAACATTTTCTTATTTTCTTACTGGTACTAATCATTAGGTTTTCAAATCTTTAAACTCTCTGACAGAGACAAAGATACACAAACAATGAAATATATTGTCTCTGCCCAATGTATAATCTAGTATCGCCTTTTTCCCTAATATATCCAAATATAAATACAAAGATGTAACCATATTTTGAATCCAGTGTCGCGCTTTTTGATCTATTCCACCATAAGCTGTAAAGGAGCTTAGGTATTGACAATAATTGGGATAGATGTTCGTAGTTCTCACAAACCAAAACAATTTTTAAAATGTTACGTTTGTGTGTATGTTGGGCTATTTAAGTAAAGGTCACAGGGTTCCGACGACTCCTGCCTCTTCCCGTAGGATTCATGGAGGTAGAGCTCCGCACTCCCTGTACAACCTTCGCCACTAGAACTGATGTGAAGGGATCAGCGTTTGACTATTTGTTCTGACAAAAATATGTGATCAAACGGATACTTTATAAAAACTTCTCGGGTTTCAAGCCGCGTCAGAATTGAGCCATCTGGCGACGTTTCGGAAGCTTGTACTGCTTCCATTGTCAAGCCCCCGCTTAACATTACTGAAGTCAAGCATGGAAGCCAAGCTTGGAAGCCAGCATTTGGATTATTACAAACGAGACGGAATCGAGCCATATTAGGGCATACGAGTGACCCGATCGTGACGTCACCAAGCGAGCAGGGCCTAACTATACCGCCCCTCCACGCGCTTTTCCCCTCCGTTCCCGGCTGCTGGCGCTATATAATAGACTACCAGTGCGGCAGACTTCAGCAAGTAATTAAGAAGCTTGCCATAAAAAGCCCAAATGTCGCGAAATCCTTTGATACGCACTATAGGCATTTACGATCACAACCTCAGATTTAAATACCCACGCTCTGGCGCCCTGGCGGTGCGAATCACGTCTCACCAACACGTACAACATCTGTTGCACGCAGCTGTTACTAATATAACGATTTGGCATGTTCCAGAACCATCTCAACGGCAGCGACGGCGGGAGGCTCCAGCTGACAACCTCAGCTGCGGTGTGTGGACCAGCTGTAGTTGTTGCATGATACCATATCCTAACAAAACTAGCAAACCCTTCATACATCCAACCTTGTAGCATAGAATCTGTCGCGGTACTGGCAGTATCTTAGCCAGCCGCTCTTATTCCCTACCTAACTATCGCAGAGGTTTTTTTTCCCAGGGGTAAAACCTTGGCACTTTTTTCCCTCTGCCCTGTCTCTTCTTTCAAAAGTTTCTGTCTATCTTATCCGATGGACCCATGTAAACGGGCGGACGCCTGGACGCATGGAATACATCACAATCACGTTCCTGTGATCACCTATAGAATTACTAACTTAATGCATGTGCAGAGGCGAGCAGTAGATAACAGGAAGGCCACCATGCTTGGAGGAGCGGGTTTTGGGTGCTCCCCCAATTAAAAAAAAAAGAAGGCTGACTTCAGTAATGTTAAGCGGGGGCTTGACAATGGAAGCAGTGCAAGCTTCCGAAACGTCGCAAGACGGCTCAATTCTGACGCGTCTTGAAACCCGAGAAGTTTTTATAAAGCATTGCCGCCGCGAAAACGTACATAATTATCAAACGGATACTGATTGTAGATGCAAGATGAGAAAAATTACTGACCCTAAAAAATAGATGAAACTGTCAAAATAACAACTAGGAAGACGAAGGCTAATGCTGAAAATATCATGAAAGTGCGTTAAAGATAAACTTCAAAAGTATAATGAACAAAATAACAGAATTTGGAAACTTAATAGAGACACACAAACCTTAAGTAATAGGATATTTGACTATTTTTTTATTGATACATGTCATGCGCAACTCCAGAAGACTGGAAAAAAGGAATAAATATACCTATATTCAAAAAAGTGAGCAGGAAGGAGTTTAAAAACTATAGAGGTATTACACTGATGTGCCAGTGTGCCAAAGTGTATGAGAAGATAATTGAAAAAAGGATACGTGACATGGTGAAAAAAGGGCTAAGGGAAGAGCAGTATGGCTTCAGATCAGGGTGACCGACGGTACACCTGATATTTGCTATGAGATAGCTGTAGGAAAAACATTATGAGTACGGAAAGAATCTACTGTTGGTATTTATCGATATTGAGGAAGCACATGATTGTGTACACAGGAAGGTATGCAAGGTCATGGAGAAGAGAGGAATTCCCAAAGAAACCATCAGGAGAGTGAGGAAACTGTACCAAGGAAGTGTGAGCTATGTGAAAATAGGGGAAGGAAGAACAGAGAGACTGAAACAAAGGAATGTGCTAAAACAAGGAAGTGCCTATCACCACTACTCTTTATTGTAATCATGGAATGAGGAAGGTGGCAGTGAAGATGGGAGAGGAAGACATGAAGGTGATGGCTTCTGCGGACCATCTGATGATCTGGGGAGGTGATGAAGAGGAAGTGCAGCGGCAGTTGGATGTATGGATAGACAGTGTGGAGGAATATGTCGTGAAATTTACTATTACTATTACTCTGCGATTCACTACAAGTGTGTGGCAGATGGTGCATTGCACCTATCCGAAAGGGTAATAGTTTGGAAGGGATATACGGGATATGGCAGGAGGCACCTATGGGCTATTGTGAGGAACCATCCCAGCATTCACGTGGAGCGATCCGGGAAAACCACGGAAAACCCAGATGAGGATGGCCGGAGAGCTTTATCGAAAGCTACTTATGTCGGATTTTAAGTTTACTCACTCGGTAAATCCTTTCTATTCCATTCCCTAATCGCTCGTGGAAAAAATGAATACAAAAAAGAATCGGTTCTGGCCCTGATTTCTCTTATCTTATTTTCACTGTCATTCCGAGATACGAATGTTGCTGGTAGGAATATTTCTTTGCTGTCATTCTGAAATATGTCAGTAGTGAATTTTTCAATTAACTTCCGTCGAGAGCAACGCCTTCGGTGTTCCAGGTCTTCCCAACCTAACTCCTTCAACATCGCACTTACGCTTTCCCTCCAACTATATATACCTGTCACGAATCTGGCGGCCCTTCTCTGGACCCTCTCTAATGCCTCCATTAAACCCTTTTGATGAGGACCCCATACAGAACAACAATATTCCAAGTGAGGAATCACTAGTGACTTATATGCAATCGATTTAACCTCCGGAGTGCATTCTTTTAAATTACGACCTAGAAATCGGAGCATACGATTTGCTTTCCCAATTATATTCTCGATATGTTCATTCCACGACATATCATTACGAATTAATACCCCTAGGTATTTAACGGGAATCTACAGTTCTAAGGACAGTTCCATTAATTGTATATTCAGAGCTAAATGGTGTCACCTTTTTACTTATACGCATGACTTGGCACTTTTTAGTGTTTAACTCCAACTGCCAGTCTTTACACCACGCAATTATTTTCATAATATCGTCTTGTAGCAAAGCGCTGTATTCCTGGGTTTTGATTTCACGATAAATATAAGCATCATCGGCAAATAATCTTTTCATCCCCCTTATTATGTCACACAAATCATTAATGTATATGAGAAACAACAGAGGCCCTATCACGCTTCCCTGGTGAACCCCGGACCTCACTTCGGTAAATGATGAACTCTCACCGTCGAGAACTACACAGTGTTCTGCCCTTCAGAAAGTCTGCAAACCAGTCGCATATTTGTCTAGATATGCCGTAGCCACGAAGTTTCCTAAGTAACCTAGTGTGAGGCACAGTGTCGAAAGCTTTTTTAAAATCTAATGGAACTATATCAACCTGGGATTGTCCATCTATGATACGGCACAAGTCGTGAATTAAAAGTGCAAGTTGCGTTTCGCAGAATCTGCCTTTTCTGAATCCATGTTGATTTGGGTTTAAAAGCTCATCTTCATCCAAAAACCGCATGACATTTGAATAGATGATGTGTTCTAAAATCCTACAAAATATTGATGTTTCGAGATCAGTCTATAATTTTGAGGATCATTAACATTCTTTTAAGCACTGGATTTACGAAGGCGGTCTTCCATTCGGCTGGTATTTTTTCTTGATTCAAGGAGGTGGTATATAAATTCATCAAATACGGTACAATTTCCTTTGCGTACCTGTAGTAGAATCTTGTAGGAATACCGTCTGGTCCGGGAGCCTTATTGGTTTTTACATTCATAAGCAGTTTAGTTATTCCCTCACCATCAAGAACGAGATAATTCATAATTTTGTTGGTACGATTGGCAAATGTCGGAATCTCCTCTGAGTTTTCTGTCGTGAATAGCTTTTTTAAAATATATTATTCAAGATTTCTGCTTTCTCTACGCTAGTTTCGTATAATTCCCATTTTCCTTAATCAGTGAAGGCATAACCTTACGAGAGCCTCTTAGTAATTTGACATACGACCAGAACTTTTTTGGATCAGTAATCAGATCTTCGGACAAATTCCTGGCTTGGAATTCTTTAAATGCATCACGCATTGCCTTACGCACTTCCGCTCGTAACTGGACTACTTTAGCACGATTAGACGAGTCCCCCGATTTCTTTACCACGGCATGTAAACGCCTTTGCTTCCTGAGCAATCGATTCACTTCCCTATTGAACCACGGAAGGTTCTTACTTACCTTAATAAGCTTCTTAGGAACGAATTGATTCAAACCGTTCCATATTATTTCTTTTAAATTAAACCAAAGTTCCTCAACATTTGTATTTAGCGTGTACGTTTCAAAATTTTTCGACAAGTGCTCAACCATACCCATATCGTTTGCCTTATCGAAGCAATATACGAGTTTGTCTTTGTCATGCTTCAAATTCATACTAGATTTTAAAGTTACCACAACCTCCTTGTGATCACTTATACCGTCTTCAACACAAACTGTATTTACAATATCAGGATTGCTTATAAGAAAAAGATCCAAAATGGACGAGGAACCTTTATCGCACCGCGTTGGCTCTTCAACCATCTGTTCAAGAGATCTTTCTGCAAATACTTCTAGGAACGTTTCGGTTATTAACCTGTCTCTTCCACCAAATCTGAAAGTGCATGTGTCCCAATTAACCGACGGTAGGTTCAAATAACCACCCACGATCAATATATGTCCCTGAAATTTCTTATAAATTTTATTAAGTGACTCTCTGAAGCATTCCGCGTTAGCCAAATCAGAATCCGGAGGTCGATAGAATGACCCGATTATGAACTTTAATTTTAACCAGTTTTTACCTTGACCCATAACAACACGCAAAAATTTTCAGTTTCGGTTACCGACAGAACAATTATACGGTTTTGCTAACGGCCAAGAGACAGCTCTGTCTTTCCGAAAAACATTGAAATGAGGGCCAAATACTTCGCTAGATTCTACCTCTGGCGCCAACCAGCTCTCAGTTCATAGTATTATATCGACATCATTAGTCGCCACTGCGACCTGGAAATCGGCTACTTTCCCTCTAATACTCCGACAATTTAGGACCATTATCCTTAGCTGCTTTGTATTATTTGTGGAGTCTAAATTCGTATTTTTAATATTCGCATTCTGACTGGGAAATAGGTGAAGTATTTGGGGCTGCGACATTCAATTTATTCGCACCATCACTACCAGAACCAAGATCTAAGTTATCGGCACCTCCTCTTCGATGAACTGAAGGATCCTCGGGCCTCATGGTGTTCCTAAAAAATAATTTACATCAAGATGGTTCCATATTTTAGCAGCCCCCTTGGTCGCCATTCTCGGTGTGTAGTGGACGCCCGACCTGTCAAATGCGTCCCAGCTGGTAGCTATCATCGGTCGAAGGTCAACGAAGCTCCAGTTGTTTCTGCGACACAGCTCCTGTAAACTACAATTCAAATGTAAAGAAATGTGAGTACATGGTAACAACCAGAAAGAATAATAGGACAACCCAGGGAATTGTGATGGCAGGTGAACAAATAAAGAAGGTAAGCAGGTTCAAGTACTTGGGGAGTTTATTAGAGGAATGTGGACGAAATGATGGCGAGATATGTGAAAGAGGAAGACTAGCAGAGGCGTTTCTAAGATGCATTAGAAGCTTGATATGGAATAAAGATTTGTCCACAGCGAAGGAAGAGAGTAATCTGTCACACATAGTATGTGCCTTTCTTGACTTATGATTCTGAATCTTGGACAATGAAGAAGCGGGGAATCAGCAGCGTACAAGCAAGCGAAATAAAGTTTTAAGAGGTAGAATGGGAGTTACTAAAATGTACAGAATAAGGAATGAAGTGATTAGATGCACCATAAAAGAGGAACCCCTACGGGAAAGGGTAGAGAGCACCAGACTGAGATGGTATGAACATGTAAAGAGAATGGAGGTTCAGAGAATCCCAAGAAAAATCCACGAATTCAATGTGCATGGCAAAAGACGCAGTGGAAGACCAAAGGATGGATGAAAGGAGTGGAGGAGTGTATACTGGAAGAGAGGAGAGGTCTGGAACAAGGTGGTGACAGTGAGGTGGTGGGATGAAAGAAGGAACTGGAGAGGTTTGTGCATGAAGCAGACCCGGCCAGTGGCTGGAAACTGTTGAGAACGGTGAGATGTCATTCATCTGGTACTATTAATTTTTTGATGAAAGTGATTATTTTGCGTAAAATTCAGTGTTAAAATTTAAAGTATTTAAAAGCCCTCCAAAACGCTCTTTTGCTAATTGCTGCTGGTTAACGACGCCCGTGACGTCACGTACCAGCAAGCACTATCTACGTAAGTATCGTCTGATTTGTATCTCTGAATATGTGAATAAATTATTGAATATAATATGATTTGTAAATAGTGTGTAGTACACTAATCTACAACCACAACAATAAAATTTCACCTAAAAATCTGCGCAGCCGCTTCCGTCTCCCGTTCAGCTTGCGAAAGAATTTCTTCGCGCAGAAATCCTGTGCGAAGACCAACGGCATGGTTGCTAGGGCCTCAGGGCGCTTGTGCCCGTTAGCCGCAGCATCATCATGGATCAGCTTGACGTCTTCATCCTTCTCAACAAGGAACTCCAGTACCCCAAGACACTCAATGTACCTATTCGGCAAGGACCAGCCGTACTTCATGCCGGAATTTAAAATCCACAAGATCCAAAAAGTAGTATCGTACTTCCGTTGCAGGTACCTGAGATGCGCGGGATTGTGGTCTACATTTGCGCGCTTCAAGTCGAGGCGGTGCACGAAACCGTCTCGCTCACGTCTCGCCTCAATGAAGATGTCATCGTTCTCTGCAATATCATTGACTGCCGACAGGTCGGCATCGCTGACAGCAACAGTCATGAAATATAGTCTTCGCGGGTTTTCCGCCGTATATTGTTGAAGAGAGACAACAACGAGCTTTCGGCGGCTGGCTCTGCCGCCATCTTCAGGTTAGATGTGTGCTGCAGGGAGTACCAGCGCTGCACTGACAGTGTCTGGCCTCCGCGCGCCCTAATAAGGCCTGGCCTCTCCCCTCCCCTCACTCCGTCCCGCCGCCGCTTCGCCATTATTTGCCCGTTCGTTTGGGCTGTGATATTGAAGGTTGTTGTCTCTCGACATTTCCTTCTCATCGTTTATGATAGTTCACTTCTTTTCTATTGGTGCGTCGTCTTGTTGGCTATTTTATTGGATCAGTGACAGTGGACGTTTATGGAAATCAATTTCTGTTGTATATGTACCTAGATTACTGATGAGTGGGTTGTTGTTTTTGTGTGCGGATCTGTAGAAGGTGGCTGCGCTTTCTTGAAACCTTTGCTGAATTGTTTGGAGACCTGTTGCTTCATGGAGGTCATGTGTTGGGAATCGTGATGGCAGATGTAGGGCCCGTTTGAGGGCTCTGTTTTGTATGACCTGCAGTTTATGGATATTTGTCCTTGAAGCATACCCCCACACTGGGCATGCATATTCAATGACTGGTCTTATTAAGCTGCAGTAAATTTTTACTCCAGTCGCTGGCGCCAAAGTACCGTCTCGGTTTAATAGTGGATACAGCTGTTGCAGTCTCGCGCTGGCTTTTCTCTTTATTTCTTCTATGTGCGTGCGCCAAGTTAGTTTGGCATCTAACGTTACACCGAGATAGCGTGCGGTATTTTTCCATGGAATGGGCTCTCCCTGGAGCGTCACTTGCGGATGAACTGCGTTTCTCTTTCCTCGTCGGTGTGCTAGCATGATGGCCTGCGTCTTTTCTGGGTTGATGGCTATACGCCATCGTCTTGCCCAGGCCTCAATCTTATCCAGCGCTTGTTGCAGGCGATGTGTGGCGAGTTCCCTTCTTCGGCTGCTGGAGAAAACTGCCGTGTCGTCGGCATACTGAGCTATTTTGACACCTGCCGTTTCCGGGATATCCGATGTATACAGTGAGTATAACACCGGTCCCAGAACCGATCCTTGAGGCACTCCGGCGTTTGTTTTTCTTCTCGAGGAGAGAGCTGTCCCTACCCTCACCCTGAACGATCTTCCCCGCAGGTATGATTCTAGCAGCTGTACGTATGGCCCGGGGAATCCCAGCTCAAACAGCTTGCATAGCAGCCCGGAGTGCCATACGGAGTCGAAGGCCTTAGCTATGTCAAGAAGCACTAGTCCACAGAAGTTCCGGTGATTGAAAGCCTTAGTCGCCTCCTCGACCACTCGTAGGAGTTGGTGGGTGGTAGAGTGCCCCCGGCGAAACCCCATCTGATGGTTTGGGATGAGATTCCCTTCATCGATGATCTTCTCCATCCTTGTAAGCAGTATTCTTTCGAATATTTTACTAACCGATGGAAGCAGGCTAATAGGGCGGTAGTGCTGGGGAAATACAGGGTCCTTGCCGGACTTGTGTATCCCAATGACTATTGCCTGTTTCCAGCATTTTGGGAAGGTCCTCGTTCTGAGAATAGTGTTGAAAACTTCAGCCAAGTATGAAAGAGCTTTCAACGGTAGGTGCTTTATGAGGGTGTTATTTATTCCATCTATTCCTGGTGCTTTATTGGGATGAAGTCTCTTAATGCAGTTTTTGATTTCTGAGACGTCAACTTCTGGGATGTGCTGTGCATCGTCGGTGGCGGCTGCCTCCTTGTAGGTTCTCAGTCTCCGCCTAATTTCAGTCACCTGCTCTTCGTCTATGTCCATATCTAAGGGGGAGAAATGCTTCTCAAAGTTGTCTGCGAGAGCATTCCGCCTTCTCCTGCGGGAGGTAGACTAACCCCCTTTCTCCGTGGAGCGGAGGAAGTCTTTGCTTCCGCTTCGTAAGTCTCCTTGTCTGTATCCATAGGGAGTCCTCATTGGGTCGTATCATTGAAACTCTGGCCTCCCATTCCTTATTTCTATGTTCTGTGAGGGCTGCTTTTAATTCCTTTTGGAGTCTATTAAGCAGGCTTTTGGTGTTTCGATTCCTCGTTAGCTTCCACTCTTTCATGACCCGGTTCTTGTTTCGGATCATGGCCAGTAGCTGAGGTGGAAGCTGTTGCATTGCATGGTTGTTGGTCTGTTTCGAAGGGATGGCGGCTCCCGATGCTTCCTTCACGGTTGTTTCAAAGAACTTTCAGGCTCTCCTCCACATTTTCGTGATGTCTTGTTTCGAAGGCGTGGGCGATGATCTGTCGGTATCTGTCCCAGTTGGCGTGTTTGTAATCCGGAACAGTTTGCTGTTCAAGCTGCCATGGTCCTACTGCTATCTCGAAGAGTACAGGACAATGATCGGACGACAGCCGGTTGATGGTGCTGGCTGCTAGGTATCCTGTGATGCCTCTACTGATGCAAATGTCCAAGACGTCGGGACGTCTTCCATTCGCCGGGTAGTGAGTAGGCTCTTCGGGGGCAGTTACATTCATGTTTAGCCTTTCTGCCAGTCTCCTTAGCTGTCTTCCTGAACTGTTACACGCTCGACTATTCCAATCAGTGTGTTTACAGTTCAGATCGCCGCCTATGATCAGCCTGCCCCTTATGCTGGCCAGGTTGTTGATGTCTTCATCTTGTAACTGCGCTCGTGGTGGACGATAGGCTGATACTACAGTGATTTTTCCATTCGCGGTGGCTACTTCGACTCCCACCACTTCAAGTTGGTTCATTGGCGGGAGAGGCACTTGGTTGTGTGGGAGTCCCCGTTTAATATATATAGCTACGCCACCGCCTGCTGTTGGTCGGTCATAACGGTAGCAGTGGTAATTTGGTATTGCTACTCGGATGCCTGGTTTCAGATGGGTCTCAGACACCAAGCAGATGTCCACTCCTTGTTCATGTATAAACTGTCTGAACTCAGTTGACTGGTTGTAGATACCATTTGCGTTCCACACACAAAACGCGATTCCATGTATAGGAGGAGCTCTATCCATTATGTTCTTGGGTAGTGCTGGTGGTTGCAGCTAGAGCTGACGTAACTGCTGCCTGTATGTTCATTGGCAAGCGATTTAGCATCTCTATAATGTTAAGCATCATTTTCATCATGGTGTCCATCATTCCAGACAATTTATCCATGAGACCATGCACCAAGGCTATCAGCTGATCCTTGTTGACTTGGCTGGTTGGAAGGGGCAGGTTGGGTGCCGACCATTTCAGCTCGATCCGCAGTCAGGTTACTTTTCCTAACTGCCTTTGGTGTTTCGGCGTGGTTAGCGACCTGGTTTGCACAGGTGTCCACGTATGTGCTCCCATTCACACCACTAGTTGGGTGTTTCTTATTATTCTTCTCACGTTGGGGTTCTGCTTTTTCTGAGTCTGACGTGGGTCTTCTTTCTTGTTAATGTCATTTGCTTCCTCTTCTTGCTGGCCAGCCGTTGGTGGGATCTCCTGTTCATTTCTCCCTTGCGGTTTCTTTCGGCGTTGGAGAATTTTGTCTTGTTCCGCGGGCAATCCTCTTTGTCGATCGCGGGCTTTCTTGTACGCCTGGCATCCTTTGTAGCTTGCGACGTGGTTTCCACCGCAGTTGGAGCATTTCGCCGTGTCCCGTCCTCTCTGCGCTGTACATTGGTTGGAATCATGTTTACCAGCGCACTTGACACAAACTGGTGGCATTTTGCAATTCATTGCCATGTGCCCGTATAGCTGGCAATTGTAGCATTGAGGTGGTCCAGGTGATGAGCGGAGTTTTTCTGTAGTTACTTTGAGGTGGCATATTGTCTCTAACTTGAAGATCTCTCTATTTTCTGGTGTGTCCGGCAAGACGGCGAGAAAAAGGGGCATTTCTACGTTGCTGCCTGGCCTCCTTAGTTGAGCTACTGTCTGGACGTTGAATCCTATCCCCTTTAGCTCCTCCTTCAGATCGCTGGCTGGAAGTGTTCTGGGTATTCCTCTGAATACCACTTTCAGCAGGGGTAAGGCCCCAGTTGGAAATGTGTAGTATGGGGTGCCCTTTTGCTGCAGCATCTCTGTGACCGCTGTGTAGTCGGCCACCGTAGTAAAAGTAAACTTGATTTTGTCCCCTCCTGCAGACTTGGCTGCGAAGGGGTCCTTGACGAAGGCTTCCACTTGGTCGTGCAGCGTCTTGAAATTTTCTTCGTATTGGACCACTGTAGGTGGAATATGGGCCGATCTCTTAGCTGGCGGGGTTGGTGTTTCCTCAGTCTGCAGGGGCCGGAATGGATTGTTGGTTTCCATTACCAGCTCCGGGTCCAGTGCGGGTGGCGGCTTTGCTGTGCGGCGGGGTGTTATAAATCCTTCCGCGTCTGGTTGCTGCGCTTTGCGTCGGTTTCCTCCGCTTGCGGCAGCAGTAGTCTGCTTGGGGGTATTTGCTTTTTTGAAGTTTGTCTGCGGTGGTGTATAAGGCGTCTGGAATGGGAATGTTGCGGCCGAGTACTCGGTCGTCCCCTTCTTCTTCTTGTTTGCTTTCTTCTCTTTGCTGGCAGTAGCACTGGAAAGTTGTTGTACGGGCACGCTGACTTTCGAACCACTTGCGCGTTGTTCGTTCCTCGGTTGCTTTACTTTCCCCGCTGTGATCGGCTGAGGTTCTTCTCTTCGATGCGCGGGGGTCTACTGGTCCGTGGGCAGGCTGGTTCGTCGTAAGCGTTATCCTTACATTTCCGTCGGGGTCCACCCTCAGGTCCTGTGGGAACTGCCTGGTCGTCGTCAGTGTTGTTCCGTCCGCTTCCAAGTCCGGTAGGGATAGCCGGGTCGTCACCATTGCCGCAGCTCCCGCCGGCAAAGTCGAGTGCGCTGGGGCACTCGGCCCGCCTGGCGCGGAAGAGCGGCTAGCGTATTCCTCGTCGCACATCTACACGTTACGATGGTCAACTCGGAACTGGACTGACTCCGTCCCGCGGCTGCCGTCTTGCGCTCGTCGCTGATTGGCTGGTGGGGCGTCGGTCCCAGCCAACCCCGGCGGGCGGTAAACACTTCCCGTCGGCGCCCGCCTACCTCTCTGTTTGTAGGATGAATGTTTCAGAAGCGACAGAGCCAGCTTCCACGCATCACTGAGCCATAAACCCGTGTCCCTGTTGACTGTGTTGTTGTTCAGCCGTATTTCTATCGCTTCCTTGATTACTGACTCCCAATATAAGGAACACTTGGCCAGCACCTTTACGTTGCCGAAGTCCATCTTGTGGCCGTTTTCAATAACATGCTGGGCGACCGCTGATTTATCTATCTGGAACATGCGGATGTTGCGTTCATGTTCTGCCACCCGAGCCTTGAGGGTCCGGATCGTCTGACCAATGTAATTCTTGCCGCACTGGCAAGGTATGCTTGTTTACAGCATGACATGCTCTCTACGGGTGTTTGCAGAACTTCCAAAGGGATTATTCGCCATTCCTTTTGCAACTATTCCAAGAGATGAGCAACGGATTTTAGCCTCTCCTGATAAGTCCTCACCCGGGTAGAGGTGGGCAAAGTGATTAACTAAAAACAACAACGTTCATTTGATCACTTGGTGAAAAGAAATAGTTCTTTTGAATGGTTCACTAGTTGACTTAAAATAAAAAGAATGATTATTTCCGTTTGGAGAGTACTATCTGTTTGTTTTATTTAAATTTTAATTCATTTCGAGTGTTAATCCCACAGGCAATTAGTTTAACTTATTTTTCTATTTATCCTGAATTATTTTTGGCCCCTAAACATTACCGGATTATTTTCGCGCAGAAAAGACCATTTCAAAGCGTCAATTAAATACGTTTTGGCTTACTGGGAATTTTTGAGAGGATAGTTTGACAATAATAAAGCAGGGTTAGTTTTACATTAATTTATTTAAAGGTAAACTTTCCAACCAAATGTCAACCTCTCCTTCAGGTGGTGCACCCTGTTTTCACGGACGAGGCTCGGGCGACTGAAAGATTCCCGGTATAAGGAGTCACCCACTGTTTGCCAGCGGCCTCCGAAAAGAGGGCGGAAGAGTGAGGAGGGGTCCAGGGCACCCTCTTGCCCTTGGGATTGGAAGTGGAAGGTGGATGAATCAGAAATGATCAAAGGCATGGGGTGCAGAAGGAAATGGGACACCACTGCATTAAAGACTCAAAGGGTATCCTGAGGACATATAATCCTCTAAAATTACATATATCATAAAAGCTTCATCCTGTGTAACCTATTCCGGAGGTAAAATATTCCTCCAATCGGATCTCAGAGTGGGGACTGCTCAGGAAGAAGTCATCAGAAGAGATAAAAACATTCTACCAGTCGAAGCGTGGAATGATAGAAGTCTGAATATGGCAGGTACTTTAGAAAATTTAAAAATGGAGATGGAACAACTTAAGTTAGATGTTGTTTGGATTAGTGAGATTAAAGGAAAGGGCGCACAGGATTTCTGGTCTGGGAAACACACGATAATTAGCACAAACTGTCAGTGGAGTTACTGGTGGACCACTTTTAGTGAAAAAGAGAGTAGGAAACGTAAAAGTTATTATGAACAGTTTAGAGACTATTTTTATGTGGTTAGAAACTAAGCCCACCACAACAATATTAGTGTAAGTGCATATACTAATGTCAGAGGAAGATTATGAACAAATAGAGAAAATTTATGCCGAAATTGAAGAATTAATGTGAGGGGGGAAAAATTTAAAATTGGTGATTTGGATTTGGTCGTAGGATAAGGGAAAGAGGGGAATAATGTAGGAAGTTTTGTTTTAGGAGAGAAAAATGAGAGAGGAAGCAGGTTGTTAGAATTTTGTGAGAGATATAAACTAGTCGTGGCGTACACACTATTTAAGAAACATCCAAGAAGGATATACACCTGGAAACATGAAAGGGATACAGATAGATATTAGCTGGATTATATCGTGGACAAACAGAGATTCAGGAATCAAGTTCTAGATTGTAAAGCATACCCAGGAGCAGATATAGCCTCTGACCATAATCTGTAGCTATGAAGTGCAGGCTGAAATTCAGGCGAATAACTAAGCAGAACAGATTGGAAGTGAATAAACTGAAAAAATCTAGCACGAGAGAAAAATTTGCAGAAATGGTAGACTTAGGTCTAAGAAGTAACGATGAAAGGAGCTCAACCGAGGACGAATGAAATACATTAAAGACCGAACTAATGAAAAATGGTAATGAAACATCAGGCTTTAGGAAACCAGCCACCCGAAAACCTTGGATCACAGAAGAAATTTTGGAGCTGATGGATCAGAGGAGAAGGCACAAAAATGCTCAGAATGAAGCAGGAAGACAGCAATTCAGGCAATCTATATATCTATAAATGAGAAAATGGAAAAGTTCGGATGTGTGTTTGGATGTACTTCTGGAATCAATCACGCCTTAATAACTCAATATATTTAAATGAAATTTGGCATGAAGTCAGTTAATTGCGTGCGAAGTGACATAGGATAGATTTTATCCCTCAAAAACACATAGTTCTTTTAGAAATTGCCATTAATATCAATTCGGAAACAACAAAGAGTTTCCTACCTCCTAGATAGCCGTGCCACGTTTACTCTTTGCTTTTTACATAAATCGCAAACACTACTTTTCAGAAATAAAAGCAAAAACCTTCTTACATATGCAAGTTTGTGTTTAGTTTAAAAGCCATAAAACCGACGCACTTGACAAATAATAGTTTGGAAGCAGGAAATATAAATCTGTACTTAACCTTAAATTTAAAAAAAAAGAAAGGTAGGTACTGTTGTCAAGTTCGCAAAGAGATGTTTTCATTTGCGTACATAAAATAGTATGACATATCAAATATTACACCATAATTTCGTTCGTAATATATGCATTATAAAAAATCAAAGCTTGGGGAAAAAAAAGAAAAATGCTATGAGTAAACCAGCACGAAAGTCGGTTCACTTAAAGTGCAAAATGGTCGTGCCCCAAATGTCGTATTTATAAAAATGTAAAGGATTCCATTCTATCTCGGTTTAATTTATTTCCTGTTTCTTTTTTGTTACTATACAGTCTCTGTATTACAAATTATTTTTACCGAAATTTAAAACTTAACTAACCCTTTTTATTTTTCGTTTAGAATTTTTGTACAAATAGTACTGCTTTTTACTTACTGGTCAATATTCTGCAAATATCTATCGAATGCTACACTTAAAACGAATGTATTCAATGGGCTAATGTATAAACTTATTGTTTCATGAAGTAACACTGGAAGTTGTTTACAACACAATAAACCTCATTTACACGATGCATATTAAAGCTGCTTACTTATTACTAATAATAACTAAATCCCTTCTGCCTTCTGCTATAACAAAAAAAAATTTTGGTCCAGGCAGCATTTCAACCAAACCACTATTTCTGCTAATATTGCCGCTACAAAATCAAACGATACGAACACATCTCAACACATTAAATCTGGAACTACATTTCGAGTAGTACCAGAATTTTCTATATCAAAATTCCTAATTAGTATATCATAAATTACTATCACAATTAATTTCATTGTACACCTTACTAAATCACGAGCAATAAAAGTCACTTTATCGCGATGTAAATTTTGACCAGCAATATTAACGACTGTAGAGAATTGTGGACTTTCCATTGTACACTGTAAGTTAAAAGCATTTTACTATAAATTTTTTAATTACGTTACCTCAATAACTGTCATGAAGCTGACGACATAGTTCATGCGGCTGAATGTAGTTTTAGATGTATTCAGTATTTAATTTACTGTGTTAATTATAAGTAAATTTTATTTCACTATTCATGACGTCACTAACATACAATATAGTGAATGTATTAATGTGGGAGTGATAGAAGCTTTGATTTTTTAGTGGTAATTTTAAAACGCAGCCTGGGCCAGAATGAGAACTGAAAAATTATTAGTTATATAAGCTTCTTTCATGAGCGCCATTTTAGTGATATCACGTATCGCTTTGTACCGATATTGTATCAAAAGATCTATAGTAAGCTTGGGTGATTTAGCAGAACCATGCGGCGTTGCCCGAAGTAAAATTTTGAAATTTATAAATGTTTTATTCAGATAATGGAGTGGCGGACAAGCTGAGTGGTAATTCGCCGGTAGTCATTCAATTATGTTAGCAGAATGAGAAACCAATTATGAAGAAACATCTATTACTACTTTAACATTAAAATTTATATTTTAGCGCTGAATTAATGGGTCGAATCGAATAAACTATAGTAAACTGGTCTACAGTCAATTCCGTTGTTTCCACAGATAGAGAAACCATTACCACAATACCACTGATCATTATGGATAAAAGAATCAATTACTATTATTCTTACTACTATAATATGTAAATTTCTGCTGATGGAACCAATATATCCTCAAAAAAAATCAATATTCAAAGAGCAAATTAAGTTCTCTTTTTAAAGATTTTTTTCAGATATTCAATGCAAACAAAATATTCATTTTTAGTATCCCAATTTTACTAACGGAAATTAACGTCCTTCGGCCACTTAAGTATTTATTTACTGTTTGGATATTAGTATTTTTATGTTGTTTATAATTAGTCGATTCCATCAATATATTGCTAACATTTTGACGTTTTGAGCTTCCATTAATGAAAACTATATTCATTTTTATCCGCGAGATGAAATTAGTAATTTTAAGAGATGCTGGGTAAACGAAATTCAAATCTTTCAAAGAAATTTAAGAAACTAGCCAAAACCTAGGAGACAAATCCTCAATATTGTATATACGGATATATTAAACTGAAAATACTCCTTACAAACAGAATATTTTTACTGTTTTAAAAATTCAATGAAGTAGTTCTGGAACATAAATAGATTTTTATTATTTAATTGCAATATTTATTACTACTATTACTAATAAAAATAACTCTAAAATAAATTGTATGGTCGTATTGACCTGGTGACAAGGCTTCTTTACGTATCCGCAATCAGTCCCTTTCGTATCCTCTTAACGTACCCCAGTAATCCTACCGGACAAAGAGGACCCACAGTTCAACACGGAATCAGAACCAAGTGAGCATTGTGGAGTAATTCAAATCACACAACAACCTATGCCAGAGGTGAAGGTCAAGCTAAGGACCTTTGAAAATCCTCGCCGAGACTGGAATTCAAGCTGGGGACTTTTCCATCTCCAGTTGGACGCCCTAACCACTGAGCAACCAAACCTCTCAAGAAAATCTTATATTACAACACTCTTCAACGCAGACGAAGTCGCGGGTAACTGCTAGTTTGGAAATAAAATAAACAGGAAATGCACAAAAACAAAAGAAAAATGGCTTCAAGAAAAGTATGAAGAAATGGAAATGGTCACAGGTAAAGCAGATGATGTAGATAAGAAGATCAAACAGAATTTTGGAGAAATGAAGAAAAGTGGTGTGAACATTAAACCTGCCGATGGGGAACTTCTTTTAAGCTCAGATGATAGAGCTAACCGATCGAAGTAATACGTTGAGAAATTATACAATGGGGACAACTTGAACAATAGCGTAATGGGAAAGGAAGGAAATATCAACAGTGATGGCATAGGAGATTCTGTTTTGAGGACAGAATTTAATAGAGCTCTGAATGACTTGAAAGCAAATAAGGTAGTTGGAATTTATGAGCTCCTTGTTGAACTTCTTAAATCCCTATCAAAAGAAGGAATTGAAAGATTTTTCAAACTGATATCAAAAAGTTATGAAACAGGAGAAATTCCAACTGATTTCAATAAAAATATCATCTTCACAATTCCAAAGAAAGCACAAGCCGACAAATGTGAGAATTATCGCACCATTAGTCTAACATCACATGCTTCAAAATTACTGACCAGAATAATATACAGAAGGATGGAAAGTGTAGTAAAGGAGATAGTAGGTGAAGATCAGTTTGTTTTAGAAAAAATCGCGGTACAAGGGAAACAATTCTGGCTTTAAGATTAATACTTGAAGGGCGGATCCAAGAAAAATAAAGCTACTTTTATGGTGTTTGTTGATTTAGAAAAAGCTTTTGATAATGTTAGGTGGGACAAGATGTTCAAAATTTTAAAGAAGTCATGTCTAAAATATCGAGATAGAAGAATACTATATAAGTTAAATAAGAATCAAGTGGCTATTATAAAAATAGAGAATCACGAGAGATATGCATCAGTAAAAAAGGGTGTGAGACAAGATTGTAGTCTATTCCCGTTAATATTAACTTGTTTATAGAGGAAGGAATAAAGAAAGTAAAAGAAAAATTTCCATCTGGCATAAGTGTTCAGGGAGAAAATATCTGTATGCTACGATTCGCTGATGACATTGTCTTGTTAGCAGAAAGGGATGAGGATATTGAGAAGTTACTGAATGGCATGAACAAAATACTGAATCAAAGCAAGACAAAAGTGATGAAATGTAGCAGAAATGATACCGATACTAGTAGATTAATTATAAAATAGGATCGGATGCAATAGGAGAACTAAGTGAATTCTGTTACTTGGGAAGCAAAATTACAACCGATGGCCGAAGCAGGAATGATGTTAAAAGCAGAATAGCACTAGCAAAAAGAGCCTTCGTGAAAAAGAGAAACCTTCTAGTTTCAAATATTGATCTAGGAATTAGAAAGAACTTTTTAAAACTCTTTGTGTGGAGCACAGCACTTTACGGTTGCGAAACGTGGACTTTAGGAATTCCGGAAATAAAGAAAATTGAATCATTCGAAATGTTGTGCTGCAGAAGAATGCTGAAAATTAAGTGGACAGACAAAGTAAGAAATGAACGAGTTTTGGAAATGATGGGTGAGAAAAGAAGTTTGTGGAAGAAGCTTACGAAAAGAAGAGACAAGCTGGTAGGTCAAATTTTGAGACATGCCGAATTGGTTAATTTGTTAGTGGAGGGGACAGTCGAAGGTAAGAACTGTAGAGGAAGACAGAGATTAGAATATATGAGGACGTTGGTTGCAATGGATATGTAGAGATGAAAAGGTTAGCACAAGATAGGAAGGGATGCAGTATTGCAATAAATTAGAAATACATGGAACAATTCAATAGGAAAATGGTTTGTCAGACCATAGTGCTCAAATAATTAATTTGGATATTGTGGGAAATGAAAATAACAAAAAGAAAGGATTTGTCAGAGTTAGGCCATTAAAGAACAATTCAATAAAAACATTAAATGATGAACTTCTCAATGAGGACTGGAGCACTGTTTATAAATTAAATTCAATTACTTTCAACCAAAATTTTTCTGGAAATTTACGAAAGGTGTCTCCCTACAAAACTAGCTCCAATTGGTCAAAAACGAATAAACAAAAATTGGGGTACAGTTGGTATTAAAATATCTTGCAGACATAAAAGGGAATTATATGTAAAAGATAGGAATACTGATAATATGCTTGTCAGACAACATTACAAAACTTACTGTAGAATTTTAACCAAAGTAATAAAATAATCTAAACGTTTGGCCATAAACGATGAGATTAGTAGTTCAGATAATAAGATAAAAAGTGTTTGGAACATTATTAAAAGAGAAACAACTATATCATCCCTTGAACATAAACCTATATCTATAAGCGTTAATGATAAACTTGTAAATGACCCCTCTTATGTAGGAAGTGCTTTCAATAACTACTTCTTAACAGTTGCTGAAAAAATAAAAGGAAAATATATTGGGAATATGGATGCTATAGCAATACTTAAATAATTGTCACCACTAGTCAAAATAAAATTGAAAAAAATATTAAATCCCTCAAAAATAAAAACTCATTTGGTTATGATGAGGTTTCAACCCATGTAGTGAAACAATGTAACACCAGCATTAGTAGAGTTATTAGTCATATTTGTAGTAGTTCTTTTGAAGAAGGTATCTTCCCTGACTCACTCAAGAAGTCAATAATCAAACTGCTTTATAAAAAGAGTGATACCTCAAAGAGTGAGAATTACAGACCCATTTCACTTCTACCAGCATTTTCAAAAAATTTTGTAAAAACAATATACAAAAGGGTGTATGCACATCTACAAAAGAATGATCTACTCAGTAAAGTACAGTTTGGTTTTAGACAAGGCGTTTCAACAGATTCAGCCATTTTTGCTTTTGTAAACAACATACTGGATTCAATGCATAAAAAATTAAATTCCCTAGGTATATTCTGTGATCTTGCTAAGGCTTTTGACTGTATTGATCATGACATTTTACTAGGTAAATTAGACCACTATGGAGTTAGTGGTAAGCTAGGACTTTGGTTTAAATCATACCTGGGAAATAGAAAGCAATGTGTATCACTGAAAAATGCTAATACAGGAAATGTTATAAACTCAGAATGGGGTATAGTTAAATGTGGTTGCCTCAGGGTTCAATTCTTGGCCCTCTGCTGTTCTTAATCTATATAAATGATCTCCCACATATACTAGGTGATAATGAAGACATGGTGCTCTTTGCAGATGATACTAGCATATCCTTGAAAGACCCATCAGCAAAAAACCTCGAAAACACAGCAAATGATGTTATAAAGAAAATTAACAGGTGGTTTAATGCCAACAAACTAATACTTAATGTAGAAAAGACACAGTTACTTCAGTTTGTTACAAAAAATAAAACAAAGGACAGCTATAATGTGATATCAGAAGGAAAAGCAATCAATGAAACAGTTTCACAAAATTCCTGGGTGTATGTATAGATAACAAATTGAACTGGAAACAGCATATTCAACAACTTCTTAAAAAACTGATTGCTGCAACATTTTCACTTAGAATATCTAGAATAGCTAATACAGAAACCAGAAAGTTACAATAGTATATTTTGCATATTTCATTCCCTGCTCCCTTATGGCATCTCATTCTGGGGAAACTCGTCACAAGCACAGAGGGTATTTAAATTGCAAAAGCGTGCTATAAGAACTATTTCTGGAGCAAGCCCACGGACATCGTGCAGAAATCTATTTAAAATCCTGGGTGTACTAACAATGCCAGCACAGTATGTACACTCTGTACTATCATTTGTAGTGGAAAATCCTGAACACTTCAATCTTAATGCTGACATACATAGCCATAATACTAGGAATAAATATAATAATCACAAGGATTACAAATCACTGTCAATTGTACAGAAAGGGTTAACATTTACTGATGATTCCTTATTCAATGTCTTGCCAACAGAAATTAAATGTTATCTACAAAAACCCAACTACTTTAAGTCCAAACTGAAAGAGTTTCTGCTTCAGAACCCATTTTACTCTGTGAAAGAATTTTCTTCTTGGAATTTGGTAACTAAGAATGACTGATAAAATAGTATATATGGTGTATGGAAGGGGAAGGTGACAAAGTTGTCCACAATTACTAAAATGATATATGGTTTTTCTTTCTGTTGAAACTTTTGACAAATGAAGTAATTACACTGTTTACAAAATTTCACTCATATATATATATATACTACTTTCGCTCTCATCTGGCGTGTCAAGGTCATGTGCCCCTCGCCCGCGCCTCACCCCACCACCCCCTCCAGTTGCCTTCCCCTACGAGCAGACCACTGCCTACAGACATTGTCGCAGTATTGTCGTGTTTATTCCGATAAACCGTTATGAAAATCTGTAATTGAAATGTCGTCAGATAGTTTTTACATTAGGTGACAGACAAAAACAATTATTTTTATGTGTATAATTTTTAAGACGTTAGAAAACTCTGAAGAGAAAGTTAATATACTTTTTAGGGAACCTCTAAAAATGACGGCAGAGGCGTGTGGCGTATCGTTACGAACAGTGCGGCGTGTATGTAGCGAAGCCCAGCTGAGTGTACCAGGCCCATCCTTTTCTTCTCCAAAGAAAAACATTCACCAAGAAATACTGGTCACGAAGATGGATGACTTTCAGAAAGATGTCATTTGACATTCCGTTCTAGAATTTTATGATCCTACCTTACGAAAATTGAGGGAGGTACTGAAAGACAAAATTAACTACACTGGAGCCGTATAAATTATTAAAAGCACTCGACTTCATATACAGAAAATGTAATGACGGTAGACGTTTTTTGATGGAAAGAACAGACATTATTGCAGCAAGGACCTCATATTAAAGAAAAATGCACGATTTAAGGAAGGAACATCCTCTTCGACCTGTCATCTACCTTGACGAGACGTGAGTAAATCAAAATCACGCAAGGAAGTTTATTTGGCAACACACTAAACGATATGGTGGTAAACAGAAACTATCGCTTCGAGTAAATATCACTTTCATTTCAAAATTCAAACGACGTGTTTAGAGATTTAATTTCCACTGGGAAAGACATCTAAAATTGGATTTAATGGTCGAAATGTCTTGCGTGACTTCTAAAACTAAAAATAATTATTGGAATCAGTAAGTTTTATTCATTGATATGTAAATAATTTTTATATTTATTAACATATGAAATTGTAATTAGTAAACACGAAATTTGTATGACATACGATTCACTCATTTTCGTCACGATAAATAGTTAAAATGTTCGATTTTAGTGAAGAAATCATCAAATTAGATGCAACATATTGTACCACATAGGTTGTGATGTTGTTTGCGCATGCGCGGCAGCGGTTTCCCCTACGCCTGTATAGGCTGGGGCAGCGGAGTGGGGATAGAGCAGAGTGACCTTGATCCACCTTTCCTGTCTGAACATAGTTTAGTAACTAACATGGGATTGCATGCACTCAAAAACTGCTGTGAAAAATTATGATACTAACAGGTTTTTAAGTAATTGACTGCCTATGAGTTGTTGGTAATATAATTGATATTGTTAATAGGTATGTGTACTGTTCCACATGAGTAGCAACTAACATGATATAATATGTAGTCGCAAATTACAGTGAATTTTATCATGGCAACTGGTTGGTAAGTAAATAACTGGTTGTTAGATGCTGGTAACAAGTGTATACGCTGTTCTACATAATAAGTATTAATTAACTCGGGATTGTATTTGTAGATTACAGGAAATATTGGTTATACTAATTGGTTGTAACTAACTTATTGTCAAAATATAATAATATTATCAATTATATAGTAATATTGACATTCCTAATACGTGTATGTCCTGTTCCACATCCCCGAGATTATTCTCACATGGGATCAAAGTGAACATATCTATCTATCTATCTATCAAACCGGTGGAAAGACTTAGGGGGGAAAATGCAAGTTATTTTTCACAAATGTTATTTGAAGCCTGTTTCTTTAGCACCCTACTTCCTTTTTTGTGCAAATTTCCCCAGATATGGAAGTACGTTTTATTCGCGAATGACACATCATTGTCGCAGAACAATGAAAAAATATCAAAAAAAGATATCACGTGACAATAATGTTTAAACGCTTTTATATTTTTTTTTTTTTTGCTTTTGGCTTTACGCCTCGTCGACGTCGAAACCGTTTTAGCACTTGATACGCTGTAAAAACACTGCATGGGTCCAGGGAACAGCAGTCGGGAAATGCTTAGCTGGCACTGACAAAGCCGAAACTTATTGTTGGCGCTCACTCGACTAAAGCTAGTTCAAGCGAGACCGCGTACCGTTCGACACCCTGGCCAAACAAACGGCTCAGCGGCTCTAAGAAGAACTACCGTTTACATTTAAGTGAACGACAGCTCACTCGCTCTTTCGGAAGAACTGGTTCACACCATGGAGGAAAGAAATATATGGAGACGACGCAAGAGACCTTTACCTCGCATTGAAGTGACGCCGGGCGGAGGAGGAGTGGGGGGCGGGGTGGGGACGACTAGGCCGTACCCATACAGACAGGGGGTATATGTGCAAAAACCTCAAGAGGACTCTAGGATAAACGTAACGCCGCAATCTGGTGATGGATTATTATGTAACTCGATGAGACAAATAAAAAATGAGGAATACATTTTTTTGCTATCCTGCTTAGTTTTCTAGATATTCTGTCTCAAAAGTGAAATGTTTTTGGTTGAAATTAAGAAGAAAAAATTGGTCAAAATCAAATTTGATGATGGATTCTTATTTAAAAAGACGAGACAAATAAAAAATAAATTATAAAAATTTTCGATATCTCAACTAGTTCTCGAGATATACTGTATCAAAAGTGAGGTGTCTTGAGTTGAAATACAGAAGAAAAATTTCGCAAATGTTAAATTTATTGATCGATTCTTATGTAACACGACGAAACAAATCGAAAATAAAGAATAAAATTTTTCGATATCTTGCTTAGTTTTCGGGATATACTGGGATTGGGTAGATATGTGGCCTGAACCAAAAATTAATTCTGCCAAAGCCACAATGAATTACATGGTGGACATGCAGAATGGATATTTCAGTTTTTTTACTACTACTTGTGGTCAGGTTTAAATGCGGCCTAGACCAGAATAAAAATAGTTATCTTGTTACCATACATCGTAAGCTTAATTGGGAATAGCTGGAAGTAGTTTACAACGCGATACACGTTTTGTCACTAACATGGTTCTCATGAAATTACTAACATTAATAAATAAATTCTTTGTTCCTTATGGAACAACAAAACCATTCTGGTACAGACTGCATTTAGCCCTCAACCACAATCTCCATTAAATTGCCGCTACAGAATCAAAGTATGTAGACACACCCACACACGCGTATTTGAATCGCAAACTGTATTTGCGGTAACAACATCGTTTGCTTAATCAAGATTCCTAGTTTGCATACCATAATTTAACACATTTAATTTCATCATATACTATCAGCATAAACTGCAACGTGACGAAAGAAAGCGCAATACTAAATTCACTGAATCGCGATGTAAAACACACCCCTTTAAATCTCATTTTCAACACTTGTTAAAAAGTAATGCTAGTCTATTATGTGTAAAATACTTAACTACACCAACAAAAATTTGAGAACAAGCACATCCCATTGAGAGCTATGACTAAATATTTATAGAGAGGCACCAAAGTTTGCAATTCCTACTGCCCACTTCAACAACAATAATTAGAATTCAACTTACTTATGAAATGATATTCCAGGTTCTTTCCTCTCTTGCCTATTTGTGCAACCGTATGCAACACAAGATGACATTATAAAACACTTATACACATAACAAAATGAAATAATCACAGCATCATGCACAATGTGAACTTTGCATTTGTTTGGGTTCGCAATATCACCGCTGCCACGACCGCGCATGCGCGAGAGTTTAGATCTGGCGTCACAGATTTAACGTCACTTCTCCTCCACATATTTCCTTCCTCCATGGTTCACACGCGAACGAAACATCTCTACACCCGCGGATCCAATTCGTTCCAAAGACGTTCTATAATGTTGACGTCGGGTGTCTGGGAGGGCCAGTACAATCGGAGAACATTGTGTCTTCGTACCTCTGCATAGCAGCCGTTGTCAACCTGGAAATAACACGGATCTATTCCATAAAAACGATATAATGTTGTGAGCATTTTAGTATCCAGAATGTTACAATAGGCGTCTATGTTCATGCTACCATGGATAAACACCAGTGATCCTTTGTCGAAGGCCGTGAAACAGCACCACACCATCAATTCACCACCACAGAATTTCTTAGTTGTCTTTATTAACTCGACCAGAAGCCGTTTCTCGGTTAGACCCCTCACCCATACAAATCCATCGGACTGGAATGATGTTAACCTCAACTCATCATTCCACAGAACTGATTTCCACTGTTCCATTTACGACGGTCCAACCACCACCCGAGTCGCCGAGCTTTATTGTTTGTTGTGATACGTCGCTTTTATCCATGTCGGTGGGCCTCTATACTCAATGTTCCAGTAGAAACCGATATCACTGTTGCTGTCTGAAAATCCTGTAGGATGTTAGCCATGGGATGTGCTCTAAGCTCTGTATTTGTCAATTTTACTTTACAGGGTTCTGCATTGTCTGTCGGTCAAAATTAGATGTCGCCAAGAACATGTAGCATTGACATAACCAACATCAATCTTTTACTTACGCAGGACGAATGCAACCGTTGATTTGAACGAGTTAATATTCACTGCAATCGTATTTCTGGAGAGCCTACTAATATGGCACCCCACGAAATGCCCTTATCGAAGTCTGATATCTGTGCACATAGTGCCATCTCTTTGTTAACTGGTTTTTAACCGGCCTAGGGCATATGGCGGCCACACAAGTTAACTGAAGTACTGATAGTGTAGATAAAAGTAGTTTAATATGGGGAAGCAGTTTAATATGGTGTTTAGTGTGTGACACAAGTATTTTTTAGCTCGCAAGTTTTCGTATATAGAAGGTGTTATATGTGGTTATTGTGTTAGTTGCATAGTATAACTTCTCTATTTTGCTGAAAGTAACGTTCCTATAGTGTCAGAATTAACACAATGCTGCCATACTTGCATTACTGTGTAAAAATGGGCAAACCAGCTAAACAGCGCAGTGGCGGACCTGCGGAAGGAGGCCGCCCTCGCCGGCGTTCCCGAACTGCTGCGAAAGAAAGTGGAGATGGCGCTATAGGGTCAGGACACCATCTACCTCATAGTGCGTGCCATCAGTGAAGCGGTCACTGCAGCAGTTGCGGAAAATCTACGAAATAACGTTAACTTCAGTGGTGAGAAAATAACTCAGCTGTACGAGTCGTTTATCAAGAAAAAGGCATCTGAATTACCAGCTAAACTTGCCAGTGTCACTGACGAACTCGAGCAATATCAAAGGCGAAGTAGCCTCCGCATATTTGATGTTGCTGAAGAAAAAGGGGATAATACTTACGCCATTGTGATGGATGTGTTAAAAAATAAACTTGGGGTTAGCATTAACTTAGTTGATATTGACCGAAGCCATTAGGCTGGTCGACACAGACCTGGCGCTAAAAATCGTAGAGCAATAATTGCAAAATTTGTGCCTGTTAGGAAGAGGGCAGACGGTTTCCGAGTAAAACGAGAATTGGTAAAAACTGGTGTCACTATCCGTGAAGACCTCACGACCTCACGACTGAAACTGCTGAACGCAGCAAATGATAAGTTCGGAGTTAAAAAATGTTTGGACTTATGACGATCGAACTGGAATAAACAATGGAAGTGCAAAAATCTGCACAGTAGCAGAACTGAAAAATATCAAATAAAATTTGCGAGTTCAAACAATAGTACCATAGTATTTTTTGTTTTCTAAATTTATAAAACCAGTGTTAATTTTAAGTAACATATTTACTTCAATTATTTTTTATTATTGCAATTAATTTATATCACTACTTAATTTAATATTTGTATTAGCTAAGTTATCGTTTCTGTAAAATTTATTTTAAAAATGTTTGTTGACAGTCGTGGCACATTCAAGCACAAACCATCGCTTCTTGTTTACTTTGGATATCCCTCTGAATGTCGACGCTCGCTTCCCCACCACATCACTACAATCCACAACGGAGACACAACCGCCCACCCCAGATGTGTATCACTGTGAAATGTTAGCGAGATGAGTTTACAAGTACTTCACGTGGAACATATTAATCCACAATCCGTAGGAGCACATTGTATTGAATTTCAATATATTTTTGAAAACTCCTGATTCGACGTAATTTTTGTCTAAGAGTCATGGTTAAAACCACCAATAAACGACAACTAAATAGAGTTAAGTGGTTACACTCTGTACAGAAATGATAGGTTAATGAGAAGGGGAGATGGAATGTCTGCTTACATCAGATCTGGCATAAAAGTTACAAATATGATTGCCTCTGATAAAACCAGGTATAAATATCCCGAATTTATTCATCTAGAATTAATTATACAAAATAAAATGTGTTTAATTTCTGTGTTATGCTGGGAATTTATGCAGCTCTATCATCAATTGTACCAGAATACGAACATGTAATTTTAATTGGTGATCTTAACACCGACTTATTAAATAATCAACCGTCCACCATAAATTTAAAGCGAACCATTGAAGCTTGTGGTTTCAATATCCTCACACTAAAAACCACCCAATATATCGGAAATAGTCAAACATTAATTGACCTCATTATAATCAAGCAAAAAGATAAAATTTTAAACTATGGTCAGTTATACGCCCCAGGTATATCAGGACACGACATGATCCAGACTTCATACCATCTAGAAACAGCCAAGAACAACAACATACAGAAATATTAGAAAAATTAACTATAAGGCGTTACTGACAGCCGCGACCAATATATCTTTGAACGAAATTCACACATTGACTTCAATTGGCGATAAAGTCGCAAAACTGACCGATGTGATTAGTGAACTGTTTAACAGAAACGCCCTCCTAAAACAGGAAAGATAAAAGAGTTCTAGCACCATGGCTAACATAAGACAAATTATGACCGAAAGAGATGCCGCTCATAGACTTTACAGACGATAACTACCAACAGTATAGAAAACTGCGCAATTGTAGCAAGCAAGGCATGAGAAACGCTAAACATCGTTACGCTCATAAAGTCATTACTGAACGCATAACTCCTGCTTTGTAGAAGAACCGTCGCGCCTTTGGAATAGTCAAAAGAAATTGCGTCTCAGATATTCATTTGACGCTAGACAAGCTTAACAGCCATTTCTCGGACAGTCAAAATTGACCCCGCATTAAATACACAAGAAATCATTCACCAAAATTCTCTAGTAAACCACACCCAACAATGTCATTTATCACAAACGACTACCTAGCAGGTGAGGAAAACTTTTGCACGGGTAAAATCTAATGCAAAAGGTGTTGATGACGTAGATATTAAAATGTTTAATAATATGTTGGATGTAATTACCCCATTTACAACACATATCCTTAATTTTGCTATATTTACTAGAACATATCCAAAAGTTTGAAAGACGGCCTTAATCAAACCATTAGCAAAGAAAACCGCTCCGATCAAACCGCCTAATTATCCATTAGTAAGTTTATTACCTACCATTTCAAAGGCACTCAAATACATAGTTCATGATAAAACAATTAAGCACCTAAATGCGCACAACAAACTGGATAATTTTCGGTCTGGTTTTCAAAAAAACCACAGTACGGCGACTGCACTCATAAAGGTAACAGACGACATAAAACTTGCTGTGGACAGACGAAAAATAACAATGGAGATACTTCTTGATTTCAGCAAGATATTTGACGCTATCGAACTTGACATTCTCCTGTCCAAACTGAGAGGATTAAATTTTTCCAGTTTTCTTGAGTGGCTGGAATTGTATTTGAGGAAACGTCAGCAATGTGTTATGGATATCAATGGAAACAGATTGTCATGGGAGACTGCAAACAGTGCTGTTTCCAAGACTCAGTCCTGGGGCCACTTCTTTTTTTCTATATATATTAATAATGTGGCTAGTACCTTACGTTACTGTTATTGCCATCTGTACGCAGAAGACCTACAACTATACCTTATTGAATCACCAAATGACTTACTCACTATAATAAGGCAAATAAATGCAGACCTTAAGAATCTTTGTGATTGGACAAAGAGACTTGGATGAAAACTAAGTCCTTCTAAATCACAGGCTGTTGTTATTGCTAGTCAAAAACTGATAGGCAGCAACTTCACATCAAATCTCCCAAAAATAAAGCTTCAACCAACAGAGTGAAATTATAGCGATTTTGTAAAAGGTCTGGGAGTCTTAGTAGACAAAAATATAAACTGGTATGTCGCAAAGCCTTCCCTTTTCTTCATGCTCTGTGTAAATTCACTCGTTTTGAAAAAACAATTGGTGCAGACCCTTGTGCTTCCACATCTCGATTACTGTGACGTTGTTCAGTAAAATTTCAGTTCGGTAGACATAAGGAAACTTGAACTTGTTATAAACTCCTGTGTAAGGTTCATCTGTGACATGCGAGTTTACGACCATGTCTTACCTTCATATGATCGCTTACAGTGTTTGAGCGTTTGTGATCGACGACGACTCCACAATCTATCTCTCCTTCACCGCCTCATACATCTGAAAACTCCCGCCAACTTTTGTTCGAACATCTCATACCTAGGACTTTCCCATAATATTAACACCAGATCCCTGAACTCAAACATACTAACCATCCATTACCACTACCACAGCTCGGAAACCCTAGGCAATTCCTTCTTCCTTTCAGCGGCTAAATTGTGGAATGATCTTCCTCTGGAAATTAGGACTACCAAAAAAATCGACCCATTTAAAATTCTTTTGAGACAACATTACTTATTCGAGCACTAACTGAACAACCTCTTCTTACATTATTTTTAGATTTGTATTATACCTATTTATACTGTGTCCACCTGTTTATTCTGCCTTCCTTATTATTAGTTTGTGCCTTGTTTCTTCAGATTACTAGTATTGAGTTTGCCGATTACTTCAACTTTCACTAACTTTAGTTTATACCATTAGATGATTGACTAGTTAAATCTAAATACTACTGAAAGTATTTTACTCATAAATATTATTAAGATTTGGTTAGTGTTACTCTTGAACTTAATTTAAGCCAAATGTCAAATAATTGTATTATACTGTTAGTTTGCATAAGGTGTATATTATTTATTATAAACACCTGATATGATGTAAGAGACGGTTTGACAGCCCTAATACTGCCAGGCCAAATGAACCTTCAAATAAATAAAAGTGTTTTAAATTCAGTAGATAAAACTTACGCTTATGAAAATTAAACTAAAATGGAATTTAACAATTAGATACTATTTAGATCTAATGTGAATAGTAACTATTTAGTTATTTACCAAAAATATTTGAAAATGAGGAATTCATCTCAAAAAGCTAAGAAAATTACACTGAAAATTCTTCTAGCACGAAATTTGATGCGTGTGGAAATTTCAACCAGGACATACGAGAGAGAGTCAAATGAAAACCTTAATTCTTTTTTTATATTTTATATATTGTGCACACATATCAGTCAACTGTACCATTTTTCGATCTAGTCTCCACCACGCTCAATGCATGCCAGCCAACACTTCCAAAGCGCCTGAAATCCCGCATAAAAAATTAATTAGGGAGACAACACAACTATTCATGCACGGCCTGGCACAGCTAGTCATCGGATTGAAATTTTTCCCCAGAAAGTGTTTCTTTTATGATTCCACACATATTGATATCGCATGGGGCAAAGTCGGGCGAGTATGGAGGATGAGGCAGACATTCAACCCACATGTCTGCGATTGTCGCAATCGTTACACGAGTCGTTTGGGGCTCTGTATTGTCATGTTATAGAAGAACACCTATTGATAGCAATCCACGTCTTTTTATTCTAATGTCAGGCCGAAGATGATTTTTAAGGAGGGCTGTGTGCGTGTTCCTGGTAGCAGTGGTCCCTCGCGGCGTGTAGTGTCAAAGAAGACGTTCGAAGAGAGGGTCGGGATAACCTTCCCTGCAGATGGCTGTGTTCGAAACATCTTTGGTTATTATTATGTCGAATGGCGCCATTCTTTGAGAGCTCTTTTTGTTTCAGGCTTATGGTAATGGACTCAGGTTTCGTCTCCGGTGACGATTTGTGCAAGGAAGGCACCACCGTCGCGTTCAAGGCGCCGCAGGAGTTCTTCACACACATCAACACGCCGCTGTCTCAATTCCGCAGTCAGCTGCAGGAACACGCATCATGCAGACATCTTATGAAACGTGAGCACATCATGTATGATGTGATGTGCTGAACTGTGACTAATGTCTACAGCTGTCCCTGTGTAATCCAATATCACACGGCGGTTTACCAATACGATGGATTCAACTGCTGCTGTGGTCTCGGGAGTCACGACACTTTGGGCCTGGCCTGGGTGTGGAAAATTAGCTACAGACTGCACACAATTTGCGGACTTCCTACATCATTCATACACTTGCTGCTGTAACCAACAGGCATCCCCATACTGTACTTTTATTCCTCTATAAATGTCTATAGGTTTTACAACTACACTTTGAACAAATCTAATAATCGAAAGCTTTTCTTCTATGGTGCACTTTGGAATACTGTTCCTGCGCCGGTACATCCTCATCTTCACTGTGCTGCCAAATGTGGGGATATCTGGCACATTATTTCAAACAGTCGAACCATGTTACATACCACTGGCACCCACTTTCAATTTTTTAATACCCTTTTAACGTCTTCATTAGATTTGACCTCGTACGCTCCATTGCAATTAATAGATGATTATTAAGTACTTTCTCCACAATGGAAATTTTTTGGCATTACATTTGATAACAAGCTTAACTGGGCAGGACAAATTGGTCAGGTAGTAGGAAAAGGTTTCAAAATTCTGCATTTGTTGGAGAGAGGGATGAGGATATGTACGAGAGAAGTAAAGGAATTGGGTTACAAAACTTTGGTCAGACCATTGCTTGAATGTGGTAGTGTAATATGGGACCCACATTTTCAGGATCAAATACAGGAGTTGGAGAGGGTGCAGAAGAGGGCTGATAGATTTGTTTCTGGTTATTACCGCGGAATGTAATCAGTAACAGATATGATAAAAGGGAGTGTACAAATCGTATATTGGTGATGACACATGTAAAGATGTTGGTGTAAGAATTAAAAGTAATGCTTGGGAGGAAAAATATGACCATGACCATAAGCTGGCATTCGATTTCAGACACAGAGGTGTAGGAAGATTCTCATTTTTTGGGTAAGGGTGTCAGGGATTGGAATAAGTTACCAAGAGAAATGATGAATAATTTACGATAAACGTTGAAAGAATTTAGAGCTAAAATTTTACAGAGGCAAATGTAGGTGGGTGTAGGAAAGGGTGTGTAGGGAAATTGCCCTACATTATTTACTTGATTAGAGACCTTACCAACAAATAGAAACTTCTCCATTTCCCGGTGATAATTCATCTGCACTTGGTTTCTAGACTTAGGTTTTTATTATAACATTTGTTTTATGGTACGTCTCAAAGAAGAAGTCTGAAGTAAAAAGGACACCTGGGTTTAAAAAAATTTTATAAACAAGTTTATGGTTTAAGCATTTAGTGAAGCCTTTTCTATTTCGCATGAACTACTCAAATATGAACACCGATTCCGTCAAAAATGAAACTTTAAATCATCATTTTGAGACATCGAATAATTTCAACCAATGACTTGACATACATACGGTAAGAGGAATTTGGATATTTCAAATGGACTCGTTACTTCGATTAATTATTTAACTATTGATTATTCATTTTTCTGATTATTTACAGCCATAGGTGTTTTACCCTGCAATCATTGTGCATTGTGTGCCGACAATTGCAGAGATATTAACACGTGTAACAAAATGAATAGCAGATTGCTAGTACAAACATTACCATATGCGATATTATGTTGGATGATAAAGTGAATTTATTCGTTTTACCTTTAAATTTATGAAAGCATGACATTTCCTCGATTTCAAATTCCGCTCCCACTTTCCACCATGTAGCAATTCCATTACAAAATAATTGTATGGTAGCAATACGCATCTCGACTGTTTCGAGATAAAGTAGTTGTATTTTTTATCCTTGAAACTTGATATGAAAGTCGTCGCTGAGAAAGAGACTAAATTTAAAAAAAATATATGGCTTTCAAAGAACGTACAGTATTTTTTATGGAAAAGGATGGCTGTATTGATACTGTTTTCGAATACAATGGCAATTTGACTTCAGTCATGTCATCTTGTTACTGCGGAATGTGGCACAAGATGGCGGCCAGTGGCTTGCCAGCTTATATTTTCAATATTCTTTGTGTTATTCTGTTAGAATTTGCGTCATTAAGTTTTCTAAATACATGTAAGCAGTGAAGTTTGTAATAAAGCATGCTGAATGTTTTTTGGTTCATCTGCTTTCGAAAAGTGATCGAATTGTCATTTGTGAAGTGTTAGTTTATAATAGGAATGTTTAGGATAGGCATCAGAAGTGACAAATACTGCAACAGTATTTCTTTAAAATTATACAGTAGATGTATCTGAAAGCATTATTTAACTGCAAAATCTATTATGCTTCACTTACAACAGTTGTCTTGAATACGTGTTGGTTGATCATCAAAATTCAAGGTGTGAAACGACAAGTACCTGTAATTTATCTTAGGAAATGGAAGAACTTTATTTAATAAAGTAATATCGATAAAGGTTTTGTTGGGATTAAGAAGGTTACGTTGTCATGATAAAATTGTTTTCATTGTTTCTATATAATTAATGTTCAGTGGTTAAATAATTTTAGGATACAGTGAATCTTTTGTTGCTTGTCCATGTTTGCACTGGCTCTTGTCATTAAAGCTGTTATTTGTATTGTTTTGCTGTTGGTACGTTTGTGGGGAAAATCTGTGGAATGAAATGAAGTATTGTAATTTACAGAAGGGTGATGTGTAGTGCTATAGATGTAAAATTTTGCCCCCTTTACATTAAAGAATGCTGTTTTGATGATTAATGTTGCAACAGATCATAATTATGTTTTCAACTTGTTGTGTAGTAAATCTTACATTAAACAACCTGAAGGTCTTATGTCTGTGTTTCTGTATCTCTTTTTTGACACTTTGCTACAGATAGCCCTAGATAGTTTTCCTAATCAGAAATTATTTATGCATGTTCTTTAATGCTTGTATTTTGCCCTTTTTTTGTCACTAGGGTTTCTAATATGTTTTTTTTATGTTTTAGATGTGCTGAGACCAACATGTTTCACCAAGTTCTGCCATCGTACGAGTATCCACTGCAAGTGATGATTATCTTCGATTCTTCAAGTTTCAGCTAATATTCATGCCACTTGGTGCAACATTAAAACTGTGTTGGGTTATTATTTGACTTGTGTTAATTTAATGTGTGGAGACAGTTACAACAAACAAATATATTTCTGTGTGGTCGTGTGAAAACAAGTGTGGTTGTGGATGAAGGAGGTGCAACAGTGGCCCGCGGGCACGTGACTGTTGCCTGCCCGCGTGGCCTAGTATGGGCCAACAGTCCATCGTCACTATGAACCCTGCCACGTCGGGCAAGTCGTCCACCCGCTCTTCGGGATACCATCAAAAGGCTCTTCAAGAGATACGCAACTCCTTGCTACCTTTTGCAAACAGTGGAGGGGTTGGTGAAACTGTGGGCTCTAGTGCTGCAAGTACAATTTCCACACTTTCAACAACTAGTGGTGTTAGTTCTGCTTCAGGACTAAGTGGACTCAGTGCTGCATCAGGAAATAATAGTGAAAAGGACCTCTCAGTTCTTCGGCAGGCAGTTTCGCAGCTCGTCACAATGGGGTACACAGAAGTAAGTCTAATGTGTTTGACAAATTATGGATTTTTTATTTGTTTATATTTTTTTTTTAACAAAAAAGTTTGCTTGCTTTTTGAGTAATATGATTTCATTTAGGGAATTATGTTGGTAAGATTATCTTGTGAGTAGCTCCTGGTACCATTTTATTTCTTGTTTAACATTCTGTCCCTACAGCTGGAATTAAATATTATCTGGGTTGCTGTGCAATCACTGCAGCAGGAGTTGTAGTCTGTAATCCTTTATTTGAAATGATAGATGGTTGTAGTGCAGTCTGAAAATAATTTATTTTGATTATTGTTCTTTAATTGCTATAAGTTTTGAATTTTTAAACAAAACATGAAATTAGCTCATATGAAAAGCTGTCTTGTGTATTTGTACACATAATAATAATAATTCCGTGTGGTCGTAATGACCTGGTGACAGGGTTTCTAATGGCTGCGCATTCCGCCCCTGTCATAGCCGCCTTAACCTAACTTGGCAATCCTGCCGGGTACAGGGAACCTACAGTTTAACGTGGAATCTGAACCACGGAAGCTTTCTGGCGTACTTCACATTACACAGTAAGCTATGCCAGAGGTGAAGGTCGGGTTAAACACCTTTGAAAATCCCTGCCAAGACAGGGATTCGAACCGGGGACCTTTCGATCTCCAGTCAGATGTATTAACCACTGAGCTACCAGGTCATTTGTACACAGAATGTTTGTGAATTACAAACAAATATATAGGCTTATCTGCTGTGAGGTAGCTTTTTGCCTCTGATGTTGTTGGACTGGAGGTTGTGTGATCATGTTCACTAAAGTTTGTGTAAACCGAAATACAGGCGATATCCTCTTCTTTTCGCCATTATAGCTTTATTATACAATTTGAATGATCTAATTTATGTTTAATAATTTATATAAACCCACACTGTTTGTTTTTCTTTCTTCTGTATCTTCATGAAGCATTTGGCATTTCTCTTCTTTTAGTCTGTTTTCTTCCAAAAAACTTTATTATTTTCAATACAAGTAGTTTGTGTACATAATAATTGATAAATTTAGTTTGAAACATAAGACTCCAATTTTAAAAATGTCCCACTTAAAAAAAAATACTATAAACTTCTCTAAAAACTTGACAGCAAATCGTTAACAGTGTTTATTGTTCCTTGTAGTTTCACTATTTAATTGAATTAACTGGGTCACTGAGTTTGTTTTCAATTCTTTTTATGTAGTAATAGAGAATAAAAAATCATGTTTGCTCCTGTGTCTAACTCATTTACGATTTTTTTAAAATTATTATTATTATTTCCTGAACAGTCAGACATAATATTCCGCAACTGAAAAAAGTTGCCTGTTTAGTCGTTCCTTTCTTTTATTATTGTGTATAATTTTTCATGATTTAAAGCCCTAATATTTTTTGCTGTAACAAAGTTTATCTTTTGAGGTTAACCACACTGACACCAGGTAGGCCTACAATTTTCTTCCATGAACATACTGCCAATATATACACGCAAATATATAAAATTTTCAAGCAAGCTCTTTATCAGGAGTGGTGTACCCTGTGACCGTCTCTCCTGCTGAAGAGGGGCTTTGCCAGATAATTTTTTTAATATCTGTTTATGTGTGCATTTCTTTGCCAATATACTACCCCAGCTTTATTCTCTGTCCTCAATTTTATTATTCTAACAAGAACTCTCATACTTTTTACATATGAAGGAAAAGTATACAAAGTTTGTGTATTATTTGCTCTTCAGATTAACTAAAAAAAGAAGTGATACCCATATAAAAATGATGACATGTTACCAAAAGTAATAGTGTGTTGTGTCTTTTCATCTGCTATCTTGACTGGCATGTAGAATTATAATATCATTTTATTACAAAATCACTTCAGACAAATAAAATATTTATCCCATTATTTTATTGTTCAGAATTACCTACACGTGCTTTGTATCCTCGAAAGAGATAAGTTTTAGGTTACATTTTGCTTGTAACCACTCTTCACTATTTATTGTTGTGATTTCTAACTTGAATGAAGTAATGAAATTATTCCGTTATGGTAAATTTTGCTACTTTTCATATATTTTTCCTTCCAGTTAAACATTTGCATACAAACAATAGATTATTCGGTTTAATTTGAGATGGCAATAACGCTGCATCGCTACTGTTAATGTGACGTCATCGTGGCGTCACGTTCACGTACAGTCGTGACGCGAGGTCACAATAATTTAAAGCTGTACAATATCAACATAAACTGATATCCCGAAGGTGGATCAGATGCAGGCGGCCAGAGGTAAGCGGCCGCATATGTCCGATAACGCAACCGGATGTTCAATGTTTCAGGTGAAGCTCACATTTCATCATCATAGCAATATTTTCTAATATTTCTCTGATGAAATGCGAGCTTCGCCTCTTTTTATGACTGTACGTGAATGTGACGTCACGTTAACAGTAGCGACGCAGCGGTATCACCATCTCGAATTAAACCGATTATTCTTCACGTTATGTCACAATGACAAATAAGTTTATTTTGTTTTATAAAGAACCTTATAGGTCTGTTGATTATAGATCGAAAGGGGGTTACCACATTTACACGATACTTTTTGTTTCATAGTTTGCTGAAAACATTGCGATTTAAGGCTGAGATTAAGAACTGTTTAGACCTCTGATGTATTGCAACAGTTATCTTATCACCATCCTCTGAAGATAAAAACTTTGTGGGTGCATCATACAGTGAATGATTCTGTTGTAACTACCAAGCCAGAAAATGCTGTTACAACATAACACCCAAAACTACTGACATTTCCAAGAGAGTAAATAGAGTACATAATTAGACTGTAATAGATAGTATAAAGCACTATGCTTGTAATGGCGTAGGTGGCATATTGTGACAATGTGATACTAAGTAGTTCCAATTATACAGGGCGTTCGCCGGGAAACGCAACCCTCCCAGTCTGTTGCCGTCGGCAACTTGCTCGGTCAGTCGGGCCAGCAGCTGCCGCCACACGGCGCCGTGAATCACCGCACTGTTTAACACCTCCGCTGCCCCAACAGTGCAGTGACGCAGTATATTGGGACCCTTACATTGTTAAGAATGGTTTCTTTGCATTGTAGCTAGTTTGTGACTTCAGTCTCTTATTAATCAGTGTTGTGAATAAACGTTTCTTCGCGGTTTGGCTGGTTTGGGGCTTCATACTAATCTGTACCGTGTTTGAGTGTGAGTAAAATTATGGTACGTTACAGTTTGCAACAAAGAATATTTCTCTACGATACATATGTGAAGAAGAAGTCGTTTAAAAAGTGTCGCAGTAAATTTCGTCGCGAATTTCCTGGCGCTTTACTGCCAGCTAAATCAACAATTCTGCGTCTGGTTAAAAAAGTAAGAGAAACGGGTTCATTTTTTAACAAATAGAGACTGTCGGTCAACCGTATTCTCACAGAGGAGAAAATTGACGATATCGCTTTTCGACTAGAACAGTCACCCAAAAAATCATTAAGTCAGTTAGGGCAGCGTGTGTCTCGAAAAATGTTCAGAAGATGTGAAATGTGCATTACACAAGAGGGTCAACACTTCCAGCATCTTTCATAAGGTAAGCTAATGAATTACGTCACATTTAAATGCTTAGCACATACAAGTTTATGAAGCGTAATTATTATGAAATAGTCCGCGGCCGACGGTCGAACAATGCCGGAAGATGAGCGCTCGCTCGCCGGGAGCAGTTTCTTCCTTGTAGCGCTAACAGTGGGTTGCGTTTCCCGGCGAACGCCCTGTATCAGAAAGTAGTTCTAGCTGTGTCATGCTGGTTCAGGCTGTATTGCAAAATATCTCAACAACTGTTTACTATTACCTTATCATTTTTCCTGCTAATATTATGTGTCATATTTATTTTTGATCAATTTAGTTACATTTGTTGTTGCGTGCACTCGGATCTACATTTTGGGTGCAATGATGGGATGGCTATAGAGGGATTGTATTCTATCTATACTAGACCCTAATATTAGTATGCACAAACCGTCCTATAACAAAGCGAAATAAGCATGGAAGAAATCCTGCTGTTTTTAATGTATATTTCGGTTCAGCCTAAGGAAATCTTTACTTTTGTCGGACAGGTTTAGAGATCTATTTGATTCTTCACAGCAGACATATTTTTTAAAGTTACTGTTTTCCTTTACTGCCATGTAATCATCACTTGAGGGAAGCATATCAGTTCTCACCATTGGTTGGGATCTGGATTTTGACAGTCTCAGTTGATAATGCTCCTGAAGATAACGTGTAATGGTTTGTGTAAAATATCAGTCAAGCCTGTGTATGGGACACATCTTCATATATTATAAATGTTTATGCTGTTTGGAATGTAATATCATCAGAAAGCTAACGAGCTTCAGTTTCCAACATAGTACAAGTAAATTCTGGGTTAATATGAGTTTCACCGTATCTTTAGAATTACAAGTTTAATGCTTGCACATAATTTGATTGTAGTCATTATCGTTATTATCAATTTTTCACTCTCGCAGACTTTGTGGCAATGAACAAGCCTCTTCCATAATCTCCTATCTAGCTACCACTTCTTTTTCAGTATCTACTCCCTGTATGAACTGTGACTGGCCAGGTATGTTTGTACTTGCTTCATCCAATTAATTTGTGGACTTCCTGTGGTCAGTTTCCAGTTACTGATTACTTCAGATACACCTTAGGTAGTCTGTTTGGCACCATTCTTGTCAAATGACCAAACTGTTTGAATTTTAACTTTCCCAGGATTCTAGAACTCTTTTTTTTTTGATAATGGTGACAGTGAAAATGCTGTTAAACAGTGATAATAAGGAAGGAGAGGGAAAATAAAACCCTCCTCTTGCCACAGATAGACATGAGGGTCTCAGCAAACACAAAAACACGAACACACTTTACAATATTTTGGCGAAAACCATAGACATTTTAGATGAGAGATGATTGGGTTGGTGTTAGTGTGTGCACATCTGATCCCATTCTCACCTTTAAAGGAGCCCACAGACTATCAACTTGGTTGCCAACTTTATTGTCAACTTGCAGTGTTGAAGGCTGACGAGCATCTGTGGGCAGGTTGGTGATTGAGAGTTTATGTTGAGGCTTGGTTGGAGTTTAGATTAAAAACTTAAGATATCTGGTGCGCTAAGCCTGATGTTGGTTACCTAGTTGTAGCAACTGAGAAGAAGTTTACAACAATGTCAACATCAGTTATGAACTTGGAGCTGTTCTGTCAATCTTTGGTGACTGTATATTTCCATTTGATCAGTTATTACTTGCATTATTATTGTTTGAGATCAGTTACTCTTTATTGAATATAGCAAGTATACCTAACATTCAAATTTGAGAGGTTTTTTTGTACTTACCAAGCTGAGGTAAGTGAAATCAGAAAATTTCTAGGATCACAACAAAAATAAGAATGTGTGACAAAAACTTTTGCTCTTTGCCAACAAACTGAGCTAAAAATTGTGAATATTGACAGTTTTAAGAAAAGAGTCACAAATATTAGAACCTGCTACTCGGGAGAACTGGAAAAGTTGGAACTGAGCTAAAGGTCTGGAGTCAGAACCGCAAAGGAGTAAGTGCCAAGTTTATGGTACTATGAATCACGGGACTTCCTAAGTTACTCTTCAAGTCTCAATAAAAAAATATCGTTTGCAAGACTTTATGGTGATATAGAGGTGGACAATTTTAAATCCTCGACACACTGCTCACTAACGAAAAATATCAGGGTTGTGAAATTCACAGGAATTCATGTTTTTGTCACTTTCAATAAATCGTCACACTTTATCCAACAATTCATTGTAGATTTTACTATCCAGTCTCTAAAAGTTTTGGAAATTGTCAGGTGGAGTATTGTGCAGTTTACTCATTAAATTGGAAGGAGACAGTTTTAATATCATTTCTTTGATCAGCAGACACACTTCATCCCCAGACTCTTAAAACTAAAAATTGCAATTCTCCCTCACTCACTTTTCCCTAACCAAGCTCTACTGTAACCAGAACACATAAACAGTCATAAAAATAATGAAAACCAGCAATAGAAAACACACAACAAATAAATACGATCACAAATACTTGGATGTGTTTACAACTTGGTTGCCAACATTTCATTTCATCTGTGGCAAATGCTGAGAACAAAGTTGACAGCAAGGCTGGCAACCAAGCTGATCATCTGTGGACTCCTTAACATTACTGAGGGTTCTACAAAAATGTTATAAAGTGTGTTCGTGCTTTTATGTTTGTCGCAGCCCTCTTGCATTTATATGTAACTGGTTTACTTCCATATTTTTCCTTATAATAATAATATTTAATTAAATTGCAATGGACCACATGCTCTGGTGGCAATTTACTTACCACCCATCTTCCTCCTTCCCTGCACCTACCTACATTTGCCCTTGGCAAATTTTAACTTTAAATTTTCCTATGTTTTTTTAAATTATTCATCATTTCTCTTGGTAACTTATTCTAATCCCTGACACTCTTACCCAAGAAAGAGAATCTTCCTACACCCTTGTGCCTGAAATCGAGTGCAGGCTTGTGGTCATGGTCATGCATTACTTTTAATTCTTACACCAATATCTTTCCATGCTTCATCACCATTATATGACTTGTAAACTCTCATGACCCTCTTCACCCTCCTCCTGTGTTGTAATGAATCCCATATGATAACCATTTATCATATCTGTAACTGATTGCATTCTGCGGTAATTTCCAGAAACAAATGTAGCAGCCTTTTTTTGCAACCTCTCCAACTCCTGTATTTAATACTCAAAATGTGGGTCCCATACTACACTACCATATTCAAGCAGTGGTCTGACCAAAGTTTTGTAACCAAATTCCTTAACTTCTCTTGTACATCTCCTCATCACTCTCTCCACAAGTACAGAATTTTGTAACCTTTTCCTACTACCTGACCAATATGTCCTGCCCAGTTAAGCTTGTTATCAAATGTAATGTCAAGATATTTACATTTCAAGTCTCCAACAAGCAATTCTTTCCCCACCTTAAAATCATAATCAAACTTCAGTTTTTTATTTGTGTATCTAATAAGCTGTCTCTTCTTTGCATTTATCTTCACTCCATGTTTACCAACTCAACTAGATATCCTGTCCAGATGACCCTGCAGCTGTTTACAGCCATCTACCGTTTTGATCCTTTTATATAGCATTATATCATCTGCAAACAGTATAATTTCTGATAGTAAACAATCAACACAATTATTCATTAGAATAATGTATAGCAATGGTCCCAATACATTATCATTTCCTTACTCTTATCTTTTTCTGGCTTTTATAAGAAATAGCCAGTTGAGTTTAGAATGATAAAAAATATAAAACTGTGATGGAATTTGTGAAGCCTATTTAAAAATGTATGAATGGCATGGAATAGTAACTATATAATTTGTGTAACACCCTGTATTTAGGTATGCTCATCAGAATCAAAATTTATGCTGTCCTTTGTATTTATTATATATGACACATAATTTTGAAATTCAATTGGAAATGTTAAATATATATTGACAATTGAGGATACTGTTTATTTCAAAGAAAAAGTTCAGATTTATATTATTCGTCACTAAGATACTGAAATTAAATTTGATGAATTGCTCACATTGAATTATTTCATTGCACACTGTAAGGAAATGATTCAATGATCTGAATAACACTTAATAGCTTGCTACTTGTGTGATGTCTTATGTGTTTGGGATTTAACTCTTGCAACTAATTTATTACTGCTTTGTAAAACAGTCTGCTTGTATTTCGCCACTGGTATACAAGAATATGAGCATTGGAAAAGCGTTTATACCAACTGATGATAACATTCATTTAGGGTTTAAATGCAGTTTGAAATTGAGATTTGAATTTCTTCCTAACAAATTTTGGTGTGTTTCTTTAAAATTGATGTTAACTGTTTCGTTACCTTTCAGTGTGAACTATTTGTTCTTGGCTGGATTGCTGACATTCTATAACATTGCAGTGTATAACAGCCATGCCTGGTTCTATTGAATTAGAGTAAACGATTCATGACATCTTCCAGGAAATTTAATATTTGGCCTCTCTTAAAGTAAAACTCACAATTTTGACCTGTGTTTGAATGTGGTGTGGTAATGCTAAATTGATATAAACAATGTTAAAAATGAACGTACTGAACTATTACATGAAATATGTAGAACAAGGCAAGGAAGTCCCTGTTTCAGTGTGAAATGTTGGGGAAACAATTGGACAAGTTCAATAGGGACAAGAACTGAAAATGTAGGCCTCATTATTATTATTATTTTCTTTAAATACATATGAACAAAATTAGAAAAATTTGAATATAATAAATTTATTCAAAATTCAATTCAATTTAATGATGGTGAAGAATGAAAGGATTATCCGCAGAAATGTTAATTATGACATTGAAATGTAGGGTTTGCTTCATAATCTTTCATAATCAGTTTTTATTGTTTACTTTTTTCAATTTTGTCTTTACATTGAGTGGTTTTAAATTGGTAATTTTCATCCTTATAAGAAAAATGGTTTGCTTTCTTTCTCTCTTTTTTTCCCTTATGGTGAATTTTTTATGTTTGCTGTTCTGTGATGACTGAATATTTCCTTCACTATTCACCTTTAATATTTTATGGTATCAGTATGAAACTAAATATTTTTTTGCGATTATCCATTAAGAACTTTTTTTTAGATCATCCTGCAATAACAAAATGCAGAAAGTTGCATCAGTCATCAGTAAATGTATTTTGATTAAAAAATCATTAGTGGAAGTGTTGCAATATTGATTTTGATATGTGAGGCTCACACTGTATGAAGAGGTAAAAACACTTGCTGTATTGACTATTCTGTGGCCTTTTACTAGGACATGTACCTGCATTTATCTCTCTGGAATTTTTTCTCCCGCCTTTTCAGAATAACATCAGTGCTTGTAAGTTAGTCTGAAAAGTTACCATGAAGAAAAAGGGAGGGAAAAAAACAGTTTTTAAGTGTCACATTGTTGAATACTGGATAATTTAGCAGTGTAAACTTTTTAAAAAAATCAGTAATGTTGAGGAATTGGGCCATGCCCTTTTGAAGGAACCAACCTGGCATTCACTTGGCGAAACCAGGGAAAACCCAAATCTCAATTGCCAGATGGGGTTCTTCCTTTCCATCTCTAATTCTGTGTTCAGATCCCTCATTTCACGTCACTCGATGAAGTAAATTTTATTCAGCGGTGTTCCACATTATAACTCTTTCAACCTTTAATTATATATAAGTAGGAAATTATGATGGAGCTTTCATAGTGTAAAAGCTTAGATCTGACAAAAAATCTGTGGCATCTCTCATGACCATAGCTCTGATCGTATCCTCAAAAAATTTTAGGGCCATATTTTGTTCAATTTCGTCAAGTTAACAAGGAGAAGATTTCAGTGTGAATGTGGGAATTGTAATGCACCACAGGTACCTCATGCTAGAGCTGTCTGTGTTGTAATGTCTTTGTTTGGGAGAAATTGGAGCTTAAAAATTTGCTTAATTTATACCAGCAGAAAAGCTATATAGGCCTATTCATTTTGTTGTATTTTATTATTCTATAATTAATTATTATAATTATTCTTCTATTTGTATATTTGACAATATATGATTGATGTTAAATACAAACTGTAAATCAAACATTCCACAGAGCTGAAGGAAGCCCCAACAAAAGAAAGTAGCTATGATCGAAGAAATTACTCCCATGATATTTAGGATTTTTTAACTGCTCAATGTTAATAACATAGGCAAAACTTTGAACAAAAGCTGGTTAATGATTAGTCTAGGTCAGTGATTCCCTATTAGTTTTTCCCTAGTACTACTTCAAAAAAAAAAAAAAAAAAAAAAAAAAAAAAAAAAAAAAAACTGAGCCTCGCATACCTCTTTTAGCAGTAATCATAAATAAATAATAATAAAAAAAATTAAACCTGTACATATTAATCCAATAACTAACATCACATAAAAATCAATTAATGTATAAAAAATATATTTGGTGATAGTAATGTTTGTGTATTTTTTTAAGTCTTAATGATTACCTTAGCTACAAGGTTACTACGCACACCCCTTGAAGTAACCTCTCATACCCCTTTGGTTTGCATATCACTAAAGGGGAACCACTGGTCTAGGTGATACCAAATAACTTTTCTTCGTCTGTTAACCTTTACTGACTTGACCTTTCATCTGTCATTGTTGTTCAAGACAGTTATAAATAATTTCACTTTCATATCCGTATTAAATTTACTACAGTTATTATCCTTTATTATTCCTAGGAGATAATACTCAGTTGAAAACATATGTTATGGTTTTGCCCTATCTTGCTATCAAATGTTATGCAAGAACCAGGTTCATAGAGTCCAATCAGATCCAATGCACTTCCTTATTCCTATAGTGAACATCATCATTCAAAACCATTAAAAAAAAGAAAACAAAAGATAAAGATGGAAATAGTATTTGCGTGCTTTCTTGTATGTCCTTTTAACCATTTTTGTTTCTGAAAAGTAAAGTTGCAAGCTGCTAAACACTTGCAATGAAGCCTTCACGGGTGTATCGCTGGATTGTCTTTTGAAAACGCGATATTTCAATGACTAGCTCCGTCGTCTTCATCAGGTGTGGAATCATCTGCAATGGTCATTTGACGGTTGGATACTGAGACAGCCCAGGTGCCGCCCCTCCTTATATATCCGATGGCTTTCTACTAGGAAGTGCGACACGTGGGCTGTCTCAGAATCTCACGGTCAGCCGACATGTGCAGATGACTCCACACCTGTTGAAGACAATGGTGCTAGTCATCAAAATATTGTGTTTTCAAAACATAATCCGGCGGCACACCCGTAAAGACTTCATTGTAATTATACGCCGAGAACGTCTCTATTCTGCTACACACTTTATTGATGTAAAATGGTATTGCATCAAACTTTAACTCAAGTGTTAACTTCATTCAAAAATAAAGGAGAAATGCTGGCCACAATGCTTAAAGAAAATCATTTTGGATTTAGATTTTTCTAACATTTGAGAAAGTGTAATGTTGAAATCAACTAACAGAATTATAAGTGAAATTGCTTGCTGCTTCTTATTTATCTCAAAGAAAAATGCACTTCTGAATTCTTATTCTTGTCATTTAATGATTTAAAATAAATAGCTCTTCTGGTTAGTGGAGCTTTCAATACACTCTAAGAAAACGCTATCTGGTTCATTAGCTGTTTTATTTCCATGTTTGCTTTTTAATTCATAATTGATCCGTTTTTATTTAGTTTTTATCTTTTAACATTCCTGAGGAATCTAATACAGAGCAAGAAATCAAGTCATTGCAGTAAGTTATGAATTATTTGCTGGGAATTCATGCATTTACAATTGTGGAATTAATTGTTTTGTAAGGTGTTTGGAGAGTCGCTATTTTTTGGATAATTTTACAATATTATTTGAACAAATTTAATTCAGCCATAATTTTTGTAGATAAAAAATAATACAGCTGACATTTGTTATTGGGAGGTTCTTGTTTAAAATTGTTTAGTGGTCTTGCTATATATGATTTTCTATAATTTCGTGAAATCATACAGTGGTGACCACATGATTAGATAGCAATAGGTTCTTCGTACTTCCCATCCCATTCATTACAGATTGTTCTGCTAAATAATGACTGAACTAAAGAGTTTTTAATTTAAAAAAAAAAGATTGTTATGTTTGCGTCCTAACACCAATAGTTGCAGTTATGCACTATTTGTGAAGTTTTCAATAAGCCACATCAGATTTGCTATTTGTTATGTAAATAGTATATGTAGTCTTGACCTTGTCATCTGCTTCAAATGTCGTATATCTAACTATTAACTGTGTCGTCATTAACACAAATTATTTAACACTATCCTTTGCTCATTGCTACACCCATGTGAACCTAGTTGTGTGGAGTAATGCATTTATATCTTTTTTCTTATTTACAGTGGCAATTATTATCCCGGAGATGGAAAAAACAAATCTAAATGTCATGCAAGAAATTTTGTTTCTTCTAGCTATTTTTTTATTCCCAGTGCTCCTCTGGCAATCAGAAAGTTTTTATTTTTGTTTAATGTATCTTTGAACATGACATAATTTAGAAAAATTAAGTAATTGACTAATAAAATTTTAGTAAAGCTACTTTAAAATTGGTCAGTTTATCAAGATCAAGAAGGATACTATGCAAAATGCAATTGATTTTTAGGATTGATATTTAGCGGAAACTTTGTTTAGGTTTCTTTCCGTGCTTTAGAATTTAGTACCGTAGCTTTTACTGTAAAGTGAATATCCAAGTTTATTGCACTGTTTATCTTTGATGCAGTGGTTTGATTATGTTTTCCATGTATTCTAACAGATCATATTTTGAAAAACTGAATCTATAAAAAACTAAAACAATAAAATTCAAAGAGGGCAATGTTTAGGTATAGTGTATTACTATCTTTGGTGGTTGTCCTTGGAGACCAGAAAAACAGTACATTTAATATCCAATGCATTGTGATCAAGCAGATTATCATATATTGCTCCATCTCCCAATTACGAAAAGTTGTAAGATACACTGCAGTTTTTAAGCTAAACCATAAACTTTCAAGCTGTGAAAACCTCATCCAAATTGGTTTGGTAATTTTGATGTATTAACAAAGGTACATACATAAGATTGAAGTTTCTCTCAGCGTTGAGGATTAAAATAGTCTTTTCGGGTGCCTAGCCGAGTTGTTTTCACACGATATTTCAGCATTTGGAATCGTTGTCGCCATCTTGACCACATACAGTTTGTGTTAAAGGTAGTATGTTCTCTCTGCATTAATTTAAATTAATTGCAATGAAGTGCATGCTTCGATGGCAATTTCCTTAGTCATCTATCTACCACTTTCTTCTTACTTTATTATTATTGTCATCTTTTCTGTTTGATGCACAACTCTGAACTCTTTGACCAACATCTTTCCAAGTGTCATCATCAACACTCCCAACATTTACTTCTCCCTCCTCATGTCTTCTAATGACTCCCAATCCAGCTTCTTTACCACGTCAGGTTACTGACCACAAACAAATCTAGCTGCTCTCCTTTGCACTCTCTCCAACTCCTGTGTTTGATGTCCAAAATGTGGGTACACCACCTTATTCAAGCAATAGTCTGGCCAAAGGTTTGCAACAAAATTCCCCAACTCTCATGCACTATCCAGTAAATGAAGGATTTTGTAATCCTTTCCTATCACTTACCCAATGTGTTCTGTCCATTTGAGTTTATTGTCAAATGTTATGCCAGATATTTACACTTCAACAACCAATTCTGTCACCACTTAATGGTCATAAACATCCTTTATTTTTTTTATACTTAAAAGCTGACTCTTCTCGGCATTTATCTTCATCTATGTTGACCTACCCAGTTAGATATTCTATTCAGGTCACCCTCCTGCTGTTCCTTCCATTTTAATCCTATTATATACCATTACATAATCTGCAAACAACCTAAGTTCTTATTGTAAACCATTAACACAATCATTCATTAGAGTAATGAATAGCAATGGTCCCAATATTCGCTCCCCATATTCACTTCTACCCCTTTTGATACTGAATTTCATATTCTTTATGCTTTGTTTTTGATCTTTTAAGAATTCTTCTACCCAGCAACATTGCAGGGGATTATGACTTTCAGTGAAATGGAGCATGGAGTGAACATTTACTCGAATTTTATGTAAGGTTTGCTTGTCAAATGAAGAAGGTATAATAGAAACTTTTCTGTAGATAAGCTGTTCTACCACACCACATTTTCTTGAAGGTTTTTAGGCTAGAACCTCGAATTATTTTGTAACGACAGGTACATAAAAACATTTTTGTTTTATTTTTTATGTTACTGTTATGTTGTTTCATACATACAAAGAAATTCGTCTTTGGTTCTTGTTTTTATTATTATTATTATTATTATTATTTCTGTGTGAATAATGTTTGTATATGTAGCAGACATCTACACTGTTATAAATCTGTAAGCAAGTTGCGTGTGTCTCTTTATTTGTATGGGTACCGTGAATAAAATACCGCAGCAATTTGGATGGGGTTTTCAAATTTTTTTAGTTAATGATCTGAATCAAAATCTGCGGAAATAGCTACTGACTTACATGTACCATGAGAAGCATTGCGCAATTAAAAACCTTTAACATGGGAAATTGTGGGCCAGGGATCATTATGTACTTTCAGACACTCACTCCTTTCACACAAATCTGACAAAACTTAGGATTTTGTTTTATTTTTTTACTTTTGTTATTCAGATTTCTGTACTGCAGTACTTTAAAATAAACTGAATACATGAATCAAACATAATCAGCATTTACTTCCATTGTAACAGGTCAGTTGCGATGCGAAATGCGTTAGATTACTAATGTGGTTGACGTATATTGTCTCTGTTAGATAGTTAAACAGTTTGTCTCTGGTACAATATGTCTTAACACTGTACAATAAATGACAGTACGCCAATACTTCTTCCTTACATATCATTATGAATACAAAATTCAGTTTTTCTTCTTGAAGAAGGATGTCTGAGAAACAGCTACCATAAATATCAACAGGTAACATTATGTAGTTTTTCCATAATAATTTCTACAGAACTGCCCATATTTTGATGGATTTGACTTGATTAATATATACTTGGTGGTATAATGTGTAAATATTCTTAAATAATATCGCACAAGGAAAGCATGTACAAATTTTGGCTGCCGTTCAAACCACAGCCAGTAGAATAAACTGTTATTTCTATAAAAATAACTTCATATCCCTGATTTTCTAATGCTTTCCCCCTTACGTGTTATTGAGTTAATGACCACAGCAACATATTACCATTGATATTAAAAATTAACTAGGCATCCTAAAACCTTATGTTACATGGCGTAAATTATAAAACTGAATCCATTATGCCTGATGCTATAAAATAGCGTGTCAATTGTCATTCTGGTCCAGGCTGCATTTCAACCTATCAACAAAATTTGGCTTCTGTCACATGCACATTAATACATTCACTGTTTCGCTATCGAAACTTCGCCTGCTGGAGGTACTTACATGTGACTGAAACAATGACATCAATAATACGGCTTTATTGAAAGCAAAGAGATTTAAGAATAATTCATATTCTGATGCTACATCAGATTAATTATAAAGCTAAATCCATATTGTCTCTTATGTTTCAACTAAACTTATCAACTGTCATCATGGTCCAGGCTGTATTTCAACCGAACCACAACTTCTGATAATATTGCCATTCGAAAATCATAGCTTCAGTCAAATTTGCATTAATAAATACACTGTGATCAAATCTTGTGGCTGAAATTATGGAATTAGTAATATGGCGATTTGAAAGAGAAAAAAATTAAAAATAACTCTTAATATGTGATACCATGCAAGATTAAGTTTAATATATGTAAATTTCTAATTTTTAGCAGAAATAACTGTCGTACTAACATTCTATTTCTCAAAATTAAATATTACTTAATTTTGTTTGTATAGAATGTTTAAATTTTAATTATTACCATTACTGTTATTATTAATAAAGAAAACTTTTATAATGTAAAACTCTTCCAAGAGCACGAAGTTGCAAGTAACTGCTATATCGATATAAATTTGCGGCATCTAGGACCCAGTCAGAGGAGCTGAAGTCAATGGAGGAAGAGAGGAGGGTGAAAAGAGTGCTGGGAATATACAGGACATATGTTGGTGATGGACCATGGAGGGTTATTGCTCAAAGAATTGGGAGTAGTGCATGTAAGGGGAAACATGATCATGACCACAAGGTGGCACTCGATTTCATATTTAACAGAGTGGGAATACTTTCTTATATTGGTAAGGGTGTCAGGGTTTGAAACAAATTATCAAGTGAAGTGATGAATAATTTACCAAAAACGCTTAGGGAATTTAAAATTGGAATTTGTAAATCAGAAAAATAAATGGGGGAGGATTTAACATTCCAATAAATGTTTAAAAATAAAATAAAAATGAATAATTAGATGACTAGGAGAATTTCCAACGGAGTATTAACTCCATTGCAATTAAATTAATTAACAGTATTAATAAACCGTGCAGTCCTCCGTATCGGCATCTAAAAATAGCACACAGAGGCATTACAGTGACTGACCTACTAATTAAGGGTAAGATATCATCTTATTTCACTTACTTATATCACAAAATAAAACCCTTTTTAAACAATTTTTTTTTTTTTACTTTGCACAATAATTATCTCTATAAATTAGCACAGTTCATTTTTCAGATAGCTTTTCTACTATTTCATAAATTGTCTAACATTAAAATATGAATGAAACAAAACTCTCGGACATCAGTATGAAAATCGAACCTAAGGCAATAACTAAAACAAAGGAAAGTGTTTAGAATACATGCCTCTCAACGTTAATATTTGGTAATAGAATAAAATGGCTAAAGAATTTTTACACATACCAAAGCACACACGCATGAAGCAGCGGGCAAATGCTAGTTAGCTTATAAAACAACAGCGGTCCTTTTACCTTCTTATCAACCATTATGTCAAAATATCATGTAACATCCTCAAAGACCTAGGAAAATACAATTACCAGCGATTTTGGCACTGCATAACATTTTCTAGATGTTTTTTTAATGATTGGTTTAAAAAATTTTCCTCAGAAAGAGAATTAGTGAATTTAGTAAACATATGGATACACTTTCAAATTTTCATTTCCTTTTTCTAAAATGGTATTTATAAACTTCATGGTTTATGGATAAGCTGTGTTGGGTAGCTAACAAGTTCACCTTAAATAATTTTCAGAAACTGTGAGAAACCAACATATTAATATGCAGACTGGAAATCAAATAGGTCCACCCAAACATCACGGCTGTGCATTGCCACTGAATCAGTATCACGAGTTTGTGATTTAGAGATAGTACATTCAAGATGTTGGCTTGAGCAATATGCCAGGAAATTTTTGGATCAGGATTGAAAATTTGCACACACTTGTTAATCTGGTGTTGTCTTTCTCAATAGCTTGTTTGAAGCTTCTTTTACTAAATTTGAGTGATCCTAATTAAATTAATTTAGAAAGTACAAATGTAAAGTATAATACAAATAAATGGATATTAATTTATGATAGCTGTTATTTAAGAGTTTCTCCACAGTTTTAGGGTTCTGTACCTAAAGGGAAATGGAGTTTTATTGTTATCTCTTAGGTGTTTGTCGTTTGGTCTGGAAAACAAAATAAATTGTGCACTTCATGTTTACACATCTTGTGTGTTGTGTTGATACAAATTTGGGGTCCACAGGAGATCGTGATTACGCTACAGCAACATTCAGTAATGACAACATAGTCAGTCGCAAATCATATAATTTTAAAACAGTAATTCTGTTGTAATACAGCCTGGACCATTATTTTCAAGCAGAAAGTAGGCTGTAATACAGCCAGGACCAGCATGAATGTACTTCCGAAAGTATTTCTAGCGGAGTTTTGCATTTGACCACTGCAGTATTATGATGCCAATTTCTGGCGTAACCACCCTATCTCCAGTAATCCCCAAATTTAATTATTGTATTTAAAAAGCTGTAAAATTATATTCTAGCAAAGTAGTTTTTTATTTTAAAAAAAATTAATGCGAATGTTTGGAGTGTTGGTGTCTAGAGCCCATTAACTTGAGGACTAGGATATTTTCCAATCATTTTAACCAGAAAATAAAGACATTAGGGGGCCATTAAAGATGTTGTCAGTTTTTGAACATATCTGTTATCAGGTCTACTCATAAATGCTGTCATCCAGAAAATTGAAATTTCTCTCTAGTATCAACTTTATTTAAACAACAAATGTTAAAAATAATTGTTCTGAACAAAAGTTTTTTTTTCAGTTATGTACTTTGCTTTACAATAATACTATTTTATCGAAAGGACCTTTAGGTGAGCCTGCTTTACATCCTAATGGGTAGGACCTACTTGGTAATCAAATAAAAGTAAATAACAAAACATTAATTTGTTGCACTGGTGGCAATGTTGGAGGATTATGGAAACCTGAAAATATATCGAACATTGATTTTTGCATCAAGGTACTACTGCCTGATCAACCACATCCACTAACCCTGATTGTGGGCAGTTTTTGTGGCTTCCAGTCAGCAATACTTTGTATTAAGAAAGTATAGATAAGTTAGCAGATAGTATCTAATTCAATCTTCATGCAGAACACCAAATGTCTTCCATTTATATTATTCTAATGACTGACATATTGCTGGAACAATTATATCGAGCCATCACAGCTGAATTCATTTTATATTAATTACTCTTGGCACAACAAATTGTTATGTTGAATGGTTACAAATGAAAAGTTTCTGCATACATTAAACAGGCTTCTTTACTGCAATCTGTTCATATGTTCAACCAAAAAATTTGGCTTGGTTTGATTTCGATGCATGTACCCTTCCACAATAAAAATACACATTTCCTACTCTTAACAAAACAAGCTGGCTTACAACCATACACAAATCAAAGTTAATTTTCATAGATTGATTCAATTGATGACAGCTCGAGAAAAACTTTCAAAAAGAAGAATACTTTAAAACTGCTTGTGTGAAATCTGTATCACATATTGATCATTGACATATGTTCTTGTTGTTAGCAAAATGTAGTAAATTGGCATGATAATATAAATAATTCTTTTGTAGATGCAGGTAGACCAGATTAGAGCTTTTCTTTTTTCAGTGAAAGTGATTTGAGAGGTACATAAGATCGAAGTTTCTCTCGGCGTTGAGAACTAATATAATCTTCTCAGGTGAGTTGCTGAATGAGCAGGGTGGTTTCACACGAGATTCCGATCACCGAAATATCGTCTGAAAACACCCTGCTCACTCGGCTAGTCACCCGAGAAGACTATATTGATTTGAGAGGTGTTGCTGCAGTAATACTTTGCGATTGGTCACAACAACCTGGCTCAACTGATTTAAATTCACATTCTTTATGTGTGTGTGTTTGTGTGTGTGTGTGTGTGTGTTTATATATATTCCAACCAGACCGGGACAATTGAAAGTAAACGATACTAGTCTACAAAGAGTACACAAGTGACAATGAATTTTACTTTAGTTTTTAAGATTCCAGACTGCAATGTTAGAGTATGCAAAATTCAATCGTTTTACTAATTTTTTTTCAGGATGGCTATTAGGTGTAAAGAATAAGGGTAACAATCAAATGTTGTAATTTTAGATGATATCCTACACACAGACTAAAGAATATTTACAGTTTTCCCAAGATTGTACAATTTCAATTTTCTGGCCAAGCGACAGACTAAAGAAATGAAAAGGATTATTAGCAAAGTATATAATTGGTTTAGTTAGCACAAAAATTTGACTAGGTTGTTCCTTTGGCTAAGTTTGAGAGGGAATCTTGTGCCTTCACAGCTCTGAGATGTCACTTTCAAAGTTACTCAATGATACGTCTGACAAGATGTCTAGCATGGAATATGAGGAAAGCACAGCCATATACTTTTATTTTTTCTTTTTTTAAATTTCTCTGGTTAATGGATCTCCATTTCTTTGTTGACACTTCCCTTCACTTTGGTGAACATTCTCACTCAGTGTAAAGTTTCTTTTAAACATTGTAGCATAGGCTGGTTTCCTGCTACTGCATATACGTTCTATACAAAAATCTGATTTGCAAGAGAGTAAGACCAAATTGTTAATGATTCAAAATGAAAGATGAAAGGAGTTTTCAAATATGTGGAGGGTAGTGCAAGCTTAGGAAGAAGGAAATAGATGTAAACTTCTCAGGTATCTGTCTGCAAGGGGTTGGAATTAAATGGTACCTAAGCCTGCATGAAAAGTTTTAATTATTGGAAAAGGGATAAGTGGAATTTGGTCAAGATATGTTTAGTGCCTTTTAAAAAAAAAAAAAAAAAAAAGAAGAAGAGTATGTATCATCTAATTTTAAATGTCATAGGCGAGTCACTATCTATGCAAGTGAAATGTGAAGTTAACTGTACCAAGAGCAGACTGTAAGATCTTTTGAATGTAATTTTATCAAAGAATGGCCAGATCTTAACAAAAAGGAGAAAATCGTACAAAAATAAACAAGAAGAAGCTTATTGAAAAGATAACATTTCTGTAACACAAAAATGATAAACAATGTCCTGTCGTTTTGTTTTGGTGGGTGTAAGCATTAAGCCTTCCCCTCCTATTTATTTTCATCCATAATCACCTACTTGAAAATAGCTCTGGGACCCAACATGTATGCTAGGGTTTTCTTAATTTATTGGTTTTAAATAATAATTTGTACCAGTGCACTATTTGCTATACTACTTACCCCATCTGTAATATTTCAAATTTACCTTATATTATCTTGTGGTTGTATTTACCTTCTACAATGATTCTCATTTGGTGAATAGTTTTGTCTCACAGGTGTAAATTGTCAGATCTGTATTACTCTAAATGCAGAAATCGAATTCAAAGATGACTGAGAAATATTTGGGTAGGACACTGTATGGTCTTTCATTTTGTCAAAGCCAGTTCATGAATCTACATGTCATATATGTAAGTGGGCTATAAGCAAGGTGTGTAAATGGCACTCGAGTGGATCTGCATCTTGCCTTCAGATTTTGCTTTTAAGTGGTTTCTCCATATCTCTTTTCGTGTGATTTTGACTTAAGAGATGAAGAAACTTAATGGTAAGATATTCCATTGCAAACTTGGTAGTATCATATGAATCATTAATCCGGTAAACGGACATAATCAGTGGGATTTATATGACATGAATAATTTCACACATCTTTGTGCAGCTAAAATCATTTTCCTTCCTGAACAGTTCAGTGACTAATCCTTACTGTTTTGACATACTGCGGTTATTCAGTAATTTGTGACCTATAACTTTTTCATTTGAATTAATAGAGACTTTGTTGTCTATTTTTCAGTACGATTCCATCTAAGCTCCACACAATTCCTAATACAAAGATTTTATGCCATCCTCATTATACGATTTTTCAAAGCTGTAAAAAAAGTGAGGTAACTATTATGTCATCATCTTGACTTTAAATGGGAGCCAGACAAAAAGAAAGAAAGAAAAAAAAAGTCTGGGTGGCCAGTAGAAACTCCACATCCTCATAAACTGCAGCCAAAATTTACTGGACTGACTTTACAAAGGGCTAGATTTTCGACTTGCTGTCAAAAGTTTAGGCTCGAAACGGACAGATATCTTTATGACGCTCAATTACTCACGGAAAGCGATCTTCTGTTGTTGGAGTACCTCTTCGAACTGTTAACATACTGTCATCACCAGTTCTTCTACCCTGGGGCCTGGTCACACTGACGTTCAAGACGGAGATCATCTTCAGTGCTGGTTCTCCCCCGTTTAAACCAAGATGCCCACTTCTTAACGGCGCTGTACCGAGCGTAGTGAGTGAGTGGTTAACACTCTGACCTCGCATTCGGGAGGACGGCGGCTCGAATCCCCGTCCGGGCATACAGATTTGGGGTTACCATGGTTTCCCATTGCAGGCGAATGCCGGGATGTTTCCTTCAAAAGGCCATGGCCTCTAATGACCTCGACGAGACGTATCGCCATAATTAAAAAAAAAAAAAACTGTATTGTAGGTAGATACACTTTCGCCCACATCTCTTTCTTACACAAATATTTTTTGTTCTTCTATTAAGGTTAAACAAACATTCAATTCGCTTTCATCGTCAGGAACAGTATAAAGTTTCTTTCCAGGCTTTACAAAGGACTGAAGTAAAGGACTATAGTATTTCGTTTTCGTGAACTTATGTGACGACTGTCGTAAAAATTCTTTACCCGACGAGTATTCGAACCTGGGAATTGCAGTTTTAACAGTTTGATACCAAACGTTTTAGGAACGGTTCATTTTGACTGTATCATGTTCCTTTAAAATGTTGCATTTCGGAGATAGTAATTCTTTAATGTATATGAGACTGCAACATCGACTCTAGTGTGTGCTTGAGACGAGTACTTGCAAACTGCTTGCCCCATTGCGCTCCTTTGGGAGCGTGCATAAACCACGTGGCTCCATTTTGGCCTCCTGTGAACCCGCCCACGTAACGCTACGTGGTTTTTGCCTCACCCCCCACGTAGCACGTAGTTTTTTTTCCTTTTGATTCCAGAAGACATTTTGTACTGTTTTCTCTTGTCAGACTATTGAAAATTACATACGGAGATAATTAACTGAGGGAAATAAATATTCACATGCTGTTGTGTGTTCTGTTCGTCATTTTAACTGTGAAAAATGTTATGAAAGGAAAGCTACGTGGCCTGGCTCGGAACACCTCCCCCCTCCCCCCACGTAGCCTTACAGCCAACCCCTCCCCCCTCGACCGACTCACGTAGTTTGTGCACGCTCCCTTTACAGGACGCCAGACCGCCGCCCCTTCGCGGTTTATACTCGGTAGTCTCAACGAGGGGATGACTAATCAAAGGAATGTTTGACTGTCTGTCTGCTCGGCTGTTTCGTATCGTTTCCTCTAGGCTAATATATAGCTGTGTCGGGAGAATAAAGAAGATTCTGTGTATGTTTCCCAATATACTGGTTTAGTTTAGCTTTTTAAAAAGGTGGTGGTCATATGGAGCCTTTTTTCCCACGTGCCTTGAAGCTTCTCATTTCAAGCAATTTCGAAGTATTCCGTCCATATTTAGTGTGCAGAATTCAGTAGTTTTCCTGTGGAAGGAAACGTTAATTTGCTATTTCTTTCGGTATGTCTTTTGATGCACGCAGTTCTTACCAGTATGAATATTGTTGTTACTGCGCAATAGTTTTATCATTGTGAGCTATTATGTCGCATTCCATACGTTGATCTGAGTTACCTTAGTGAAAATAACTTCGCCCGCTTTAAAGTTTAAGGTTTAGTTATTATCGACACAGTGCTAGAGGTCTTGGAAATGTTTTCCAAATACTTTAGTTCAGAATTTGCAATTGTTGTGTATGATTAACTACAAGTGTATGTGTATATTTTTAACAGACAGGAAAGAGATCAGTTAAAGATTCGGAAGATTATTTCCGTTTTGTAAATCGGTTACTGTACTGTGCGAAGTACTGTTTCGAGCGTTCAACTGAAACCATATTCCTTTTAACTCTATAACATCCCAATTCCGGTAAACATGAGAAATAAGTCTAATACTTTGTTGTTCAACATATATTGCAGTAATATCCTAGTAATGTTTTGCTGGCTGTTTATACAACCATAAAAATAAGAACTAATGTGATATTTCACCAGAAAGTTCAGTTAGCTGCATAATCTCCGATTCTTTGTCTTTATAAACATTCCAGTTACAAACATTGTATAGCAGTTTTATCGAACCGCGTCTTTTAGGCTGGTCAAACTCTAAAATGAAGATTTCTCAGATAAATTTAATCAGCTGGAGTTTTATCTCGGAACACGTAATGGTAGAGGAATGTCATGTAGAAATGTTTCGCAGTCTCATCTTCGCGTGCTTATTTTCTCACTTCTTTAGCTATCCAGCATAATGCGCAGTTCTTTCAATAAATATTTATCGCCGCTTCATAAGTTCTTTAAAAACAAAACTAACTAAAGACTTTCTTCTCTATAAGTATTAGTCGCTACTCAAACCATACAATACGTCTGTCTTCACCTCGTCTTCCTCCTTCTACCTGGTTGCCACCAAAGCAACCGTTCCACAGCTAGCCTGCCAAGCCCGGAGCAAACACTGCACTTTCAAAAACGTAGTTATTTATAAGCGTGAGTTTTTTAATTATACCTCAAAGAATTGACACATGATTAAAATACTAGAAATGTTATACATCTTACTAGTAGCTTTTTTTTAAACTAATTCTTGTCTGTTATTTACAAATTAAGTGGCATAGATATAAACGTGAAGTAAGTCAAGTAAACGACTGTTCTAAAAAATCTCTCTTTATAATTTATGTTCCGAGAGATATTCACAGAAATAAAGGAGGTGGGGGGGGAGGGGAAATTCCCCCTCTCCAACACGTCAGGTATAGATGTTTGCTCGTTAAGGAGAAATTAAAACTAGTTTAAACTAAAAAAAAAAAAAATCAGAATAACGAGAAAAAGTCGTAAAAATTTGACCATTTTTACTGGCAGATCTACACTCCTGGAAATGGAAATAAGAACACATTGACGCCGGTGTGTAAAACCCACCATACTTGCTCCGGACACTACGAGAGGGCTGTACAAGCAATGATCAAACGCATGGCACAGCGGACACACCAGGAATAGCAGTGTTGGCCGTCGAAGGGCGCTAGCAGCGCAGCGGTTAGGCACCGCCGCAGTCAGTGTCAAGCCAGTTTGCCGTGGCATACGGAGCTCCATCTCAGTCTTTAACACTGGTAGCATGCCGCGACAGCGTGTACGTGAACCGTATGTGCAGTTGACGGACTTTGAGCTAGGGCGTATAGTGGGCATGCCGGAGGCCGGGTGGACGTACCGCCGATTTGCTCAACATGTGGGGCGCGAGGTCTCCACAGTACATCGATGTTGTCGGCGGAAGGTGCACGTACCCGTCGACCTGGGTCCGGACAGCAGCGACGCACGCCAAGACCGTCGCATCCTACGCAGTGCCGTAAGGGACCGCACCGCCACTTCCCGGCAAATTAGGGACACTGTTGCTCCTGGGGTATCAGAGAGGACCATTCGCAACCGTCTCCATGAAGCTGGGCTACGGTCCCGCGCACCGTTAGGTCGTCTTCCGCTCACGCCCCAACATCGTGCAGCCCGCCTCCAGTGGTGTCGCGACAGGCGTGTATGGAGGGATGAGAGTCGCTTCTGCCTTGGTGCTAATGATGGTCGTATGCGTGTTTGGCGCCGTGCAGGTGAGCGCCACAATCAGGACTGCATACGACCGAGGCACACAGGGCCTACACCCGGCATCATGGTGTGGGGAGCGATCTCCTACACTGGCCGTACACCTCTGGTGATCGTCGAGGGGACACTGAACAGTGCACGGTACATTCAAATCGTCATCGAACCCGTCGTTCTACCATTCCTAGACCGGCAATGGAACATGCTGTTCCAACAGGACAATGCACGTCCACATGTATCCCGTGCCACCCAACGTGCTCTAGAAGGTGTAAGTCAACTACCCTGGCCAGCGAGATCTCCGGATCTGTCCCCTATTGAGCATGTTTGGGACTGGATGAAACGTCGTCTCACGCGGTCTGCACGTCCAGCACGAACGCTGGTCCAGCTGAGGCGCCAGGTGGAAATGGCTTGGCATGCCGTTCCACAGGACTACATCCAGTACCTCTACGATCGTCTCCATAGGAGAATTGCAGCCTGCATTGCTGCGAAAGGAGGACATACACGGTACTAGTGCCGACATTGTGCATGCTCTGTTGCCTGTGTCTATGTGCCTATGGTTCTGTCTGTGTGATCATGTGTTGTATCTGACCCCAGGAATGTGTATATAAAGTTTCCCATTCCTGGGACAATGAATTCACTGTGTTCTTATTTCAATTTCCAGGAGTGTATCTCAAAAGCGCTATTATTCACGAGTTCTAAATTTGTCCCCAATGTAAATATATATTATTAAAGTAAAAATACTAATATAGTTTATAAGTTTCGAAACCCGGCAGTGTGGCTCAGTGTGCTGAGGCGCCACACATTGGATCAGGGAGGTACAACGGACCGGTAGCAAGCCCAGGCTTAATCATACCAGCCGTCCTGACTGAGGTTTTCAGCAGCCATCAAGGCGAATGCCGGGACTGTCCCCAGTCACCTTCATAAGTTATACATTTCACGAACAAAAAATACACTTATCACATGCTGAACATAGTAACACGTCTCAGATAGATGGCAATACTTCCCCAATTAAGCCTTTTTCATCCTCAGCTGGTCCGCTCCACACCTCACCACCCCCTCCCGTTGTCTACCCCTCCCAGCAGTCCGCTGAGTACAGTACTGTTTCCCCTTCGCATGTAGCGCTAAGGGCAGCAGAGTGGGGATAGAGCAGACTGACCTTGAGTCGCCTCTGTTAACTGAACGCACTATAGTACTTTATTACCTGGTAGTTGGTGTAAAATGCTTGGCGTCGGCAATAAAACCATAGCTCCAGATTTAATCTTGCCAACGATGAGTAATACTCGTCGGAGGCAGCCGACCCCAATATGTTGGGAAAAGGTGAGAAGAAGAAGATGATTTCTTATTGGAAGCATCAACGTTTTGAACGGCAACGTACCGCGCCGTTGAGAGCCTTGGTGTGGGTCGCCGTTGATTTTTGTACCTGCAACGTACAAGATCCTCTTCGTTTAATGGAATCGGGAGCCTGGATTTGTCGAGGATTAAATTCAGTTTGAGAAGTCGTCTCGGCCATTCTGGATGCGATTTTACCTCAACGTTGGGCTCTGTGTCGTAGGTAATGAATGATCCACCCTTTGGGAATAGGGTAGTGAATATTACTATTTATCTGCTAACCGTTCAAGCTTCAGACAAAAATATAGTTCCAGCATTCAACTTCGCACAAAGATCTGTAAATACCGAGGGAGAAAATAGTCATACTTATTTTAAGGGCTCCGTACCTAGTGAGTGAGAAACGGAATCTTTTGGATTATGCGTGTCCTTTCGTCATTCACGCTTTTATTAGTTTTTAGCACTTTAACTTAGAGATGTTTAATTTCGTACCATACCATATCTAGAAAAATAGGGGAGGTGAAAATAATTATAAAGGGTTTAGTGGAGAGCTGAAGAAAATATTAGGAATTTACTTTTTTATTCAACAATTTGTGGAAGCTTTTCCCAAAATATCATAAAGAAGTGCCAGTCTCCTTTTTATTTCAGAAACTGCTTTTGAAAATATTTTATGATATTTAGCATGCTAAAATCTATAAGTAAATTAAAGCGATTTTTCTTGAGCGTATACTTTTCGCAAAATAACTAAATTAATGACGAATTTAATACTTTGACAAAAAATCATATGTAACATTCGATGGATGAATCTGAAAAATAATGTCGTAAAATTACTTTTTTAAAAAAAGTTTTTAAATTGTAATTTTGTTTTATTTTTCTATCTACCATGTGAAAGATAATGCACTTTATTTAAAGATAACTTATCAATTAATTTAAAAATTTTAGCCTTTGTTAAGGGAAATTTTATACATAATCTGTGTATGGCCCTCAGAACGCGAGAGTATCGAGCACTTGACATCACGGTAAATTAAGTAAAGGAACCAACGAAAGGGATTATTGTTTAAGTCTCTCAGAAAGTTAACGGTCTACACCATATGAGTGTTTGGATATCCTTATTGTGAAGTCTCCTTCCTCTAGTGCCAAAGTTATGAACACTTATTTAGTTTTAGTGTTCAGGTACAATGGTATTGAACCAAAGTAAATTGCTATGGATCTTCGCGTCCAGAGATCTGTTTAAATACCGTTGCTTGGTAGATATGTAGAACATTCGTATTGAGTAAGAAAGTAGTCGGCTAACTTCACTGAAACGAGGCATTTGGCTAATTTAAGACCCTGACGTTCATACGCACTTGCCTCTTCGACAGCAGTGTTCGACGAGCATTATTCACTAGGAAAACAAACAGCTACCCATCAACATGTCTTCTGCATTGACTCATCTGTTTAGGTAGCGCTGAATACTTGAAAACGCGAGTTCCCCCGTATACTGAATTGTTTCACATTCTGGTACGGTGATTTCGCTCCAAACTGGGCACGTTTATCACCGAATTTGTGCTTAGTAATAATTGAGACTTGTAGGCGGCTGCAAAAATTGTAATACAGTACAGAAAATCTGCTTGACAAAATCTGTAAAATCCTCTCACCGGGCCTTCTTTCATGTTGATGTAATCTCCTCCTAAGAAACCTGCTCCTGTGGTGCAGGCAACCCGCCATGCTTTGCTGTCTGCTACTTTGCATCTCTGCATACATCAGTGCTCCGTTATTCAAATAGCAAGCTGATAAATAACACTGAATATCTAATCGCATTCATACATCCTGATTATTGGGGAGATATAAATCGTGGGTGCATTCTACTCGTCACAGTTCTGTTTTTAATATGGTGTTTTGTATTCGAATTTCATTTCGAAATTGGGAAAAATTGAGTATTTCATTACTGGTAAGTTTTAATGTTTTAGTTGCCATGAAGATATCTTACTAAAACTATTGAATGGAAGAAAACAGTTAGTCACTACCCTATTAACAACAGATTTTTTAAAAATCTATTTTTTATCTTGTGTGCTGTTAAATATCGGAAAAATAGGTGCACAGCATTTACCTTCTTTTGCTTTGGAAGTGCTGTTTTTATTGCTCAACAGTACAGAAACATGATGATTATTATTATTATTTTGGCATAGGATTGTAGAGTCTTAAAAAGGTCCATGCGTTACAAATTCTCAACGTTGTCCGTGTTAAGGTTTTTGACGTTGTTCATCCACTTGTATTTCAAAATTTTGCTTGTATCACGATGGATCCGTAGTCTGAATAGATAAACTGCTGTGTTAACATCACATCTTCTCCCTTGTAGCATAATTTCTATGAAGATAACTTTTTCTAAAAAAAAATAAATTAGAAATATCGTCATAAGTATTAAATTTTTGTTCAGAAATCATAAAAATAATAAAATATCTATCTATTTTGCTGGCCGAAATGCACTGAATCAACGAATCTCCACGAATGGAATATTTTTTTTTATACCTGAATCATGATAGTAATTTTGTATATGATATTCCCTTGCGTATATCGTTCAAGCGCTGGCCGCTGTTGTAATTTCTGCTACCAGGAGATGCGCGATTTTAGACTGCTTCCTCCTGGGATTAAACATCAGAATCACGAAATAAATCTATTAATTTGCGATCACTACTGCGATTAGCCTCTGATTCTGGTACATGGTATGTTTCACGTCCCAGAGGTCCTTCCTCAGCAGGGATCCATGAAACAAGATTGATAAAAAATAATAAATAAACACCAATAACCTAGATCCACTCCTCTCGACACCCATAATAAATGAAAGTTCTTCCTCTTCATTGGTTACTACATCGTTATTTTTGCCGTATCAACTATCTAAAATCGCGCGTCATAGTCGCCTACTATTGGCGGAAGCGATGCAAAAATTATCCCGCATTCATTGTGTAATATCCCAAAAATTAACACCTTTATTCGCCAGTTTTCAAGCAATGCCGAAAGTGCGCCCATTCTTTCAGATAAAAAACACACAAATACAGTTAATAAGTTGATATGCACTCTGAACCATTTACTACTAGTGAGTTATCAACAGTGAGACTTTTAAGAATTATAATTTTCGTCTAGATCGGGGTAGAGAAAAACATTAAAGCGCAGTGGAACAATTCACCGAAACGCTTGAAATGATGAGCTTAGTACAATTTTTGATCGATGCTCTTCTAACCATATGTTTTCCGTTTTAATACCATCTGACACTTCATAAAAAAAACTTCCCTGGTATTTTTACGTTTGTACTAGTACAATTTGCAACCATACAGCAATGATAGGGAGTGCAACTCATTTTTTCAAAGCAAGCTATCTAAAAACTATGAAAAGCAACCCTGCCTGCAATTATTTACTATAAGAGATCCATAGCTACAATGTCATACCAGTTTTGACGCCAATTCAGATAGTTTAAATTTTACATGCTATTTTAGGCTATTTAGCGATTTTATTTTAAGGAATTAAAAATACTCGTGCATTAGTAATACGCCACAAACATTTTGAGACGCTTTTCTAATACTAGTTAGATTCTGATCCAAAGAGCGTTTATAACTTTCTTCATATACTAAAAGCAAGTTTTATCAGATATCTATATCTACATCAGTACTCTGCGATTAACAAAATTATGGTTGGCAGTGTGTGCTTTGCACCAGAACTAACTCTGTTTATTCAAATCGCGAATAGCACGAGGGTTGAAAGAACTCGTATAAGCATCCGTACATTATCTAATTTCTCTGATTTTATCACTCCTGTCGTTGCGACCCAAACAGTGGCGTAGTAATAGGGTGGCAGGACGGGCAAAACACCACGGGCTCGCAGCCGGAGAGCCCCGCTCCTTCTAAAGTCGCGTTCCCACGACGTCTTGTAACGAAGGCGGGACGGGACGGGACCTCATTAGTCGAAGTGTAGGGACGAGCGCGCGCCGCAGGTTAGCCCTCGCTTACCTCGCCGCCACCTCCCCACCACGTTTGGCACAGAGCACTTTACAGCAACAGAAGGGCTGCGCACCGCTACACACGCCTGTGATGTTTACTGACATAGAGTGGGCAGCTGCGTCTCGTCCCCGCTAGCAGAGGCGGCCCCGTTCCCATTGCATGTTGTTGAGTATTCGTCCCGTCCCGCCTTCGTTACAAGACGTCGTGGTAACGCGGCTTAACAGACCAAGCCCATTGTCACTGACCGAAGCAGTAGTGCAGCTAAAGAAAAAGGGTCGCCCAAAGAATGGGTGATCCAGTTTGCACTCCTCACCCCTCCCTGATTCGGCGCGAAGGGAGGGCCCCCGATGGATTTGTCACGGGCCTCAGCGGTATAATTACGCCACTAGATCCCATTAGCTTGGTGGAAGAAGTATTTCGTCCACTCGTAATTGAAAGGTGTTGTTCGCATATTTGTAAATAAATTCAAATCGAAACCTACATATGTAGTCTGTCCGCCAGACAATCCCAGCCCAGTCTATGCATCAATTCAGTGACGCTTTCGTAAGGACTGTGGTAAGTGGTCTCCGTACCTTCTCTGCACTAACAACCAATCCCAAATGGCACAACGACAGTCCACATGTGGACGCACAGAGGGTTTTGTACGCCATCTCCTTTGTATAAACGTAGTAATTCATCAGAATTAATGTTGCGTTGTCCTGTTACTGCGAAATACTTCAGGAAATCAGCCATGTCAGTAACTTAATTGCTTACTTTGTACTCCAGAAAAAACTGATTCTTTTTGTTTGTTATGCACATCGCCTTACATTTTTTGTAATTTAGTGCAAGTTGACATTGATCACACCAAACCGAAGCAACGTCCAGATCGCGTAGAATTTTTAAGCTGTCAGTGGAATTCCTTACTTCTCTATAGATGACTGCATTATCGGCGGTGAAGATCAGGTCAAACTTTGGGCCGGAGTTTTTTCTAATTCTCAGACACTTTATGACTGAAATAGCAGAGCGTGTAAGTTGTATAATATTGTTGGTAAATTGAAATACTTTGACTGTTTGGTGTTATTTTATTTTTAAGTTGAATCCGAAAATTTCCTGCTTATGAATGATTTTTGTGATGCTCAGGGATTGTTGAGTCTGCTTTAGGAAGGTGTTGTTTCAATGTATTGGTTGTTTGATACTGGATTAGAAGGGACTGGTAACCATTGTTTTTACAAAACTGCAAGGAAAAGTACGAAATGAAATGTTTAATTTTGAAGGAATTTGGAAGGAAGTTATGTTGAGTGGAATACTATTTCGTAGTAAAAATTATCACTCTTAAGAGAGGTCGAACGAATCTACAGCCTTATTGTAATGAATTATGGAGTATCCAGCAGGCCTAGATAATTGATGGGCTTCTGTCGAAGCCATTAAAGCCTTGTAAGTGCTCACATTATAGTTAATTATAAAGAATTATTAATTGTAATAAAATTTGTATAATTTACTAGTTTATTATCTTCTTAGCACCGATTTCTTGTTTCATTGTCAGCCTCATTTTTATGATCCCCGTCGTTTTTCTCTTCTGTGTTAATGAAATAAATTCTACTTAAAACTGTCCAAACTTTGCGGTGAACCTAGTATTTTGTAAACTGGCTGAGATAATTTGTTCTTTACATAATTTTACAGCAAAATTTGGTCGGTCCTTTTCATAATTCTAGTATAGAAATGGAACAAGTTCCAAACCGAAGATAAGTGTCGCGCAATAAATACTTATAAACAATATATTGTAAAATTTGTTTTTCATGATGGTTTCTTGAGAAAAACACGTTTATAATTGTGTGTGTGTGTGTGTGTGTGTGTGTGTGTGTGTGTGTGTGTGCGTGTGTGTGTGTGTGTGTGTGTGCGTGCGTGCGCGCGCCAAAATAAGCATTAAACACAATTTATTGAGATACAGATTTTGTAACACGGATCCCCTGAACTGGTCGCAAAGTAAATGTTAACAAAATAGCTGTTATAAATGAATTTCATTTCGTCACGGAATATGGTAAGAATTTACATATAATCCAGAAAATATGAGGCTGATATTATAAAATCTCGAACTGCAATCAAAAGTCTACTGTGTTGAATGCTTTTCCTAAAGAACGCGAATGTGTTATAGTAAGAACGTTTTAATAAGTGTTTTAAAAATCAGGCTGATATAAAACTAATAATTATTTTGACCATTACATTAACTCCATCCCCATTTTCCTCAGTATTACATAACAGAAAGTTCTCAGATGCCAATTTTTTCAAAAAGAGGGTGCCTGAATATTCCATTTTCATCGGCTGGATAGAGACTTAAGGGGGGCAAAATCCTATGGTAAGGAATCGTGTACTATTTAACTTTTCCGTAGTTCTGATTCCTTGTTAATTTTTTTTTTTTTTTCCTGGGTGAAAAATACTGCTCATCTCCGACACACCGGCATATTGTTATTGATTCGAGAGGGTTTAACCAACCTTCAATTTATGGACAAGTTAAGATTAACAACATGAATTTCTAGTTTTAATTTTCACACATTTTAATTTAAAAAAATCTTTTTAGTGTTACAGATTTAGTTAAGCTCGTGTACTGTGACCACTGCACTGCAAACAGACAGTTTTGTTAAATTAAATATGCAAAAAAAAACAAAAAAAATAAAGCATGAGATGTTGCAGTTTTATTTTTATCCCAAACTATTTTTAACAATAACAGACATTTTGTAAGGTATATAAATTAAAAACGTAGCATGGAAAGCTAGTCTTCCTTTCGGTTTTAGATTTTGTGAATAGTCATATTCCACTAAGCAGCTCCTATTCTAGTATCGTTCTGGCCACAACTTCTGCACCTATTGTTATGAACATTTTCAGATTTTATTATTCTGCAGGTTCACTTCGAGCACACTTTTTAAGATTTACTCCTAATACCCTTGATTTTAGAAACTTTTCCGCTTTGATTAAGCCATTTTTTCAGTTTTTGTTTAACTTCTTGATCGAGATCGAAAATTCATAATACGCGCATCTTGTGGGCTATACATTGTGTTGCATGCATCATGTCGTGGCATTTGCAATTCTTGACTAGTTTACCGAGCGTGGTGGGTGAGTGGTGACGCTGTGGTCTCGCATTCGGGAGGATGCGGGTTCGAATCCCAGTCCGGGCATCCAGATTTGGCTTTTCCATGGTTTCCCGAAAGGAGACGAGTGCCAGTATGCTTCCTTCAAATGGACGAATTGCTTTCAGCCTTAAGCAAAAAAAAAAAAAAAAAAAAAAAAAAAAAAAAAAGTTTTCACTCTATTGAGGGTGGTGGGTGAACGGTTAACGTTCTGGCCTCGCATTCGGGAGGACGTGGGTTCGAATCCCCGTCCGGGCATCCAGATTTGGGTTTTCCATGGTTTCCCCAAATCACTCCAGGCGAATGCCGGATGCTTCCTTCAAAAAGGCCATGGCCGAATTCCTTCCCGTTCCTTGTAGCCCATTCCCATCCCGCTTCTAATGACCTTAGCCATCGACGAGGCGTAAAGCAATAAGTAAAAAAAAAAAAAAAAATTCACTCCGTTTGTACCGTATATGATGTTCTTTTCATAATTTATGACTGGTCTTAATTTTTTTGCTTCCTTAGCGTCCAATCCTCACTTCAGTAAAGTGATGTTATCCATACGTATTTCCTTAGGAACTGTTTCTGAGTACAAAGTCAGTGTGTGAAACTAAAAGATTTCTTGAAGGTTCCGTAGTCTGTGCATATTATTCGTCTCTGTTGGTAAGACGCAGATTCGTATTAATATAAGACCGGCTTTTGAGATTTCATGATGACTAAAGCAACAGCTTTAGGTGGAATCCGAGCCACAGAACAAGCGTTTCATATTATACATACGCAGAAGAAGGAGAAGATAATGTTAAACGCGTATACAAATTTGCCAGAGACCGGGATGCGAACTAGGACACCTTTGTTCTCACGTTGAGCTGCGAGAACTGTCTACAGTACAGCAGTTGTTTTAATAGAACGACTTTCAAGGCTAGTCATTCCCTTTAGTACTCTTGTCAAGAACTTATTGAAATATACACTTGCACAATGTATTTCGTCTTAAGAAAGTAGTTGCCCCTAGATTCATATGCGTTGTGATATTTTTTGTAAAGACAATGTTGAATATTTAAGAAACCTGCGAATATAACTGAATTAAGATCATGTTGGGCTTTATTAGTAGTCTCCGCGACCAATTAAATTTGAGTATCATTTGGGGGCAATTAATAGTGGTCGAGGGGCAAGCTTCTTTTCATCAAGCGCTTCTATTAGAATTTCAGCTAGGAAAAATGTGTGAAGTTGTGAAGATTCCCGAACGTATTTGTGTGTAGAGTGATGGTTGGGCGAGCATTTGTTCCTGGGCCGCTGCCAGAAGTATGCGTCTCGGCTCTGCGCGGCCCTGGCATGAGAAACGAGGCCTGCCTCATTTCCAAGCGCCCGGCTAAGTGGCTGGTTTGCACACCACGTCACGACAAATACGTAATGTGTGACGTCCCACGTTATTTATAGTTCAGTCCCTTCAATTGAGGAATTCTTCTGAGTTTCTTTTTTTCCAGTTGGCAAAAGCGTTTCTGGACGTCCGAGTGCAGTTTTCCAGAGTAAAAGCTGATGAATATTAGATTATTTTTAAGAAAAATAGCAGAGTTCCCGGCGTTGCCTGGCACACGCAGTAAATATTGAAGTTCATAAAAGAGGTCAGTCTTTTTGCACTTGTCGATTAAATTTCATGTCAGTCGCTTCATTTTTCTATACGTACTTTAAACGGCTAATCCCTGGTGTAACAGAAAAGAGATGGGTTGAGGTTGATTTATTCCTGCAATATTTTTAGCCATGATATCAGGAACGTGTGTACTAAGTTTCATCATAATAACCACAGCGATTCGTAAATCAATAGAAACAATTATTTTTTTCTGGAAATGTGGTAAAGACAGAATCGCTCATCAATAAATTACGAAAAAAATAACACTATGTCAACACTAAAGGTTTTAAACAGTTCAATTTCATGTTCAAAGCCACCAGATATGCATTACTTACTATTAACAGTGATTTTAATTCACTTCCAAACATTAGAGACCATAGTTTCAAAAAGCAACAAATTTCTCAGAAGGTTCTACACTGGAGGTTTTAAACAGTTCACTTTCATGTTCAAACGCATCAAATATGCGTTAATAAATATCAACAACGAATATAATTTCACAAACATCAGAGATAGTAGCAGTGCGGCCTCAGATAGTAACTTCAAGAAGATATCGAAAGGTTTTTTTCATTATATTATTGAAATTAATATTTTACACCTTACGTAGTTTCTTCTTCGCATTCGATATAGCCTTGTATGGGGTTTAAAGACTAAAAACCAAAATTTAAGAAAGTAAAAGTTACATGCGATAATATGGGTATTATTTTTTACGATGTGTGACGTGTGGAGCGTATTTCATTTTTTGTTTGTTTGAGGCTGTACGTTCAGATTTTCATTTACCGCTCCGGCGTTATGTTACGTTGGAGCATAAGACATACCAAACAATTCAGTTGAGATTCTAATCTTTAAAACTGTGAAAACCACATCGAAATCTGCGCAGAAGTTTTTTAGTTTTTCTGGTACAAATATACCCGGTTTTCGTTCTATAGATATGGATCATCACATTTTGAAGTAATAGCATTATTGTTCCTGTTCCTTTCCTCCTTCTTCCTCAGATTTTGATGTCGACGAGGTGTAAAATCTTGCACAAAAAAAAAAACCCATCTTTGAATTCTTTGTGTTAATTTATTATTATTAATCATTATTGCCCTTGAGGACATTGTTTAAACTCAAATTATTCATGATTCTTCAGTTTTTGTTTGTATTTATCTTCTTCCTCTTTTCTTACCAAAACCTCATCATACGCTCACTGTGTTCCTGTTTCCTTTGTTCAGTCCATTTTGTTCCTGTTTTCTCCTGTATTTTAAATTTTGTGTTCATAATTTTGTTCTTGAATTGTCCCCTTTCCCGTGTCATTTCCTTGCTGATCCCTGCATGATTCAAGTCGTCTTCTATTTCCTGGAAACAATTGGTGTTAATTTAATATAAAAACTTCTGTCCTCTGACTCGTTGTACACTACTGTTTGTGAAAATTACGACACCAACAAGGAGATGTGATTACAATGAAATTTATTCCACAGATTAGAGTCATGACAATACATAAATGATTGAAATTACAGAATATACATGCACATCGACCGCAAAATTCAGAACGCACACGCGGCCATCATTGTTGGATAAATTAAAGCGGGAGTAGTCCGAAAATACTACATTTTGCGACTTAGCACGCCATTGACGGCGTCTGGTCAATGGAAGTCAACGCAATGGCAAGCGTGCCACCAGCCCAGCCCACAGCAAACTACGTCGAACAGTCGATATGTCCGCACCCGTCGCAGTGCTCCAACGTTGTAGTCGGTGCTGTTCTGTCGAATACGGCCATGTGGACAAGATGCTGTGGTCCAGTACCCGGTCGTAGCCGTGCACGATCCTCGTACACCTGGTTCCACACGCGCGTCATTGGAGCAGCATGCACTGTACGACAAACCAGTATGACAAGTCAGTTTTCCGGAGACCAATCATTGTGTCACGTTCAGGGGCGTAGCTACTATGGGGCTAGGCGGTGCAGTGCACCGGGGCGGGGCCCCTACACTCAGGGGGCCCCTACGCTTAGGGGCCCATGAGCCTTCATGGCAAACTGGCGAAGGGCCCCCCTGAGACACAGGAAGTCCCTCACTAAGGGCCCTCTCACTGCTCAGGGAGGGCCCCCAACCATTGCTCAGGGGGCCTCTAAGCACAACTCAAGGGCCCCATTCTCAGCTCAGGGGGTCCTTACCAGTAACACAAAGCAAAAAAAAGGTCGCCCATCTGGCCTGAGGGCCCAAAATAAATTTTTTGCACCGGGGCCTTTGTTGACCTAGCTACGCCACTGGTCACGTTAGAACTCGCATGCTAGAATTCAGCCCTTTGACGTCGACCACGCGTATCGGCACTAGCTTATTTTTCATTACCATATAATCCCAAAGCTATCCGTGATTTTGCTTTTAATAGCCATTTCACCGATAATGGTGGGTCAGCGGTAGCGCTCAGTCCTCGCATTCCAGAGGACGCAGGTTCGAATCCCCGTCCAACCATCCAGACGAATGCCAGGATGGTCCCTTCTAAAGGCTATGGCCGAATATCTTTCTGTTTATTGTCCCCCGATCTTCTGCCCCTCTGATGATCTCGAGTCATAAAGCGATAAGGAAAAAAAAATCTGTTTTCATTTTTTTTTTTTTTTTTTTTTTTTTTGATCTTCCTGCCTTGTTCATACTTTTAACATTCCTTGCTCCGACTCGTAGAATGTTTCTATTTATTCTGATGATTTCCCTGAGCAGTGAGAAGTTTCCACGTGGTGATCCGATTGGTTGAATGTTTTATCTCCACAATGTTTTACCCAAGAAGAATCTGTTATTTTGTATGCAATTTGAAAGGATACCATTTGGATCTATTGTGTAGTGTCTTTGCCTTGCCTTTTGCGTCCCCATGCCCTTCATCATTTAAGATTCATCCGATTTTAGGTTCCATTTCCAACACCAAGTGCAAGAGGGTGCCCTGGAACATTCCTCGCTCCGTCCTCAATTCAGAAGGCAAGCAGTGGGTAGAGCGTCGTTGAATCACGTGTCACTTCGTCCTTACCTAGCGTGGTGGGTAAGCGATAACGCTGTAGCCTCGCTTTCCGGAGGACGCAGGTTCGAATCCCGTCCGGCTATACAGATTTTAGTTTTCCATGATTTTCCCGAAATCGTTCCAGGCGAATGCCGGTATGGTTCGTTCCAAATGCGGTTGCGGAATTCTTTCCCATCCGTTCTTTTTTGCACCTCTAATGACTTCGGCGGAGACGAGGCGTAGAACCATAGGAAAAATCCTCACCCATGCAAACACTGTGTTCGTTTCGCCTCATAGCACTAGAGATGGGTCGTTCGCGAGTGAATCAGCTCTTTAGAGCAATTCATTTAAAAGAGCGAGTGAGCAGTCGCTCACTAAAAAGTGAACGGTAGTTCTTCTAGGTGAATCAGTTGATTCCGAATATCATGAAGAGCTAGGCTAGCTCACGTGGGTTTTGTGGACTGGAGAGCTAAAAAGAAAAGCTCTACTATTTGTGTTGAAGGGGGTATTATCAACGGAAAGTGGGGGTATAACCGGATTGTGAGGGGTGAGACCAAAAAAAAAAGGTCTCAAATAAAACTGAGTTACTGAGCAAGTGAACCATTCAAAAGAACTAGTTCTTTTCATTGAGTGATCAAATGAACAACTGCTCTTTTTAGTGAATCACTTTGCCCACCTCTACATAGCACCCCATTTGAAAATAATGGCGTTTGGCAAATGGCTAAGTCGCATCACCATAGTGCAGTGGTTTCCAATTAGTGATACGCGTGCCCCCAAGGATACATAATAAAGGTTGCTTCAAGGGCTACGCGCGGTAAATCTGTTCGCTAAGGTAAACGCTAATTGAGAGAGAGAGAGAAAAAAAAAAACGTAAACATTACTGTCTCCAAAATATATTTTAAGACAAACTGTGTGTGTGAATTATATTACTTAATGCTGTGATTGTGCGAATTACTCGACTTGGATGAACGCATATATTTATCATTTCGGCTATAAGGGGTACGCGAGGTTGAGCTCTTTCTTGAAGTGGTACTTGGGAAAAACTAATTGGGAACCACTGCCGTAGTGTGTTCCCCGCCCGGCCATCCAGATTTCCGTTTTCTGACTTTTGAAATCACACCAACTGAATTCTAGGATGTTCCACGATCATATCCTGCCTCTAATGGCCTCGACGTTGGCGAGGCGTAAAGAAAAAATAATTGTATAACCATGTCCGGAACAGATTGAATTTACATTTGATGTTGATAAACAGTTTGTATCGATTGTTTGTTGACTGCTTGGTTTTGGTTTGTGTAAGCTAGCTCAGGAGGAAGGTGGGCCGCAGCTGCAGACCCCCCTCCCACATGGGCTTGGAATGCGCCATCTCTCTGGCCCTTGACTTGCCAGCCGCATTCTTTCTGCGCGCCCACAACTCATCACCCGTATATACAATAAATATTTCACATCTTACAGCTGTAAGCTTTGTCAACCTATCCATTCCATTTAACCAAAACTATCTTTTTTTCTGTTGCTCGCCTGTTTTCATGCAAACGCCTCTTCCTATTCCCATCATGTTTTAGTCGCCTTTTAGTCCACGTGCTTCACACACCAAATACATATATGTTACGCTCTTCCGCAATTACTTTCTGTAACAAGTTTTTTTTTCATTCCTGCGTATTTCAAAGTGTTGTTATCAGTCTCTTTTGTCAAGATTCATCTACTACTTCCTTTCTTTACTCCGCTCCAGTGTAATTAGTTCGTACTACATCAGTAAACTTAATTTTCAGCGTCCTTGATTGTAAAATAAAAATGCTACAGTTTATTTTTATTGTAGTCTGTACAATTTCACAGTGTTTTAATTATCTTGGTCTACAAACTGGAGATTGGTTCGCTTCTTCATAAGGAGCTGTGCTAAACCAGTGATTAAAACAGTTAAAGCCTGGTTCTCTCCTCCGGGACCTACAGTTTGATGTGGAAAACTGTCGACGCAACGCAAGGTCAGGTTAGAAGCTTTTAAAAATAATTCTGGAAACGAGTGCAAACCAAGTACTTTCGAAACTATCAAGGCAGGCGTGCTCAGTAATAAAGCACCTGAAGATTTTTGTTCCAAATAACAATTTTTAAAAGTCACTGGCCATGGACATTTCCTCTTAGGGGAAAGAATACAAAATTAATGGAAGTTGATGTAATTCGTAGCGTTTATATCATAGTTAGCATTTCCCCCGATGTATCGAGGGGTCTGAAAGCTATCAAAGTCATTATAAGTGATGGAAAGATACTTCCAACTACTTTGTTCTTTGATGTTGGCGCAGTTCGTTGACTGGACTAATGGCCTTCACGATTTGAAGAAGCAGAGATCATTACAAGTGAGTCTGTTTTATTTCTTGCAAAGTAGAAAGTATCGGTGGCCTAGGTGGGCCATTTACAAGGAACAATATATCAGACAAGTCAATTATCCCAACCACCGAAGAATGTTCACATTTTAGGGGAAACTTTCTCTTTAAATCCTTAGTGATTACATAAGTTAAAACTGCAGTAAACCCTTTTCGGTCACTTAGCTAGCTCAACTTGTATTGTGCCAGCTTATTAAAACTTAACACAGTACTGAATTAAAACTAACCCACACAGGGGTATTTGACACAAAAAGTCGATCAAAATTATTTCTACGTAATTTGGATTTTTGTTTCGCTTCTTTTGTGTATTAGAACTTATAACTGTGAAGTAGGAGTAGTAATAAAAAAACACGTACTGTGTTCATACACTTTATAACATATTAAGCGAATATTTACAGAATACCTAAACAATAATAATACATGTACTGTATACTAAAATATCATTCTGACGAACCATCCCATCCTTCGTCGTCGGAACCTTCACCTTACGGCTCGTTCTCTTCTTGAGTACTCGGGTCCCATTAAAGTAATATTTTAATAGTTTCTAGATTGAATGATTTAGATGTTTTGGGGGTTTTGTGCCTGATGAAGCTCAAATACGGATCCTAAGTTAATGGAAGCCTATTAATGACATCTGTGTTGCACTAAACCCAACTAAGTTTTCTGGAGTGTCTCTCTAAATCGTCGAAAATATTTGTTTCTAGCTTCTGACAGATTGCCTATCGGCAAAAGTGCATACTCTATTATAAATGGGCCCTCAATAAATACTTCTTGTATAGGTGACATTGGATGCAACGAGTACAGTTCAGTGTACAGTACATCTTAAATTTTTCTTGGCAGTGGGGAGTATTTATATATATATATATCTTGTGCTCACTATATATCATTCACATAATAGTATAAAACCTGTCAATCAATGTTTTGTTAATACCTATTATCTCTGCGGACATCATTTGCTAAAATCGGTCAAATCATCGAAAGATTTTGTAGGCCGACCCACAGTGGTCGGATTGGATTTTATGGGGATTTCGATACATCTTTTGAACCAATCATGGTATTTCTTTAAAAACACACTCTCAGTTCTCTTAGCAGCCTGCCATTTTCTTTTAATTTCAAATTTAATCCTTGAAAACTTTTGTTCGTGCTGTTGCGTTTATTCGACCGTGATTGTCGGTTGATTTAAAATATTTTCCTCGACTAATTACAACTTTTGCACGAAATCATTTCCTTTCTCGTATTTAATCATATCATAAATAACTTTTCGGGTTATGAGCATGTTAGCAGAAGAGCCCATAACATAGAAAATCTTAGATGAATTAATGTGACGGAAGAAAAGTAGGTTTGTTTCATTGTAAATAATCTAGAATTTTTTCGAATAAATAGACGTTTGGCACTTTTTGGCACCTAATTTCCAATGAAACACCAAGATAGTGCACTAAACTAATACCATACAAGAAATCAGACTCGGGAAAGGTCCGGAAATATAACAAAATCACTCTTTAATACTTTTCGTAATTAAAAAATCAGTACAAAATGAGTCAGCTTACAAAAATGTACAGAAATAAAGTTGTGCAATACTTTTGGAGGTATGTTACTATTATTTCAGTTCTAGGTACCTGGCTGAACAATATCCATGATTAAAATCACCACTACTCACTTAACATCACTCACAAATTAAATTGGTACAACTTATAATTTTCTTGTATTTGCTTGGTAACAGTACGTGGGTCTTGGAATGTGCTCAGAAGATGACTGTTCACAGGGTGGGGAATGAAGCTTATCTAAAAAATATAGCTGATTGTTATTCTATAGACATTTGCCTCGAGTCATGTATATACGGGTTCTTGGAATTTGCTAAAAAAAAAAAATTTGACTTTTGATCGGCTTTTTGTATCAAATACCGTGTGCATGCTGCTCAGTGCCAGATTAAAACTAATGACCCTCCCAACGATAAAAGAACGCTATAAACATTTAGAGGAATTGGAGAATGGATAGGAAGGTGTTGCACAATTTACCTCAAACATTTGAAGTGAAAAATGAGCATAACACTGAAGTGAAGATAATTATACCAGATAATAAGCTCTATCGCAATTAATATTACGCCATTTTGCTTCACCGTTCAATTACGATTTTGAATCGTAGTCTTTTGTAGCAGTCCAGTTTTATTCAATTTCAGTTTCGTTAACGCCATTATTTTATAATAGTTTAAAGTATAACAACTAAATAATTATGGTTTTATGTTTCAAAACAAACACTTCGCTTCATTCCTAGCATCTTTAAATAGTACTTTCTTGACTACTGCAACTTAATGCTCAGACTTTAACGATTGGTGAATTAATAATTATATTTTTTATATCTTTCTCAGCTGGTATAATTGGAGTCGGTTAACGCAAGAAACGAATAGGACAGCAAAACTTTTTTTATGGCATTCGGCTACTGGGCCATACAGCCAGCTCAATGTGATTTGTTGCTATCAAGTATTGACACAAGGACACTACAACACGGACAAGACATTCACAGACACAACACTAAACACCCGTGCCCTCGGCCGGACTCGAACCGGCGAACTTCGGTACGCGGAGCTGGCACTCTAGCCCCTACGCTACCGAGGCCGGCCAGCAAAACTTTGGTCTGTTAACATTTAATCACTGACTAATAGTATTATCATTTCATTAACATCTTCTATCTATATCTGTGTATCTATATCTATCTATCTATCTATCTATCTATCTATCTATATATTTATATCTTATCTTTCTTATTCTTTTCTCTTATATATCTATAAAACGAAAACCGAATATATTGGTCTTATAAAAATTCTGAAACAAAGGAGCAGATTTCAATGGGGTTTTCACCGTTTTAAAGCTTAGAATCTTAATTCAGTTGTTTGGCATGTTTTATGTTTCAACATTAAATAATGCTTGAACATTAAATGAAATTATGAACGTATGATGACAAATCCCAAAGATGGAAGGATTAGATGTTGCATGCTTCGCACTAAACACACAACTACAATGTCTCTGACCATAGCCTTAAACGCCATAAATAGCCGTAAAAACAACAGAGATTTTCTTTAAGCACGATCTCTGGACAATGTCTTTGGCCATCATCATTAGTCTTCTGTTTACGATAATATTTTTCCGGATTCACTTTTGATATTTGTATAAAAGGATGAATCTGTGGAGTTAAAGTATCTGACGTTTCGAGCAAAAAGTATATATCAAATGTGAGTTTCTAATATAATCTAGCGTTGTTCAGTAATGTAGTAATGCAATTTCTTAACCAAATTAATGAAGCTTGATATACGGGAATCTTTTCGGACGAATGAAAATAGTGTGCGTACAAAGAAACGTCAACCCACTCGTTTCTTGGTAGGGGGCGGGTGAATCTAGGTTTCCTTTAATTCCGAAAAAAGTTGGCGCGAATTTTATGAAACTTTGTACAAATGTTTTTCATTGCGGCAATAAAAATAGGGTACGGGTAAATTTACACCAACTATACCGGGCAACGCCGGGAACTCCGCTAGTATATAAGATCGTGGAAAAACATTCCTATACTAGGAGAGAAGCACCAGGAACGACATACTTTTGGCTATATATTCATTTTATGAAACTTGGAAAATCAGTGAAATTTTTAGGAAAATTGTGGTTGGGTGCAGTTCTAATCATTTAATTACGTATCTGGGCATCACAAGTACCCATATCTATACTTCTATAAGGACGAACCCAGAAAGGAACTCGCAACATTTTCCTAGCTGCGTGGCGACTCTTAACATGGGCTCTTCGAATCATCACGACATGGATGTATGTCTTCTCAAGTAGCAGATTTAGTTTTCTCTGTAGTGTAGAACGTCATGTACCCGCGCTGAACATGGTAGGAGGTTGGATTGAGGCGAGAGTTCCTACAGGTTATGCAACCAGTGTTACAGTGCGAAGACTGAATCCTGTCTTCATAGCCCTAATAAAAACAGATTCTCGTACACTTTGTTAATGATGACTTTATTTAAATATACAGAACTTGTGCCTAACTCTTATTATTTTGAATAAAAACTACAACAAACACTAAGGAGTCAGTGTTAACGTAGAGTTTAGTTTAATACACATACAGAATGCTTAGCTTCTTACGTACATTTTATTTTTAAATATTTCCATCTTATTTAATTTTCACATGTAAGATATCATTGCATTGAAAAAAGTGAAGCAACTACTTTTAGAATAAAATATAAATGAGAGAGAGAGAGATTTTTAATAGAGTAATTTGTATAAAGCAAAACATTTTATCAAGAATGGAACTTGGATAGACCGGAAAGAGAAATGTATCTCGTACCATAGAATAATGCAGGAAAATTGTGCAGGCCGATAAACAGCCAAGTTATCAAGACGTTGAAATGTTTAATATCTTGAAATTAGTTTCTGGCAGTTTACGCTTGTGTTATTTTGTATGATTTAACACTCAAGATGCCGCTCGACTTAGTGACATGAAAGTAGGTGCTTGTTCGGAAGTACTTAACCCCACTTGAATGGTATACGGTATTTATATGTATGCTCTGTATTTATTTTGTGTGAACTTCCGTTTCCACTTCCTCGACTAAAATTACTCTGGTAAAACATGTGACATTCTGTGGTCACCTCCAGCACAAAAGAAACGGCAGTTATAAAATGTTATTGCTGGACGAGTATTAGATTGTGACAGCAAATTGTGAAGTAAGTAAATAACCATTGTTTTTTAACTAATAAAATAACCAAAGGTGACAAAAGAACAGTGCAGAAAAAAGGTCGTAAAGAGGAGTCTGTTAATACAAATATAAATATCAGTATAAGTTATTTCTTAGATTGTTGCTTTAATTGGTAATGAAACATAGGCCCTTAAAAAAAAAACACACAAACACACACACACAAATAAAACAGAATAGAATCCTTTGAAATGAGATATGAATATATAGTGCTGAAGAATAAATATTGGGTTTTTAACTGGGGCCTTTCGACTACCAGAGATCCTAACTACTTTACCCTGATCCCGTTGCAGTTACATAAGCATGTATCGTTTCTGAAATGCAGATGTCCTGGTTCATCAGTGACGGGTCTACCAATGTTCTGAGGCGGGGCAAAAACTTGAAGATTGCCGCTCCTTCAAACATATTTGCCGCGCGGGGCACTATAGAGTTGTTCCTCGATTTTGCCGCCCTCCTGATTGTTGCCGCTCGGGTCGCCGCCACTCGAATTTGCCATTTACGCCCCTCAAACATGGTTTTGCCGCCCCCTGAAGTTGCCGTCTGAAGCAGGCGCCCCGGTTTGACCCCGCCTAGATCCGGTACTGCGGTTAATTGTATTTACCAATTCTGTGGGCAACGGCCGGAATTTTGCGAAAACATTGAAATACTATGGGTTCGAAAAATAGTATCCTGTAGGCTAACATCAAGATATGGTATGTCGATATAGTACAAAGAGGTTAGAAAGGAGATACATTAAAATGGTCTTCACACTTCCGAAGTTAACACAAGCTGGCAAATGTGAGTATTGTTGCAACATTAGTCTTAACATCACATGCTTCAAAATTACTGACCAGAATAATATACAAAAGAATGGAAAGGGTAGTAGAAGAGGTAGTACGTGAATATCAGTTTGGGTTTAGGAAAATCGTCGTACGAGGGAAGCTATTCTAGCTCTAAGATTAATACTTGAAGGGCGGATCAAGAAAAACAAACATATTTTTTTGACGTCTATTGACTTAGAAAAAGCTTTTCATTATGTTAGTTGGAACAAGATGTTCAAAATTTTAAAATAACGAGATAGAAGAATACTTAATAAACTATATAAGAATCAAGTAGCTATAATAAAAGTAGAGAACCATGAGAGATATACTTCAGTTAAAAAGGGTGTGAGACAGGTTGTAGTCTATTCCCGTTAATATTCAACTTGTATGTAGAAGAAGCAATAAAGGAAATAAAAGAAAAAATTTCATGTGTCATAACTTTAGGAAGAAAAAAATCAGTAAGCTACGATTTGCTGATGACATTGTCTTGTTAGCAGAACGGGCGGAGCATATTGAGAAGTTATTTAATGGCATGAATAAAATACTTAAGGAAGAGTTTGGACTGAATATAAATCAAAGCAAGACAAAAGTGATGAAATTTAGAACAAATGATACCAATCACAGTAGATTAAATATAAAAATGGGGATTGGAGGCAATAGGAGAAGTAAGTGAATTCTGCTACTTGGGAAGCAAAATTACAACCGATGGCCGAAGCAAGAAGGATTTCAAAAGCAGAATAGCACTAGCAAAAAGAGCCTTCATGAAAAAGAGAAATATTTTAGTTTCAAACATTGATCTAGGAATTAGAAAGAACTTTTTAAAACTCTATGTGTGGTAGCAAAACATGGACTTTAGAAATACCAGGAAGAAACAAATTGAAGCATTTGAAATGTGGTGCTACAGAAGATTGCTGAAATTTAAGTGGACAGACAAAGTAAGAAATGAACGAGTTTTGGAAATGATGGGCAAGGAAAGAAGTTTGTGGAAGAAGCTTACAGAAAGAAGAGACAGGCTGGTAGGTCATATTTTCATACTTGCTGCATTGATTTATTTGTTAGTGGAGGGAACAGTCGAAGGTAAGAACTGTAGAGGAAGACAGAGATTAGAATATATGAAGCAGATAATTGAGAACGTGTGTTGTAAGGAATATGTAGAGATGATGAGGTTAGCATAATATAGGAAGGGATGGAGGATTGCATCAAACCAGTCTAAAGACTGATGACAGGAAAAAATAATAATAATAATCTCGTGCAGCTTCTCACACAGGAAATCACTTCGCAATATTCGCTAGGTGACTGAAGTGTCATAACAGGTATAATAGAAATAAAGTACCATTTTTAAACATGTACTCCACAGTAGAGGTGGGCGCCGCTTACCAAAATCTCGGCGGCGGCGCGCCGGACATTTTCAGCCGGCGGCGGCGTGGCGCCGGCGGCGTGACTAGTTTATACATGATACTAGATGACCCGTTCGAAAATTTCGCTAATAAAATACGGTGAATAGTGAGGTTGAATACATTTAGTATAATGAAAAGTAGAACCGCAATTATGTAGCAGATATTTATTTGTTTAGTGTAATAGGTACGCATCAAAACATATTACAAAACAGTTAGGAAAATTTAAAACACACTGTATGTATGAAAAACTGTCACTGACCTTAACAGAATGCGACCAACCTGAACAAAATGGACACAGCATATCAAAATCTCTATGATATGTGTTGCTGTGCGAATAAAATGTTTACATTGAAATTATACAGCAAAATAAAAAAAATTCCGTAACAGAAAAAAAGAAAATCCGAAAAGATACTTATTGTATAAAAAACAGTTTATTGACATATTTGCACTATCTGCTGCTGCAATCTAGGGACTTAGCTCTGAATTGTTTCATAGGCACGACCACTTTAAGCATCAAATTCCGAAAAATTCCTTCTTAATTATGATTTTACCTAATTTGACACCTTAATCTTTAAAACGATATGTCATTTATCGATTTCGGTTAAATATCGTAGGAGATAAATGGCTCGTAATTTTTTTTTAAAAAGTTTTAGAAATAATATTGATACATTTGCCCTTTAAGGGTCGAATTCCAAAAAATTACTTTTATAAAATATGATGTGACCAAAGCGGACACCTTGGTTTTTAAAATGATACCTCATTTATCGATTTCGGTTACGCATCAAGCGAAATAAAAAAAAAGTTTTGAAATGATGATATTTTTGCCCCTTGAGGGTTTAATTTGGAGAAAGTTCGTTCGTGGATACTTTAATATTTTAAACGATACCTCATTTATCGATTTTGGTTAGGTATCAAGGGAGATTAAGTGGATCGTGACAGGAAAATGCTTTGTAGAAATATTAATACTTTCGCCCTTTAAAAGGTCGAATTTTGAAAATCTCAGTCTTTAAAATGATACCTTGTTTATCAATTTTGTTTATTATCAAGGGAGATAAATGACACGAGACACAAAAAAAGCGTTTTAGTAACACTGACATTTTTTCCCTTTGATGGTTAAATTCAGAGAAAATCCATTCTTAAAGCATTATATGACCACAGCAGAGACCTTAGTCTTTAGAATGATACCTCATTTATCTCTTTCGGTTATATATTAATGGAGATAAATGGCTCGTGCACAAAAATGCATTGAAGAACCATTAATACTTTTCCTTTAAGGGTTGATTCCAAAAAAAAAAAAAAAAATCTTTCTTAATATATAATGTCACCAAAGTTGAGACATTTCTCTTCATAATCCTACGTCATTTATCGATTACGTTTACATATCCAAGGAAGTAAATGGCTCCAGACACAAAAAAAAAACACATTTTAGAAATATTGACACTTTTGCCCTTTAAGGATCGAATTCCAAAAAATTACTTTTATAAAATATGATGTGACCAAAGCGGACACCTTGGTTTTTAAAACGATACCTCATTTATCGATTTCGGTTAGATATCCAGGGAGATAAATGGCTCGAGACACGAAAACGCATTTTAGAAATATTGACATTTTTGCACTTTAAGGGTCGAATTACGAAAAATTCCATTCTTAAAATATAATTTGACCACGGCGGAGACTTTAATCTTTAATAAGATACCTCATTTATCTATATCGGTTAGATATGAATGGAGATAAATGGCTCGTGACACAAAAACGCGTTGCAGAATAATAATACTTATGCTCTTTAAGTGTGGAATTCCGAAACATTCCTGTCTTAATATGTGATTTCACCAAAGCGGAGATTTTAATCCTAAAATGATACTTCATTAAACGATTTCAGATAGGTATCCAGGGAGATAAATGACTTGTAACACAAAAAACAGCAGTTTAGAAGTATTGACATGTTTAGCCTTTAAGGGTCGAATTCCGAAAAATTCCTTTCTTGTAATGTAATGTGATCATAAGCTCTAACTGATGCTCATTTATTGATTTCGATTAAGTATGAAGGGAGATAATGGCTTGTTAGAAAAAAACATCTTATAGAAATAATGTATATGTAATATATCATTACTTAGTCTCAAGAAACAAAAAATAAGGTAACGTTTCACTTATATATTCATAATCTTGCAGGTTTTTGCACTCTTTGTAGTTATCATGTATAAAGATAATTTTATTTGGGCGAACTGAGTTTAGGTTAGAACCTTTTCACAGAAATGACAAACCTAGTCAGAAAATACTCTTTCGCTCGGTGTGCTTGTGCAGGCACACAAAGAAAAGTCTTGGCAAGGGCAGAAACCGAGGAATTGTCTTTTCTTTTTTGGCTGTTCAATTAACTGTAAAAGATTTCCATCTTTAGTATCTGATGTATCAGGATGAAGCTAAATATTTCCAACTTTCTTGAGCGATCGGATAATCATTATCGCCATATACACGATATTTCTTCGATAGTTTCTGCAAGCAACCGAGGTATCATTGGTGGATTTTGTAGAAGCAATAAAATCCTACCTTCATTTGTTTTTGGTACATTAATGGCAGTGATTACGTCCTTGATATACCATGCAAAGAAACGAAGTACTGGTCTTTTGTATTGACTCCAAATATGAATCTACTTCTTCGAAAACCCATAAACGTAATCGAAAAGTGGAATACTGCGACGACCGCTCTTCTGGCAGCGAATCGATTTGCTAATTTCTGCCACCATGTTGCGATTGGGCCGAAACATAGTAAATAATTAGTCATCTAAGACATAATTCAGAATATCAAATTATTTCAGAACGGAACAGAAGATTCACATTCATTGTACATATTTTCGAGATGACATGACCTCAACTGCTTCGCAAAACCTTACCAAAAATATTACTAGATTTTTTATGTCTAAAAGATTCGACTCACTTTGTTTAATCTTTATCCCATCTTATCCAATCTCTCTAAATATCTTATTTATTACACCACAGTTGCATACGTGGCTTCAACTTCCCAGCATCCTCTAGAAATCTATGCCAACGAGTTGGGCTTTCAGTTTTTGATAGAAAGAGTGTAATATTTCCTGATACGAATAGCGAGCTCTCTTCAACTACTTGATCCAATCTGTGTGTACTGGTTACATCTAATCATTTTCTAAAATAGAATCGGTCTCATCATTGAACGACGTTATCAAGGGAATCCATAAATTCTTTTTCCATTTTTTGGCATCTGCTGACAAGGGGTATCTCTCTGTCCTGACAATCTTCTTGCATTCTTTTTAAGAGCCTTTCAATTTCTGGAACTCTATTTAGGCCTCCACTGTACCAAGACACAGATTGATGCTCCATATTAGGGAGCGTGCATAAACCATGTAGCTCCATTTTAGCCTCCTGTGAACCCTCCCCTCCCACGTAGCCCGTACGTGGCTTTTACCTTCTCTCCCCCCCCCCCCCCACGCACGTAGCTTTTTTCCCTTTTGGATTCCAGAAGACATTTTGTACGGTTTTCTCTTGTCAGACTATTGTAAATTACATACGGAGATAATTAACTGAGGGAAATAAATATTCACATGCTGTTGTGAGTTCTGTTCCTCATTTTAACTGTGAAAAATGTTATGAAAGGAAAGCTACGTGGACTGGCTCTGAACCCCCCCTCCCCCCACGTAGCCCAGCGTAGCCTTTCAGCCAACCCCTCCCCCACCTGGACCGAGCCACGTAGTTTATGCACGTTACGTTCCCTTAGCCAATGAAACTGCTCTTCGCACGTTTTCTCCAGCATCAATGACAGCTAGAATCTTATATTCATTCAGTCTCAACTGTTTCTTTATATATTTTATCATGCCTTCTATTTTGTCTCCAGTCTTATTTTCCTCCATACGTTGAGCACTCATGATTAAATACTTTGTTTTTACCGCATTTAGGCTAGCTAAGAAATGGACTTGATCGGAATTCACGATTTTCTTCTTATTGGCTTTTTCTATCACTAAACTTCCGAAATATTTCCAACAAAAAATAGTTTGACTTAGAAAGTCATATAACACTATTACAGAGAGTTTTTTTTTAACATTAGTGTTTGCTAATTCAGTCATTTTAACACCTACTTATTCGCTCAATATAACGAAATTTAAAAAAAAACACGCGTTGTCGTTTTGGTAAGTATTGCTCAAGGTCACGCCGCGAAGCAAGTGTCGGCGGCGGCGGCGGCGCGCCACTGAGACACGGCGGCGTCACGCCGGCGCGGCGCCCACCTCTACTCCACAGGCTTTATTACAACTTGAAATCAACATTTGAACACCGTTTGAAACGTGAACTGTGCGCTGGCCCCGTTTGTTTTTGACGGTATGGCGTAACTTTTACAGTACGCTGGCGAAGTACTCTCCGTTGTGTACTTTTGTCTCTTCACCTTCGTCTGCCTTGGTTTTTCGGTACTACGCCATTCCTTGGATTCTCATTTTGATAGATGATCACTGTACAGAACTTTGTTTCATCTCCACTAACGATAGATTTCAATACTTCTGCTTGGTTGCCACGGGAACCGTTCAGAAATGCCCACGGCATGTCACGTGTTGAGCGACAGATGGAATTCGGGGCAACCAGTTACGTTGCACTTTACTAGTGTTGAGATGCTCTTGAAAGATGCGACGCATCATAATTTTCGATAGTTATAACTTGTTGATAATTGTTTCACCTTCAAATTCATGTCTTACAGTGCCTCATGCAAACTAGGGAAAGATTCTGTGTTAACAGCTCTTCATATTGATGTCCTATTGGCCTAGCTGAAAGAGTTTTAAACTGTTTTTTCATGGTTGCAAACGAAGGAGATGTTTCACCGTACACACAATCCAAGTGCTGTTTAATAAGACCTTCCCTCGAGTGGTCTGTTAACTGAGGTGGTTACGGGCGCTTACTTTCAACAGTTTGGCTGCTCCGAACCCAGATTCAGATCCCGGTGGCGCAGGAAATTTTTGAGTGTTGTTTGATCGTGTGAAATGTGTCAGGTCTTTCCTTGATTCGGATTCACACGTTAACTTTAGGTTTCCAGAGGGAAGGAACTAGCCGTCCTATCTCTGACCCAATTGCTTAGTATGATTCAACCAACCTTCGGGATGTTGACTTAAGTATTTTTACGAACTTAATCACTGCTTTGTGCGTTAACAGCACGTAGAATAGCTGATCTAAGTGACAACCATCAATTGTCAGCCGAAAATTTCACATTAGTCCTTTCATGCCTGGTGTCACCTGATACTAGTTGTGTGTTGCTTCTGTCACCCCTGGAAAAAGATTGAGCCGGAAAACTTTTAGTTCCGACCTTAAATCATACAGAGGGAGCGTGCGAGTTTCGTCCTCGACTAGTGTTGCAAACTAAAAAATTTTTTTTTTTCAGAATTGTGAAAAAAAAACAGAAAAAAAAACCTAGCACCCTCGTTTTTTTTCTATTTTTTTTTCTTCAGAAAACAATATATTTGATAAATTATAGTTTTATTTATGGAACTTACATTTTACATGTGTGTTTTAAACCTTACTAAATCATATAATATCTTGCATAATGATTCATAAATGTATCTATATAGGCAACATAATTTTAACATAATATTCATCTTCTATGTCGGTACCACATTCACTAGTATCAGCACTACCAACACTAGTTCGGTCGGAGTCGGAATTTTCTGTTTCTTCTTCTGTCCCCTCTAGATCCATAACTTCAGAAATAGTTACATTTTCTTTTACTGGTTGTATTGCATGCAAATTTTTGAGATTGCAATTTTAAATTGTGAGCAAAGTACATACTGTGAATGAAGACTGCGCCGATAGTTCTGTATTACGGTCTTTTAAGTTTGAATTTAAATCTATTATCATACAAAATAGGAGCTTTATTTGTTTTCAATCGTTGGCTACACCAACGGTTGCAAGGAAATTATTCATAAATACTGACAATGACTCAGTATTATCACTATACGCTGCGAGTTTAACAAGTATACGAATATAAGGAAAGCACAACAAGTAATAACAAGTAAATTTCCTAATTTTTTGAAAAGATTCGTCGGTCTACAGATAAATTTGTAGGGCCTGGCAGCACTAGATCAAATAGCGAGTGTCAATCCAAAGAATGGGGAACGGCCGAACGGGAGTGTCAATCCAAAGAATGGGGAACGGCCGAACGGGGATTCCTTCTCACGCAACCTAGCCTTTTCGGGAAGTCCCCTTTCGTAAAAGAAAACTTCAGTCAATGTTACAAATATTTTTGTAATTTTTTTTTTCTACTGAAGCAGAAAGATATAGTAGATTTAAAAGTAAGATAAGTACTTAGTATAAACTCTAAAACAGTCATATTAAATGATAAATGCCTTAAAAATTTGAAATTTAGTAGTTATGAAAAAAAAACATGTCCCAGAAAAAAAAAACGTTTTTTTTCATGTTTTTTTATTTCACGTCAGAAAAAAAAACTGTTTTTTTACAACACTATCCTCGACTGATGAAACAGGTATTTCGCCGCGACAGCTGCAAAGCGAGAAATAATATTGGAGTTTTAGTGTAGGGCGGAGGGGTGACGGAAGGAAGCGTGGCAGAGCTGTGGTGCAATACGCCGCCGCCCGGCCGCCAGCTGTGAGTCTATTTCTGGCGAGCACTGGCTGTGCCCAGGAATACGGCGCCGCCGCCTCCTGCACCGCGAAACTCGATCTGCCCGCACGTGCGCCACGCGCGGTGCATTGTTGCGCCAGCGCCTGCATCTCCACGCCGACACGTCCCGATTCTCCAGGCGCCCGTTTTTGAAGATGTCTGACGTTGTAAACTTGGTTTTCCGGGTCGAACCGCGTCAATTTGTCGAAACCTAACGTTTCGGCCATCATTTTGTGGCCTTCTTCAGAGTACTATCACCTATAGGCGGCAGCAGTTCCAGCCGTGACAGTACTCTGAAGAAGGTCACAAAATGATGGCCGAAACGTTAGGTTTCGACAAATTGACGCGGTTCAACCCGGACAACCAAGATTACGTTGACAACGACCGCGGAAGTCTGCGCACCCACATGTCTGACATTCTTTCCGTTTGTGTTATGCATGAGTTAGGCTCATATACACGAGCAATAAACTTGCGGTGCTTATTGTGCGAGTTGATCTCACTGTTCGTGTAAACAGATACTTTTCAATTGCTGTGCTACATGTGTCAGACACCTGGTTTTGAGGACGTGAGGTGTTTTTCTGGAATTCCGGACCCCCCCCCCCCTCTTTGGTGAGATTTGGTGGGATCTGGTCGCACCCCTCCCTCCTATGATGACGTGAGATCTTGAACGGAACTCCCCCTTCTGACCGACCTCTTAGTTTTCTAGGACCGTATCGGTTTCGTTAGTTGGCCTTTTTTTTGCTATACTATTCTTCAAGAAATTAAAAAAGATGACATGAAATTTCCGTAGGACCCCCTCCCCCTTTTCACCTCACGTAGTTAATGGACGCTCCTTTCCTGCAGTGTAAACAGTCAGTTCGGTTGTCTTCAGAGAGTGCATTGTAGTTTCGAATGTGCCGAAACTTTGCCCTACACTTTCAGAAAGAAAGTGTCAGTATTAAAAAATCTCGTATAGTAATTGCTTTAGTTTCTGAGTGGGAAGTTTACCAGAACTGTGGGATGTAAGAGGTAAATCATACCGCGACCAAATTAAAAAGCAATGTGCGCTACGGGAATTGGCCGCCATTTTAACACCACCGCCTCACTGTTCTAGTTTCACTCGGGAGTAAAAAAGGTAGTAATTAAAAAAAGTGGTGATGGAACGGATGATACATGCCAAAGGACATGGAAGTTTTTCGACGCAATAACTTTATATCCCGCAGTCATTCAGACCCTTCTACTACCGATAGGTTAAATAAAAAGCACAGCTGAAATAAATTCGTTATGTTTACAACCATCAGTTTGTTATTACATTTAAATGAATTTATATTATTACAATACTTTTCGTCATGGCCAAACAAAAATCCTAAATCCATCTTTGATTGCCTTGATTTTCGTTTTATATAATGTAAAATTTTCTTATCGCCGCAAGAAAAAAACTTAATTTTTGGAACAGACTGCCGCATATAAGTGACTTATTTTTTTATCCCGGGTAATACTAATTCCAGAAAGTTCTCAAAATCCTCTACCATCTTTGGAAGAAAGTTGTCAAGCTGTTAAATATTCTGTTACCTCAACCCAGATAGCTATGTCTGACGAACATTCTGGTCACCCCTTCGTAATAGCCTCTGTCTTGTCCAAACGTCCATTTTCCTTATCAGAAGTAAAAAAAACTGTAAAAGCAGCAGCAAACTTTTTTTCTGGTGAACATGTTTCGCAACGTAGTGGTTGTTCCCGTTTGTTGCAGCTCCTACACCAGTGTGCGTATCTCGCTGAAACGGAGTTTTATTGGTGTTATTAGAAAATGATGAGATGCCCTTTCCAACTGTATACGAGTTCTGTATTTAATGTTTGCTTTTTGCTGAGTATATACAAACTTTTATTTTCAGATCCATGCGGCTTCGCCGTATTCACTCAGGACTGATGATTGATACGTGTATCCCGCAGATATTGATGAGAGATTTCGATCGATATCAAATGAAGCATCTTAACGTGATCGAGTGAGACGTCATACTCTGTTACCTGGCGCTGCGAAACGAGCCGAAAAGGACGGCGCGCCACCTTTCCACGCCGCAAAGCCACACAGCCCCCTGTACGGATTCAAATTTTCACACTACTGTTGACCGTTAGGGGATGTCCATTAATTACGTGAGGTGAAATAGGGGGGGGGGTCCGGCGAAATCTCACCAGATCTCACCAGGGTGGAGTGGGGGGGGTCTACGGAAATCTCACGTGAGATTTTGCGAAAAAATTTGGGGATAGTAGAGCAAAAAAAAAGAAAAAGGTCTACAATTTGCGCCAAAGTCGATTTTAGGAGGGCATTTCGTCAAAAAAGTTAGGATGCGACCTAAAAGGTCTACAAAAGTTTCCAGGGCGATTTCTAGGGGGGGGGGGGGGGTCCGGCCAGATCTCACGAAATCTCACCAGGGGGGAGGGGGAGTCCAGAAATCCGGAAAAAACACCTCACGTAATTTGTGGATGCCCCCTTAGGCCCTATATTTCTACCTGCATATTTTTACCGTGTTAACTTGTACGTTAAGAACAATTCAAGTTTTGATTTGGGCACCTATTAAAAGTGCTTCCTCACAGGGGGAGAAGAGTTGGCATGAAACTCCAAACCGAACTCCTGATTTTGGTATTGTGTTTGCCCGAATAACACTTCATTCCCTTTTTTTCCCGTGTAAGGAAGTAACTAACTTTAATACGCGTTCAAGTCGTCACTGGTGTTCTTCACAAATACCGTGTTAACATGCAACTTAACACGATAAAAATTTCAAGTAGAAATATGAGGACATATCTTTCAACAGTAATATGAAACGGAATGAACATTTCTACTGCAGTTATAAGAAAACAAAATACATCAACTTTTAGGGAACCTTTGAAAGACATAAAAGAAGTAAAATATCAATTTTTACACTATAGTGGCGATTTGAATTGGAAGGGTATAAGCAAACTTGTTCAGTGACAAGACGCAGACACAAAAATGTTTATACGTTATTAGTGTGCTGAGACCGAATTAAATGACGGATATTTACGCACGTACTAGATCAATGTGAACACCGTCCTTCAGTAAATGTAACAAAATATTGCTGCTACCTACACGTATTGGTCGGAATGGTAGGTAACTCAGGGAAATCAGACTTCAAACTGATACATATGGGAATTCTTTCTTTGGATTAACCTCGGGGAAAACAGGATGAAGTGAATAATAATTGCAGTGATTCCACACGCTGCCTTAGTGCGCAGAGAATCAGTGCAGATTCAGAATCTGTCGCTACGAAAATATAAATCGCACTGTCCTCCAGTTCATATGATTGATTTTGACATCTTTTGTACCCTGGAGGAATGAGGGGAAAAAAATCAAACGAAAGAAAGCCCATGTACAGGGCTAGTCAAAATGATTGCGGTGATTTCAGGAAATTACTACAGATTTATTATTTGGCATATACTTTACAAGACTACACAGATATACAAACAAAATGTGAAAGTTTTTTTGAGTGTCTACAGATGCTCAAAATGTGCACCTTTAGTGACTGACACATCAAGTCCGTAATCAAGTTCTTCCCAAACCCGATGCAGCATGTCTCTGTCAATGAGAGCAAATGCATTGGTGATGCGAACCCGCAGCTCTGGCAGATGAACTGGTACTGGTGGCACGAACACTGTGTCTTTTACGAAACCCCAAACAAATAAGTCGCAGAGGGCCATGACATCAGTTGACGATCAGCATCCCCAGCACAACCAATCCATCTTTTTGGAATCCTGGTGTTGGGAAATTACGGACAACTAGAGAAAAATGTGGTGGAGCACCGTCCTGCTGGAAAATGAAGCTTTCAGAAGTGCGTGAGCCACTTCTGCAACATTTGCAGATAGATTTTCCGTGTGATCGTCACCTCATTAAAGAAAAAAGGCCCATAAATTTTCTTTCGTGTGATCGCGCAAAACACGTTCACTTTGGGAGAGTCACGAACGTGCTGCACGTAAGCATGGGCAAATGCGCACATTGTGCCTGTTTCACTTTTCCACTCGCATGAAAAGTGGCTTCATCACTAAACACAAGTTTTTCTGCGAATGTTTCGTCTTGTTCTAGACAATGGGCACAGAATTGAAAACGACGCACTTCGTCGTTGTGCGACAGTGTTTGTAGCAACTGTAACCTGTAAGGCTTCATACACAGTCGCTTCCGTAGGATTCTCCAAACGGTCTTCTGTGGAATACCTAATTCCCTGCTCGCTCGAGGAGTAGACTTGTGTGGGCTACGAACCTAACTGGCGCGCACACGTTCAACGGTTCCGTCAGACACAGGAGGGCGACCCGTTATTTTACCTTTACAAAGGCATCCCGTTGCTTTAAATTATTGATATCAACGCCGAATGGTGTTAGCATGTCGGGGATCCTTGCCGAATTTTGTTCTAAAGTGTCGCTGAACGGTTACCATAGACGCTTTCTCACTTTCAGCCATCTTGCTCACTAGCTACATCTACATCTACATTCATACTCTGCAAATCACAAACATTGTGGGTGGCAGAGGGGCACTAAGCACCAATCCTTATCCCGCCCATTCCAATCCCGAATAGAGCGAGGAAAGAAGGAATACATATAAGCATCAGTACGGCATCTTATTTCTCTAATCTTATCCCTCCGGTCATTGCGACCTAAATAGGTTGGCGGAAGAAGTATTTCATTGCACTCGAAATTTAATTTTTTTTTTTTCATATTCTCCAATAAATTCGAACGCAAGCTACGTCGTCTGTCTTCCAAACTATCCCAGCCCAATCTATGTATCAATTCTGTGACGCTTTCATAAGGGCTGTAACAACAAGTCACGAATCTAGCGGCTCTCCTCTGATCCTCTCTACTGAGTCAATCAGCGCTCTAGCAGCCACCGCGGGAAGCTTGCATTTAGTGCAGTCGAAACGTGGAGAGCCACTTGTCTAATAACAGCAATCCCATGCTCGTATCTATAATAGGACAGCCAAAAGAAAAATCGTGAAATCGCTGCAATCATTTCGACTAGCCCTTTATATACAGCTGCAGTTAAGATTATGACCCCAAGTCCACTGACGTCCAGCCTCACATCGTATGCTATGAACTTTGCTACCAGACAAATTGGTTAGGATTCGCTGTGGAAAGATGAGAATACTACTACTCCAAGTTGACTGTCACAACTGAGTGGCCGTCCATTAATTACATGAGATGTTTTTCCGGACCCTTCCTTAAGATGACGTGGGATTTTGAGGAGATCCCTCCCTTGCTGACCGACCTCGCAGTTTTTTGTGACTTTTTTTATCTCTCCTGCTTCCGAGGGCGGTTGTATCCCCCTTGAAGTCGGTATTTGCGTCGTTTGTATTTTTGTTAGCTATACTGTTCTTCGAGAATTGAAATAGATGAAGTGAGATTTCCGCCCCTCCCTTGGTGAGATTTCGCCGGACATCCCCTCCCCCATATTTCACCTCAAGTAATTAATTGACGCTCCTTTATGATAGACTATAGAGACGCCACACATTGCACCTCTGTTACGACTGCGCCAGAGTGGTGACGATGCCGAAAGGAAGTGCCTGCTGCATTGAAGTGAGCCTCATTTCCTTTCTGATACTAAGGCTGTCACCGTAAACAGCATTCGTCCTTCAAATGAGAGGATAACTTCCCACATTCCATTTGGACTTTGTCGTTTACATGTCTCTGTATTAACATCTGCCTGTATGTGAATTTCAGCCATGAGTCTAATTTTTCTTTATTCTAGCCATTAAGTATGTATGATATTATGATGTTTCCGTTGTGAAAATAATATCTTAGGCCCATCGTTTCTATGTACGTAACACGCTGGCATAGTACATAAGTTTTTGTTCTGTCTGGTGAAGCCAGTTTTAACGATCTTTGGTTAGTTTTAGAGCCAGTGGCGTAGCTAGGTCAACAAGGGCCCCGGTGCAAAAAATTTATTTTGGGCCCTCAGGCCAGATGGGCGACCTTTTCTTGGCTTTGTGTTGCTGATAGGGGCCCCCTGAGCAATGGTTGGGAGCCTCCCTAAGCAGTGAGGGCCCTTAGTGAGGGGCTTCCTGTGTCTCAGGGGCCCCCTTAGACCAACGGCAGAGCTAAAAAAAAAAAAAAGGTCGCCAGTTTGCCTTAAAGGCGCGTGGGCCCTCTGAACTGCACTCGGGGCCCCAGAGATGCGCTTGGGGGCCCCCAGAAGAGCGCTTGGGCCCCCTGAGCGTAGGGGCCCCCGTGCACTGCACCGCCTAGCACCGTAGTAGCTACGCCCCTGTTTAGAGCTCCTTCTTGTGGCGGTCTAAAGTTTCTGTGCTTTTGCGACTTTAGCCGAATCATTAATGCCAGAAAATGCACTGGATTTGCTTCCTTTCCTAGAAACAGATTACTCGTTGTTGTTGGAATGGGTTGCAGGACTAGAGATAGGGCCTATACCGTATTTAGTCAGTTTTTCACGTTTTTCGGAGTAAGGGTGGTTGGATGAATATTTTCTGTGAAAATTACCATTTCATCCCGCGTTTTAACGAGATTCTTTAAGTTTTTTTCGCACTTTCTTCTTAACTTCGATGCAAAAATGATCTTAACTAACAAGAGGAGGATCAGAAATATGTTTAATTATTTTTTATCGAATTGTTCGTGACCATTAAAAATGACTTTTGTAAAACCAAAATTTAATAAGAGTCGATATTTTTGTAAAAATTGAGTGTTTAAAGCACTGGGAACCAGAGCGGGTCGACAGATATCGAAGAAACGAATAATTTTCATTAACATGTGTATAGCGCGGAAAGTAATAGCGTTCTAGACGCTAATTTTTTTTTTAAATCCTACTCCTGCTTCTTTTCACCACCGAAGAGATTTCAGTAACTTCAGGGTGCGGTGGGGATGGTGATCAAATTGTGCATCTCGTTGATATCAACACTGATGTTCTGTTCATTTCGTAGACTTTTCTTTAAGAGGTTTACTGTTTTATCTTGTTGAAATTTTTATTGTTGTGAAAATTGCTACAGATTTCATTACAATATTATTTTTAGCAGGAATATCAGTTGCACAATTTGTAGAAATGCGAATGTATGGAACACACTATGGCATCTCTCTTCAGTTTTATCCCGAAAATTAAAAATAATCTGTCGCTTCTATAACAAAAAAGTAGTGGGTTTCAGTATCGAGGCAATTAAAATATTTTTTGATGTGGGAGTTGTCGTCCGTGTGGTATATGTCTCTGTTAAAACAATTTTCCTTTCTGAAAGTTTGCGGCGTTTGTTTCAAGCAAATTAAACGCGAAAAATATGCAGCTTTTACGATATTTATTTGTTGTTCCTGGCGCCGTAAATTAATATATTTGAAGAGCTTTTCAGATGAGTAGTATACATGTGGAGAATGTGGTTTTTAAAGTTGACAAAAAATAATCTTCAGAAATAGTGACAGAATTACATTTATTCCTTGCTTTTGCACCACTGTTAATTGTTCAAAAATCCTCAAAGTAATATTCTAATAAAATTGATAGTTATTTTGAGAAAAATATAAAAACTGGAAAATGCGCCATGGACATGAAACGCTCATAGATATCGGTAACCACTAGACCACCGCCGTTCGTTGAAGACTGGAGAATCTCCTGGAGTATCAGTAGCAAAAGTCGGACTCAAAAACAACTATTTGTTTCCCAACCATACATTCTCTAAGCAACCAGTGTGGCTCGAAGTGTTTGGGTTTCTGTAGTTGGTTAAGTAGTTTTCAAATTATGCTAGGATTAGACGTAAAAAAAAAAGTTAAATATCAGGAACATTTTAATTTCGTGCTGCGGCGCCGCGCGACCTAGGATCATAATACTTACCTCAGATTTTAAGTTATGCTCTAATCTTTTAAACTGTCTCGTCGTCGGTTTTAGCAAATTATTTTCTAATGGTCAACAAAAACTGGAAAAAATTAAATTTGTGACCATCTCCTAGTTGCACTAGTAAGCTGTGTGTATTCTTAAAAAAGAAAAAAAAAAAAAGAATCACAATTATAATTTCAGATTTTATGTTTTTTTATGATATTAGTATAATTTTGTTCTAGCTGTTTTAGTTTTCTCCTTACTCTGTTTTTCTTTAATGTAATTTTGAGTTAGTTCGAATATTTAGTTTGATATAGCTCGTGAGTGAGAAGGTGTTTGAAGTTGGCTGAGTGTCGACGCATACGATTGGGTCGTCGGTCGACTCCTTTGTGTGAAAGCGTCGCCCCTGCCGCTCTGCGTTACATACCAGCGTGTCGGAGTTTAACATCTATAATGCCCCACATTCCAGGGTCCCCCGGTGAAAGCTAATCACAGAGTACTCGGCGAGACACCTTAACATCTGAACCTTTGTAAATGCTTTGCCCTGTTGGTTCGATAGTTTTCTGATCGGCGGAATATTTTCCACGGCAAAGTTCCTCAAAATGTCTCCTGTCATGTGCAGTGTTTTCTCTTGTCCTTTGCTTAATTCTTGTTTGAGATTCCTAAGTTAAAACACAATTTTCGAATTGTTTATCTGTCTGTGCAAAGATCAAGCAAAACCAACTAACGGATTTCAACGAAACTACGCATATGTCACCGGTTAACATACGGGATACTTTTTATCTCGACAAGTTACAAACGCCAATAAAAGCCTTCTTACCTCATAAAAATGAATGGGTTTTAATGAGATGTAACACTTTGAGAGTTTATGTATATTCTAATAAGTTCCCGTAGTGATCATCGCAGATCTACGCAGCAAAGAAAAACGTAGTGGTTGTTTTTACCATTGTATAGATATGTATAGTTCTCTTACTATATATACACGAAAATAGTTCGATTATTTGTCAAAAAATGCTAACATTATCATGTTATACGCGGGGACGAAGTGTTTAAATCGTGCAAAGTATATTAGATTGACTTTATGATTCATTTGGGATTTTATGTAAATGCAAATAAAGCAATTTGTTCATAATCTCAAATCCCTCGTGGGTGAAGTCTAGGGTACAGATAGTCCCTAATAAAAGGGGGCGGTGAGTGACATCTTCATCTATAGTGCTCAATTTTGTAAAAGCTTTGTTATTCGTTGGTGCGGTGTGTTAGATGATTGTAACTTCTTTGAGAGATGTGGTTCAGGATTGGACTCCTTGATTCCAATCCATCCAGGCGAATGCCGGGATGGTTCCTTCAAACCACCATGGCCGAATTACTTCCCGTTCCTCGCCCCCAGTCCTTTCTCGCCTCTTAATGACTTCGACATGGACGAGGTGTGAAGGGGACATCCATTAATTACGTGAGGTGAAATAGTGGGGGGTCCGGCGAAATTCCACCAGAACTCACCAGAGGGGAGGGGGGGGGGTCTACGGAAATCTCACGTGAGATTTTGTGAAAAATTTGGGGACAGTAGAGCCAAAAAAAAGTCTACAATTTGCGCCAAAGTCGATTTTAGGAGGGTATTTCGTCAAAAAAGTTAGGGTGTGACCTTAAAAAAAAGTCTGCAAAAGTTTCCAGGGCTATTTGTAGGGGGGGGGGGGTCCGGCCAGATCTCACGAAATCTCACCTTGGGGGAGGGGGGGTCCAGAAATCCGGAAAAACACCTCACGTAATTTGTGGATGCCCCCGAAGCCATAAGCAAAATGGAAATTGATTCCAATCGGGGATATATCATTAAAAAAAAATGAACTGCGTATGATTTATGAGCCTTAATAGTGGTATTGCTGACTAAGTTTCGTGCCATATATTTGTAAAAACAGGAATTGGTGGAGACGCACAAAACTTGATCTCTAGGATAACTATCCATCCTCCTTTAAGTGCGGCGTTACAGGTACCTTGCACAATTTGTAGAAACTGTTTTTATAAACGAATATTTCACCAATAAATCTTTGTTTCATGTAGGAAGGAACAGAATTAAGGTTTAATTATTATATTTCTGTAACACAAAATTAATATGACAAGTGTAAATAGCTGGTGTTTTCCGTATCATAACGAACCGTGTCGTTTGTTTTGTTTCGGTATACAGTATTTATAAATACTTAACGAATGGTATGATAAAAATATTTGTAAATTTGAAGATTAAAAACAAAAACAAGAGAAAAGTCACAATGTGAAACTTAAATAATGATAACGATGCACTGAAAACCAGATTGTAACGGTTTCAGTTGGAGAAGTAAGAGAATTCTGTTATGTATGGAGTGAAATGAAACGGCTGAAGTAAGGATACTATTAAAAACAGAATAGCACTAGGCCAGTGGTTCCCAATTAGTGGTACGCGTACCTCCAGGGGTACGTCAGGTTGCTCCCGGGGGTACGCGAGGTTCTCTCTTGACTGAGGTATTCAATAAGACAATTAAAAAAAAAAAAAAAAACAATTAGGCAAACATTAGTACCGCCAAAATATATTTTAAGACAGTCAAACGGTGTGTGTGTGAATTACGTGAATTACATTTCTGTAATGCTGTGGCTGTGCGAAGCACTAGACTGGAATGAACGCAGAGGCAAATGTAGCTATAAGGGGGTACGCGAGGTTCAGCTCTTTCTTGAAGTGGTACTCGGGAAAAAACTATTTGGGAACCACTGCACTAGGCGAATAAGCTTCGTTCTGTATCAGCACAACTCTTCATAAAAGTGAAGCTTGTGTTAGGAATTACAGAAAGAAAATCAGAGTATTTAAAATGTGATGATGGTATTGAAGCTGAAATTGACAGAAAAATTATTAATAAAGAAGTTCCCGAAATAATGGATAAAGGAAAAAGAAACTTGCAAAAACATTATGATCACACTTTGAGACATGCGAGATACTTTCTTGGTTCAGGTGAAGGGGAGAACTCTATAGAGTAAGAAAATTAATATGAAACCTTTTACAGACGGTAGATTACAGTAGGTTCCACATATTAAAATGAGAAGTTTAGCACGAGACTGGGAAGGTGGAGAATTGACGGAGCTCCTGAGAGGCCGATAAAAGAGGAAAATACCAACATATTATGACGTCAGAATTGACTTCCAGAACTAAGGCAGAGCAACTACTTCTTTATCGTGAAACTCGAACTTTGCACATATTCATATTAACACACCAAAGCATCTAAGAACAATCAGTCTGCGTCATGGAGGATGTATGTATGATACATCCCCATGTCAGGAATATTCTCCGGAAGAGAATGCAATGAATTTGATTCCTTGCACCTGTGTTATCTTCCTCTGACTATCATTGCTGAAAAAGTTTGAAATTAACAAGCAACGTGGAATGTGGATGAACTGTAGTAGCAACATTAAAAACGGGTAAATTGAAGCTGTTAAATTTATGGAACTGATGTTTGGTGGTTAGATGGTATTGTTTATGGTCTTCCTTGGATAACCGAATTCTTTGACGATTTTCTTCCGTTACTTTTTAGCCTTTCAAAAGGTCGCGTTTCCAATCTCTTGGTCGGATGACACGTTGTCATTGAAGATAGAAGCCGACCTAGTTGTGAGAGGCCGGGCTGGACGATTCTCATTTTGGAATGCACGTCCGTCCAGTGACCCCGGTTGGGTCCTTTGTATCGTAATGGAGTTACGTCACCCGGTCGCGCCGACTTTCTCCCGACGGTGGCTGCTTCGGATGCCGCTGGGAAAAGTGATCCTTCACCTCTACCGCAGAGCGAGCGTTGCTTTGGAATTACTGGCGCTGGCTTGAGGGAGAAATCATCAGCTGCATGTAGCTATCGCCGAAATCTTTCTCGTTCCTTGTACCCGATCCTCTAATGACCTCGGCTTCCACGAGGAGTAAATCACTACGCAAAAAACTTCCATCGGCTTAAAAGGTGACTTTTTAATGTCTGAAAATATGTGAAAGTCTGAGGGAGGGGCGCAGGTCGAATGAATGGGAGGGTTTGGAGTTGAGGTACCAACTGAAACGCACATTTGTGAACTGCGAAACACGTGTGACTGGGAACATTATTTTGATGAACCAATGCCTTTGTGTACTGTTTGCCTCTTTTCTCTTCGTTGATAGCTATTCGCAATTCTTTCACAAGGTTAACTTAATAAGGCCACTTTATCTTTTGTGGTTTTACCGTTTTTCAGGTCATCTAGAATCAATACACTCTCAGAATTATTGAAAACAGGCACCGCCACTTACCCTTCAGTCTTGTTCTTTGGAGAGAAAGAACTATCGTGTTAACTATGCATTTACTGTTGTTTTCATTTTGGAGGAAGATCTGTTGACGAAATATTTCGCCATCCATCTCTCATAATGCTATCTACTGTTCTTGGAATGCCTGATATCTAGTCAACCCGCGGAACTTTTAACCTTGTCTGTCGTCACCATTTCGTATACCTTGTACACATTTTCCTTTGCGGGGACTGTCTTCTGTGCTGTTCTGCCCTGTTTAAATTCAGATACTTTTCAACTTCGCTGTAGCCAGAGACACCCTTTCCTAAATGATGCCACCATATCTTCATGTATGACCTTTGGTGACATATCTTTCTTACACGGGGAAATTTTAAAGGTTTTTGGTATTTATCGACGGTCTTGGTGAAAATTAGACTACACGTTTCACTAAGAATGTGCTGCAAAATCTTTTTAAACAACTGCCCGCTTGCTATGAGCCACGTGGTCTGGCGAGAGCCAATCGCACCGCAACGCGTTTCAAATCAGCCACCGAGCGGGGCGGTGTAACGGTTAGCGTTCTCGCCTCGCATTCGGGAGGACGGCGGTTCGAATCCCCGTCCGGGCATCCAGATTTGGGTTTTCCATGGTTTCCCCAAATCACTCCAGGCAAATGCCGCGATGCTTCCTTCAAAAGGCCATGGCCCAATTCCTTCCCATTCCTTGCCCCCATCCTTGCCCCCATCCTTTCCCGTCTCTAAAGACCTCGATGTTAAAAAGAGACGTAAAGCAGTAAAAAAAAAAAAAAAAAATCAAAAATTTCCGATCACCTGGCAGGTGTAAGTCCCACCCAAATCGCCTGTCTTTTCAGAATTATTTATTTCTAGGTGTAAATATTATCCTGTGTAAATCTCAGCGTGCCTCAAATACATTTTTCGAAAATTAAAAAATACAATTTTGAAACGGCCTGGCAATATTTTAGACCCGACCAAATAATCTGGCGTATATTTTTATTTTATTTTACATACCAAATTTGAAGATATTAAAATTTCAAAATCCCTCAAGGACATTTTTTGTAAATAAAAATTTGCAAAGTTAAAAATTCAAAGGTTGACTATGCCCCAATTCTCTTCAGCCACGTCTTCGATTTTGTATTCAGAAATTACAAAGGAAGTGTTATACAAATTTTGACGGTGCCTCAAGTACCTACCCTAAATTTTTCACAGCCCTCGGACTATTACGCTAGAGTGTGAAGAATAGAGCATGTTGATCCAGGTGTTCGTCTCTGTGTCAAGTTTAGTAAATAATCAATCTGACTTTGTCCAAACGAAGATTTCACTCGGCAACAACACCGTCTCTTGTAGACTTTGTATGGAGCACGAAATTTGGATCCTGCTGGTGGCTTGATCTTCTGTGAATCAACATGGCTGAATCTACTTTGACATACAGGTAGTCCACCAAGAGGTTCTGAAGTCTTTAAGATATGAAGTACTACCAAACGTTTGTGGATACATTAACTGATAAAGTGCAACAAGACATTTATCGTGCTTCATTACATGACATTGCACGTGCTTAAGTGCAGCAATAACTAAACGTGGCATATTTATCGTGTGCATCCATTTTTGGAAATAACATTCGGCGAAAGTTATTCGAACTAAAGATGTACACTACCAACTCTGAACAATTTTTCAAAAGTTTATTTAGATCAGTTTTAGATACTATCTGAAAAGTTTTTATACCTAGAAAACCCTGACCTTAAGTCAGACTGTGAAAGATTATGATTTATTTTAGTGTTAGAAAGAATGGTGACACATTAATAATTGGGAATTTTCCTCTGACTATTAGTGAATATGTTGCACTCTATGAATATGAAATAAAACTGCGACTAATGGAACTGTTGTATTTTAAAAATTCCAAAACTTGGGAAATTACTTTCAAGTATTGAACTATTGAAGAGCCTACCGATTTAAAGAAAATAAGTCAAGCAAAGTTTCGAAAAATGCTCGCAGTAAGAAGTATTAACGTATGACCACCAACTTGTTTGGCTCTGGCCTTCTCCCCAAGAAGTAGTATGTGTACTCGAACGATCTGAACAAACATTTTTAATGATTGAGGTAACTTGTAGTGTCGCCATTAGTGAGATACAGCGTACTAAGAAGAAATTATTTAAGTAATTACAGAATTTCATAAAAGATTTATTGTGACATAAATAAAATTTCAGCCTAAATTCACAGGCGAGAATGAATTTCCCTATTCAAAAGACTTGATGATCTACGACAAGCTGATACTGTGGAAATGGAACCATACTTTCTTAAAAACAGTGGTTACAAGTACATATTGTTTGTAATTGATACATATTCAAAGTTTTCGTGAGCTCTACCGCTCAAAATCACGACTGACGTGTGATTTTCGTAATCTTTATATATAAAGATGAATGTATGTTTGTTTGTTCTTCATACAAATCCACAGTTTTCATCTGATCTCGATGAAACTTTGCACACTTATCCTTTGAAACAAGGAGAAAAATACTGTCTACATTTGGTTGAAAATTATCTATATAAATAACACATGTTGTCTCATAATACGGCGATAGGCAGACACGTTGGATGTGGACGTCTCCAGACCGTGTTTCCGTGTAGTGAACTGGCAGCTCAATGGCTACTGAGCTTGCTTACGAACGTCGTGGTCTCCGGTTCAAATCTCCGTAAAGGCTAAGATTTTTAAAAATTGTTTTTCATAGTAAGAGTCAGGCCTGGGCCGTAGGTTATTTGGATTGAATGTTAAACTGTAGATATTATAAAGTTAGGGGTGCAATGCGAGGCAAATCGTAGGTAGTCTTGCAATTTTGTAGGTGTACACTTTTTTACGTTATAATGATCCCTCAGGTGTTGTTCGCAGTCAGTGTGTGAGTGTGAACCACAGTAATACTAATATAAATACGGAAGTAAGTCTCTGTCTTTTTGTTAACGACTATATGGCTATATCAATGAAAGTTTCACGGGAGTCCAGCCGGATGGAGTCATAAAACGACGACGTTTCGACAACCTGCTCGGTTGTCTTCATCAGGTCTATTTAGATGTTGCTTCTAGGAATTCACAAACAGACTGACTTCGCTGACACTTCCTTCGCTGCCGCCGAAATTCGAATGTCGTGTATGGAGGGTTGCCAGGACGCCCAATCAGCGCGCTGGAAGTGAGGGTATCAGCGTTGCGGACTCCCGTGAAACTTTCATTGAATCAATACGCCGGGAAAGTCTCCATTTACATATGGCTATATCGTTGTGATGGAATTTTATAAGGAAAGCTGTATGAAGGGCACAGGATATTTTTTCCAGTATGATTAACAGTTGTAGTCACGAAATTTTGAAATCTTATCGAATAGTGACAGAAATATGTTGGAAATTGATTCTCTTCAAGAGGCAGGTTTGACGGTAGAATGATATAGTGATAGCTTTCCTGTCATATTATGCCGACTCGATATTGTTTGGGACCAATCCTTCGTTACCAACAAATATTTATATTTAATTCTGGCAAAAAAATTCTTAATCCACGTGTACGAAGTCGCGGGTGCGAGGCTAGTTAGGTATAAAGGAAGTTCATAAACAAACTGCGCTGAGAAGCCTGCAAAACAAAGGACTCCAAGTAATACGATACTGTATCATTCACCCCCTCCCCTCCCCTCCTGTTCAACCACCAAGGACCACGTGGATACTAGTCTCCTCAGGTGGGCAGTGTGAATCATGAGAGAGGGGGAAGGGAGGAGGAACCGAGTTCGTGCCCGAAGTATAAGCTGGCCTCTTAGGCCCAGCGTACCTGGTCTATTGGAAAGTCTTGTGCTGACATCTGTCTGTGAAACATGTAACTTGTGTGTTCTATATGAAAAATGTATTTTTTGTTTGTGAAATGTGTAGTTTATGAGGTGGAAATTGGGAACCGTCCTAGCATTTGCCTAGGTAATTGCACCTTACAACCGCCATCACAGCCCGTTGTTATTTTACCTTATCAGAATGAAGTCTTTACCAGAATTGAGTATTATGCGTAATATAATGCACTCGGTTAACAAACCGAGTGAAAATAATGTTCCCACACGATATTTCGGCGATCAAGTGTTCCGTCGCCATCTTCTTTACCATCAACAGAAGATTACTGACTACGCGAAAGCGTTATACTAATTAAGGTAATTAACTTTATCTTATTTCATTTTGATTGAGCGTGTTAAGAGGCTGCTACAATGTGCAACTGCAGTACATCGATCGTATTCAGTATATAGGCGATGTTTTCCACTGCTTGAAGTGTAAATAATTATTCTCTTTTCAGAAAATACTCGGCTGTACGTGGCGTTTCAAGAACGATGAATTGTCGTTCGTATGAGACAGTGTTGTGTTTGTGGTGTTGCAGGACTCATCCCTGCGCGCACTGAAACTGTCTGGCGGGAGGTTCGAGGCGGCCCTCGACTTCCTGTCGAAGCAGCAGCATGCCGAGCCCATCAACGGCATCACCAAGGGGCCTTCTCCAGGTACAGTAACTGCAGCAGTACCGGATTAACCACGTAGCAGGAGTCAGCAAATACTATAGGCCCCGCGCCTAGGAGTCTCCTAAACTCTACAATTTTCCCGGACGGCGAAACCAAGGGCAGGGCGTCTTCTTCGGTGACCGACTATAAGCGCTCAAGGGTCGCCTTCCTGGAAGGACGGTCTATAATCCCCTACCTTCCTGGAAAGACGGTGTCGCCAGAAGAAACGCACAGTGAAGCCCTGATAGCCTCTAAGGCTACGTGAGCACTTGGGATTTATTGGCGGGCGATTAAAGAACAATTTTTCAAGCAACACAAACATCGAAAAATATGTCACACACGAAAAATATGTCATTATGTAAGACTACTTTGTCTCGGCTCTTCGGTTCCTTTCCGTTCCCACGAGCTTCGCTTCTCTGTCGAAATAAGGTTCTCTTGACAGTCACCTGGTGGGGCAATTTGGCTACATATTCGTAGCCTTTACTGTGTAAGTCTCCCAGTTATTCTGTGTAAATTTTAGGAACGGGCGTGTCTTCTTCGCATGATTCATTCTTTTAGCAACTTCCAAGCGAACTGTGTCCGTTTCTTCGCATGAATGTTCAGTTGCACATAAATCTTCCCAATTTTTCGTTTTGAGCTTTCCACGACAACTTTTCGCCCTTTCCTTCTGACACCTCCATACCATTAGCCTATCTTCTTTACTTTTCTATTTCCGATACGAATAACCTTCATAATGAACGGCAGGTTTACCCTTATTAGTTGTTAGCACTTCCATAACGACAAACTAGAAATACTTTCACAGTTGAACTGTATAACACAAGTGGCACTGCTGCCAATAAACTTCACTGTACGAATGACACGAAAGTAATAAGAGTCTAAACAGATGAGCTGTGCTAAATATTCAGGGAAGATTTTTCTTGGAATTCTCTACTGCAGGTAGGCGAGGGTGGGTGGTTATACTTACCCTCACCTACCTGCGGTAGAGCGCTTTTGCCATATAACCGTCTTCTTCACATTTGCTACGGGTCCCGCACTGTCTTAATCCGGCCCTGGATAGTGTATTATTCTAAATTGAAAGCAGTCTTTAAAACGATAAATGACCTGGCATTCGAGAGGACGTAGGCTAAAATACGCATCCAGTCTTCCATATTTCGGTTTTCCATGGTTTCCCTGAAAATCCAGGAAAATGTCTGTATAGTTCATGTAAAAGACTCCAATTCCTTATCGTCCCTTGCCTCCCATCCTCTCCCGCTTCTAATGACCTCAACGTCGACGAGAAAGAAAGAAAAATTCTATGAATCTGCAGAGCTATCCGATATGTCCTTAATCTTGTTGCGTTTATTATTACGCTTCGTTGGGGGGGGGGGGGGGCTCCAGAATAATGGGCTCAGGATTACAGAATCTTTTTCTTATCTTTGGCAATGGTGTACAATTTGGCCACTGTGTTACACAGATCGTTGCATGGCAAACCTGGTGGGTTAGGAGGAACGTTCTGACCTAGACTCGATCATCGGTCTATCCAGATAGCAGCAGCAACACGTTCATTTTCAGTCTGCACAAGTTTCTCCGATTTCTAAATTTCGTAGTCACGACTAATAGTTTTTCACCTGTATCTTTTAAATATGAACTTAATCACCGTATTGAGCAAAGAGCGCTAACTTGAACATTTTTTCATCCTCACTTTTTAAAACATGCTCCTCCGATTACATCCTTTCCTTCATTAGCATTTCTTCTAAATCATGATCCCAAACTGCCAGCATCTTTCAACAGTGGAAGATGGAGACGGGGCTACAACCCTGATCTAATATTCAGCAGTAATCACATCAGCCAACAATGTGTGAAGTCTGTCTGTAGCCCAATACCAAACACGCAGCACAGGCCAATAATGTGTGAAGTGTTTGCGACAGTGAGACCCCAGAGAGTTCCTTTCCGCAGGAGGTATAACTTCAAGTGAGCTGACTGGTCAATGTTCACAGAAATATTGGATGCTGCTGTGTCTACTATTGAACCAACACCAGAATCATATGACACATTCACTGCAGCTGTGAAAAAATGCTCCAGAAGATCCATTCCCCGTGGTTGCCGATCATCATATATTTCGGGTCTCACCTCAGATCTAGCTGCCCAGTTCATGGTTTATAAGTCACTTTTCCAAGATGATCCATTTGGCGAAAAGACAATAGAAGCTGGTAATCAACTTATCTCTAAGTGCAGCAAAAAGAGACCGCTAGATCAAAACATTAGAAGAGCTGGATCTGAAAAGTGATAGTCACAAAGCATGGAGACTTCTAAAACGCCTCAACAATGATGCATCGAAGATCACTGGACATTCCAATATAAACGCAAACCAAATTGCACATCAGCTACTCATGAACGGGAAGGAAACTCATAAAAGTGGGCCATCTAAAAAACAAAGAAAAATGCACAGAAACAGTCAGGAAGAGATGAACAACCTCACTGAGCCCTTTAGTATGTCAGAGTTGGAAAAGGTTATTCACGAGTGCAAAACAGGAAAGTCGGCAGGCCTCGATGACATACGATCAGAACAAATTAAGAACTTCGGATATAAAACCAAAGAATGGGTTCTACAGCTTTTTAACAAATGTATGAGCTCATATCAAATTCCGAAGGTGTGGCGGAGGAAGAGAGTCATTGCGCTGCTGAAACCTGAAAAAGAAGGAAACAATCCTAAAGATTTTAGACCTATAGCGCTCTTGTGTCATCTCTACAAAATATTTGAACGATTAATTCTGAATCGTATCTAGCCTGTGGTTGATCCAAAACTTATTCCACAACAAGCTGGCTTTCGTCCTGGCAAAAGTTGTACTGGGCAACTGCTGAACCTAACACAATTTATAGAGGTTGGATTTGAGACCCGTAAAGCCACAGGCGTGGTCTTTGTGGACTTGTCAGCAGCATACGATACTGTTAACCACCAACTATTACTTGACAAGGTCTACAATCTGACAAAGGCCACCGGATTAACCAAACTCATCGCTACTCTTCTTCAGAATCGTAGGTTTTTCGTTGACTTTCAAGGACAGCGCAGTCGATGGAGGGTACAAAAGAATGGTTTACCTCAACGTAGTGTACTGGCCCCAATCCTTTTCAACATTTATACAAACGATCAACCATTACATCCAGCTACCAGGAGCTTCGTGTACGCTGATGACCTAGCTCTAGCCTCACCGAGCACAAAGCTTGAAGTTGTAGAAAGAAATTTGTCTGTTACTCTTGAAGGCCTATCAAGCTATTATATGGAAAACCACTTAAGACCTAACCCTTCAAAAACTGAAGTGTGTGCCTTTCATCTAAAAAATAAGAAAGCTCAGCGTAAGTTAAAAGTAATTTGGTCAGGTATCGAACTGCAGACACGTAACACCCCAAAATATCTGGGAGTGACGCTGGACAGAACCCTCACATATAAGAAGCACTGCATGAATTGCAAAATGAAGATCTCTACAAGAAACAACTTACTGCGCAAACTAGTTGGATCACTGTGGGGCAGTCAACCACAAACTTTACGTACATCGGCAATGGCCCTTTGTTACTCTGTTGCAGAATATGTATGCCCAGTTTGGTACTCATCATCTCATACCAAACAGGTGGATGTAGGCCTCAATAACACCTGTAGGCTAGTGACAGGTTGCTTAAAGCCTACCCCAATTGATAGGCTTTACCAGCTTTCGGGCATTGCACCACCCAGTATCCGCAGAGAAGTGGCTGCGAACAAGGAGAGGACCAAAGTAGAACGGGAAAGCGCTCATCCACTGCATGGCCATACACCACCAGCCCAGAGACTCAAATCCAGGAAAAGCTTTCTGAGAACATCACGGGAACTAATTGGTTCACCTTAAAAGGCAAGAGTACAGTTATGGAAAATGAAGGTTCCTAACATCTCAGGACCACTGACAGTTGCAGAGCGCTTGCCACCTGGTCATGCAGAGGACTGGAATGTCTGGCGGTCCTTAAATCGATTGCAAACAGGAGTGGGCAGGTCCAAGGAAAACCTAGTCAGATGGGGTTATACTGATGTTACAAATGTTATGTGCGAATGTGGTGAAGACCAAACTATGAATCATATGCTCGAGTGCCCTATGTGCCCATCATCCTCCAACAATGAAGACTTGTTTCAAGCAACACACAATGCAATTGAGGTTGCGAAGTACTGGGCTAAGTGTGTTTAAGGTTGTTGATTTGCACAATGTATTTAACTGTGTATTTTGATGTTTGTGATACGAGAATAATAATCTATAAGCTTTCCCTGATGGTTTCATTTATGGTCCTATACTTCCTGGTGACAATTTGTATGTCCCTCGGGGACCGCATCTTTGCAGTTTATGGCTTCCGTCCTTTTGTCCCTCTTTCAGATTCTGTTCTTACGTTATAGATTTAGGTGAACCAAAGTACAAAGTTAAAAATATGTTTTAAAACTATAAAATGGTTAATTAAGAGAGCTGTAAGTGTTTTTTTCTTCTATGAACACGTTATAATGTAATAATTACACGAATTGTGAGAAAACTAAACAATAATTTATACTTTTTTCAAAACATAAATTTGTCATTTGCCTCGTTCTGTCCCATACCGGGGGCAGAAACGGGGTGGTTTGAACTAGTAATTATTAAAACATGTAAAACTAGCGGAAATGCATAAAAAATAAGTTTGCTTTATATTTATTCAGTTGTATGTTACTATAAAGCTTTAACTATTTTCATTGCATGTGTCCTTTTCTTTACTGTGTTCACAAAATTCACTCGACAGCCGCAGAGGAATTGTGCACGTGGAACAAGCTACCCAACCGTTAACCGACTTTGAGCAAAGTTCACGGCAGTTTAAACAATGCAAACAGAGTAATTCTCAGAATCACTCTCGTTAGTTTTGGTCTTCAGCTCCTTAGCTCCTTCTTTTTTCCATTTATCTTCAGGCTGTTTCCTTTTTTTCCATTGTTAGTTTAATTCTCTTTCTTAACTAGTTTTATCCTTGATTTTTCTTCTTTGGCAAAGATGTTTTCGTCGTTTTCCGTAATAGCTGTTTCTATCGTCTCTTTTTTTTTTTTTTAAATGTGGAGAATCTGTTAAGACAGTGGTTCTTCCCTACTCAGATTCGTTCTTTTCGTGCTTTCGTAAACTTTTAGAATAGGCATCAGAAGAATTCCTGTTGTCAGTTGTCATGCAAGAGTTTGGCAGTTCCCCATTCCGTCCCACCCGTTCCGCCTCATGTACACGATTTAGGTTAGAGAGATAAGGGGGCATCCATAAATTACGTGAGGTGTTTTTCCGGATTTCAGGATCCCCCCCCCCTTGTGGTAATACTTCATGAGATCTGGTCTGCGATACCTCCCCCCCCCCCTCAGGGCTGGCGCTAGGAATTTTTGGGGCCCGGGGCGACCTTTTTTTTTTTCTTTTTTTTTTTTAAAAAAAAAAAAAAAGCTCTACATACTGGCCGGGTGACAATGGGCGGATTCTTGGCTTCGAAGGCCGGGGGGCCCCTGCAGCCGGTGATCGGGGCCCCCCATCAGCCGGCGGGCTCAGGTACATTTGACCCACTTACCCCCCCCTAACGCCGGCACTGCCCTCCCCCCCTACAAACCGCCCCCGCAACTTTTTGAGACTTTTTTTTTTTTAGTTCTACAGTCCAACAAAATTTTCCAAAACCTCACATGAGATTTACATTGACGCCCCCCCCTTCCCTCTTGGTGAGATTTCGCCGGACCCCTCCCCCCATTTATCCTCACGTAATTAATGGATGCCCCGTAAGGTCACTCGAAAAATATACGTAAACAAACGTGTAACTACACGAAACTAAAAACACCTAAAACAATTTCAAGCATATACTAACTATATTTGTATTGTAAAAAAGTTTGTGTACTTTATATTGATTATAAAAACAACAGACGTTACAGTACATGAGAGGAAAATCACACAGCTAAAACTTCACACACTAACGCTCAAGAAAACCAGCCTAACATGGCTGCTGTAGTTCAGACGCAATAGGTTAGTTTAGTTTACCTTTTTACCGCTCGCTGGCAATACCCCGACACCGGAAAACGTCGAACATCATTTCGCCCCGGTACCCTAATGTGTCCCGGATACCCCTATATAGGGAAAATTATTTATTTACTTTCAATTCTTTTAGTCCAGCATCAAACTACACTGTCTTCCAGTTTGGGTACGCGCTAGAGTTGTGGTTTGTGTTGTGTGCGCAGGCCTGACGGCGCTGAGCACGAAGCTGATCCGCAAGCCGAGCCTGGAGCGCGAGCTGGCGGGTCCGCACCGCGGGTCTCCCGCGCTGGACAGCGGTGCGGGCTCCTCGCGGTCGGACAGCCCTGGCCAGGGGCTGCCGCACCCCCAGCTTAGTCGCCAGTACTCGCCCAGCGCCTTCGCCGCCGCAGCAGCTGCGGCAGCCGCCGCCGCGGCAGCTGTCGCCGTCGAGCAGCCTCCGCCCGTACCGCCCTCTGCCGCGGCCGCCCCGCCGCCCGTGCCGCCTCCCCGCTGCAGCTCCACGCCGCCTCCAGTGCCGCCGCCGCCCCCGCACCACGTCCAGCAGCTCCTCAAGCGCATGTCCCCCGCCCCCGTGCCCGTGGTGCCTTCTCGCCCGCCCCCGCAGCCGCCCTCCCAAGCACCCACCGCGCCGTCCACTAACAGGGGCACCAGCCCCACTGGTGCTACTGCCACTTCCAGGCCACAGCCGATGGTCGTCCAGAATGGACCACAGGTAGTCTCTTCTTATGTTCTAATTTGTGTTACAAACTGGTTAATACATAATTATTGCCATTATTTTGGACTGTTTCGAACGGATCACCAGACCTGCTTGCAAAATGAAGTGAACAAAATCATTAAAAAAACCTTGATATCAACACAAATTATTGCAGATACTAATTTTTCCATTACATTTAAGGGAAACCATCCGAGACAAAATGAGTTGTAAATTGGGATACTTCATTAGGATTCTGTTAAATCCATGCCATTATTTGTTCATTCCAGATTGTGGTTTGGTATGCTGTTGACTCTTCAACAGGATGTTGGTTTGATTCCTGTTGTAAACCAGGATGTTTTTTTGTAAAGGATCTAATACAGGCTTTAGGTGCAGAAGTACAGTACTTACAATTCATCTTTCTCCACCTGAAATAATGTAAATATGACAGACTCCATTTCCAAATCAGGTTCAAAACTCACTGATATTCAAATTAAAATAAGGAAGGATAGGTGCCCTTTTGACAAAGCAGCAGTACAGCAAGGTCATGGATAACTATTAGGTAAACATCATTGCCTTCCCCAAATGCAACAGTTGAATTTCTTGGGTATAAGAACAAAGAAAAAGATCAAAGGATATAAAAAGTAAACCAGTCACTCATTACAAATGAAGGCAGTAGGCTTGCAACCAATGCACTTTGCAATATTATGGTATAAACTTTAATCATGATTAGAAGAGGACATGTGGCTACTGGATTGTATGTATAGGTGCTGAGACGCATCATGTGACTCAAATATTGTAAATGGTGTTTGTCACAGCCCTCCTACCTTCATCTGTGGTGAGTGACGGTTTACTTTCCCAATCCTTCCTTCGAAATGATATTCAAATTAAAGTAAACTCAAAGCCACCCTGTAATACTGTCGACTCTCAATTATATGGTTGTACATTCTCTAACTGTTCTCTTTGCAATGAACTCTTCACAGGTTTGCAAACCTGTGAAGAGTTCATTGCATCGACACGCCGGCAAAGTCTTCGTTTGTTCTCTCTTTATTTATGATGTTTTGCGGATGTACAGTTATTTTTTGTGTGTAGCTCTGATAGGGAATTATAATTTTCATTTTTTATTTAATAAAAAATGTCTAATAAGTTATAGAACAACCCCCTCCCTCCTCCCCAAAGTCATTACATCTTCACTTACATTAACTTCTGGGAGTGATAGGAATCCAAGGAATTGGAGAAATCCTAGTATTCATTGTCCAAAATTTTCCTCAAACCAATCATGAACAATTTTGGCCTGATGATGTGGTGAATAGTTGTCCTGGAAAAGTTCATTATTATTTGAGAATATGAAGACCATGAATGGCTGAAAATAGTCTCCGAGTAATTGAACATAATGATTTCCAGTCAGTGATAATTTGAGTTGTAACAGACACCTCATACCAGGATGAAACCACCGCCAGCGTGCACATTACCTTCCAGATGCAGTAACATTCTGGCCTCACATTCCGGAGGAGGCGGGTTCGATCTGGTCCAATCATCCAGATTTCAGTTTTTGGTGGTATCCCGAAATCACTCCAGGTGAATGTCTGGGTTGTTTCATCAAGGCCATGGCTAAATTCCTTCCCATTCATTGATGCCAACAACCTCAATGTTGACAAGGCATAAATAAAAGCCTTCCTGGCAACTTAGTTCCATGGCCTTGTGGGGTCTCTACCTCACTCGAAGCCTGCCATCAGCTTTTACCAACTTGAATTATGATTCATCTGACTGTACAACCCTTGTAACGTCACCTAGGGTTCAACCAATATGTTCACAAGTCCAGAAGAGGTGCTGCACCTGATGCTGTTTTGTTAGCAGAGGCACTTAAGTCAGTTTTTTGCTACTATATCCCATCAACCCCCAATTTTGCGAGGACATACATCCCACATTAAGTGTTGCTGTTCTTTGATGCATTGTTGCCTGTCCATCAACACTGACAACACCTCGCCACAGAAATTGTTATTAGATTGATGCGGTCGGCCATGGCAGGAGGTAATGCGGGAAATTACATATTCATGGCAGACTCTGGACATTGTGGATCAAGGAACGTTGAATTCATGAATTTCCTAAATGGAATTCCCCATTTGTCTAACACCAACTACCATTTCACATTTAAAGTAAGTTAATTCATGTCATGAAGACACACAAGAATACAAATGGAAGCTGTGCCATTCCACAAAACATTTATTCTGTGGTGCTATCACCATCTGGTTATTTGCCTCTTCCTGTCCCACGACTTTTGGCACTTCAGTGAATGAGTTAACTAATTCATTACACAGTTGCATGTGGTTGTGTTAAAGCTATTAAATTTAATATTTTTCTCTTGGTTTTCTATTGTTAACATGCTCCAGAATTCTACTATGGTTCGGCTACATAGATCACTAGGCATGAATCCTATTGAACATGTCTGGGACGTGATTGAAAGATCAGTTCATGCACAATGTCCTGCTCTGACAACAATTACACAATTGTGGACTGCTGTAGAGATAGCATGGCTGAATATTTTTTTTTTATGGGAGTTGTGACAAATTATTGAGTCAGTGCCACATCAGGTTGCTGCCATGCAAAAGTGGGTCCTGCACGATATTAGGATGTATGCAATGATTTTAAGGATTTCAGTGTAAACCTCATGTAAGTCATTATGTTCCATGCTATATTACTACCACAGCATCATCAAAATCAGAGGTACCACCTCAGGATGCAAGACTTTAGAACCTAGAGCTAGCCATTTTACCCTCTGTGTATAGACAGCATATTAAATATCTCCCCAAACTGTTATGTGTCAGTGCTAGTGATATAGTTTAATACACACTCCTTCCAAAAATTGTTCCCAGTTTGGGAAACAAACAGCTGGGTATTTCCAACTTCTAAACAGAATCTTAATTTGTTGAGTAAAATGATCTGCTGCCATTCCACTCTCTAGTTCTGACTTAGTTGTCACTTTTGCTTGAATGTACTATGATCTTGCTGTCAATTTTGAAGCTTGAGGTTGTTGCTGAACCATTTACATGGGCTTTTCTCTAGCTGCCACTGGACCTTGTTCCACACAAGAGTTTCAGCAGAAAATTTGGTAGTACCTTGTGCCAACTGTCTGGTCTAACATCCTCTCATAATGTTACCATTGGGATTATTGGAGTGTGGCTATGCAGGGGTGCCTCGCAGTTTATAAGACTCATGCTGGGCCTGACATATGCTCTTATTCCACGACAATCTGGCTGCCCTCTCGAGTACAGAACACTGGTAAAATAACACTCTGGTAAATAGCTGTGACACCATAAACTTTCAAATTTCACTAATAATTCACTTAATCAAGTGTATTGTGATTGTAAGTATCTAATTGTTCACAGAATGGTCTCATAAACATCAGACATGGTGATCTTGAATCTTAGTAGAATCAAAGTTTTAAAATTAAATATATTTGGAAAATTTTTTGAGTGGCATTTTTATTGCATGTAAATGACTCAACTTTTTAATACTTTATATTTCTGTGTCTTGGAATTAATATTTTGAGGAGTATATTGGCTTTTTTCTCTTTTTGCAGGCACAACAACAATTATCACAGCAAATGCAGGCCCTGAATCTGTACCCCACTAGCTCGGGAGGGAGTAGTGGGGGTGGTGGGTCTCCATCAGCTGAGCCTCCTCCGCCATACCCACTAGTTCCACCCTCACCAACTGTACCACCACCTCCACCATCCTACACCGCCTCAATACAGAGCCGACAGAGCCCAACGCAGTCACAACAGGAGTACCGTAAGAGTCCTTCGTCCGGTATATACTCTGGACCGGGTTCGGCCGGTTCACCTAGCCCCATTACTGTTTCAATTGCCAGCCCACCACCGACAGCTTCATCTGTAGCCCGGCCCACCCCATTATTGGCGTGGAGTGCTCGCCAAGCCAAAACACAGCCCCCCATAATAATGCAGTCGGTAAAGAGCACACAGGTACAAAAACCTGTGTTGCAAACCGCCATTGCACCAACAGCTCCTCCACCTGCTGCTCAGCCAACAGCCCAGGCTCAACCACCTCCTCCTTCGTACGCATCTTCCGTGCAGCAGAAGCAGCAGCAACATCAACAACAGCAACAGCAGCAGCAGCAACATGTACTAAGTGCTTCTCAGAAGCCACCACCACCTCCTGTACCTTTGCAGCAGACTCAACCAGTACCTGTAGTTAGTCAAGTCTCCGTACCTACGACAGATCCACCGAGTTATGCTAGCACTATGCAAGCACTGGCTGCTTCTAGAGGGCACCACCACCACCCGCTACCACCACCACCGTACGGACCACCGCCAGGCAGTGATGACGGAGGTGTGAGTGGTGCTCAAGTTTCAACTGTTGAAAGTGCAGCTACCCCTCGACCGTCACCGTCGGTGCAGCAGGCTGCACCTCACTCGTATCATCCACCGTTGCAGCGGAAATATTCGCCTGCAGTACCAGAAGGAACTGTACGATCTGACAGTCCGGGTTCTGCTTCTTCTTCGGAGTGTAGGCCAGTACCTCACCCACCGTTGCCTGCGTATCCTTCTGAAGCTCCTCAACAGACGCCTCCACTTCCTCCTACGACATCGTCATCAGTTGCCAACAAATGTAAGCAAGGTAGCCCAGCAAATTCGCAAAACGGCAGTGAACGGAGATCTGGTCCGACACCGCCACCCTACAAGATTGACCACCAGTCCCCCATCCCAGAGCGCAAGCACATGAGCAAGGAGAAGGAAGAAGAGCGCAGAGACTGTAAAGTACGGAACTACTCACCGCAGGCTTTCAAATTCTTCATGGAGCAGCACGTGGAAAATGTGCTGAAATCGCACAAGCAGAGAATGGTCCGTCGAATGCAGTTAGAGAATGAGATGGAGAAGATAGGTCTGAGTCCTGAAGCCCAGTGTCAGATGCGGAAAATGCTGTCGCAGAAAGAATCTAATTATATTCGCCTGAAGCGTGCCAAGATGGATAAATCGATGTTTACAAAGATTAAACCGATTGGTGTTGGTGCTTTTGGTGAAGTGGCTTTAGTGCGTAAAATAGATACTCACCATTTATATGCTATGAAAACATTAAGAAAGGCAGATGTACTGAAACGAAATCAGGTGGCCCATGTTAAAGCTGAAAGGGATATTCTTGCAGAAGCAGATAATGAGTGGGTTGTTAAACTTTATTACTCCTTTCAGGATAAGGATAATTTATATTTTGTAATGGACTATATTCCTGGAGGAGACCTTATGTCATTACTCATTAAACTTGGAATCTTTGAAGAACCTTTAGCCAGGTATGAATATTTTTATTTTTTTGTGCATAAGAAACCATATTAAACAATTTAATAATTTAGTTCTAGTGTTCTTGAAAAATTATAATATGTGAACTGGACTTTTAGACATAATTTTCTGGTTTTGATTACATGTTTTATAGTTACAGTAAGAGAAATTGGTTGTGATCAAAAGAAGCAGCTTGCAGACTGAATGCCCGTAGACAAAATAATTTTAGAGTATGTTCAGTATCATTGTCAAGCTACTTCAGCTTTCTTAATCATGAGAGCTATGTTACTCTACCGATTATTCGATTCCTTTTTTTAACTGCTGTTGTTGGCAGAACTGGATATAACTCTAAAAGTGTAAATTTTTTGGGGGCTTATTAGCAGTGTGCATGTCTGTCAAACTTGAATAGTTTGAGTATTTAACTCAGTGATTTTTCATTGCTGTATTTTTTTGCACTTCATGCACATTTAAGTGCATTTGGATGGGTGGAAGGGTGCTGTCAACCATTCTTTATTACTACACTTTCTTCTTAAATTACCATTAGCAAGCAAGGGTGTTTGTTTACACCAGTAGTTATCTGAGCAGGAAAGTTAGCACTGAATGCTTGCAAGAGAAAGCTCTGCAAGTACAGTAATTCTTCCCTACCTTTGGTATAATCGAAGTTATTATCACCAAGTGGATGAATTACAGTCATTTATTAACTATGGTTACTTCTTACAATACTCTTAATGAATCTGGTATTTAAATGGTAACATATAGGTACATACAAGAAATTTGCCATTTCAAACCTCATGTGGGCATCTGTCATCATTTTACACAAATACCAAAATCATTACAGACAGATTCCAAGATGACTACTTAATAGAGACCATAGCAAATTTCTTTTGGAGTCCTTCCCTACAATCCTATAAATGTTGTAGTATTCTATTTACTGTCAAATAGCGTGAATTGAAACTAAACTCTTTACAGAAGGTTCATCAAACTAGTAATGAATGTTTTATATGTTTGTGGAGAAACTATTTAAGGAAGAAAAACAAAATTTTACAACTTGTCTACTGGCAAATTTTCTACTGAAATTTTCTTGATACTCATTGGTTTATTTTTTGAGGTAAATGTATAATTTATCTTAACGGATTGTCATACCTATTGTCATGCATTTTTCATCCTGTTTTATCTTAAAACTACATGGTGTGTTAAAATATCAAACTAGCAGTATTGCGGAAACAATATCTTCTTTTATCTTGCAGCTAAGTAATTTTAAGTCAGTATAATTACATGCAGGCTGTTGTGTAGTTTTGGTTTGGTAAATGTGTTATGACTGTATAAGAATATATTTATGTTAAACAACTTTTTTGGTTTAATTATTTTGTAACTGTTAAATTGAATGAATCACATAAGCTACTGTATCAAATGAAGAGAAATTTTGCCACATGAAGCCTTTAGTTATAATCAGCTGTACAACTGCAATTACAACAATATACTGAAAATTTGTGTAAGTCCCTAGTTAAGAAATTTTATTGTTGCCTCTAAAAATAAGGAATGAAATTTAATTAACTAAAATCCTGTTTTCATTAGGTTTTATATTGCCGAGTTAACATGTGCAGTGGAAAGTGTACATAAAATGGGGTTTATTCACCGTGATATAAAACCAGACAACATACTCATTGATCGAGATGGCCACATAAAACTCACAGACTTTGGTCTCTGCACTGGATTTCGGTGGACTCATAATTCGAAATACTACCAAAGGAATGGTGAGAAACATTTTTTAGATAAACCACTTATTTTATTCTAAGTTCATAATTGAATTGTGTAAATATCTATTTTGGTTATTCCAATAGAAGTTGTGACATTATTATTATTATCGTCGTATGTCTTTTAGAACTAAATTACACCAAATAAACAGCAATTGTTCACTAAATTTTAATATCTAGGTTTGACACTTGATGGAGAGCCCTCAGGTTGCCTTTGTATGCATCTGTTATGTGTATCATCATATGTTTATTTGTACAACAGTTATAATTTGTTGGAAAATACATTTATATATAAATTTGACTGTTCCCAAAACTTTTAACAACCTCAACAGCTCTATAATAGTAATAATGAAACTGCTGTTAAGCAATGAAAATAATGAAGGGTATGGAAGAAACCATTTCACTTACCACAGATGATGGCATGAGGGCCAAGACAAACACAAGTATTTCAGTAAAAACCTTACAGGTGTTAGAGGTCAGTCATATGGCTACGTGTATACCTGCAGAGTCAATTAGGAACCAGGGGGAATGAGAGGGGGGAAAGAGGGGGAGGGGAGAATTAAGTAGTGGTAATTGTGGGGAAGTATAATATTTGTTGTTACAATGCATCAAAAAAATTTAATTATGCTTTTTATTGTTTTATAACTTTTTTGTCATGCAAATAAAATAGCATAGGCAAAATCATCAGTTACTTACAACAGATAAAAGCAAGAGTGCCAGGGGGGGGGGGGGGGGGGAATTGCACACGCACACACATTATTAAATGTTTCAGTCATGTCGATCATATGGCCGGGGGAAGATGTGTACACATTGGTACCTACCAAATGAATGAACCAATGATGAAACAAGAGGCAAGAGTGAGAATTGAATCAGTGCGAGGGAATTTTACCAATGTTAACAGTGCAACATAATAATATGTTTGATGATTTGACATGGTAAAATAAACATTAAAATTTCGAACTGTTTTAAGAGTAAATAAACAAAATAAGAAATGTATACATATTAGAAATGTTTTGTTCATGAGTGAACTAGTCCTTTTTGAAATAGTGAAGGATAAGGATAGTTCTTCTTGGAGGCAGTTTCTGTCTTCCAGACAGTCTCCAACATCACACACCTCCCATAATGTTCTCCTGTTGATAAAGGGCTCATCCCGAAAATTTCTTTATCAGTTGTGTTTTTTTGTCTTTTCTGTGTGTTCGTGCCCCACATACATCATCTAAAGGTAAGTGGTGGCTCATTTCCCTAGATATATACATATATATAATTCGTTTGAAAATTTCATAATTTTTACTGGACATATACGAGTGGGGGATCAAAAAAAAAAAAAAAAAAAAAAAAAAAAAAAAAAAAACGGGAATTTTGTCATAACGTCTTTATTTCTTAATATTTTAACACCAAATTTTGATCACCTTCAAAGTATTTTCCATTGACCACAACGCGCTACTTCAAATGATCCTTCCATTGTTCAAAACAGGTTTTAAATTCACTAATCGGGATGTTCTTTATGCCTTCCAGCGATTTTTGTTTTATCTCCTCCACAGTGGCAAAACGCTTTACTTTCATGACCGTCAGGTGTCAGGGGAACAAAAAGAAACCATAGGGGGCTAGATCCGGTGAGTAGGCGGGGTGGACTATCGCTGTCATGCCGTTTTTGATCAAAAAACTGCTGTACGGAGGGGCGATGTGGGCCGGCGTGTTGTCATGATGGAAGAACCAGTCGCCTGTATGCCAAAGATCTGACATTTTCTTCCAGAAACTCCCTCTCAATCTTTTAAAAACCTCCAAGTAGAACTCCTGGTCAACTTTTTGACCCGGGGGAATGAACTCAGCATCCACAACACCTCTGCAATCGAAGAAACAAATGATCATTGTCTTGATGTTTGACTTCACTTGGCGAGCTTTTTTGGGATGAGGAGAGCACATGTCTTCCACGGGCTTGATTGCTTCTTTGTTTCGAGGTCATATCAATGGCACCACAATTCATAATCAGTAATCACTTTCGAAAAACATTCATGGTCCTCTTTGAGCTGATTTTGAAGCCCAAAACATGCCTGGAGTCGACGCTCCCTTTGCTCGTCTTTGAGAAGGCGATGGAAAAATTTGGCTGCAACCTTTCTCATGTGCAAATCTTCGGATAAAATCCTCTGAATTGAACTCCATGATATTCCAGACATCTCACAGAGTTGATCAATGGTTTGGCGACGGTCTTCACGAACGAGGGCATTGATTTTGTTGACGTTTTTGTCACTTCGTTGAGGGGCGTCCTGAACGGAGTTGGTAATCAATTAACATTTCTCCATTTTTAAAATGTGGAAACCACTCGTAAACTCTGGTTTTACTTAGGGCTGCATGCCTATAAGCATTCTTCAGCATTACAATAGTTTCCACAGCCGATTTCCCAAACAGGAAACAAAATTTCAGAGCCACGCTTTGCTCTCGACAATCTGCCATCACGTTTTTGCCGAAATCGAAGAAGTTGTTTACTAAAAAAACTATCACGGGCGAACCGATGCACTCACAGTGAGACAACTTTCACACTGACTCAGGTGGCATGACAGTAACAGACACCAGGTCGAACAATGGGTTCCCCCACTCTCCCTCCCCGCCGCAGCCCAATTCCTGTTACTTTTGGTCCCCCCCCCTCGTATATTTGACCTAACCTCTTCTCTTATTGAAAAAATTCAATTACTTGTCTTTTTTTTTCGGGGTTTGCACTGCATTTTATTATTTTATTTTTTTTATATATATTGCCTATGTTTTAGCACCAACCTGGAGCCTTCATCAGGGATTCTCTCTACCTATCTGCCTGGTTTTTTGATAAGCATGATCACTTGATTCACTGTTTATTTTTCCCTGTTAAAGATGATTTTGTTTCTCCACCAAAGAATATTTACTGTTCCAAAGAGTTTTGTGTATTATGGAGCGATCTTGTAGTTGTTACAACATGTTCATTTGCTAGTACACACTTCCACATTTGGCTCAAACCGTCTTTGTTGAAATTATTAGGATTTTTGTAAATTTCTGTAGACTCCCTTATTTTTTGTTCTAAAAAAATCCTTTGGCTTTGAAACGATCGTAGTTTTCTCTCACTGAATTTTATGTCCTCCTTCTAAATGATGTTCCGCCACTGCCGATTTTGTGGTTTGTACTGGGATCGCGTGACGAAGCTGTTCTTTCACCCTAACGGAGACTGCTCAGCATGTCTCACCAGTTTACACCTACCACAATCAGAGGGAATCTTGTACTTACCGCTCTATTGTAATGGAGCTCTTTGATCTTTCACTGATCTTAAAATGCTTCAAACCTTGATTTTTGTGGTGAAGATAGGTTGAACGTTGATTTTAGTCAGCACTTACCTATCCTCTCAGCGACTCCCTTTACATATGGGAGAAGAGCTTTCTTCTTTTGTTCCATTTCTTTTCTGTGGCTGTCCTTAAACTGTCTGCAGCTCAAAGCACGGGTTATCATGCAACTACTCTACCCATTCTGCCACAGGGCTAATGGAGATTTTTCTTTTCTTCCATTATGTGGTCATAATCCACGATTCTCTCCGCTCTGTAAAATAAACTATTGACCGGGGCTCGGTTTTGGACATGGTGATGATGGGATGTAGCATTAAAATAGCAATCCTTATGTGTAGCTTTTCTGTAGACTGTGTGTTAATTTCCCTTCTTTTCTTTTGACCAGCACATCCAAGAATGCCAGCTGTCCATTCATTTTCAGTTCCATGATGAACTTTATTTTCGGATGTACTATTGATATGATCCAGGAAAACTTTTAACTCCGTTTCTCTAAGTGGTCAAACTACAAACGTGTCATCCACATGTCCAAACGGTTTGTTTGTGGCAGTAGAAATTGCCTCACATTCAAATTTTTCCATGAACCAGTTTGCTGCCAACAGGGAAAGGGGACAGGCCATAGCTACTCCATCCTGCTATTCATAAATGGTAAATGGTAGTTCTCAAGCAAAGCTGAAACAGCTGACTCCAATCATGATCAAATTCTTTCTTTATAATGTCCATAACTCCTTCTACTGGTACGTTACTGAAAAGCGAAACTACATCAAAGCTGATGAGGAAGTCATTCTGTGAGAGAGAAATATTTCTCATCTTGTCCACAAAATGCATAGATATAACTACCTGTGCACCCTATAAGTGGTTCTAATGTATTCACTAAAAACTTTGCTAATCCATATGTTGGAGAGTCAATTGCACTGACAATCGGACGTAGCAGTATGTCTTTCTTCTGTACAGGGTGTTTCAAAAATAATATACGTATTTCGAATGCATATATTTATTAAACTGTAAGACATACGAATATGAAACTTTACACGTATATTTACGAACCTCTTAAGTTCAGATTACAGATGTTCAATATGTCCTCCATCAGCCACACGAACAATATCACATTGATACTCAAATTCCTCCCATTCTCGGGCAAGCATGTCCTTCGTCACTGATGTTACGGCAGTATGGATCCGGTTCCTCAAGTCCTCAAGGTTCTGTGGGAGTGGTGGTAAATAAATGTTGTCTTTAATGAAACCCCACAGGAAGAAGTCACAGGGTGTCAAATCTGGTGACCGTGGAGCCCAGCTGATGCATGCTAAGTCGCCAGCTTCTTGACGACCAATCCAGCAGTTCGGTATAGTTTCATTCACTTGGCGACTCCAGTGAGGGGGTGCCCCGTCTTGTTGAAAAATGAAGTTGTCTTCGTGCGGCCTCGGAAACAAGCAGTTTTGTAACATAGCGAGATACTGCTGAACGTTAACCGTGTTTCCGTCAAAGAAGAATGGGCCGTAAACAGATAATCGGGATATCGCAAAAAACACATTGATTTTAGGCGAATCTCGTACATGTTCAATGACTGCATGTGGGTTCTGTAGACTCCAAATTCGAACATTGTGTTTGTTTACCTGACCACTAACATGGAAAGTCGCTTCATCACTGAAAACGATGCGTTGTGCGAAAGTGTTATCATTGTCAATAGCATCATTAATCTCATTACAAAATGCCACACGTTTCCGTTTGTCATCAGGACGCAGAGCTTGTAACAACTGTAACTTGTACGGCTTCATAACCAACCGACGTCTCAAAATACGCCAAATTGTTGTTGTAGGTAGTTGTAACTCCGGACTGGCATGGCGAGTTGATTTTGAAGGACTACGTTGGAAAGCAGTTTGAATTCGTGCAACATGTGCCTCAGAAACACGAGGGCGGCCAGGACTCTTTCCTTTACATACACATCCGGTATCTACAAACTGTCGATACCATCTACGAATGTTCCACCCATTTGGAGGATCCATTTGGTACCTCAACCTGAAACGTCTTTGCACTGTAATCACAGAATTGCACTTCGCAAACTCGATAACACAAAATGATTTCTGCTGTGGAGTAGCCATTTTGAACATATGACGGTTACCAAGAATAACACAAGACGACTGACATCTAGCGGCTATTAAATAAACTAGACTATGTATTCGTTTCTCCAATAGCCGAACTGGGGCGCAGCGATCGATAGTTTGGACAAAAGAATACTTTGTAATACGTATATTCTTTTTGAAACACCCTGTATTTTTGGAAGGCCATAAAAGAGTGAAATAACTGGACTCATAGTCAATATAGTTTTGTTTTGTAGACCAATCAAGATTTAGGTTATTTACAAGTTTCCTAGCGCGTTTTGCAACTCTTCTCATATTTTTATTGCTATTTTGAAATCACCTCCCCTCCTCTGCCATCACTAGTTAGTACCGTATTCTGCTGTTGCAGTGGGGTTTAACTCTTAGAATGGTATTGTATTTGTGGTTTTGCTGCTCATGTATCGTGTGGCAAGCAGCACTTCCTCTTTTTTCTTTATAGCTGTTTATACTTAAGCGCTTGATTTTGTTCTTCCAGCCCTTAGTTTCTTTGTGTCATTAGTGATTTTCAAAATGTTCTCTTAGATTTGAATATTTGTTGTCTATTCTCTGAATTATTAAGCATTGATCGATATTTTTACTCCTTCCTGTTGTAAACAGGGTCTGAAACGGTTTGAAAAAGGTTTTGAAATGTGGTTGTGCTTTGGTGTGACTTGCAATTTTTGAAGTCAATGAAGTTATAATTTTCAGAAAAATTGATTCTGGTACAATTTCTATTTTTGTTTGATTTTCTCTTTGAGCCAGTGATGAAGTGAAAAAGAAATACAGTTTTTTTGTGAATAATAATTGGGATGATACTTACCTCATCTGTACTGCTTTGTTCTTTCCACCGAGCGTGGTGGGTGAATGGTTAACGTTATGGTCTTGCATGCGGGAGGAAGCGGGTTCGAATCCCCATGTGGGCATCCAGATTTGGGTTTTCCATGGTTTCCCCAAATCACTCCAGGCAAATGCCGGGATGCTTCCTTCAAAAAGGCCATGGCCAAATTCCTTCCCATTCCTTGTCCCCAGTCCCATCCTGCCTCTAATGACCTTAGCCATCGATGAGGCGTAAAGCCATAAGTAAAAAAAAATTGTCCTTTCCATAATATGGCCCTATTTTATTCATTCCCCCTTTCTTGGTACGATTACCAGGATAAGTTAAGTGGCTACAACAAATGCGATTATGTAGCCACTGGCTACACAATTTTGTTACCACTTTCAGACATTATTTTGTAGATCCAATAATATACCCCCTTTTTTTCTTTTCAAAAAACACATTTTTTTGTTTGTTTGTGGGAGTTCTCTAGGTGCTTTATTTTTATTTTGTTGAAAATTTTCAATAAGTTTAGAAGGATATAAAGTTTTAATTAATTGTAGAGTTGGATTTATAATGATAATTTTTTCTTGCACTGTATAACCTTTTGTACCTTTTAAGGTGAGCATGGACGACAAGATTCTATGGACCCCACTGACGACTGGAACAACAGCGAGTGTCGATGTCACCAGCTGAAACCGTTGGAAAGGCGTAGGCGTCGTGAACATCAGCGTTGTTTAGCACACTCCCTTGTGGGCACTCCTAACTACATTGCTCCAGAGGTGCTTCTGCGGACTGGTTATACACAACTTTGTGATTGGTGGAGTGTGGGAGTCATATTGTATGAAATGCTTGTTGGTTCTCCACCATTTCTTGCAGGGACGCCAGCTGAAACCCAGTTCAAGGTACATTTTTATTGTTGCATCTTTTATGCCTACCCTAGTAATCTTAATTGCACAGAATTAATTAGTAATGTGGTGAAGCTGCTCAACAACTTAACAGAAAGAAAACTAACATTTGACAACTTTGTTAATATTATTATTCATCAGTTTGAATACACCTTGTACCTTTTTCTTGGATGGGCAAAGTGGTGGCTTTTTGAACCTTATCATTCAAGACAATTGTGACTTTCGTTGAATTCTTTCGTACATGTTCTTATGCACTAGAATGGGAAAACATAAGCTGTAAGCACTATAAATCGAATATTGAGTACTGTGCATTGAAAAAGATCTTGACAAAAAAAGACCTTATGACATCAGAAATTCACAAATGTCTTAAAAATGTGTACAGTGATGTTTCTTCTTTATATTTAACTGTGAAACAGTGGGGAGAAAAACTTTTTAAATTTGTAAGAGAGCCCTTCAGTGATATAACACACAACAGCACCTGGTGTCAGGGTTCACTGAAGAAAATGTTGCAATTGTTGGGATGTAAGTGCATTTGGATAGAAGTCAGAAAAAATTGCTGTGAGACTATGCTTGTTGAAAACACCAGTTCAATGAAGTCTTCGTGAGCATTTGTGCATGAATGTCAGTATGTGTGGAATGGGTTGGGGAGATGGAGATGCACTTGCTCTGTTAGTTAAGAGTGGTTGACCTCCACTTTACAATTTTTTGGAGTTTTGTCAAAGTAAGAAAGATGTAGTTATGCAATGATTCCATGATTTTCTACTGTGATCCTCTGGGCAAAACAGAATTTAAGGAATCGCACTATGCTGAAAAATCTTCTCCAAAAAAAGACAAAAATATCATGGCCTCAAAAAGGGTTATGACAATGATTTTATGTGGTAATTAAGGTACTTTATAGATCAACTTCAAGGAAATAAATTCTATGTTAAATACAGAATATTGTACCAATTTAATGGTGAATCCAGGATGTCATTTATTTATTTTTATTTTGTTTATTTATCATTAAAGAGAAGAGGAGGGAGTAAGCTTTCCAGAGATGAGCAGCTCTTGCATGAAGATGTACGCCTATTATTTGGAGATTGTCATTAAAGAATGTAGGTTCACCAAGCTCCCTAACCTGCTATACAGTCCTGACCTGGCCCCAAGTGATTATTTTCTATTATCAGAATCAAAGTCTGAGGTCCAAGGATGATGTGATCTCAAGGGTTGTGGTTCAGGTTATATTGGCTGGTTCAATAAAACCTTGAGAAATGCCAGTTTAGCAGCTCTGTCAGCAAATTGTTTAAGGTGAAGCTCTGGCCTCCAGGAAATGGACTACCTTTGGGGTGGAACTAGAGGATGGAAGACAATCCCCTGGTACCTTAAAACTGGGGCACATTGACTAAAAGTAGGAAGACCCTACATTAAAACTCCAACCTTACAGATTGAGGGTTGTACTAGTTGTCTGATAACCTGCTCATTTAAAATTTTTACTACGCATTGGCTTCGAGGTAAATAGTTGGATGTATTTAGTGGTTACAGCATAAGCGAAAACAAGGCCATATAAGATTTGGAATAGTGAATATGGTAAATATTACAACACGGAATTTTTGTGGTTTTAGAATGAAATAATGTTTAATATAGCATAAATTAAAAAAGATGATGACTGATATTTCAGTGCCGGGTTAGGACGTGACCACATCTTTCCCCCCGCCATATGCCTCTCACATGATTAGTACTCACTGTAACAAATAAAAACTGCGAGGAACAATTTATCTATGGGACTGTTCTTCTATTAGAGGTGCAAATGTGTAGGCATAGCCATGTTTTTAGATTCAAAGTGGGAGAAAAGACAATCATCTTATATTTTTATAATGAGAGACTAATGATTTAAAAATACATGGACACTTACCTGTTGTGTGTGTCTATGGTCCTGAGGAGGAAAGCTGGAAAAGTCTGAAAGCTATTATAAAACAAAATGGTTTATAATCAAATAAACAAGACAAATCTTATAAAAATTCTGCAGCTTCCAGCTACATCAACATTTCCCGCTCCTTGGATGTTTTGATAGCCCAATTCTCCTCCCCTATTTTCATCCAACTGAAGTAAAATAGTGAGCTGGCATCATGGTTGTTGTCATATGTAGAGGGAGGAGGAACTGTTTGACTCCTGCCTCAAGTCAAATGCCCATATTAGGCAAATGTTCTCTTGCCGGTGACATCATCCATGATATTGTACCTTTGCAGTATTTTGCCTCTTTAGCATTTTGATCAGTGGGTTCCAGGCCATGCCTAGTTGGTATCCTGTACCCCTGTTGACAAAATAATAAGCTGTTCTGATTTCAATGGTTTCTGAGATGATGCTGTCCCATAAGTCTTAGGCATAGGCTAAAATCCTTGTTTCTTCATATTATTTTTTTATTTTTTAAACTATTCCCTATTGTTTGGCATTCCTTGCATGCTCTACACTTTGCTGAATTTTATACGAGGGCTGTTAGAAAAGTATCCAACCTTTGACCGGGGGAAAAAAACTGGCATATCTGGAGCGTTGGAAACCCTAATCACCCTCAAAGTAGTCTTCTATGACTCCACATGCTTGTCCTAGTGGTGCCGCCCATGTTGGAAGCATTAAGAGAAAACCTCTTTCAGAATGGAGTTTATCTCTTCTGTCATCACAACCAATGTCGTCTCTTGTCTGAAATTGCTTTCCTTTCAATTGCCTCTTAAATTTGGGGAACAGCCAGAAGTCTCGGAGGGCCATATCAGGAGAGTAAGGAGCCTGTTGAATCACTGGAGTCTTGTTTTTTGCCAAAAAAAAGTCTGAATCAAGTGCAAGGAATGTGCTGGTGCATTGTCGTGATGGAGGCGGCAATTTCCTGTTGACCACAACTCCAGTCTTTTGTGCCGCACAGCATCACATAGGCGACGGAGGACTTCCCTGTAGTACTCTTTGGTGATTGTTAGACCCTGTGGTGCATACTCACGGTATACCACACTGTGGGAGTCAAAGAAAGCAGTCAGCTTCACTTTGACGTTGCTGTGCACTTAGTGGGCCTGCTTTGGTCATAATGACGTGGAATGCTTCCAATGTGACTACTAGGATTTGGTTTCCAAATCATTCTCTTCACCCAGAACTCGTCTCGAGTGATTATGATGCTCAAGAAGATAGACTCGCTGTGAAGCCCAGCATGTCCTGCGACACTTCAAAATGAAGTTGCTTTTGTGCTGCCAGCAGCAGCCTCGGCACGAATTTCGCCGACTTTCTCGTCATGGCCAAATCTTCAGTTACAACAGAATGTGTCGAAAAAGTGCTGATGCCCACCTCTTCCGCAATTTCTCAAATAGTCACACAACAGTCCCGCTTCACCACTACATCCACTTTGGCAATTATCTGGTTATTTTGGCATGTTGATGGCCAACCAGAGTGCGGCTTGCTCTCCACCAAGTTTCAGACATCTTTAAACCGGTTGTACCACTGCTTAATCTGTGTGCTGCCCATAGCATCATCACTGAAAGCCATATGAATCTTACAAATGGTTTCCACCTGGCTGTTGCCCAGTTTCTGGAAAAATTTGATGCAGTAGCTCTGCTCCAGTCGTTCCGTCATTTTCCTTGCAATTAAAAACCGACAAGAGCACTACATACAAACTCACTCAAATGCTGCTTATCAGCAACTGATGCTATTAGCAGGCAGAAAAAAATTCATGGATTAGCACGAAGTTTAAAGGTCAGCTCATGCAAGCATTCAGGTTTTTGCACAAAAAAAAAGGTCGGATACTTTTCTAACAGACCTCGTAATAAGCCTGCCCACATAATGTACTGAGTGCATACATTCACCAAGATTTCTTTCTTCTTACCTATGAACATTGCCTCAACAGTGGCATTTAGTAAGGTTTTATTGAATATCCTCGTGATATCATCAAGCCAGTTTTGTATTAAATGATTGGTATGACCTTTCTTGCACAAAGATGAATGGCCTTCTGCCTGCCATAGCATGCTTTTCTTGTGACATTATCACCAATCTGAAAAAAGTTTGGTCGCATGACATTACTTTCACTCGGCGTCATTCTTAAGATTTGGACAGTGGCTGGGAATCTGGTTCTGGCCAAAACAGGAACATCCTTGGGGTGACTGAAAAGCCAGCAACAAAGTATGACCTCCAGTTTAGTGTGAAGTCTGAACCACATAGCAGCTTGGTGTACACAAAGCAGTCTTAAAAATTCCTGACTGCTAAAGCATTTGAAACTGGGACCTGAGTTTTCATTCTGCTACCGGATTGCACTGACAATCATTCCTTCAGTTAAATTATTGCCTCAAAAATAAAGACATTCCAAGACAAATATGGCAGGTGGCTTCATTCTTAAGAGAGCATAGCAGCAGCAGCTTTTTTAAGCATCCTTAGAGCATATTTGTAATACTTTTATGAAATAAGACCTGTACCTGAAGTCTCCATGAACCATTCAACGAACAGTCAATATACTGAGGGTTAAAACAGAGGTTCATTTCCAAAATGAGATCCCATCATCAGCAGAAGGAGGTTTTGAGTCCTTTCAGTAATTCTCCTTCACTTAAATCTATGAAAATCTTCCTTGGAGTTTTCTTAAACTGTGTAGTGATGCACAATGTACCAAATAGTCAGTCTTATTTAACCAAAGTACTTCACACTTGGCCACGATTTATCCAGCTCATAGATCTTTAACAATTGTTTGTTTCCAGAAGTACTCCAGATGTGTCCCCTAGGGAAATGCTGTATGGTCTCCACTTTCCATTTCAAAACTACACCTTCACAAACACAGTATCAAACACTTCAGCCACTAGTTTAACATGTTTTGCACACAGTGATAAAAGTCACTGTTGCCCATCAGATAAGTTTGTCCTTAATTACCACATGTATTGACAGGAAAAGTTATTAAGAATGGAAGAAAAAGGTGCCAAATAGTTCAAAACATAAATAAGAAGCATCATGCTAAGATAGTTAAACTGATGATAAAAATGACATTAATAGTAGTAATAAAATTAATTTGTAATAATTCTATAACTTTTAATTGTAATTTTAGGTTTCCTCGGCTAGATCCTGTAACAGGTTTCACATAGAATAATTTTAATAGTATTTCCAGTAATAGAGAATTTTTCTGATGATGTGCAGTGAATCTGTATTTGAGGAAAGATATCGAAAGCAAAACCTGATAATTTTAATGTATCTTTTCCTGTGGGTTAATTGGATTTTAGAGTAACAATAGAAATAGATAACTATTGTTCATGCAACCTCGCTTCTTGAATGTTGGCTCTTTTTTAGAATACTTAAATAGAAACTTATAAGAGTAATTGAAAGATTTTAAATTAAATTTATGATGGTCTTCTGTATGGTTAATATCAAACCACATCAGCAGGAACAGAGCAAAATGTGCTCTGCTGGTTAAACGAAGCTTAAAAAATGATAAGTTTTATAAATTTCGAAATCTGTATTAATGATATCAAAGACATCAAAAGAAGAGTTTTCTCTGCCATTTAGAGAATGATGCTTGACATATGGGGGTGGAAAGAAGGACACTTTTCTAGACCAGTCCCCATCCACAAAGTTACACTTGACTGGAGCTTTTAGAAAGCTACTCAATTTTTGAAGCAGGCATTGAAATTAATGGTGTGAAGGGAATAAGGAATTTCATTCCTCAACTATTCAATCTTTGGCTGAGAGCAGCATGATTAGCATTTTATTTTTTGACTAGTCAATTGATAGTCTGGCTAATGTAGGAGCTGTGTGCTTTTGAGCTGATATAAGATACTATGCACATGTGGGGTTGATTTTAGTGGAAGTAGCAAGTCTTGTGAAAATGATTTTTTAGATAATTAGGGGAGACTAGCATCTGTGGCCAGAAGAAGCAGCATGTTGGTGGTAGTTGTGATGGGGGAATGCAAAGAGATTGTAAATAGGGATAGAAGGTGGTAAATTTTTAGTTTATGAACTGGGTATCAAACTTCATTTTGCTGTGAATATGATATTAACCTGTGAAAAAGGCAAATTAAATTTTTATCCTAAAGTATTTTTAACTAGAATAAAAGCACCTGACATTTCAAAGTAACTCAACAGGAACTGTTAAAATAATGGGCTGTTGATAGTCCAAAGGGCTAATTTGTCACTTGGGTTGGATGGAATAGATATAGTCTGAAAATCTGTTTTATTTTCCACGTATTTGGAGATTTGCTTTCCTTTCCAAACCATGTCAGTAAATTTATAAATAAGCCCAAAATTTACTTTGCTGCTGTGTCCCTAATTTGCTCGTTCAACTTTTTATTATTCTTTACAATAAAAATAACTTGAAATTACGTATTATTTTTTGCTGATTTAATCTAATGTCTTGTTTTCATTGGTCTCTGTTATGCAGGTTATAAACTGGGAGACAACTCTACATATTCCCAAGGCAGCTAACTTGTCACCAGAGAGCAAGGATTTAATTTTAAAGCTTTGCACTTCTGCAGATCGAAGACTGGGTAAAAGTGCAAGTGAAGTAAAGGCTCATCCTTTCTTCAGTGGCATTGATTTTGATAAAGGACTCCGCCGACAGGTGCCTCCACACATCCCTAAAATTCATTATCCGACTGACACTTCAAATTTTGATCCAGTGGATCCAGATAGGTTGAGGAATTCTGGGTCATCTGGTTCTGACAATGCTGAAGATTTTTCAGACAGTGAAAGGCCATTTCACGGTTTCTTTGAATTCACATTTAGAAGGTTTTTTGATGATGGGGGAGGCCCTTCTTACTCACATAGAATCAGTCTTGATGATAATGATAGTCAAGGCCCTGTTTATGTATGACAGATCACAGTAAAGGACAGGAAGTTTTGTGACATAGATAAGGTAGATTATAGTGCTGCTACCATGCAGCAAGCAATGCTAACCTGTGATACACAATGGCACTCTCGAGTTTTTGGGAGTTGTTACTAGTGGAAAATATTTTTATTATAAGACTACAAAGTTTTTTGGCCTTGTAAATCGGATGATTTTGGAGTCATATTAGGTGAAACCTATTGAATAATGTTTTTTTTTTTTTTTTTGTGCAAGGAATTGTTTCATCTATTGAATCGTCTGTAGTATTTGTTTGTAGTTGATTTTTTATCATTTAATCCTCCAAACATTTGGATTATATCAGATGCAGCTATTTAAGAGTGGAAGCATTTTCATGTTTCTACAGCAGATGAATTATTGGTGCTCTTGTGTAAAGGACTATTTCTCTGTATGCAATCCCAAGTTTTGTAAACTGTCTTCTATGTCTATTAGCTTTAATTGAGTGTTATTTGCTGAATCCTGTAACAACTAAATATTTGTGTGCTCTGATTTATTTCAGTTCATGTAATCATATATGCCTCTTTTTGTTATGTGCAGTTTTATCTATTTCTCTATCTTTCCTTTTATTAAAAACGCATGTACAATTTTAAAGGGCATTTCAGCATACTGAAGCTCATAATTCTGTCCATAGTGGTGCCTTATTAGTAATATCATTTAAATCTACTCTCTATACACATACAGCTTTATTCCTTGTTGATATTTAGAAATTTTAAAACTGCTTCAAATTTCTGAGTGCTAAGCTATTCTATCTTTTTCATTTTAAGCAATAATTTGTAATAATTGTCATGAATGTGTGTGAAATATGCGTGTATTTTTGTAGTCAGGTTTTTCTTATTTAACGACGATGAAAGTTTTTGATAGTTACTATCAGTATATGTTACTATTTTAGATGCAACAGTATTATACAGAAATCAGCAATGAAAGCCATTATTTAAATGTTTAACAATATAGAAAAATTAAAAGAAATGCCTTAACTGAAAATTTAATTGTAAATGTAATATATTTTGCTAGAATTTAGATGAAGTCTTTATCTCATATTTACTATTACTATTTAGGATTTCTAAAAATGGATACAATTTTGTGCACATATTGTGTTAACCTTACCTTAAATAATCACAAAGTATCCAAATAATAACTCAATATTGTGGCCACGAAATAGATTTTTCAAATTTTATTTTTACTGAAGGTTCGCATGTTTCTCTGTTGTATTTATAATTTTCAGTTGTCATTTCTTGCATGTTGCATAAAAGTGACAGTTCTGAAACTGTAATTGTTAAACTGTTACATTTTTCAGTGCCCTTTTTATGAGTACCAGTTTAGCTGCCTATTGGCATTCTTATCATGACACCAAAGATGTAAGAATTCGTTATTCTAATGTCTTTGAAATGCTTTGTGTTCCAAAGGTTGGACTTTTTTTTGTCAAACATCAGATGTATAGATTTTATTCTGATACATTTGCATAATGCCATTTAATATTTTTTCATAGAAACGTGAATGACAGACGTCAGAAGAAACTGTAGTATTCGTATATTTGCTATACCCTATATTGTTTCAGTTATTCAAAAGCCATCACATTTTTTATATTTATTTGTTTATATTCAGTAGTGTTTCACAATGGACTTTTTTGTACATATTCAGAGTTTAATTTTCATTAGATTGGCACAGAGAAGGTTTTGTTATACTGGAGACAATTTTTGTCATTTATCATTCTAGCTGTTGATATTGTCTATTGAAAGCTTATTGTATGTAGTCTTCCCCCTGAAATATTTGCAGTCATTTATCTTCTTGATGCAAAACTAAGAATACTAATCTTGATACCGGTGATTTAGTTTTCGTTTAATGCCAAAATTATTTTAGAATATACTTTTAGCCCACAGGATTGCCTGTTGGAAAAATAAGAATATAAACATTTCACAGTTGCAGTATCATTTCTATTTATATTTTTGTTGTTGGAAAAAACATTGTTTTGTTTCAGAAGGTACCTTTGCAAATATTGTCAGCTGGGTTAATAGATGTGGCAAGATGGAAGGGGGCGTGGTTAAAATAATTTCCCCCTTTTGTGATCTTCATGTGTTCAGGGGATGTTGAAGTGTGTGAACAAAAAGGTATCTGTTTTAAAAACAGAAATGAAGGGATAGGAGGAAATGGTGTAACATGTTGTCATGTTAGTGTATTTGATTATTCTGGAATTTATGGTTTCTAAAAACTAATGTGATAAATGTAAATAAATAATAATTCTGTATAAAACTGTATCACAAGTCAATTTTATGAGTGATTTTGTTTTTGTTCTTTGATGCACATTTTAGTTTTCGACATCATGAACAATGGTAATAAATGTCAAAGAATTGTGTAATAGAAATGTAAATAATTTGCTTACTTCTAGTTCTCATTTTGTCACCTAACTAGTTCTGAATGAGACGTTAATATTGTGTTTTTAAATGATTCAGTGTAATCATTATTTTCTCTTATTACGCTTCTCGTATCATTTTTTCAACATAATACGTTTGTTTAAATCACATCAGTTACTGTTTATACACCTAAAAAAATGGCCAAAGAATTCAGTGTCAGGTTGTATAGATCAGGTAAAATTGACAGTTTGGCATCAACATTTATTATGTTACAGAGGAAATCAAACTGTTCATCAATTGAATGCTGCTCTAGATTTAAGTAAAAATGTGTCTAACTGTGTGCCTTAACATTTATTCTTGATATGGTAATATACATGATCATTTTTTTAATTGGTGTCCATATGTGTCTGCATCACTTTAATTCATAAGGAAAGTGACTTTAGAATGGAGGCTATATTGTATATACCATTTGCTAACTTACATGCATTTCAGTGTATGACTAAAACATTATTCATGGGCATTTATATAATTTTGTGTTTCATCATTTCAATTTTTTTTTTTAATTGCTCTGAATTTTACTGCCCCTTAATATTATTATAAGCAATACTTGTTGGGTTGCTTATTTTTTCTAGAATGGCAGTGTGTTTTGAGAGTTGAAGACTAATTTTGTTGAAATACCCTAATCTGAAGAATAAGCAAGAGGCATGTTTAAGGCCTCTAGTTGGCAGTACTGAAGGAAAGAGAAGATTAATAATAAACTGCACATGGCTTACACTGGAAATGGGCCTCCTTTTATATATATATAAAATATAATCTAATCCCAGCACTCATTTTGAAATGTGCTTAAAGTTCTGCCAATTATTTTGTATTTGAAGGCATTTTTGGGAGTAATACACTGTGTTTCTTTTCTTATAGGTATTTAAAAATGATTATTTCATTCTTCAGTGAACTTGTGTTCATAAAACATTGAAATTACTGTATGAAATGTAAAACCATTTGACTGCCATTCACACCAAAGCTTTTCCAAGTTTTTCTTTGGTTTTATGTATACTAATTAGTGAGTTTCTATTTTTCATAAGTCATAACCTTCTTGACCTTATTGATTTTGAAATAAAATGTTAGTAATGAAAGCACATATAGTAAAGGTTGTTTTCATGGATTTAAATTTCTAAAATCACTCCTGTTGGATACTTTATGGGTTAAATTTTTTTATCAACATAAAAAAATTATCAATGACAGCTTGTCAGCTTATAGGCTGTGTTTGGTGATGGAATAAATAAATAATCATGTTTTAAAGGCTGGAAGATTAGGCGGATTGAACATCTTCATGGTAAAAACACCATCTTGCCAAAAGTTGTAATATAAATTGTCACATCATTATGCGTACTGAAGAACCTTTTCTAGGAAATAGATTTATTTATTAATAAAAATTTTATGGTTATTATTTAGTTTCCTGGGTGTCATTAAAATAAGGAATTGGAGCCAACCGAATGCTAGCCAGTAAAGCTGATACATTACTGTACCTCCATGTTTTCATTAAGGCGGGTTTACACGGTTCACTTTTCGCAATCACTCCAGGTGAATCACTCGCTGTGAAAGGAAAGTGAACTGTGTGAACACAGAATCATCCAAGATGACAGATGAAAGAAGATGGCTTGGGTTCAACTTTTTGTTCACTTTTGGTGTTTCACTCGGATGAATCATCAAGAGTGACGCGTGTAAACAGTCAAAATATCAAAGTGAAACCTTCTTTTGGATCGATCACAATTGTTTGTTTGTGAATGTTGTTGTTTTCAACACATAATGTTTTTAAATGGGGAGAAGAAACAGTTATTTATTTTAAAAATCTTTCCATAACAAGTGTTTATACAAAACAAAATTTGAAAGTTATGAAAATAAAAACATAAAATATAGTGCTACGGAGGATATAATTAAAGAATTGAATCTCCCACTTACAATTGAAGACATCAAGTGCAAAATTAAAACTGTCCAAACCAGGCGTTCTAGTGAATTAAATAAAGTTTTAATAACAGAAAAATGTGGTGTAAATTGTGTTTCTAGGTAAACTGAATGTGTTTCAAAGCAACTGCTAACTATCAATTGTAAAAAACCAGAGAATAGTTTCTCGCTTCGGTTTTGCCAGAAACCATATTCTCATTAGTGTCCTGTTTTGTAATTAGTGTCTTTTTTTTATTTATATATATAGCAAAATTTTCTGAGTCATACATTCGAAGATTATTTTTACATACCATTTTGTCCTGCAATACCAATTCTACCACGTTGCAAGATCCAATTTCTTGTCCACAAACTTCTCTTTTTTTCAATTAGCTTTCTTCACGATCTAACTTTTAATTCCTTAGGTGAGGTTTCTGACAATTAAATCCATTCCAACACCCACAAGTTTGTTTGTTGCCATCTTGAAGTGAATTGAAAGGTTCATTTGTGACGATATGTGTAAACGAAAAGTGAATTCACTTTCACTGCGAGTGAATTATCCTGAGTGATTACGAAAAGTGAACTGTGTAAACCCGCCTTTAGATTAGATATATGAGAACAGTTTTGGGTATGTGAAACAGTAGATACAATTGTTTTTCTTAAGATGCCATGCCCGATTCTGGGACGAAGTGTGGTGGGTGAGCGGTAATGCTCTGGCCTCGCATTCAGGAGGACATGGGTTCGAATCCACATCCAGATGGGTTTTCCACTTTTTCTTGTGCCCCCCCCCCATCCTTTCCCACCTCTGATAATCTAGACATCGATGAGGTATAAAGCCAAAAAAAGGCCAATTCTGGACATATGTAATCTTGGAGAATGTACTCTTCAATGCGAACTCTCTAGGGAAGCTGAACCAGAGTGGTTCGTTTTCTTCACCAGTTTATGTTCATATATGTTACTGTAGATGTAGTTAAGTATGATAGTGTGTGTGTATGTATTCAGAACAAAGTGTTCTATGAAATAAGAGATGAAGGGAGTGGATAAAACCTTACCTGCCCATTCAGCCATACTCTTCTGAAGGACACTAGGAGACTGCCTGGCTTAAGGTCACAACGAAACAGACGAATCACTATCATCACTCCATATGCACCGCAGAGAGTTTTGGGATTTAACTCAGGACTTCGACACATAATACGGAGATTAGGAAATGTGCACCACCACCTCTCGTACCTTGCTGGCCAAGTCTTGATTGTGAAAATTTCTTCCACCACCAGGATTCAAACCAGCTAATCCCGTATTGGTGCCAGGCACCATCAAGGAGTCACAACTAACTGAACCAATGGGTCAGGCAGTACATATAATAAACCAATAGTATTACCAACTACTGATCACAGGTTTGTTACTTAACAGCCTGTTAGTATAATTGATTTTTAGAATTACATACAAATACATAACATCCCTTGTTAGCTACCACGTATGATTGCAGTTTACAGAGACTCTTATTAAGTATTGCATTTGGAAACTATCTCGACAGAGGAATCATGATTGTCTACAACTTTATAACTTTCCCCCTTCCATATCCCCAAAAAATATAGTATTAGCTCAATCTTTAGTTACCAAATTCCAAGAAGGAAATTCTTTCACAGAATAAAATTGATTCTGAAGCAAAAAAACTTTCAGTTTTGATTTAAAGATGTTAGTTTTTTGTCAATAACATTTTATTTCCTATGGTAAGGTGACGAATAAAGAAGCTCCAGAGAATAATATCCCTTTTGAATTGACAATGACTTCTAATCTTTGTGGGCATTATATTTATTCTTAGTAGTGTAGCATTATTCTGCCATCGATTTGTGTCAAATATGCTCTAGGTGTGTCCCCATTTTGTGGAGGTAATCATCATTTTTTATCTTAATAGCGATTTAGGTACTATTATTCACTCTGTAATTTTACATTTTTGGTTGCTACAAAGAGAATGCTCTTGAAAGTTGAAATATACCGTTTGCTAATACACTGTTGAAACCACATAGTTATCAAAAGTCAAGGTGAGTGATGAATCATCTCTACTCCTGTCTCATGCTTTTTTTTTTTACTTTGGTGAAGAGCTTATGATTCAATTATATAACTGTATTGAGTACTCTTATTTTATACATATAAACAAGAAAATGGACACTACTGAGGTGCCAGCCGTGTTCTCCCTGGTTGAAATAATCATTTGGTGTTTTCAGAAGTTATTGTAAGATTAAACCTTATTATTACTTACTATTCATGAGTTTTCTTTTTTGATAGATATTGTGATTTTTCTGATGAAATCACGAGAACTGTACGATTTTTTTCCACCTATCAAAAAATTGCACTAACCTCTTGAAATTTGGCTTAATTGATCTAATATAATGTTTTCATGTTATTTGCTAACGTTTCACGAAAAAATCTCCACAAATTAAATTAAAAATACAAAAAATATGAGGGTTTTGCCAGCAATACTCCAATATTAATACAAAGTCACAAAAAATTACAGTAACAAAATTTTTTCCATGATCTAATAATAGATTCCATCCTGCCGTATTGAATTGATAGAAGGAATCAGTTGTTTTCATTGTATGCCAAGACTGCATTTCAAGATTGAAGAGAGAGAAAGAGTTTTCCATATGGCTGGTCCAAAATTTTTCTTCTGGACTAGCATTTTAACCTAACCACAACCACTAGGAAGAAAATAAAGCAGTTAGTTTGATATAATTCCTGTACTGACAATATTTGTGGTATCTTTGCAGTGTTGCAGCATTTTGCAGTTGCATAGCCAACTCGTAATTTGGCATTTTACATTTAATTTGTGGTACTTTTTTGTTTAAAAAAAGTGTGAGTAAATAATGCAAAGAATACATTGTACTGAAGCAGTAAATCCAAATTTCAAGAGGTTAGAATCATTTTTTGATAGGTGGAGAAAGTCGTGCAACCATCAAAGTCACTTATTGCATCTGTAGAGTTTTAAATATATTTTAGACTAAAATGTTTATTATTATTATTTTTTTTTAGTTTATACTTTTTTTACCTTTTTGGCAGAAGAAGAAAATGTGGCTTATTACTTAGGAAATCTGATGATTTTAATCATAGTTGAAGTCGCTGTTTTTTAGTAGCACAGAATTTGGGTGGGAGGGAGGGATGTTGAATGTTGCTAATGCTGAAATATTTTAGTATCTTGATATTCACTGTACTATAGTGCGTGCCACGAATGATGGCGGCCCAGTTTATCAAGGTTATGCACATGTACGTCATCGCTCTGCCAGTAGGCGATCGAGTTCAGTAACAATCCAGAGCCTGTCGTGTTAACACGAGTGTCGAATGCGATGTTTTTGTGAAGTAGAAGGTTGTAAATCAGTGAGCATTACAATAATTCCTATTCTAAACAATGGAAGACAAGCAGCAAAAGTGTAAGGTTCTGCATAGTCAAAGCAGAGAGTAAATTTTTAAAGTATATAAGCATTTTAAGTGCGAAACAGATGCCAGATGGCCGAACTGCCAGAGCTCGGGAGAGAACCGATGAAGCATGTGTTATTAGCCTTAGAAATGTACAGCGAATAGTTAAACGCGGTAACGTCACATATTCTATGTTATTCCTATTTCTCTCTCTCTGCGCGACCCGCTATCGTTCGTGACGCGCACTACATAGTTTGAAATACAGTTTAAAAAAATCAAAAATCTGTCCTGGTTGATTAGTAAATGTACTTCCTCACTGTATTGAATCTGGCTGAACTCTATCCCAGATATCTCATCAAGCCAGTCGCAGTTCAGTACCAGTTACCAGACCTGACAGGAATTTGTCATTACTGTATGAGAACATTATGATTTTCATAGTAATCCAGAAGTAAAGATATAAATTATCCTAGCCATTACATTTTGAAGCTTGTGCTCTTGCTTCTTTTGTCGTTGGCAAACCATCCAAATAATTTCATTCTTTGTTTTTTTTTCTGTTAAATAGTCTCCTACTGGTTGTGTTTCTGTAATCTTTAATTATTTACTTTTAGCTACACCCCTAATTTAACTTTTTGACATTTTCCCTGTAAAAACTTTGATGTAATGTAGTAATTTTTTCAACGTAAACTGAATTTCCATTTTTATCTTCATATTCTACTAAAAGATTTAAATGTTCTATAAGATGTGTTAAAGCACTGAAAAAAAATGATCTATATTTTTTTATTATGTTCAATTACTTCTCTACACCTATTGATCTGACCTGCTTCTGCGATAAAAATTTAAATGTTGTTCTTCTAAAAGTTTCAAACAGTTTGACCGACAGTTTTTATTCTTTTTGTCTGGATTCTTCAATTAACAGTAATTTTGGACATAAATCAGGTTTAAAGATTTGTATTCACATGCTGCTATTTATTACCATCCACAGTTTCCAATCTGCTTAGCACAGAAGTCTGTCCATTTTCTTCTCTCTTTCCACATCTTACTATTAATATACCAAAAATTTAGCTAGCTCAAGTGCAAGGTGCATTCAAGAACTTCCAGAAAAATATTTTTCTAGGCAAGTTTAATTTCTACCTCTAATGAAGTCAAACTTTGACCAACTGCAACCAGTTAATGTTTGTACAATAACAATGTATATTCTTGTCTGATATTGTCATATTATTAAATCATCTTGCCTCTAATTTTTCAGGAACAGACATTAATTATTCAGTTTATTATGACATAGTAAATACACTTCAGGTTTCATTTTATTTTATATTTCTGTAAGCTTGTCAATAAAAGTAAACAGTGTTGATTAGGATTTGTAGGAAAAATGAATTCATCACTTGGCAATGCTGAAGACAGGAATGTTTGCGATGAAGAATAATATTAAAGCCGTATTTGCAGTGATTTCTTAATATTGTGACTGAGACTTGAAGATAAACCAAGCAGATGCATCACTTAACGGGGCTTGTTGCGTAAATGAGCTAAACAGTGTTTGATTTTGAAAAGGAAGCAGATGAAAGCAAATCTAATAAAATGGAAAGGGCAGTTGTTGAACAAGACAGGATTATTATTATTTTTTTCTTCAATCTTTGTTGCTTAGCGACATTGAGATCATTAGAGCTGGGAGAAGACGACATGAGCAACAGGAAGGAATTCAGCATGGCCTTTTAAAGGAACTATCCTGGCATTCACCTGGAGTGATTTTGAGAAACGATGGAAAACCAAAATATGGATGGGGATTTGAACTGTGTCCTTCCTACTGTCAGATTTGAGAATTACTGCTCGCCCACTAGGCTAAGTGAAGTGAATCAAATAGGAAACACAACAAACTTTCAAACTGAAACACTATTGTAGTCTTTACTTAAAATGATATGATTATTCTGAGATTTTTTTGTAATAATAATTATTATTATCTACTATATAATTTCATAAGCTTGCAAAACGGCGACCAGAGATATCATTAGTAGAAATTCGTGGTTATGTTCACAATTTAATATTTAAGCAACTGCTACCAAATTAATTGCCATAACACATTCATTAAGTTTGCTTTTCGTTGCATTTCATAGTAAAAAAATACTGAAAAATTTTGCGACTGAAAAACCATTGATCTGCTTTTCAGTAACATGTTGCTAATGAAAGCAGCTTAAAAAAAAAAAACTTTTAAAAATTAAATTACTCAAGGTCTCTACTGTAACCATGACTGCCAATTGTCATTCCGGCTTGGAAAACTTTCAATCTAATTAAAATTTTCACTAATGTTGTTGCTTGACCAAAGTTTATGCATTACAGTTTATTTGCTTTTTAGGGATTTTACTGACCACTTTCGTTAATGGCTTTTGTTCATGTTCGCTGTACCTGAGTTATTAGGTTATTTAAGTAGACATCAGACCAAATTTGTTACCGAATCGAGTATTAAGGAAATTCATTTCTTTGAAGTTCCTCAACTGTTTAATAATATGGAATGTGTTTTAAGTTCTCTGGCCTTTACAGATACTATGACCAATGATTACATTATGAGTGTTTGCCGAGTCTCAATAAAAACAATGTGATGCTTTTGAAAGAAACGGGAATTTTTAAAATTTTGCAGAGTGAACTAAGAGTAAAGTAAGTTTCTATTTAAGCAATTATAGGATTGCACTATCATCCCTGTTCGTGTTTAATACCTACCTTTATTAATGTTTCTGAGTTCTGCAAGCTCAAAAGATTTTATTCCCCCCGAAACACAGGTCAAATCAGGTCAACCTGTCATCGTCTTTCATCTTAAAAACTAGAACTATTCTAGACCCGTGACGACGGTCACGGGCTTACACTAGTTACTTATAAAATCGAAGTTTCTCTCAGTGTTGAGAATTAATATTCTTCTCGGGTGACTAGCCGATTGAGCAGGGTGTTTTCACCACAAGATGGCGACAGAGATTCCGATCACCGAAATATCGTCTGAAAACACCCTGCTCACTCAGCTAGTCACCCGAGAAGACTATACTAATAATTTAATTGTTATTATTACTTAATTAATTCTCCCTTCTCTTCTCTGTCTCCACACTGCAGATTCTTTTTCATCCACTAGTTTTTCAGATTCGAACTTTGCAGTCCCACCCTCACTTATAATCAATAACCTTGGCAGCCTCCACATTGGGCTAGTTCTACATTTCACCCTCATACACAGACAATGGGTCAACCAAAATATTGTATATTTACATTCAGATTGTTTCTGCTTTCTCACACTTCCTGATTTTATCTTTAGGAAGTGGTAAGATTTATATTGTCCTTGTATTATTTAGGTATATTGCCTTTTGTCAGTTATTCATGGTCCATTATTATTGTGAAAGTAAGCTGTTTTACTGAAGTAAAACGGATCCGAAGATACTACTATATGCAACAAAAATTCCCTTAACTCCACTAATAAAATTTAAGAACTCTTAAAAACTGTTGAAATGAGTTTGAGGTGCCAAAGTCCTTTCCTAATACCAAGTGTGATTTAAATTTCAATTATAATGTAATATAGTTATGATTGAGTTTAACTGTGTGAATTGTGGGTAATAACTAGATTTCAGTGGATAAATGGTACAAGAATTGGGCACAAATGAGGGAAGTTAAGCTTGGGCTTGTTATTTTCATTCGCAATAATATTGCATGATATAAATGTTTGGCATAGAGTTTGTCTGTCACTATGCTAAGTGAAAAGAAGATGATATGTGAAAAAAATGTAATAAGTTGTATATCTTTATCACCTTTAACAAGAGAAAACAAGAAGTTCTATTTAGCATATCTTGGGTACAGAAGAAAAAGATTTCTGCAAAAGCCTTGTTTACAATTTTTCAACATTTGGAACAGACCTTCAAATTAATTTTCCAAATCATTGTTGCAGATTTAATTTACCTTTTTACTATAAGAGATCTTAACTGACCAAACAACTCCAAGTTCTTTCAGCTTCAGAAAATTTTTTTTAGTACTCCGTTAAACTATGTGAAAGGGGACTAAGGTGATCTGACACATTTTTTCCTTCTAGTTTTTAATCTATATTTAGTATTATAAATGCAAAAGTAACTTTGTCTCTCTGTCCGTTTGTTACATTTTCACAACTGAACCAATCTTGTTGAAATTTAACAATGAAATACTATGTATGATTAGGGAGGACATAGATTACATATTTCAATATAAATAACATATTTTGTCATGAAATTTTGAAAACTAACCGAATGGTGACAGACGGATAGTGTGTGTAAGTCTCTGTTATGTTATATTAGTCACTTAGGTTTTGTTTCTCTCGCAGTCTGTTTTAGGGACCATCACTAAAGCTCAGGGTCAGACAGTGAAATCAGTAGGGGTACACTTAGAGAAAACATTTTTCCTGTGGAGAGTTAATGTAGCTAGGTCATGCGTTTCCAAACCCCAAAGGTTATATTTCTTAGCAAAAGACAGCAAAACGAAATACAATGGTTTTGACATAAAATGTTCCCAGAAAGTGACACAATTTTAAATCTGCTGGAGTACCTGTGGTAAGTATTCTCTCAGTTAACCACTCCTCCCCCGCCCCTTTTTTATTTTTTGCTATTTTTAAACAAGTTGGTTCTCCTCATGAGAAGTTCAGTGCTTTTTGGGATACCTTATAATTAACTTGCAGCTTTATATGTCCAATTCTAGCAGCAAAATTTTTAGTCCACACAAGTACAAGTTGCAGGTAAATGCTAGGTCCCTATATTACCTAATCTGAGTTACATCTTTATCATCTTTTTATTGCTTGTATTTTACTTAGTAAATTCAATTTCTTTTTTGACAAATACACATCAAAAATCGCCTGTTGCTGGAGGACAAATTCTAGAAACCTTGTCTGTTTTCTTCTTCTGAAAAAAAAATCTCTTTACATACCTGAATGTATAATAATAGAAAGAGTGAGTATCTCCAGGATGCATTGTTGTGACAACAAGAAACATTCTTTTGCCCTGCATACTATGAGGTCACTGTAATGATATTACAGTTTAACCAGCAGTTATGTTTTGATGTGCTTAGTAAAGCAACAAGAAACACTGCTACAAGGCAATATGAACTTAAAGAAGGGTAGGAGAGTAAATCCATCACACAACAAATTTAAAGAATGAGGGTTTGAACAATAAAAAAGTAAAAAAAAACACCAAAGTGTATGTCGAGAGTATGTAAGAGACATGCTAGACCTACTGAAGGCAATTGTAGTGAAAGTTCCTGTATGAATATGTTATTGTATTATTCATCAACAACATTAGCTATGAATCCCTGTTTTAGATTTCTTATATTTCATGTATTTGAGAAGCTCTTGTTCACTCCTAAACTTTTGTGAACAGTATATTTGCAAACCTCAGCCACACATTATCAGATTAAAAACAGATCCTCTTATTACTTATAGCAATTAAATAAATCTGATGTAATTATAAAACTTTTGGCATCACTGTTCTCATTGCAAAGACATGTATTCCTTCACTACTCATTTATGTGTATTTGATTTTTCCTAAATGCGTTGGCTATTAAATATCATCAATTTGCTAGTTGCGTAGAAACAAGCAGTCACCTACTAGTAAATATTAATGATAGGACCCTGGTTTAATTCCATAACTTTGCTGAAATTTTTGCAGACCGTAAAGCTGAGCTTCACCTCCGCCATAACTTTGTTCGAACTATGGGTCTACTTTAACAAGGTTTATTGCTGGAATAGATGGCCTAAACAGTCGGATCAAAAAATCAATTGAAATGATTTCACTTAAGCTTCTGAATGCACATGGATTTCCTGGCCATTATTGCTATTTCATTTTACCTACGCAGTAGATTGTGTTACAGAGACAAAGAAAGCAAATTGTGTGAGGAACCATATTTTTCGTCATGTTATGCCTTTTCACTAATTATGCTGTTCACTTTGATCAGTGATTGCTCACATGATTAAACTATTTAGTAGCCTTTTCTTCATACAATATCCAAACTATATCTTCAACAGTTGAGAGTCTGGAAATGTTTGCACCTGAATCAGAAGTTTGTGAAGGAAGTAGCTATAGCAACGAAATTTTGAACAGTTGTCCAGCCAGCTATGGAGTTTTTAGTCATAAGATTAAAAAATTGGATAATTTGGTACAACATTTTGTGTTCTGTATGATATGCGTATTTTTGGTGAAATGTGTAGTTTATGAGGGGAGTTTGGGGACCATCCTAGTATTCACCTATATGATTGCAGGAAACTGCCCAAAAACTGCAATCAGTATGTCTACTAAATGGGGGCCAAGACTTGAACCCAGTCCCTTTGTACTGCCATGATCCAGTGTGCAGTGCCTTAAGCACCAAGGTATTAACTTTTTAACTTGATATCAGTGTATATATATCCTTTAAAACTGTTATGAATATAGGATACTGGGATAAAATGTGAATACTTCCATATTTAAACAGGCAATATGACTGAAACGTTTGTACCTTCTGACCTGATAATTCACTTTAGGTTTAAAAAAATCGTAGAATTGCATACAACTTGTATGATAACGTAGAAAATTGTGATAACTATAGAAATTCCAGTTAAATCATTGGGAAAATGTCTGATTCACAGGGATGACTATGCGCTGCTTTCGTGAAGTCTATTGTGTATAATTACTACCTCACCTCATCTTCTTTATTGAAATTTCTGTTTGTACAACAGGTGGTGATACATCACAAAATTTTCCTGCAAGAATGGCATTGTCTTTGTCTTAATGATTAAATTGTCCACTCAAACACTTTGGTACTGCCTACTTGGTTAAAACAAACTGTTAGTGGTATTCAATTTTAAAAAGGCTTTAGGGAAAATATTGAAGCCCGATATGAATCTACTTACAGCTGATGATGTCACATATGAGTTAATGAGCATCATGTTTTCTGTACGAGGGTGTAATACAATTTCAACATAACCTCTGCTAACAATGCTGCTTGAAAATCAAAACATCAGTATTTCAGTATCATCTCTGGCAACACATGACAACCAGCAATGATTAACACAATGGCTGTGTTGTACACTCAAGAAAAACCCAAGTTTTTCTGTGTTGTATTATGTATGCCCCACTGCGCAGTGTGGTCTTATCAAGAGTATTTGATGAAATTTGTGTTTCAAATGATTGTTATGAGGCTTCAGTTCACACCTTGCCTCCTGAGGGAAAAAGACACTAAATACAGCACAAATATCTTAGTGGCAGAGGGACTAAATCCCACCCTCCCCTTCTCCTCTCATTAAAAAAAAATTGTCCTTTCTGGTGCCTTCACCTAGAGAGGCTAGGTTGTTAACAAAAGTGAAGAAATGAGGAAGGCATAGCAACAAGTGAATGTTGACAGGCAAGAAAGAAAGGTGGAATGTTTTTTATGGTCATATCCATAAAAGATAGGTTTATTATACTCTCTAATTGCTCCAAACAATTGCACCTGGAATTTTAACTCGCACAGTTATGAAGCACACTAATTCAACAAGTTTGTAACTTTCTGTCCTTTCCAAATTTGGAAAAATAATTACTGTTATTATTGTTATTGAATTTACCACGAATAGGCAGAACTGGCGTGAACAAAAATCATCAATGGTTTATTTCAATTACTGACATGACATTGTAGTACAAGATATTAATTAAAACTAGCTGATGCCCATGACTTCCTTCGTATTTGTAAAGTATTTGGATTAACAGCTACCGACATCTAACCACCGTAGTGCATGATGGGAGACTTGATGCTATTACCACACACAAACACCAGTCATCTGCGCAATGTAGTTCAGGCAGCAAAGTAAAATATACAGACACACATGTCTTTAGTCAAAATACGAAAATATCCTTGATCGATCAATTCCAATCACCATTTCTCCCACACTCCTACAGTTAACAAAATACGGCCAACGTTGTGATCGACGGGTGACTCTGTGCTACTACCACACACAAAAACCAGTGATCTGCGATAGATAGTTTTTGGCTGAAAAGTGATACACCATGACACATATGTTTTTGGTAGAAATATGAAAATGCCGCAGGTTAACCATTTTCAACCACCATACCTCCCACACCCCCATAGCTACCAACATCTAACCACCATGGTACATGTAACCACTACCACATACAAACACCAAGGGTCTATGCTGTGTAATTGTGGCAGCAGAATGACATCTACGGAGAGACATGTCTTTGGTCAAAATGCCTTGCATCAACCACTTTTAACCATCGTATCTCCCACATCCCGACAGCTATCAACATTCGGCCAATGTTTTGCACGGCAAGAAACTCCATGCTACTACCACACACAAAGACCAGTGATCTGTGCTAGGTAGTGCTGGCTAAAAAGTAAAATATAGGAAAACACACGTCTATTTTTATATATACTATATAAGATTAATCAGCTGTCCTTCTGTGGGTGCCAGGGTATTTTATAAAAAATATGCAAAATTAAATAATAAAAAAATCAACATTTTGAATGTTCACTTGTGAAACAAATGTTTGCTCCGGGCTATAGACAGTTCACTCGCAAGAGAGATCTTAATCTTGCAGGGTCGTAGCTGGGCAATGCTATGAACTAGAACAGAGTCCTTCACTGGCGAAGTATAATTACCAAATTTAGATGTCTGCCACCCCACATTGAATGGCGTCTGCTAAGCTGTAGACCAGTGAGGCACAGGTCCTTAGAATACTCCCTTTGCCTGAACTTATTCGCACAAACAAAAACAACTGGTGTCCAGATTCAGGCAGCAGCATTTCCACTATCAAACAAGACAGCGCAGCAGACTCCAAATCGATTGGTTTGACTGCCCACCAACACAGAAAAGAAGCCTCTCCTCACATTTTCTCTGTCACATGAAAAAAAAAAAATATCCAGTAGATCACTCTGTTTATCTTACTGGCTAGCACAACTCTCCTCTCGATCAGGGACACACTGCTTATCACTCAGTGTCCCATCACCCCAGCAAAACCTCTCACTCGCCAGTTCTAGGAGACCTGCCGCTCACACCCTGTCCACAGCGCCCATATGCGAACTAAAATATTCCACATTTATGAATAAGCCTATAGTTTATGAATATAACTAGTGGTCACAAGACACGTTCGTTATGAGCTGTAACAAAATGCTTTCACTTTTGCTGTTTGATATGGTACTGTTGTTGCTCAATACTGACTTTAACATTAGAAGGGGGGAAGGAAAGAGCAGATGTTTTTCCTGGTGAGGACCACGTGAATGCCTGCTGCCTTATTATTCAGGCAGCTTAGTGTGAATTATAAGAATGGAGGAAGAAAAAAGGGGGGGGGGTGCTAGAAGCCCTACCATGGCTCGAACCAGATTAGTTAGGTCTGGATCATCAGTTGCAGGGAAGAATGTTGGTGTTGCAATCTGTATGTGAAACGGTTTGTATGAAAAGTGTATTTTTGTTTCTGAAAAATATAGTTTATGAGGTGGAGACTGGAGATCATCTCAGCAATCATCCCTATCAGCATTTTTCAACTTAATGACCAGTTACTTGTCAAACATAATGCTGTGGACCACTAACTTATATGGGCCTAATTTTTTATCTATGTTAATATCGCTAACATCTTGAACATATTTTACTGTACCATTATAACATAACTAAGCTAAGCATGTTCTGGAACCGTATTTATGAAACTAGAAGTGAAGTATAAAAAATTAATTACATATTTACCAGACTCTTAATATTAAGTAACCAAATGAATAATAATGTTACAACAGCCTTAATGCTACACTAGACGACCTGTACGAAAATTTCGCGAATAAAATGTGATGAATAGTGAGGTTGAATATGATGTCACCAAAGCTTAGTCATTACTCTTCATGCTCCTACTTCATTTATTGATTTTGGTTAGAAATCCAGTGAGATAAATGCCTTGAAACAAAAAACGTATTTTAGAAATATTGTCATTTTTGCCTTTTAAGGGTCGAATTACAAAAATTCCTTTCTTAAAATATAATGTTACCATGGCGGATACCTTAGTCTTTAATATGCTACCTCATTTATCTATATCGGTTAGATATCAAGGGAGATAAATCGCTCGTGACACAAAAATGAATTGCAAAAATATTGATACTTTTGCCCTTTAAGGGTCGAATTCCAAAAAATTTCTGTCTTAATATATGACGTCAGTAAAGCGGAGATCTTAATCTTTAAAATGATACTTCATTAAACGATTTCAGATAGGTATCCAGAGAGATAAATGACTCGTAACACTGAAACCAGCATTTTAGAAATATTAACATTTTCGCCCTTTAAGGGTAGAATTCCGAAAACTTCAGTTCTTAAAATATGATATAACCAAAGTGAAGACCTTAAGCTTTAAAATGACACTTCAATCATTGATTTCGGTTAAGTATGAAGGAAGATACAGGCTTGTGACAAAAAAAATACCTTATAGAAATAATATATATATGATTATACCACAGAAATACATGCACACAATAAAACACACTAGATCTTACACCTTTTATTTTGGTTTAGTTCACCACTCTTATACAGGGTCCCAGGGGCGGATCCAGGAATTTGGTTTGGGGGAGGGGGGGGGGCTTGGCTTGAGTGAATTTTGGTTCAGAGTGCTTGCCTTCAGTGGATTTTCGTTTTTTTTTGGGGGGGGGGGGCCTTGAGTCGGCCATGGGGTAGTCCTTATAGCCTCTACGGGCCTCAAATCCATAGAGCTAAAAAAAAAAAGGTCTCCAAAATTACAATGTCGGGGGTGGACCTAGATACATTTGGAGTGGGTTGAGCCCCCTAGCCCGCCCCCCCCCCCCTGTATCCGCCCCTGCTGAGGGTCCGGCAGGGAGGTGTTATGTTTTTCAAAACATTGTTACGTAAATGTTTTTGAACAAATTTCAATTTTTATTGTCTCCACAGTTTACATATATGATGCCATTTAAGACATAATTGCACAACAATAACAGATTACAATTTACGTGTGAAAAATGACGTCATCCAAGTGGCGACCAGTCTTGTCCAGGCATTGTTGGAGGCAGGTGAAAAAATTGTCCATACACCTTTCAAGCATACAGCATGGAATTGCTCAAATTTCTGAAGTTATGACATCCGAGAGATCTTCTAGAGTCCTTGGTTTTCCAATGTAAACCCTAGCTTTCAGGTAGCCCCATAAGAAATAATCACACGGTGAAAGATCTGGCGATTGAGGAGGCCACTCCACATTCCCGCGCAATGAAATGAGGAAAATTCTCCCTCAAAAAAGCCATGGATTGTCTTGATGTGTGACAAGTTGTCCCATCTTGTTGAAACCAAACCCTATCTAGGGCAATCTGATGTCTTCTTAATTCGGGCATCAAAAATTCTCTCAACATTGTAAGGTAACGCTGTGAGTTGACCGTCACAGTCCTTCCATTTTCTTGAAAAAAGTAGGGGCCTATTATGCCAAATCGAGCCATTCCGCACCACACAGTTGGCCTCTCAATATGTAGGGGTCTTTGATGGACTTCCCGTGGATTATTGTCGGGCCAGTACCAACAATTCTGTTTGTTTACAGCACCTGTCAAATGAAAATGAGCCTCGTCACTGAATATCAGAATACTGTTATTTTCCAAGGTTTCAAGCATCGTTTCTGCAAACCTAAACCACCATATATAATCATTGTTCTTCAGTTCTTGAACCAACATGATTTTGAAAGGGTGAAAGTGGAGGTCTAAGTGCAAAATTCGGTGAACTGACCTGTCTGACATCTGCAATGCCCGAGCGTGTTGTACCGCTGACCAACGAAGGCTGGCCTCCACTGCCTGTCGTACTCTTTTGATGTTTTCTGGTGTTCTAACGATCCGATTACCTCCACGAGCTATTCCAGGTCTCACATTTCCTCTCGTTCTGAAGTTTTTAAACCATTTCAGTATTGTTGGGCGAGATGGAATGGCACCATGTTGACCAACATTGAAATGAGTTCGAAATCTTCACTGTTTGCACTACAGAACTGCTGGTTGCAACAAAGGTGTCATAAACAAAGATGCGTTGTTCAATCGACCATGGCTACTGAAATGGCAAACAATAAGTAATATATATCAACTAATACGCAACAATCAGTCCCCCTACCACGTATAGTATACCCATTTCAAAAACGTAACACTTCCCTGCAGGACCTTGTATTAGCAATCCTACCACATACTGTGGTCCCTCAACCCTACTAGAAGACCCTCAGAAAATGGTCATATACATAATCCTTAGACAAACGATGCTCTTTTTGATGCCAAATGGAAATGAAATAAACTGTAGGAACAAATTTTTCCTATCCTCATCCTGAAAGTGCAAGATTTTTGCCTGGTCATTGAAATATCCGTGGCTTTTAAAAAGTTGGACTTATAGTTTATACTCGCGTATATTCTTATACTGTACAGATATGGTATCTAATTTTATTATTATTATTTGTGGTAAGCCCAGTAGGACTACGCAAAATACTCAGAAGCGTTTGTTCACTTTCCTTTGTGCCCATAATTCCTTCATACGCTTGCTGTGGGCTTCTTTTCTCTCATCTGACCATGTTGTTCCTGGTCTTTTCTTAAATCTTTCCTCCTGGTCAACTTGCCACTTGTGAATTTTGGAGTTAAATATGTCTCTGTTTTCAATATCTTCTGGAACAATTCCTGCTAATTTGGGGTCTTTCTTGGTTTGTCCAACCCATTACATTGTATCCAATATTAATTTACTTCGGTTTTCATAGAATTCAACTATTTGTCTTAGGCTTCATTCTTTTGATGTGTCCATAAAATTTTAGTCAGCGTTTTCTTATATCACTGTGAATGTCTGCATATTGTAAAATTTCCTGATTACTTTTGAGTCTGTACTGGTCTGCTATGAGTCTTGGGCCCAAAAGTTTCCTTATAATTTTGCATTCTTTTTTCTCAGTGCTTTCTATATCTTTTTTCTGTTCAAAATTAGTGTTTCTGATCCATAAAGACATTCTGTTTTAATAACTGTATTGTAATGTCTCAGTTTTGTGTGCTTGGAGATGCATTTTTTGCTGTAGACGTTTTGTGTTAGGCGATAAGCTGTTTACATCTTTTGGCTTCTAATTTCATTAGCTTTTTGCTTCATTTCCATTCTCTTGGATTGTTTCGCCGAGATACTTGAAGTATAAAACTTGTTTGATTTCTCCATATTTTGTCTCCATGTATTTTACCAAGCGTGGTGGTATAACGGTTAGCGTTCTGGCCTCGCATTCGGGAGGGCGGCGGTTCGAATCCCCATCTGGGCATCCAGATTTTGGTTTTCCATGGTTTCCCAAATCACTCCAGGCAAATGCCGGGATGCTTCCTTCAAAAGGCCATGGCCGAATTCCTTCCCATTCTTTGCCCCACATCCTTTCCCATCTCTAAAGACCTCGCTGTTAAGAGACGTTAAGCAGTTAAGTTTTTTTTTTTAATTATGTATTTTGATCTTTCTTTATTGCAGGTCATAAATTCTGTTTTCTCGAATGAAATCTGTAGACCCACTTTCTCCGCTACTTCTTTCAAGAGTTCGATCTGTTTGTGGGCTATTGCAATGTCACTGGTTAAGATTGTTAAGTCGTCTGCAAATGCTAGGCAATCTATCTTTAATTTTCCTCTGCCTAGTATAATTGGCTGGTCAATTCCAAGGATTGATTTTTGTATCTAAATTTATATTATTTTACCTTCTTCGTGGACCGCAGATTGAGAAACACTGGTCTATCTGAAGGCAGAAGACTGCCTAAAAACTGCAATCAGGATTTCCAGTATGCAGGAACCAGGATTTAAACCTGGTCCCATAATACATCCCACATCGAGCATGGTGGTGCCTTAATGTGCATACCCACATCTGCAGGTAAATGTATTACTCTGGAAATGTAATCACTTATTTGAAATGAGTAGGCTCGGAGCTAAAACCAAAAGTTTTTAGTGTCCCTTTTCGAATACAGACGGATAATGTCAGAAGTTTGTTCTCCATGTAATGACCCCAGTAATTATCCATATACTATGAACCCATTGTAATTTAATCTTTTTATGATGAGTGTTAAACATTCATTCATTTGCTTACAATTTAATAATCAAGCTTTATTAATTGTACTTGGTGATCAGATAGTCCAGTGGTCGTGTGTTTGAATCCTGATGTGGCCTCGACTTACAACAGGCTTGGTAAGATGAGTAAGAGGCAGCAGTGACATAGAAAATTCCACTAGCACATACACAAAACAATATTTAGGGCTGTGCCCTCACTCATGTAAATAGAAACGTGGCATTTGGTAACATATAACAAAGGCCCCTGTGGTCAGCACAGTCATATATAAGTGTGGTTGATGTGGCTGTGTTGTTCATGGGTGCTTGTGCAAACTCAGCTATATGTTTCTTTCTTCACTAGTAAGCGTATAGTCCGAAATCTTGTTGTTTTTTGTGCTTGTGGAGTGTTTTTTTTGTTACTGCTGCCATCCTCCCTTCAGTCTTGGTGATTGATGCAACTGCTTTACCTTTCATTTCCATAATAATATCACTTCACAGAATTTTTTCCCACACTGACAAATACTCAGCTATGGTCTTAAGGTATGAACATGAATGGTGTTTATTACATCTTCCATCACTGTTACAGAAGGTTCAAAAATCTTGATAATTGTGGTCTCTCTGAAGGTAAAAGGAAGCTGGCACAATTACCAATGTTTAGAAATGGAATATAATAAAATGAATAGAAAAATTTAATAAAATAAAGTACAGATATAATAATTTCTATATAATAAATGTTTATATTTTTTTTTATAATAAAAGTTGTGTATCTTAGCAGAAGTTGAGGCCGAGGTATGCCTGATGTCAAGAATGTGTTGATTAGTTTCCATCTACAGAGTTCAGAAGGGGTGATAGTATCAGGAAAAACTTACAGCTTTCACTGTAAAACACTAACCAACTATCTGTCTGGCTGGAACAACTGCAGGAAAACAGTTTATACTAGCAACGTTGATCATTCATTGGTAGTCCATACCAGTAACAACAACTCTAACAAGCTCAACAACTGTTTTATAGTGAGAGCAATTTGAGCTTTTCCTGATACTACAACCCCTTCAGAACACTGTAGGTGGGAACAAGACAACCTAGACAATAGGTATATCCCTGACCTCAGACCTCTATTAATAAGCATATCACTATTTTTATTACAAGTGTACAATAATTTATTTATTTTTACCTGATAATTATGACTTTAATAAAATAGAGTAAATTTTTCTGTTCTTTTTATTTTACTTTGATCAATAATTACAGAGACTACGTTCCTGTAAATATTGTCGGTCAACTTCTCCCCCATATCGCCATAGTATACATTCCAGTGATATCTTCCCTAAAAACACATTTTCCCTTGTACCCACCTAATTTTGCCCTGTATGAATTATAATTTTATATTCCTTCAGTGTTATAGTAAACTATTGGTCATTTCCGTTTTTAACTTATTTCAGTCCATGATTCCCTAACCTCTGAGAGAATATCATATTTCCCTATCCTTCCTTAGTTTTATTGCCTTAAAGCATTTTCCTGCTCATTGTTATTTTTTTTTTTTCTTTTCGTTTCGTTTCAGCCATCTATGGACTATGACTACGCAACTTCATTTCCTCTTCTGAGTTTCCTTCCTCCGTCGCCAGTACTTTTTCATTCTCTGACTCACTCTTGCTTTTTCTTCCCCTGAAAATACCCTCTTTTTCCTGATTGGTTTTTTCTTCAGTCAGATCCTTTACCTCCTCAATTTTTCCTCTGAATAATTCCCTGTCCTCATTGCAGCGTTGGCCTTAGTCATTGCGAGATCCCGGGCGGCAGATATTTGCGAGGCCCTTGTCCTTTGTACAAAATTAATTAATCGTAGGTATTTCTGATGATCAACGAAAAATGCAAACATCATAAAAATAAACTTTGAGTTTAAAAAAATTATATTAGAAGAGTTATTAAAAGTTAACAAACATAGAGATGACAAATCATTAAGATTAATCTGAAGTACATTAAGGCCTTGGAAGATATACGCAGGGATTTAAAAATGATGATTGCGCCTTTTCCTGAAACTAAAATATTTAATAAAAGCACAAGAACCTAACGAATGAGCTATTTCATTTTCAATTCAAAGAATAGAAAGAGCTGAAAATTAGTCTTGTGTCATCGAATTCCTCAAATATGTTTTAATATTTTTTAACCATAAAAAACTTCTTTCTGCGGACGCAACTGTATTACGTGTGGCGACAATAATTCTCAAGACTACTTCGATAGTGGGGTACACTTCAGTAATTCAGTAAATGTTTTTTCTATTATTTATGTCATCACTGTGATACCGCCATCGTTTTCTTCATACAGTTCTTGTCCATCAATATCAGTTGTTTCTCCTGCTATTATACGATTGTGACAGTCAATAAATCTAAATGAGAAATTTTTATTAGTTAGTAATTAATATATACTTTATCATCAATTAAACAACTTTACTTTACTGTTACACTAACAGCTGAAGATAAAATAATTACTTTTAACATAAACTTTGATCAACTAGAGAACTGCGCAAGGCCCCTCCAAGAGCGAGGCCCTGGGCGATTGCCCTGTTCGCCACCCCCAAAGGCCGCCTCTGCCTCATTGTTATTATATAAATATCTATCATGACATTTAGAGAGCCATACTAGGATTCTTATAGAAGCCTTTGTTTTTTTGCAGATCTTGAAAATAGTTGTCTGGCCTTTAGATAATGCCTACCTCACCTCTTTATAGTGTGAGAAGTACTTTGGCATATTTGTTGTATATGCCTGGTTTGCCTCATTTAAATTTATTCATACTTAAGTAAAACTGATTCCTTACAAATTAATAATCTGAGTTAAATAGATTAAACAAATGATCAGTCTAATACTCTTTCAAATCATATATACCAACAACTCTTAACAATTACTTAGGAGTAAAATGGACAGAAAATACTGTTGTGTTTTTCAAGTAGTTCCATTTTCGAAACAGGATTACCTCACTTTCAGTTTTTATTTCTACATGAATGAGACAGTTTTTTCTCTTCATACTAGCATACATGAAATATAAAATTTGTTTTTAATGTGCAAGAAAATTCTCTGAAATATGTTTTCAGATTGGACAACTAAGAAAATGGAGTTTTGCTCACATAATTCAGATTAATTTTGTGAAATAAATAGGGAACCTGGAAACAACCATGTAATGTCAGGTCTAACCCATCATTGTGTAGTGTAACTATAAATACAAAATAAGAATTTGTGTTTTTGTTTAATGTAGGTGATGTGTTAGTTAAATAATTGATAAACAATTAATTAATGTTTTTAAAATCCTATTGTACCTGTTTCTTCAAAAGAACTAGTGCAATGCTAATTTCATGGAATATTCATAATATTGATTTATTACAGTGTATGGAACTCACGTAATTATGCTTAGCAAAGGAATTAATTTGTTTCAAGATAATTTGTGTGCATATTAATTTAGTATGTTGATAACTTTTTATTGAGTAACAGGTTCAGTAATCCAAAATCAGACCAATCTTAATGGATGTTTAAAGCATTTTTACTGATAAAAATTTTCAATAGGATGGCATTATTTGCCGTATGCTTTTTCTATGGTAACTGAATAATGAATGTTAAATTTGTCAGTCCAAATGCTTAAGATTGTCAATGTGTGATATCTGTGTGACATGTTGAATTAAATAATTTTGACTATTTTTATTTTTATTGTATATATTGGCTAGATTTATATTGAAATAATGAGTATTGGGAAGTTTATGATTTGCTTGTATGAGATCATAAACTAATATAATAATGTATTACTTGTTTCAAGATATGTGAGTTATATAATGTAACATCTCCCACTATAACTGAAACAACTAATGATTCAGACCGATTCTTTTGTAAAAGTAGTTTAATTAAGTACTGTTGTATGTGCTGCAGATAAAATAACTCTGATAGTTAGATATTGTTGCTGACCTTATACTGAAAGTGTGTTACCTTATACTGAAAATGTGTTTTATTGTTTCATTAACGTTTATACATATTTGAGTAATTTCACTGTACAGAACTATGATATGCAAATGTTACAAGAACAGAAACAAAATATATTTATTATTTCTTTGTGAGAAAATTGCTTTATGGAAACCAGTAACACTACTCTATTTTGAATATTTTGGGGTGACGGTATTGGACAGTAAATTAGCAGACTAAAAAATTTGAAACGGATACCAAGGAAGTTATGAAGGAATTAAGAAAGCTAAAAAAAGTGTAAAAGGTGCTAGTATAGATAATATTACTACAGATGTTTTAAAGACAGCAGCATAACTTACCTTTAGATTGAGTCTGATGTATTGCTGCTTGACAAAGGACTGGTAAAATGTAATAGTAGTACCAGTGCACAAAGAAGGGTTGAATATTACAAGTCAATGGATGAAATCGATACTGGAGGTCCAAGTTGATAGTGTAGCAACTGATCTCTCCTAGGTGTTTGTCATAGGGGTAAATAAAGTAAAAACTGTTTGAGCAGATGAAAAAGTCACCTGGGTAGACAAAACATTTTGGCACAATAGCCATTCATTATTGTAATTAATGATTGTGTTAAAGGTTTTCAGTTAGAAGTTAGGTTGTTTGTAGATGACATAACAGTAAATAATAGGGCCAGAAAGGGAAAAGACAGTGAAAAGCTGCAGAGTGGTCTAGACAGGATATGTAGGTGGTTAGGTCAACATGGAATGAAGGAGAAGAGTGAAAAATCAAAAGCTTGTTTATAGGGAGAAAGAATTGCTTGTTGAAGGCCTGAACTGTAAATATCTTGATGTAGTACCTGGTAATAAATTTAAATGGACAGATAGTTAAAAGAGGTTCAGAATCCTTCTTTTTGTTTGAGATGAACCAGATAAGTGAAAGAATTAGGTTACAAAACCTTGGTCAGATCATAGCTTGAATATAGTAGTATAGTATGGGATATGGATTTGGGTTAACTGAAAGATAAGAAGGATGAAGAGAGTTCTGGGAGTCTACAAATTGGATACTGGTGATCAGTAGCGTAGCTAGGTCAACAAGGGCCCCGGTGCAAAAAATTTATTTTGGGCCCTCAGGCCAGACGGGCGACCTTTTTTTTGCTTTGTGTGCTGGTAGGGGCCCCCTGAACTGAGGATGGGGGCCCTTGAATTGTTCTTTAGGGGCTCCTGAGCAGTGGTTGGGGCCCCCCTGAGCAGCGAGGGCCCTTAGTGAGGGGCTCCAGTGTTCTCAGGGGCCCCCTTCGATGACGGTAGAACTAAAAAAAAAAAAAGGTCGCCAGTTTGCCATGAAGGCTCGTGGGCCCTCTAAACTGCGCTTGAGGGCCCCTAGAAGTGCGCTTAGGGGCCCCTTGAGCGTGAGGGCCCCGGTGCACTGCACCGCCTAGCCCCATAGTAGCTACGCCCCTGCTGGTGATGAGGTTTGGAAGGATATCACCTGAAGAATTTGAAGGAAAGAGACGATCATGACTACAGGATGACATTTGATTTCAGGCATAAATTTTTTTTTGCATTGAGGTGAGGGATTGGAATAAATTGCCAAGGAACCAAAAACACTGAAAGAATTTAAAATAAAAGTGGGCTTAAGTAGGTAAGGAAAATACAATTTAAGAATGCAAGATGGAAATTTAGGGAAATTGCCACCACAGTATGGGCCTGCATCACAATTCAAATTAAATTAAATGTGGTATAAGTTACATGCAGAGGAATGGTGGCAGAAAAAAAATCCCTTTTGCAATACATATTTACAGCTTGAAATTTATTGTAACTGTCAGACAATGTGAGGTGGTGAATTATTTGCATCAAATAAGTGAATTTTTTTTTTTTTGATACTGATAATTCCGTGTAACTGATAATATTAATAATGTTAATTTCAACGAGTACCAGGAGAGAAACTAATAATATATTCTCACTAAATATTAAGAAAATAGCAACATACTTGCCCTGTTAATTTAGCAGTAATGCAGGAAATGCTTAATGTGGTCTGTCCAGTCTATGTTATCCACAAAATTTGTTTGATCAACAACAATGGTTTATTTAATGATTATAGTTAACATACCTGCCTGCTTCCTGTAAAGCTGCTTGTATCATTGCGAGGGTCAATGGAAAAGTGGTATTTAGAAATAAATCTTCATCTGGTATAAGTAAATTTGCACATTTTTCCTGTTTTATTTGTATTGATCACACAACATAATATCTTACATTTTTTTTCCAGGCAATGAATCGGACTTAAATTCTGACATCATTATAGCTTTTAGGAAAATTGATTCAAGAGTGAGAGAACAAATTAAGGGAGTAGCTTCTTAATCCTGGAAATGAAGTGCAGAAAAAAAGAGCAGCATCTATCACATGCATCATTGTGAAATAAGTAATCTCATTAGTAGGGTAGTTTGGAGTACAATTATCCCTTTCAAAAAAATATTAATTTATCTTTTCTTCTTCTTTTTCTTCTGTGCATCCGGCCAGGGGAAACCACGGCATAACAGTAGATCCTGGACATTGTGACAGGTGAAGTAAGCATTTTCCATGGCGTGTTCGTTGAAAATGTCGAAGTGACAGCGTGTCCTTGATTTACCCTCACCAGAGTTCTTTGTAGTTTTCGCTGCCTGCTTTTTCGCTTTCTTGTTCTGAGACTTCCCGTTATCCGCTTTCTTCCCTCCTCCCTTCTTCTTTTTTCCACCCATGGTTAACGTTTTAGTTCACGGTAATCGATTGATACCAGGTTTCCGTTTGCTGTCGCAACCATAGCAACATACACGTGAAATCTTGCAGAGGGCGCGAAACACCGATACCAGCGTAGTAGGAGCTTGCGTGACTAAAATGTTTCTCCTTTTATGGCTATTGAAATAAAAATGCTGGAACTGTTTTTCTGATGAAATGTAATTCTGGTAATTGCCTTTCACGGTAGCGTTTCGTTAGTCTGGAATCCCGAGGGCCCAGATGTCCTTTTCCGATGACGTCGGTTTGAATCCCCGTCCTGGCATCCAGATTTGGGTTTTCTATGGTTTCCACAAATAGCTCTAGGCGAATGCCAGGATGCTTCCTTCAAAAGGTCATGGCGGAATTCCTTGTCATCAGTCCCATCCCGCTTCTAATGACGTCGACGAGGCGTAAAGCCATAAGTAATAATAATAATAATAATAATGCGGTTCCGATGCTGATCTAGAAAATGCTTCTTTTCAGTGTTTACCTGCAACTGTCGATCATATCACTGGTGTGGTACGAAATAATCGTCTTTTATTAACTCTTAATGTTTGAAAGGTAACAATAAAATGAAAGTTAATGTAATAAGAAAGAAGGACTTGCGCAAACATTTTTTCCCTAGTTGCTATTTTAAGGTTCTTCGACGGCAGAACGTTTGAAAATGCCGGCAAAAATTATTATGATAACTATTCAGTTGCATCCGACATCTGGCTATTCTGAGGGTTGTTACTTTTAAAGCCTACTACTAGTCTTGAACTTCCTCTTCTAGTTGTTTTATATAGGCTACGTGGTCTCATATCCGATTTTATCGCGTCCAACATTTCATTCTTTGGCTGCCTCGCTTTCTTGTTCCCCATAGCCATTTCAAGCTTTCTCCAATGGGCTTGATCGCATTAAGTGACAATGTGAATGGGAATCTTGTGATTTTTTCCTCAAGCAACATTTCGGACTTGATAAGCTCCAGAACACGTGGGTTTGCAACCATCGTCGCTTTTCCACTACGACCTGTCAAAACTAATGGACTAGGGGGCATCTATAAATTACGTGAGGTTAGGTGGGGGGGGGGGGTCCGGCGAAATCTCACCAAGGGGGGGCGGGGGGTCTACGGAAATCTCACGTGAGGTTTTGTGAAAAACTATTTGGACCGTAGAGCTAAAAAAAGGTCTACAAATTGCGCGAAAGTTGATTTGGGGGGGGGGGGGGTATTTCGTCGAAAAGTAGGGGTGTGACCGGATTTTGAGGGGTGAGACCTAAAAAAAAGGTCTCCAAAAGTTTCGAGCGGGAGGGGGTTCCCACGGACCAGATCTCACCAGAGGGGGGGGAGGGGGGGTGTCCGGAAAAACACCTCACGTAATTTATGGGTGCCCACCTAGAGCTTAGCGATGAGGTTGGTGAGGAAGATAGCAGGTTGCTAATTGTTAGGAGGGGCCTTGCATAGCGAACAACAGAAAAATATGTAATTGAATAAAATACTTCATGAAAAGTAATTTAGATAAACGAACAACAAATGGTTCTTCTGCTAAGTGTTCTACGGATCTCTTTTGCTATCAATGAAGCTCATCTTCCTGTTAAATTTCATCACAAACGATGCAAAGGCAGCGGAATTACGCCACTGTGGCATTCGGGGATGGACAAATGTGATGCCCGAAATTAAAAGGGTTCCATTTTTACCATTATGGTTTTTAAACGCTAAAAACGTAAAATCTGCCACTAACAATTTTCTTGTCGCATTATAATGTGGTTTCTTTCCACGTCATATGAAATGTATCAAGCTTTTGTAAATACCTGTCTCACATGGCTAACTCCAGATTATAAATTATTGGGCCATGGATGCCAGCTGAAAGAAAATAAATGTTGCTGTCGTTAAAATCTTCACTTCCAGAATTAGATTTTATGAAAGTTTCGTTCTAGCTCCGTAGAAAGCAATTTCCGAAAGGAAATTTCGTAGATTGATAGGATGCATCATTCTAAGCCATTGATCTCTACGTGCGATTCATTAAAAAAATAAAAGGTCTATAACAATAAAAAACAATACCAAACAACTTGAAGTTTTATAAAATTGTGAGAAAGCGCCTGCTCTGGTGGCACTTTTCCTAGCCGTCTGTTATCCCCTTATTATTACTATCATTTTTTCTTACCTTATATCCTTTGAGTGTAAATTCCCCCATCCATCTACTTTTGCCCTTCACGAATTTTAATTTTAAATTCCCTCAGCGTTTCTGGTAAATTATTCATCACCTTCCTCTGTAATTCATTCAAATGCCTGACTCCGTTACCCGCAACAGAAAAGTTTCCTACTCCCTTACGCATGAAATCGAGTGCTAGTATGTGCTCATAGTTTTTTTTTACTGGAAAAAAAACACAAAATATTGGAGACGCAGGCATCCGTTGTCACCTAATCAATGAGGCAATGAAAACTGACACGAGGCCTCTCGTAAGCAAAAGCAATTAAATCGTACAAGTATTATTTTTTGTCACAAGCCAATATATCCATTCATAACTAACCGAAATGCATGAATAAGGTATCTTTTCAAAGCTTAAGGTATCCACTTTGATCATATCATACTTTAAGAAAGAAATTTTTCGGAATTCAACCCTTAAAGGGCAAAAATGTCAATATTTCTAAATTTTTTTTTTTTTTTTTTTTTTTTTTTTTTTTTTTTTTTTTTTTTTGTATCACGAACCATTTTATCTCCTTGCATTCATAACCGAAATCGATAAATGAAATATCATTTTAAAGATCAAGATCTTCGCTTTAGTGACATCATATATTACGAAAGAAATTTTTCAGAATTCGACCCTTAGGCGGCAAAATTATCACTACTTCCATAAAGTCTTTTTTTAAATCATGAGTCATTTCACATTTGTCTCTCTTGATACCTAACCGAAATAGATAAATGGGCCACATATTAAAGATTAAGGTCCTCTGCTTTGGTCACATAATTTCTTAAGAACGAAATTTTTCTGAATTTGACCCTTAAAAGGGCAAAAGTAATAACTGTGTAAGTCGCGCCCTAGGTAGTAGTAGGAGGTCATATCCCAGAGATATTAATAAACTGTATCACTGGCGTCGACTTTTATTATGTACCTATAACACTAAACAATTGAGACAAGTGAGGCTGTTCTTCTTTCGTCCTATTTCAAAGCTCCAACTTTACTATTCATTGTCATCGCGAAATTTTCGCGTGGGTCATTTAGTATATATTATTTCTAAGAGTGTTTATTTGTGATCAGCCATCTTTCTCCCTTCATACTTGACTAACATCTATAAATGATGTATCATTTTAAAGATTAAGATCTCCGCTGTGATAACATCATTAATTAACAAAGGATTATTCGAAATGGAAAAATTATGAATGACCAAGTTCACAGGTATTCAGTAGTTTAGAGTCAAGCTGATAGACTTGACTGGCGTCAATGAGTGATCGCTATACCTTTAGAGAATAGCACCACATATCACACATCATCATCAAGGGTTCTCTGCTATACAGCAGGTCCGCGCACAGTGACAGCCCTCTGTTCCGCCATTCTCTTAGTTTCTATATATCTCCAATTTATCATTATATCATCCATCATTTTCATCCTTCGCTTACCTCTTCTCTTCTCTCCGTTTACAGTCCCCTCCAGAGCAGTTTTAAGCAGGCATTCGTTCCTCAGCACATGCCCAATCCAGTTCCTTTTTCTGTTTCTTATTGTTTTTATGAGTGACCTTTTCTCTCCTATTCGTTCCACCACTTCCTCATTCGTTACTTTGTCCTCCCAACTTATTTTCTCCATCCTCCTCCATACCCACATTTCAAAAGCTTCCAACCTCTTTAGATCTTCTTTGCGTAGCGTCCATGTTTCTGCTCCATACAATCCTACACTCCATACAAAACATTTAACTAATTTTTTTTCTCAAGGTTTTGTCCAGCCTTCCGCATAGTAAATTTTGCTTTCTATTGAAAGCTTCCTTTGCCATTGCTATTCTAGTTTTCACCTCCTTCTTGGAGCTCATATCACCAGTGACAATACCCCCGAGATATTTAAAGGACTCCACTTGTTCAATTATTTCTCCTTGCAGCGTTATCATCATTTCTTTCTTACTCTTTCCCACCATCATGCATTTAGTTTTAGTCCTATTGATTCTCATTCCGAATTCCTCACACCCTTTGTCTAAAGTCTCTAACATTCTTCTGAGTATCTTGACACTTTCTGCCAGCAAAACCATGTCATCAGCAAACCTTATGCAGTTAATCCTACGTCCACCCATGCATACACCTCCTTTACCTCTTAAACTTCTTTTCATAATTTCCTCCAAATATATGTTAAATAATATGGGTGACAAACAACATCCCTGTCTTACACCTCTTCCAATCTTTCCCTCTTCTGTAAAATTATTCCCCACTCTCAGGTTATGAATCTCACTCCTTGCTCGATGTATAATTTACTTATTAGCCTTCTTTCCTTCCAATCAATATCTTTATTTTTTAGAATCGTCATTAACTTCACCCATTGTACTCTGTCAAAAGCCTTTTCTCTCTTTCGTCTTCTGTAGCATTTTTTCTTTATTCTACTGGTTTTCTTAAATCCTATTACTTGTGCAGCAGCCCTTTTCAGACTCACCTTCATCCTTACCCAATTCTTCATCCACACTCTCATTTATATTTCCTCTATCCCATTCATTTATAAAGATTTTTTCTATTTCTCTAACATATCATAGGAAGCATCCCGGCATTCACCTGGAGTGATTTGGGTAAACCATGGAAAACCCAAATCTGAATGCCCGGACGGGGATTCGAACCGGAGTTCTCCCGAATGTGAGGTCAGAGCGTTAACCGTTCACTCTCCACGATCGGTCCGAGACACTGCCCCTCCTGCAGGCAGCTCTAAATGCCGTATTACAGCAGAATAATGCATGGCCACACGTGGCGAGGAATGAGCAAGCCTGCTTCCCTGACCTGCACGTTCGCCTTACATGTCGCCCATCGAACATGTCTGGATATGGTTAGTCTGCAACTTGTTTTTTCTGGTCCTTCTGCAACCACTGTCTATGGTTTGTGGACGCACCTACAAACCGCGAGGTAGTTTGTTCGTCAGAAGCATATCCAGGCTTTTTGATTCCATGCCTAGACGTCTGAGGCTCTAATTGCAGCACGTGGCAGCTTTATACCGTAATAAATTCTCAAGGCCAAAGTGCATGTACGTTTATATAATTAAAATCATTTTCGTATTATTGTGTCCCTGATCTGTGGAATAAATTTTATCGTAATCTTGGTGTTGCAATTTTGACAAACAGAATTTTAAAATTCCGGAATGTGTAATACTTAAATAAATTAGCTGGGTTGGGAATCAATAGGAGAAGGAAGGATAGTAAGGAGATTGGTGGGCATCTACAAGACATACGGTGGAAGACGCACGAATAATTCGAAGTAGTACGTGAATTGAAGATACCATATACTTTAAATTAATACGCTGTTTGAGGGATGAGGAAGTGATTTTTTTTTTTTTTAACTTATGAGGTAAGAAATTGTAATAAGTTAGGCACGGATGTGTTGAACAATTTACCGCAATCGATTAAAAGCATCAAAAATAAAAAAAAATTGGACATAAATTAAGTCGCAATATTTATAATATTATCACGCATAAAAGGTAGAGACAGAACTCGGAATAACTGGAAAGAGGGAATAGATGAAGAGATACGTGAGAATGACCTAGATGAAGAAATGTTGCCCAATTCTGACGCGTAGAGGATGGAAGATAAATAAACTTCATAAACTGACATTGCCTATAATTTGGGTCGTGTCAGAGGGGTCCCCCCTGACATGCCATAGAGAGGATATTTGCATTACTTGTTCAAACGTTTAAATTTCGGTTTTCCGTGGTTTTCTGACGTGTTTCCAAACGAATTCCTCAGAACATACGAGACACTATGGTAGATTCTGAGTGATTTCCTAGCGGTCATATTGCCATGTTCAATTTTTGATAAAAATGAATCCATCACACTTAAAATAAATAAATTAAAAACTGTATGGGTGGCAATCTATTTTTTTTTTCACGGCCCTATATCAAAGAATCAAAATCAAACCTTATGCAATCATAAGTACCTATCCTACTTAATATTACCACCTAAAATTTTTTTTCGTACCCTTGCCGCTTTGACAACAGGGCGCAAGTGAATTTCGGGTATAAACAACTTTTTTGGATTGATATTATGACTTTAGTTCGAATGTTCGCTATATTTTATCCCCGAATTACACTTGCGCCCTGTTGTAAAAGCGGCAAGGATACGCAAGAAATTTTTATGTTGTAATATGAAATGGGATGAGCGTTCTGGTGGCTCAGTGCCTGGGCGCTTGCTTTCAAAAATGTTCGCTGCTCCTGCCCCGGGCACGATTCCCGGCAGGCGCAGGAATTTTGAGAGTTGTGTTTAATCATATGAGCTATGCCAGGACGCTCCGTGGTTCGGATTCCACGTTAAACTGTAGGTCCCAGAGGAAAGGAACTGGCCGTCCTACCTCTGAAACAATGGCTTAGTACGCCTCCTTCTGGAGGATCCAACCAACCTTCGGGTTGTGGACTAAGTTAAGTTGTTTTATGAAATGGGATAGGTACTTACGATTGCAAAAGGTTTGACTTTGATATAGGGGCGTGAAAAAAAAAATAGATTTCCACCAATTTTTTAATTTATTTATATTAAGCGTGAAGGACTAATTTTTATCAAAAATTTAACATAACAATTTTTGATCAGCACAGCAAATGCTACTTGAAACAATTTTTTTTTTTTTGGATCGATATTATGACGTACGTAAGGTAGGGTTACAGACGTCCCCGTTTGCCGGGGACAGTCCCCGTATTTAGTTCTCTGTCCTCGAACAGATTTCATCCCCGCAATGTCCCCGGATTTTTACTGTTGTCCTCAGATTTCTTAAAATCAAGCGAGAGTTCTTTAAAAGCCTTAATTTCCTTAAAGCAAGAGATATGAAGCGCACTTCTTTCCTTGTACGTGCCTAGGAATAAAATAAAATTACTAGGATACTGCGTCTTGGCCACAACAGCTTTGGAAAATCAAGTATCTTTGATGTGTGCAACATGGCTGTCTGTGATCCTCATTTAAAATACAGAATATAAACAACATGTGGCTTTTAAGTTAACCCAACCTTAACTTATAAAAGTACAAAGCGTAATGCCGAAAGGGTCCCCGGATTTTGGTGGAAAAGTTGTGAAGCGTCACCGGATTTGGAGAAACTATTCTGGTAATCCTAAGTAAGGTCGAATGTCCGCTATATTCCAATCCTGAACCACTGTGTTGCGTAAACAGCGCATCTGGAGAGCCAGCCGAAATACTTCTCCACTGAACTTCCAAAAACCTGTAAAAGAGAAAGTAAAATCCAACAGTGGTCATGTGCGGCTGGTCTGTGATCGTGTCCATGTATAGAAGATAGAGCTGTGTCCTTATGAGGCCGTCCTACTTGCATTTGGTCCGCGTGATTCACCGCACAGTACTGCTGCCTTTATAACTCTCTCGAGTAATAAAACACAGATTTTAACGTTGCATTCGCGATAGATCAACTTACCAATCATATTGTTCCTTCCATCTAAAAACAGTGAAGTTGGAGATAAATTATTGAACTTAAACGAAAGTTAAAAAAAGTTGTACTAAATGCAGAAATAACAGCAAAAACAGTAGCCCAAATATCGATTCTGGGACCGATACAGTACAATTACTGATGAAATTCTATAGTGTGGCATAAAATTACAAATAATTGTTGAAGGGAAACTTACGTCAAAACCAAATTGTTATTAAAGCAAAATATTTCTTCAAAAGAAGAAAATATTTAGTATGAACGTTTTTCTGTGACGAAGAACGAACTTCTTAAAACTGTGTAATTTATGGAAATGAAATTTAGGCAACAAGAACAATAGAAAGAAAAAGAATTTAAAGATATGACGTGTTTAAGTAAATGAGAAATGAATCCGATGTAGAAGTGATGGATGAAGGAAGCAGTGGTAAGAGTATATGGGATATTGGATCGCGACAAACATTTTTTAATTCGGTGAGTTGTTGGAGGAAAGGCTAGGTATGGAATATATCGGGAAACAAAACATTAACTAGAGCCTTCCCCGAGTAAACCAAGCTCGGATCAATTTTAAACGGTGGTCGTAAGGAGATGTGTAAATGTTTCATAACGTGCAGTATTAAACGACTTTAAGCAAGTAAGACATCCGCCATTGCAATATTCATCTAACTATAAAGACCTAGAATCTTTATTTTTACCTGACGAGGTCTAACTTAATCCGATTAAAAAAACCGTGACTGGATTCTAACCCAGGACACTACCCTTGACTGGACAGGGTTTACGCTTTGCAAAGAAAATTGGATTTCTTTTTTCGCTTTCACCGAACTGTAAAATCTTTTCGTTAAATTTTTTTCAGTGAAATTTTCCGAGATTAATTTTGGCAGCAAGATTTTGTCGTCTGGAGTTTTTCAGCCTCAGATCAAAAGCTAGACGCCATTTTTACGACTGATGTAATCAGCCGCCCTCTAATATTATTCTGTGAAAAATTAACGACTGACATTTTCTCCGGATTGCCAAATTTTAGGTTTTACGTTCTTGGTAGCATCAAGGCTAGTCTCTAAATGACGTTTCTTATTTAACTGTAATCTAAAAACTGACACCAAAATTTTTGACTTTGCGTTTCTCACCACACTGTTGAAGTTACCCATTAAATTTTGAACGTTATAGTTTTCGAAATTATGTTTTTGACCGCAATGTGCGGGTTAGTCATAAAATGTTACACGTAACGTCTTTAGCCGCACTGTGAAAGCTACACAGCAAACGTTACATTCTTTGCTGTGAAAACTAGCCATCCAATTTCACATTGTAAATGTTAGCCATCAAATGTTAGGAGCTATGTTTTTGGGCGCACCATAAACACGTACAGTGAAGTAATAAACTAACTTTTTTCATCCACATTGTGAAGAAACTCATGAAGTTTTAGGCGTTACGTAAGCATTACGTTTATCGCCGCATTTAAAACTCTAGCGGTCAAATTTTAAACGTTATTTTTTCTACATCTCATAGTGGTTAGTCATTAAATGTTAGGCGTTTGATTTTTCACCGCACTGTAATCCAACGAAAGTTAGGAGTTACGATTTTCGTGTTTTTGCCTCATTGTAAAGGCACATATCAAATGTTGAAATTAACTTTTTTTTTTACAATTTTATGTCCAGAGATCAAATGTTGAATGTAATAAACATTGGCGCCATGCAAAAGTTAACCGTCAACTGTTAAACGTTACATTTTGCACCGCACTGTAAAAATTATTTATCAAATGCCGACTATTTTCGGTGAATTGTAAATCCTGGCCTTAACGTGTTGAATTTTTTTCTTTGCTAACCGCTTTACGCGTCGTCGACGTGGTGATCATTAGAGGTGGGAAAGGACTGTGGGCAAGGAATGTGAAGGAATTCGACCATGACATTTTAAGGAATCATCCCAGCCTTCGCTAAAATTAACGTTTTCTTCACAGTGTTAATGCAGAGTTAAACGTTACATTCATTGAGAAATTGTGAAGGCTAGCCATAAACTGTTAGATTTTTTTTTTTTTATTTTTTATTTTTTTTTTTGCCCATGGCTTTACGCTTTGTCGACGTCGAGGTCATTAGAGGAGCGAAAGGAATGGGGCAAGGAATTCGGCCATTGCCTTTTGGAGGAAGCATCCAGGCATTTGCCTGCAGTGATTTGGGTAAACCATGGAACATCCATATTTGGATGCCCGGACGGGGATTCGAACCGCCGTCCTTCCGAATGCGAGGCTAGAGCATTAAACTCTTACCCACCACACTCGGTCGAATGTTAGACTTGATGCTGTTTGGTGCAATGTGAAGACTAGCAGCCATTACTCACGGAAAACGTTTCTCACCCAATACGCTTAGGGGGCATCCATAAATTACGTGAGGAGAAATAGGGGGGGGGGGGTTCCGGCGAAATCTCACCAGAATTCACCAGGGGGGGTCTACGGAAATCTCACGTGAGATTTTGCCAAAAATTTGGGGACAGTAGAGCCAAAAAAAAAAAAGGTCTACAATTTGCGCCAAAGTCGATTTTAGGAGGGTATTTCGTAAAAAAAGTTAGGGTGTGACCTACGAAAGCTTCGGGGGCGATTTCTAGGGGGGGGGGGTTCTCACGGACCAGATCTCACCAGAGGGGGGGGGGGCGGTCAAATCTCACGAAATCTCACCAGGGGGGAGGGGGGGTTCAGAAATCCGGAAAAACACCTCAAGTAATTTGTGGATGCCCCCTTATAATCGCGACTGTTAAGGGAGCGTGCACAAACCACGTAGCTCCATTTTGGCCTCCTGTGAACCCCCGCTCCCCTCCACGTAGCACGTAACTTTCTTCCCTTTTGATCCCAGAAGACATTTTACTCTTTTTTTTTCTCATGTCAGACTATTGTAAATTACATACGGAGATAATTGACTGAGGTAAATAAATATTCACATGCTGTTGTGAGTTCTGTACCTCATTTTAACTGTGAAACATGTTATGAAAGGAAAGCTACGTGGCTCGCAACCCCCCCTCCCCCCACGTAGCTCAACGTAGCTTTCCAGTCAACCCCCCCCCCTGGACAGAGCCACGTAGTTTGTGCACACTCCCTAAACACTAAGTTTTTGTCGGATTCGCAAATTCTAGCTACAATATTTTATCAGTTACTTTTTTCGGGGCGTCGTAAAGGCTAGCGACGAAATGTGTGGGGATGGTGGATTGTGCCAGATTTTGCACGTGCCGGCTTCCGCCGGTGTCGCTCCGGTCGGCCGTGTGGGAGGAACTGCTCACGGGCAGGAGAACAGGCAGTGTGCGGGCAGCCTCAAGAGCAGCAGCAGCTACCATGGCGAAGGCGGCAGCCGTTGGAATAGATCTGGGAACCACGTACTCCTGCGTCGGAGTCTGGCAGCACGGCAAAGTGGAGATCGTCGCCAACGAGCAGGGCAACCGTACCACACCCAGCTATGTCGCCTTCACAGACACAGAGCGTCTCATCGGAGACGCCGCCAAAAGCCAGGTACTATCTCCAACCTACACCAAGCTATTACAAAGATATAGTGAGCGGTTTGGTAGCTCAGTGGCTAAGGCTTTTGACTGCAGATCGAAAGGTCTCCGGATCGAATCCCGGTCTCGGTGGGGTCTTACAAATGCCCTTAACCTGATCTTCACCTCTGGCACAGTACACCAGAACGGTTCCGTAGTATAGATTCCATTTTAAACTGCAGTCCCCCTTTATGCGGTAGGTTAGTTTAGGGTAGCCCCGACGGAGGCGCATGTCAATCGGCGGCCGAACCCCTCGCACAGTGGTTCAGGATTGGAATATAGTGGGCTTTCGAACTAAAGTCATTTAAACGATAAAAAAAAAAAAAAAAAAAAATGCTTTAGATAGAATTTGTTGTGCTGATCAAAACTTGTTATCTTTAATTTTTGATAAAATGAGTCCTTCACACTTAAAAAAAGTAAATTATAAAAATTATAAGAAAATGTATGGGTGAAAATCTATTTCACTTTTTTGTCATGGCTTTATATCAAAGTTTCAAAGTCAAACCTTATGCAATTGTAAGTACCTATCGTACTTAATATTACAACAAAAAAATATTCTTGCGTATCCCTGCCGCTTTGTTGTTTTTTTTTTGTTTGTAACTGCTTTACGTCTCTTTTTTAACATCGAGGTCTTTAGAGACGGGAAAGGATGGGGGGCAAGGATGGGGGCAAGGAATTCGGCCATGGCCTTTTGAAGGAAGCATCCCGGCATTTGCCTGGAGTGATTTGGGGAAACCATGGAAAACCCAAATCTGGATGTCCGGACGGGGATTCGAACCGCCGTCCTCCCGAATGCGAGGCGAGAACGCTAACCGTTACACCACCCTACTCGGTGCCGCTTTGACTACAGGGCGTAAATGAAGTTATTTATATTGGATTTCTTGCAGAGTTTTTCGATATATATAAATTGAAAGTGAATTAAATTCTTAATAATATACGATACTACCACAAATTTTAAACTTTTTTCTTGTTTTTCAACTAAAATATTTATATTATTAAATATATTCTGCATAAATGAAACACCCATACATTTCATATAATTTTTTTTTAAGGTGTGAAGGACTCATTTTTATAAAAAATTGAAGATAACTAGTTTTGATGAGCACAGCAATGTTTTTTGGATCGATAGTATGACTTTAGTTCAAATAACCAATATATTCCAATCCTGGACCACTGTGTGACTGGATATCTCAAAAACTTGTTTAAATGAAAAATTTAGTAATTGTTACCTCCTTCGGAATAACAGTTACAAAAATGTAATATAATTAATAATGCAGTAATGCAACTATAATAATAACTTTTTGTTGATGTTTGAAAGGAATATTTATTTTCAGACTTTACATTTTTCAAATTTTTTATTTGTCACTGTTTCTATGTCATAAAATTTCACAATGAAAGTTATTTAACACGTTTCACAGTATGCTGTGAAATCGTTTTCCTTACGCAACCAAGTTTAAACCTGCCATTTGACAAGCACTCGTCTTTAAGAGTACATTAACTTTTCTATGTTTTCTTTGATAACCCACTCATTATGTATTTGTAACGTACAAATTAATAATACTATTCAGTCTTTAATTGTCAGCGAATAAAAAATTACTTAGAGCAGTGACTGACTAACTGTCTACTTTTGAACACGGAGCGATACAATTGAACTTCGTTCAGCGGATGGGCGAATAAGGAGCGAGACGTGGCGATTCATCCGTTAGGGAGTTAGGGATCGTCCATAAACTACGTGGCTTGGTCTAGGGGGGGGGGATTGGCTGGAAAGCTAAGCTGGGCTACGTGGGGGAGGGGAGGGGAGCTTGCCATTCGTATTATTTGTCACAGTTAAAATGAGGTACAGAACACACAACAGCATGTGAATATTTATTTCCGTCATTTAACCATCTCCGTATGTAATTTACAATAGTGTGACAAGAGAAAGCAGTACAAAATGTCTTCTGGAATCAGTAGGAGAAAATGCTAGGTGCTACGTGGACGGAGGGAAGGGGGGGGGCAAAAGGGCAAAATGGAGCTACGTGGTTTATGGACGCTCCATTACAAGCGGCCTTAAATTTTTATTTCATTCACATCTGGGAAAACAATGCATGAGCTGAAGATAGATTTTAAGGAAAATAATAAAACGTCCGTTTTGGGTCCAGTTGCATATGGTGAACCGGACACGGACAAATCGCTTCATATTGGAGTGGATGAGAAAGTGATTTGCTGGGCAGAAGAATTTTTAAAAGGTAGAAAACAGAAAGTTAGGGTAGGAAAAACGGTATCAAAAGAAGTGGAAGTAAAAATGGCAGTGCCACAAGGTAGCATATTAGGACCATTGCGAAATTAGATAGTTTGCAGATGACATGATGCTATATAAATGGATCAAAACGATAGAGAACTGTAAAAAGTTGCAGGGTGATCTGGACAGGATATCTAGTTTGGTAAACATTGGATGAAAATAAATCAAAGAAGATTCAGCTTATTAGATACACAAATAAAAAACAAAAGGTTAATTATGAATACAAGATGGGGAAAGAATTCCCTGCAGAAGACTTGAAATGCAAATATCTTGGCATTACTAAATTTTGCACTTGTTGGAAAGAGTGAAGAGGGGTTGCACGAGAGAAGTAAAGGAATTGGGTTACAAAACCTTGGTCAGAACATTGCTCGAATATTGTAGTGTAGTATGCGACCCACATTTTTGTATCAAATACAGGAGTTGGAGAGGGTGCAAAAAAGGGCTGCTAGATTTGTTTCTGGAAATTATCGCAGAATACAATCAGTGACAGATAAAGGAGCTGGAATAGGATTCATTGCAAGACAGGAGGAGGATGAGGAGGGTCATGGGAGTGTACAGGGCATATACTGGCAATGAGGCATGGAAAGATATTGCAATAGGTATGAAAAGTAGTTCATGGAAGGGAAAAGATGACCATGACCACAAGCTGGCACTCTATTTCAGACACAAGGGTGTGGGAAGATTCTCTTTTTTCGGTAAGGGTGTCAGGGATTGGAATGAGTTACCAAGGGAAATGATGAATAACTTACCGAAAACGTTGAAATAATTTAAAGTTAAAATTTGTAGAGGGCTAATGTAGGTGGGTGCAGGATAGGGGGAAATGGGTGTGTAGGAAGCTTGCAATTACTGGCAGATCTGGCACTTTACTCTAAGCTTTTGTGGATTGCTATTAGAAATGCATCAGTTCATATTTCAGATTGCGTTTTTCAGATGTCAGATCTGTTTGATGAGATTTTTAGATCAAAAATGTCCTTAGTAAGTTGATCTCTTTCTGTTCTAATTGTAATGTTCACAGGCAGACACAAAGTTTTTTTTTTTTTTTTATTCTGCCCATTCGAATATCCATCAAAATACTGCAAAGGCGAAAGTAGTTCCAGGGCATTCAACAACGGTCCATTAATAAAAACGAAAAAATAAAAAAAAACCTACTTTCATATAATACAAAACAATTAGTCTACATAAATAAACTATGTCAGGAAACAAACTGAATGGATCCGTTGATAAAACATAACGTTTTGGCGATCAAATTTCTACCACCATTGCAAATTACTTCATAGGCAGCACAGTCGTGTTTTATCAAGGGAGTCTGTCGTCTAAATTTCCCCAGAAAGGATTTCTCAGATACAACGTCGAGGAAGAGTTCATTCTTATATTATTCTACATAGGGTTCACTATTATCTACACATTTTTTCCATCGGTCTTATTTTCTTTAGAAACGACCAAATGTCAGTGCTGTATAATATTGCGTAAGGTAGGTATATTAGTCCAAAAGCGTCCTTCTTCTGCACAATAAAGCTCCTCCATAAAATTATTTTGAACATACAGGTTGCCAATTACGCCAGAAGTCTTGTACATATTGAAAAATTCCACCTAAACGTTATTTTCGGAATCTAAACAAATGATCTGATTATTGAAAGATAAGCCAATGCTTGCTCCACATTCCCAAGCGTTTACTAAGCGTTCCAAATGTATGTCGCGACGAGTGTTTAGATCTCACCTTCAGGCGAGCACTAGACGAGGAGAGCGGGCAAGTGTTCCCAAAGCGAGTACTGACGAGTGTATCGTCCCCATTCTCGTGTGAGTCATTCGGCGAAGGGCTCCAACGAGTGTTCCCGAAGCGAGTACTGACGAGGGTATAGTCCTCATTCTCGTGTGAGTCATTCGGGCGAAGGGCTCAAACGAGTGTTCGCGAAACGAGTACTGACGAGGGTATAGTCCTCATTCTCGTGTGAGTCATTCCGGCGAAGGGCTCCAACGAGTGTTCCCGAAGCGAGTACTTACGAGTGAATAGTCCTCATTCTCGTGTGAGTCATTCCGGCGAAGGGCTGCAACGAGTGTTCCCGAAGCGAGTACTGACGAGTGAATAGTCCTCATTCTCGTGTGAGTCATTCCGGCGAAGGGCTCCAACGAGTGTTCCCGAAGCGAGTACTGACGAGTGAATAGTCCTCATTCTCGTGTGAGTCATTCCGGCGAAGGGCTCCAACGAGTGTTCCCGAAGCGAGTACTGACGAGTGAATAGTCCTCATTCTCGTGTGAGTCATTCGGGCGAAGGGCTCCGACGAGTGTTCCCGAGCGAGTACTGACGAGTGTATAGTCCTCATTCTCGTGTGAGTCATTCGGGAGTAGGGCTCCGACGAGTGTTCCCGAAGCGAGTACTGACGAGTGTATAGTCCTCATTCTTGTGTGAGTCATTCGGGTGAAGGGATCCGACGAGTGTACCCGAAGCGAGTACTGACGAGTGTATAGTCCTCATTCTCGTGTGAGTCATTCGGGAGTAGGGCTCCGACGAGTGTTCCCGAAGCGAGTACTGACGAGTGTATAGTCCTCATTCTCGCGTGAGTCATTCGGGCGATGGACTCCGACAAGTGATCCCGCAGCGAGTACTGACGAGTGTATAGTCCTCATTCTCGTGCGAGTCATTCAGGCGAAGGGCTCAGACGAGTGTACCCGAAGCGAGTACTGACGAGTGTATAGTCCTCATTCTCGTGTGAGTCATTCGGGAGTAGGGCTCAGACGATTGTTCCCGAAGCGAGTACTGACGAGTGTATAGTCCTCATTCTTGCGTGAGTCATTCGGGCGATGGGCTCCGACAAGTGATCCCGCAGCCAGTACTGACGAGTGTATAGTCCTCATTCTCGTGCGAGTCATTCGGGCGAAGGGCTCAGACGAGTGTTCCCGAAGCGAGTACTGACGAGTGTAAACTACCACTGTAACCTCATTCTCGTGTGAGTCATTCGGGAGTAGGGCTCCGACGAGTGTTCCCGAAGCGAGTACTGACGAGTGTATAGTCCTCATTCTCGCGTGAGTCATTCGGGCGATGGGCTCCGACAAGTGATCCCGCAGCGAGTACTGACGAGTGTATAGTCCTCATTCTCGTGCGAGTCATTCAGGCGAAGGGCTCAGACGAGTGTACCCGAAGCGAGTACTGACGAGTGTATAGTCCTCATTCTCGTGTGAGTCATTCGGGAGTAGGGCTCAGACGATTGTTCCCGAAGCGAGTACTGACGAGTGTATAGTCCTCATTCTTGCGTGAGTCATTCGGGCGATGGGCTCCGACAAGTGATCCCGCAGCCAGTACTGACGAGTGTATAGTCCTCATTCTCGTGCGAGTCATTCGGGCGAAGGGCTCAGACGAGTGTTCCCGAAGCGAGTACTGACGAGTATATAGTGCTCATTGTAATGCGAGTCATTCGGGCGAAGGGCTCCAACGAATGCTTTCGAAGCGAGTACTGACGAGTGTACAGTCTTTATTCTCGCGTGAGTCATACGGGCGAAGGGCTCCGACGAGTGTTCCCGAAGCGAGTACTGACGAGTGTATAATCCCCATACTCGTGCGAGTCATTCGGGCGAAGGGCTGCGATGAGTGTTCACTAAGCGAGTCCCCGCAAGTGTCTAGTGCTCACAATCATACAAGGCACTCGGAAGTACAGTGCAAACCACTTACTAACAAATAAGAGAGTGTGATGATATACTTGGGCTCCCCGCTCACCTTCTCTAGTCTGTGCACAAAAAAAAAGGAGTAATGGAAATAATAATAAAATAAATTGGGTGTATATTTCTATGCAATTGAAATTTTAAAGCAAAACTTGTTGTTAATCTATACAAATGGTACTATCACAGCAGTTAATATGAGATTTCACCACTCTTCAGGAATAGTTATAATTAATCAGCAAAAAACCAATATTCTGTCTCGAATAATATAGCGTGTTTTATGAGACTTCAAATAAATCATACATTCTTCCATCAGTTGTTATTTTCAAGTGGAAAAAAAATTACACCTACTTTATCAGAATAAAGAAGATATGTAGCGAAGAAGAGTGTATTAACAGGCTCTCGAGTAACAATATCTAACATAATGAAATGCAAGTAAATAACGAGGTGTGTTAAATTAATTAATATTCAGGTCAATACATCCGCGAAAATCATCATGCCTGTCTATACATATCTACCCTAAAACGTAAATCTACACACTTAAATATATATTCTGACTGCGGGAGCTGTTTCTAATGTCAAGCTACATGGCTGCTGTCTATTTGTCACATTGTCTGTAGCCCGTTCAGTTAACAGAGGCGGTTCAAGGATAGTCTGCTCTATCTCCACTGCTCTGCCATTACCCCTACATGCGAAAAGGAAATTTTACTACTCTTCCACCTGGATACAGTGGTCAGCTCGTAGAGATAGGAATTGGAGGGGTTGATGAGGTGAGTAGCGGGGTCAGGGAAACACGACCTTGAGCCGCCATTGCTGAGTGAAGAGGGTATAACTTACGCAGTGTAACATTTCTAATGGATAAACATAATGAGTATACTGCAAACAGGACAAGAGAAACAAAACGTGGAAATGGTTGCTCGTTCGAGGTAACACTGTTACTCGGGAGAGGACATTTATTACTTCTTACCAAGATCCAAGCATTACAGTGGGTTAAGGACGCAACTGATAGAACATAGACTTAATATTAATATTAATAGAATAATAGACCTGATATATACCCTGTCTTCAACAAGTAAGAAGGCGACAGAAGAAATCCACCAATTATAATATCAACTAAAAGTGGAGTATAGTAATCAGTTTTACTCTTGATATTTTAGTTATTAGGTTTATTAGCCATTAGGCTAAAGTCATTAAACAAAACACAAAAGCATCATAAAACAATTGTTAGTACTAACACCCTGCGACATTATATAAGGAACATTTACGTGTCTTGTATGATTCACGACTCATTTGTTAACTCACAACGTAATTAGCAACTTCGAAGGACATTCAATGGTTGCGAAGATAGTTGTGAAATAGTGTGTGCAATATACCATTCTGTGTGATCAGCGGACGAAGACATTATGCCTACAGTCTGAGAAGTGTGTAAACTTTCCAGTAATATCTTGTGTTATTTGAGCGTGGGCGCTGTTTCCATCTATAAATTTGGTTTGAACCCAGCATTCGCCGGAAACTTGGACAATCAGTACGGCTAAGACGGTAGTATGCTCCCCTTCCCAAAATTGTTCCTTTGCATTTTCTGTATGGTCACGCATCAATGTGGCCAGCCAGGAAATTCTATCTGATACAGGGGAAATAGAACTAAATGAATTATTACACTTGTGATGGTCAGTGGTTAGAGGTAATTTATTTCATTAATTTAATTGCAATGGACCGCTCGCGCAAGTGGCAATTTCCCTGCACACTCATTTTCCCCATCTCCTGCACCCAGCTCTACAAATTTCAACCCTAAATTCTTTCAACGTTTTTGGTAAATTATTCATCAGTTCTCTCGGCAACTTATTCCAATCCCTGACACCCTTTCCCAAAAAAAGAGAATCTTCCTACACCCTTATGCCTGAAATCGAGTGCCAGCTTGTGGTCATGTTCATCTTTTCTCATCCACGCATTACTTTTAATTCTTACACCAATGTCTTTCCATGCCTCAACACTAGGGTTCGGTAGGACAAGACATATTTTTTTCCTGTTTTCTTTTCGATCTATTATGCTGAATTAAACACTGATTCAACATGTCTTGTATTTTAATATATTTTATATAGCATATAAATGCATATTGAGGCCATTTTACTAGTTTTGGTCGTATTACAATAATATTTATGGTTATATGGTCGTATTTTGAGGAAAAATCTGGTATTTTTTTAAATAATATCGGGAATTGACCACAAGTTATAGATCAAGATAATTATTCGCAGAACTATACTCCTATTATACATTGGAGGAAAGAACAAAAACTAATTGTCAATGCTTGGTCAGAATTCGCCAGTCAAGAATTAAAGTTATACATTACTGTCATTCTCTAACGCTAATGTTCCGCTCGCTTTGTAATCTCGATAAATCAGCAGCAGCATGCCAGTTTCGCGCAGTATCAATCAATGTCTCATTGTCACCAGCACTTTTGAAAATAATTCCTGTCAGTGTTAAACAGAGACAATATGGTGTTAAATCTGCAGTTGTAAGGGAACCAAATAAATCCCCGTAATATTGTAATAAAGCGAAGTGAATATACGCGTCTGGCTAGCTGCACAGCCGTGCGCTGTAATCGGAGGAGGTATGTGCTGATATAAGCGCTCGCGCTGGCCGGCAGCTACGCGCAGGCAGTCCGCCTCGGGAGTGAGAACGTAACACATCAATGTAGGCGCGTGTGTCGTGATTTTACTACCAACATATCACTTTGTACCCCATTTCGGCAACGAGTCTAAATTCAAGCTAGCGGGGGTATTGCTAACATATTGCGTGGTGCAGAAATTACGTTCCTGTATTTTTGTAACTGTCCGTGTGTAACTTAACGGCGAATAACTGGAACTAATTTGTAATCTCTGTTTCCGTCAGTAATAAACCTTACCAAACCGTATCAGGCTACCAACACTCAAGCCAAAGA